>OY997266.1:538147783-538802158 GCA_963921465.1 Triticum timopheevii
GCGCTCTCTCACATACTAACAAGATGGGGTTTTTATCATATTGCATGAATTTATTCATCTACATCATGTCATCTTGCTTAAAGCGTTACTCTGTTTTTAACTTAATACTCTAGATGCATTCTGGATAGCGGTCGATGAGTGGAGTAATAGTAGTAGATGCAGAATCGTTTCGATCTACTTGTCATGGACGTGATGCCTATATACATGATCATTGCCTAGATATACTCATAACTATGCTCAATTCTATCAATTGCTCAACAGTAATTTGTTCACCCACCGTAGAATACTTATGCTCTTGAGAGAAGCCACTAGTGAAACATATGGCCCCCGGGTCTATTCTCATCATATCAATCTATATCACTTTATTTATTTGCTTTGTTTTTACTTTGCCTTTACTTTTTACATTGCATATATCTATCAAAAATACCAAAAATATTATCCCTATCAGATCTCACTCTCGTAAGTGACCGTGAAGGGATTGATAACCCCTAAGCGTTGGTTGCGAGTTGTTATCGTGTTGTGCAGGTACGAGGGACTTGCGCGTGACCTCCTACTGGGCTGATACCTTGGTTCTCAAAAAACTGAGGGAAATACTTACGCTACTGTGCTGCATCATCCTCTCCTCTTCGGGGAAAACCAACGCAAGCTCGAGACGTAGCACTAATGGCACGCTATAGCGCGCTAATAACGTATTTTGAGGGGCAGGCTATTTTCTATATCGCGCCATTTTTTCCTTGCTTTGAAGTAGTGTAGAGCCTTACCTTTAGTATTTAATAGATACACATAGCAATATCTAGTGGAATCATCTATCAACGTTATGAAGTATTTCTTTCCACCTTTAGTCAGCACACCATTCATCTCATAAAGATCAGAATGTATGCGTTCTAGTGGTGCCAAATGTCTCTCCTCCGCAGCCTTGTGAGGCTTGCGAGGTTGCTTAGATTGCAAACATGAATGATACTTAGAACCTTTAGCTAAAGTGAAATTCGGGATTAATTTCAATTCCGCCTCATCACACCGAAACTAATGTGACAAAGATGTGAATGCCAAACTTGAATGAATATTGTTCACGACTTCATTGCAAAAATCTGCAAGGGAAAGACGGGACATACCTGCGCATACGTAACCTTTTCTAACAAAAAGTCCATATTTCATAACAACTACTTTGTTAGACTCGAAGATCAACTTAAAGCCTTCTCTCCATAGAAGGGACTAATGAGATTCTTCTTGATGGCCAGGACATGCTGCATGTTCTTCAGCTGCACGATCCTTCTTGAAGTAAACTTCAAATCGACCGTGCCAACCCGATGAATAGATGCACTTGCACCATTCTTCATCAATAGGAACCCATGGCCTGTGATCTGGTAAGAAGAAAACAACGAAATGTCAGCACACACATGAATATTTGCACCCGCGTCCACCCACCAATGGGTGGACTGACAAACTGAGCGCTCTCTCACATACTACCATACCCAGTCTCATTGTTGCTCACAATCATGTTGGCAGACTTGGAGTCCGGCCCTGGCTTCTTGTATTTTTTGGGCACTTGTTCGCGAGATGTTCCTCTGAACCACAAGTGAAGCAGCCATCTCCCTTTCCGTTCTTCTTGAAGGTCTTCTTACCCTCTTTTTTAAAGTCGGTATTCTGTTGGACAAAATTCTTTCCCTTGGGCTCGTGGGAAATTGAACTTCCTCCGATGTACCATATTGGTGATAGAAGTACCTTCAACCTCTTTTCCGTGCGAGTCATTTTCTCTCGAGTTTTGCTCAACAATCAGATGGCCGGTGACACCCTCTACTGAGAATTCAAGCCTCTGATGTTTCAGAGTGGTATCAAAGTTTCTCCAGGAATTAGGGAGCTTAGCGATCATGCATCCCACGATAAATTTAATTGGCCGGTAACTCACACTTAAGAAGTTCAAGCTAATTAACGATGCATTGTATCTCATGAGTCTGTTCCAATACAGAACTGTTCTCGGCCATTTGCAATCGTGGAACTGCTCGATGACATACATCTTGCTCCCAGAAACGGTTGTGCCAAACTTTAAAAAAAAATGCGTACAAATGATTGCTAAATTACTAAGCAGAAGAAGGTACTATTGCATGTGCATGCACTACGCGCCGTGTTTAGAAGAAACACTGACCAAGTAGGCAGAACGGGAAGGGGGTCTCCACTGCGGTCCCACTGTCAGTTAGGCCCATGCTGCTGCCGCCGCCCTCGAACTCCGGCACCTGCTGCACCCCGGAGCTCGCGGAGGTCTGCTCGAAGGTTGTGAGTTTCAGTGGCATCGGCTCCGCCCATTGCCCGACTCTGGCTCCGCCCATGGCCTCATCGCCGAGAGCCAATAGCGGTGAAGGCGCCGGGTGAAGCGGGGGTGCAATGGGAAAGGAAGCAAAATCACGGGAACGCAACTGCGTGTGCTGGCGCTTCTTCTCGGCCGCCTGTTGGAGAAGGTGGAGGGAGGTGGCCTTGGGATCCTCGTGGAGCCGGGCAAGTAAGGGCATGAGCCGGTCACTCCGACGCTCCGTCGCCTGCAGTCGCCGGGCCATCTGCGCCAGCTGCTCCCGGATAGCCGTCTGCTCCTGCCGCAGCCTCCGAACCTCCTCGAGCAGCGCTTCCCTCCCCTCGTCGTCCTCTTCCTCCTCCACTTCCTCTCCGATATTGGCCATCACGTGCTGCTCGCCGCCGCCGACTAGAGCCGAGCAAGAGGCCTGGCCGCGCTTCTTGCGGCGCACGATGCGCGGCAGAAGGTGCGTCTGGCCGCGCAGGAATGACTCGTGCGCGAACTCCCATCGGTCCGGGTGTACCTTCCGGAAACCCTGCACAACAATCTCATCGTAGCAAATTAAGCTAGCAGGCAGTTCTTTCAAGCAAGTGTATGCACAGTGCACGTGCAACCTGGAGAAAGGGACTCACGTATGAGTTGAGCTGGCGGACGAAGCTGGAGAAGTTGCCGTGCTTGAAGAAGCAGGGGAGGAGGAGCTGCGAGAAGCCGGCGACGTCGGTGACGAGGAAGCTGTTGTTGTCCCTCCCCCACCTTACGAGCGCGTCTGTCCTAGGGTCGCTCACCATCTGGTACGTCTTGGCCACGAACGGCGCCGTCTGGAGCTCGCCGATCAGCCCCAGCGCGAGCTCCGTGTGGAGGCCGTCCATCGTAGCTAATATCCTATGTGCCAGCTGCCTCGCGGCGGACCTCAGATACCGAGAGTTCCCTCTACTCTATCTCACCTCCGGACGTCAAAATCCCTCAAAAGGCAGGCAGACAGGTGGATTGCTCGCAGAGATGGGCCGGGCTCTGGCCAATTTTATGCTTGACAGGAGGGCGCTAAACGCCTAAACTAATACTGTAACCCGTGTGATGAGCTTACAGTATAATTGACGTCTGTGGGCTTGGAAAACTGGACTAAGATCCTTCACACGCTACTAGCTAGTAGTATGTCTTCTTTTCTTTTTTTGCGGGTGGCTACTAGTACTATGTCGATTGATCCCCAGCCTTCTTGGTAGGCGTCGCCATCGGGCGTTCTGGTGATTATCATTGAAACCGTGCCGCCTTTTGGACCAGAGCGTGCTCTAACAGTGCAGAAAATGATAACCTAAGCATCAAAACCCAGCTAACCCAGCTAACCCAACTGCCTAGACCATCTCGACGTACGTGTGGTCTCTCTCAACCTTGTTCCTCTTGATCTGGACGCCTACCCTCGTTCCTCTCCTCGCACTGTGTTGATAATGCGATCGATCGCCTCAATCAACTGTAGAAATACTAGCACACTAGTCTCAAATGATAACGCGACAGATATGGACGTAAGTACTGTGCTTGTAGTAACAAAATATATGTGCTGGGGCCTGCCCTTAAGCTTTTCGGGAGTAGGACGGACGCTATGATGCAGGTGTGCTCTCTTCGAAAATATCTTGTCTCCTCCAATGCTTTCGGGATGGATGGGAACAACTGGGGCCACTGATGCTGCCTCCTCGCGTTTGGCTGGTTCCCAAACTTGGCTATCTCCTTGACCCTGTTTCCAAAATGGGGATGTACCGAGTCAGTACTCACTTTGTGTCCATGTGGTCTTGCCAACTAGCACTAGCGCAATAATTGATGTAGCACTAATTGACACCCCAAAATAAGTACTACTAGCTAGTTCCGCGCATCTCCCATTGATTCTAACTAGTTTCATCAATACCATTTAGCATGCTTGATTATTAGTTTGATTGAACTCTACTTCTCGTAAAGTGCTTGTGGCAGGAAGTTGGGAATGATTTTTGTGGATACTATGTCTGCGAGTTCATCTATAACGCGACGGCCTCTAATCGGGGCTACTCTGAAAAGCAATATGAAGTACGTAAACAAAAATATTCACAATTCTATTTTATTACTATCAATTGTGTTGAGTTTCATTCATATATATGTATTGACCCCCTTCTTTTAATTAGTTGTGGCAGATGCGGGATGAACTCCTTCCACATGATCACATACGAGCAATTCAAGAGGAATTGATGGGATTCTTTCTTGACCATGTCATACCTAAAGCTGGAGAATACCATGTGGAAGTTGAAACCGATTTTAGATGTTAGGGATTGTAAGACATGTTATATTGTATATATGTAGTAGCGTCGGATAGATATACGAAAACTTGTTGTTCGATCAATCTCTCGAAGAAAGAGAGGTCTCACTTCTCTCCGTATATATATGTTCATGACGATCTTCTGTAATTAATGATTCCTTCATTTGCTTACAAGCTAGCATGTCGAGTTCTCTCTATACGTATAGTAGCTAGCGTTGATCAAGCACGGAGAAAGAGATGTCACTTCTCTCTATTAGCTAGCTAACCCAATATGATCAAACCCCTAAATTAACCCTCGAAAACCCCCTAACCCCCCCCCCTTCAAAAAAAACAAAAACCCCAGCTCCCGCCAGCTGCTGACGCGTGGAGGCCTTTTGGTCCCGTTTGGTATTTCCATCCGAGACTAAAGGTCCTCCTACCTGGGCGCCCCGCAGCGGCCACGTGGAGCCCCTTCTGTCCCGGTTCGTAAACGAACCTGGACTAAAGGTTTTGGGCTTTAGTCCCGACCCTTTAGTCCCGGTTCCAGAACCGGGGCTAAAGGGCCTCTGAACCGGGATAAATGGCTCATTTTCTACTAGTGAAGCCACAACAGCCACTTGCATGATAGCCATGCAGTAGCCTTGGTTTTCAACCTGAATATTTAATAACTGTCTGCTTGGTTGCTCATGTTATATCGTTGTTTCGGTTATGCTTATGGATCTATGTTCACGGTCATGCAATGTCTTCATGCACTTTGTTATCAAGTACTACTTGCTAGTATTATTTTCGTATGCCATGCTTGGTAGTAGTACATGCTGGAGATAGTGATGTCCATCTAATGCATGTTTATCGTCTGTTATCAGTACCATTATTATGCAAGTTCATCTACATCCAGTAGCTAAGTGCTTTATTATTGTTGATAAATGCTTCACATGTTAAGAGGTTATATTTCCAGTACATGTTCATGTTGATATCATGTTCATATGCATTGTGGTTGCATCATGTTATTTCATTATAGCTCGATTGTTTACTTTTCAAGTTTAGCCGGATATTAAATGAACTTGAACACTTATTGGCTGAGTCATAGTGCCATCGAGACGAGCTGACCAATGCAACCACATTTGCCTTTATGAGAAGGCCCTAATGCGGTTTATTGTCATGCCTCTCGCCGGTGCCTCCAACGAGGGAAGGTTATGGGCGCGCGCTACCCTGATCAGGTAGGCGGTCATAAGCCTTGTGAGCCCGAGTTTGGTTATGTGCACATGTCCCCGTTTGGGACTGTTTATTGTTTTGCCACGACGGTGAACGTTAGGTGTCACGAGGTGAAACGGGGCCACCCATGACTTAGCCCAAAAGGGAGTTTGTCAGAGTGGTCGGGAGAGTGTGATGGCAATAGATCGGTTTTGTCGGAACGCCGTTGGTCCACCCAAACCGGAGTGTGAGGCCATGGGTTCTATGGTGTGGGTACAGTGTACTAACCTCTGCAGAGTGTGTGTTTGATCTATCAATAGCCTCGCCCGCGGATATGGGCCCAGTTCGTAGTAGGTCACACTATGAGCCAACTGTAATAATAACTTGCTTAATAACAACCCCGGTTAGGTGATGAAAGAAGTTGATTGATCTTTATGTGATCGTGAGAGGGTCACATAGGTATTGTGAATACCGAAGTTGGTTGATTTTTATGTGATCGTGAGATGATCACGGAGCTATCGTGGGTACCGAGGTTGGTTGATAAGTTGATGCATGATATGGTTATATGGTAACCCCTGGACAAGAGTAAGTTGGTGCATGATAATGTAACATGTTGCATGTTAGTATCACCATGTCATTGAAGCAAATATGCCCTAGAGGCAATAATAAAGTGTTATTTATATTTCCTTATATCATGATAAATGTTTATTATTCATGCTAGAATTGTATTAACCGAAAACTTAGTACATGTGTGAATACATAGACAAAACATAGTGTCCCTAGTATGCCTCTACTTGACTAGCTCGTTAATCAAAGATGGTTATGTTTCCTAACCATAGACATGTGTTGTCATTTGATGAACGGAATCACATCATTAGAGAATGATGTGATGGACAAGACCCATCCGTTAGCTTAGCATTATGATCATTACAGTTTTATTGCTACTGCTTTCTTCATGACTTGTACATGTTCCTCTGACTATGAGATTATGCCAGTCCCGAATACCGGAGGAACACCTTGTGTCCTATCAAACGTCACAATGTAACTGGGTGATTATAAAGATGCTCTACAGGTGTCTCCGAAGGTGTTTGTTGGGTTGGCATAGATCAAGATTAGGATTTGTCACTCTGTGTATCGGAGAGGTATCTGTGGGCCCTCTCGGTAATGCTCATCACTATAAGCCTTGCAAGCAATGTGACTAATGAGTTAGTTACGGGATGAAGCATTACGGAACGAGTAAAGAGACTTGCCGGTAATGAGATTGAAATAGGTATGATGATACCAACGATCGAATCTCGGGCAAGTAACATGCCGATGACAAAGGGAACAACGTATGTTGTTGTGTGGTTTGACCGATAAAGATCTTCGTAGAATATGTAGGAGCCAATATGAGCATCCAAGTTCTGCTATTGGTTATTGATCGGAGATGTGTCTCGATCATGTCTACATAGTTCTCGAACCCGTAGGGTCCGCACGCTTAACGTTCGATGATGATTTGTATTATGAGTTATGTGTTTTTGATGATCGAAGTTTGTTCGGAGTACCGGATGAGAAAGGGACATGACGAGGAGTCTCAAAATGGTCGAGAGGTAAAGATTGATATATTGGAAGGTTATATACGGACACTAGAATGGTTCCGAAGAAGATCGAGGATTTTTCGGAGTACCGGGAGGTTACCGGAACCCCCCGGGAAAGTTATTGGGCCTATTGGGCCATAGTGGAGGAGAGGATGCAGGCCACGGGAGGTGGCACCCCCCCTTGCCCCAATACTAATTGGGCAAGGGGAGGGGCACGGCCCCCCTCTTTCCTTCTCCCTCTCTCCCTTCACCTTTCCCCTCTCCGTTGATTGGAAGGAGGGGGCCGAATCCTACTTGGACTAGGAGTCCAAGTAGGACTCCCCCATTGGCGCGCCCTCCTTGGCCGCCGGCCTCCTCCTCCCCCTCCTTTATATACGTGGCCAGGGGGCACCCCAAAGGCACATCAAGAATTCTCTTAGCCATGTGCGGTGCCCCCTTCCACAGTTTACTCCTCTGGTTATAGCGTCGTAGAGCTTAGGCGAAGCCCTAAGTGGACCACATCATCAACACTGTCGCCACGCCGTCGTGCTGACGAAACTCTCCCTCGACCTTCTACTAGATCAAGAGTTCGAGGGACACCATCGAGCTGAAGGTGTGCTGAACACGGGGGTGCCGTATGTTCGGTACTTGGATCGGTTGGATCGTGAAGATGCCCGACTACATCAACCGTGTTAACTAACGCTTTCGCTTTCGGTCTAAGAGGGTACGTGGACACACTCTCCCCCTCTCGTTGCTATGCATCTCCTAGATAGATCTTGTGTGATCATAGGAATTTTTTTGAAATTGCAGGCACGTAAAATTGCAACAACAATGTAGAGGACGTCTAACTTGTTTTTGTAGGGCTTGTTGTGATGTGATATGGTCAAGACATGATGTGATATAAATTGTTGTATGAGATGATCATGTTTTGTAACAGAGTTATCGGCAATTGGCAGGAGCCATATGGTTGTCGCTTTATTGTATGAAATGCAATCGCCATGTAATTGATTTACTTTATCACTAAGCAGTAGCGATAGTCGTAGTAGCAATAGTTGGCGAGACGACAACGATGCTATGATGGAGATCAAGGTGTCAAGCCGGTGACAATGGAGATCATGACGGTGCTTTGGAGATGGAGATCAAAGGCACAAGATGATGATGGCCATATCATGTCACATATTTTGATTGCATGTGATGTTTATCTTTTATGCATCTTATTTTTCTTAGTACGTCGGTAGCATTACAAGATGATCCCTCAGTAATTTCAAGGTATAAGTGTTCTCCCTGAGTATGCACCGTTGCTACAGTTTGTCGTGCCGAGACACCACGTGATGATCGGATGTGATATGCTCTACGTTCACACACAACGCGTGCAAGCCAGTTTTGCACGTGCAGAATACTCGGGTTAAACTTGACGAGCCTAGCATATGCAGATATGGCCTTTGAACACTGAGACCGAAAGGTCAAACTTGAATCATATAGTAGATATGATCAACATAGAGATGTTCACCATTGAAAACTACTCCATCAAACGTGATGATCGAACATGGTTTAGTTGATATGGATCACATGATCATTTAGATGACTAGAGGGATTTCTATCTAAGTGGGAGTTCTTTAGTAATATGATTAATTGAACTTCAATTTATCATGAACTTAGTCTTGATAGTTTTTTTCATATCTATGTTGTTGTAGATCAATGGCCTGAGCTACCGTTCCCTTGAATTTTAATGCGTTCCTTGAGAAATCTAAGTTGAAAGATGATGGGAGCAATTACACGGACTGGGTCCATAACTTGAGGATTATCCTCATTGCTACACAGAAGAATTACGTCCTGGAAGCACCACTGTAGGAGCAACTGCGGACGTTATGAACGTCTGGCAGACTAAAGCTGATGACTACTTGATGTCTACTACGCAACCTTCTTCTTGTAGATGTTGTTGGGCCTCCAATTGCAGAGGTTTGTAGGACAGTAGCATATTTCCCTCAAGTGGATGACCTAAGGTTTATCAATCCGTGGGAGGCGTAGGATGAAGATGGTCTCTCTCAAACAACCCTGCAACCAAATAGCAAAGAGTCTCTTGTGTCCCCAACACACCCAATACAATGGTAAATTGTATAGGTGCACTAGTTCGGCGAAGAGATGGTGATACAGGTGCAATATGGATGGTAGATATAGGTTTTTGTAATCTTAGAATATAAAAACAGCAAGGTAACAAATGGTAATAGTGAGCGAAAACGGTATTGCAATGCTAGGAAACAAGGCCTAGGGTTCATACTTTCACTAGTGTAAGTTCTCTCAACAATAAGAACATAATTAGATCATATAACAATCCCTCAACATGCAACAAAGAGTCACTCCAAAGTCACTAATAGCGGAGAACAAACGAAGAGATTATTGTAGGGTACGAAACCACCTCAAAGTTATTCTTTCTGATCAATCCATTGGGCTATTCCTATAAGTGTCACAAACAACCCTAGAGTTCATAGTAAAATAACACCTTAAGATACAAATCAACCAAAACCCTAATATCACCTAGATACTCCAATGTCACCTCAAGTATCTGCGGGTATGATTATACGATATGCAACACACAATCTCAGATTCATCTATTCAACCAACACAAAGAACTTCAAAGAGGGCCTCAAAGTTTCTACCGGAGAGTGAAGACGAAAACATGTGCCAACCCCTATGCATAGATTCCCTAGGTCACAGAACCCGCAAGCTGATCAACGAAACATACATCAAGTCGATCAATAGAATACCCCATTGTCACCATGGGTATCACACGCAAGACATACATCAAGTGTTCTCAAATCCTTAAAGACTCAATCCGATAAGATAACTTCAAAGGGAAAACTCAATCCATTATAAGAGAGTAGAGGGGGATAAGCATCATAAGATCCAACTATAATAGCAAAGCTCGCGGTACATCAAGATCGTTCCAAATCAAGAACACAAGAGAGAGAGAGAGAGAGAGATCAAACACATAGCTACTGGTACATACCCTCAGCCCCGAGGGTGAACTACTCCCTCCTCATCATGGAGAGCACTAGGATGATGAATATGGCCACCGGTGATGGATCCCCCGCTCGCAGGGTGCCAGAACAGGGTCCCGATTGGTTTTTGGTGGCTACAGAGGCTTGCGGCGGCGGAACTCCCGATCTAGGTTTCTTTTCAAGGGTTTCTGTATTTATAGGAGAGGTTGGCGTCGAGAACAAGTCAGGAGGACCCACAGAGAGTCCACGAGGCACAGGGGTGCGCCCTCCACCCTCGAGGGTCCCACGGGCCTCCCCTTCGGTAACTCTTCGTTCCAGTATTTTTTATATTTTCCAGAAAAAATCTCCGTTGATTTTCAGCGCATTCCGAGAACTTTTGTTTCTGCACAAAAACAACACCACGGTAGTTCTGCTAAAAACAACATCAGTCTGGGTTAGTTCTAACCAAATCATACCAAAATCATGTAAAAATATTATAAACATGGCATGAATACATCAAAAATTATAGATACGTTGGAGACGTATCAGCATCCCCAAGATTAATTCCTGCTCGTCCTCGAGTAGGTAAATTATAAAAATAGAATTTTTGATGTGGAATGCTACCTAACATATTTATCAATGTAATCTTCTCTATTGTGGCAAGAATATTCAGATTCATAAGATTGAAAACAAAAGTTTAATATTGACATAAAAACGATAATACTTCACACATACTAACAAAGCAATCATGTCTTCTCAAAATAACATGGCCAAAGAAAGTTATCCCTACAAAATCATATAGTCTGGCTATGCTCTATCTTCATCACACAAAATTTTTAAATTATGCACAACCCCAATGACAAGCCAAGCAATTTTTTCATACTTTTGATGTTCTCAAACTTTTTAACTTTCACGCAATACATGAGCGTGAGCCATGGATATAGCACTATATGGTGGAAAAGAATATGGTGGTTGTGGAGAAGACAAAAAGGAGAAGATAGTCTCACATCAACTAGGTGTATCAACGGGCTATGGAGATGCCCATCAATAGATATCAATGTGAGTGAGTAGGGATTGCCATGCAATGGATGCACTAGAGATATAAGTGTATGAAAGGTCAAAAAGAAACTAAGTGGGTGTGCATCCAACTCGCTTGCTCATGAAGACCTAGGGAATTTGAGGAAGCCCATCATTAGAATATACAAGCCAAGTTCTATAATGAAAAAATATTCCCACTAGTATATGAAAGTGACAACATAGGAGACTCTCTATCATGAAGATCATGGTGCTACTTTGAAGCACAAGTGTGGTAAAAGGATAGTAGCATTTCCCCTTCTCTATTTTTCTCTCATTTTTTGTTTTTCTTTTCTTTTTTTTTTGGGGGGGGGGGGGCTTCTCTTTTTTTATGGCCTCTTTTTTTCTCTTTTTTTCGTCCGGAGTCTCATCTCGACTTGTGGGGGAATCATAGTCTCCATCATCCTTTCCTCACTCGGACAATGCTCTAATAATGATGATCATCACACTTTTATTTACTTACAACTCAAGAATTACAACTCATTACTTAGAACAAAATATGACTCTATATGAATGCCTCCGGTGGTGTACCGGGATGTGCAATGAATCAAGAGTGACATGTATGAGATAATTATGAATGGTGGCTTTGCCACAAATACGATGTCAACTACATGATCATGCAAAGCAATATGACAATGATGAAGCGTGTCATAATAAACAAAACGGCGGAAAGTTGCATGGAAATATATCTCGGAATGGCTATGGAAATGCCATAATAGGTAGGTATGGTGGCTATTTTGAGGAAGGTATATGGTGGGTGTATGGTACCGGTGAAAGTTGCACGGTACAAGAGAGGCTAGCAATGATGGAAGGGTGAGATATAATCAATAGACTCAACATTAGTCATAAAGAACTCACATAATTATTGAAAAAAATTATTAGTTATCGGAACGAAGTACTATGCGCATGCTCCTAGGGGGATAGATTGGTAGGAAAAGACCATCGCTCGTCCTCGACCGCCACTCATAAGGAAGACAATCAATAAATAAATCATGCTCCAACTTCATCACATAACGGTTCACCATGCATACATGCTACGGGAATCACAAACTTTGACACAAGTATCTCTCAAATTGACAACTACTCACTAGCATGACTCTAATATCACCATCTCCATATCTCAAAACAATCATAAAGAATCAAACTTCTCATAGTATTCAACGCACTTTATATGAAAGTTTTTATTATATCCCTCTTGGATGCCTATCATATTAGGACTAAATTTAGAACCAAAGCAAGTTACCATGCTGTACTAAAAGATTCTCAAAATAATATAAGTGAAGCATGAGAGTTCATCTATTTCTTCAAAATAAAACCACCGTCGTGCTCTAAAAGATATAAGTGAAGCACTAGAGCAAACGACAAACTACTCCAAAAGATATAAGTGAAGATCAATGAGTAGTCGAATAATTGTGCAACTATGTGAAGACTCTCTAACATTTAAGAATTTCAGATCTTGGTATATTATTCAAACATCAAGCAAAACAAAATAAAATAAAATGACGCTCCAAGCAAAACACATATCATGTGGTGAATAAAAATATAGCTCCAAGTAAAGTTACCGATGAACGAAGACGAAAGAGGGGATGCCTTCCGGGGCATCCCCAAGCTTAGGCTGTTGGTTGTCCTTGAATATTACCTTGGGGTGCATTGGGCATCCCCAAGCTTAGCCTCTTGCCACTCCTTATTCCATAGTCCATGGAATCTTTACCCAAAACTTGAAAACTTCACAACACAAAACTCAAAAGAAAACTCGTAAGCTCAGTTAGTATAAGAAAATAAAACCACCACTTAGGTACTGTTGTGAACTCATTATAAATTCATATTGGTGTAATATCTACTGTATTCCAACTTCTCTATGTTGCATACCCTCCGATACTACTCATAGATTCACCAAAATAAGCAAACAACACATAGAAAACAGAATCTGTCAAAAACAGAACAGTCTGTAGTAATCCGCAACTCTCGAATACTTATGTAACTCCAAAAGCTCTGAAATAAATTGGTGGATGTGAGAAATTTGTCTATTAATCTTCTTCAAAAAGAATCAACTTAAAATCACTCTTCTGTAAAAAATGACAGCTAATCTCGTGAACGCAAAGTTTCTGTTTTTAGAACAAGATCGCATTAACTTTCACCCAAGTCTTCCCAAAGGTTCTACTTGGCACTTTATTGAAACAAAAGCTATAAAATATGATTACTACAGTAGCTTAATCAGGTCTACACACAAAAATAGTAGGGGTAAATATTGGTTTGTCTCCCAACAAGCGCTTTTCTTTAATGCCTTTTAGCTAGCCATGATGACTTCAATGATGCTCACATAAAAGATACGAATTGAAACATAACGGAAGCATCATGAAGCATATGACTAGAACATTTAATTATAAGCCACTTCCTATGCATAGGGATTTTGTGATCAAACAACTTATGTGAACAAGAATCAACTAGCATTGGAAAGCAAAACAAGCATAACTTCAAGATTTTCAACACATAGAGAGGAAACTTGATATTATTGCAACTCCTACAAGCATATATTCCTCCCTCATAATAATTTTCAGTAGCATCATGAATTAATTCAACAATATAACTATCACATAAAGCATTATTTTCATGATCCCCAAGCATATAAATTTTATTACTCTCCACATAAGCAAAATTCTTCTCATTCGGAATAGTGGGAGTATCATAAGAAACTCGAATACTATAATTGTTTCCACATTAAAAGAGTAATGTTCAGAAAAAGGGTAATCATAATCATGACAAGTTTTATAAATATAATCATCACTACTATTTATAGCATAAGTATCATCACAATAATCATCATAAGTAGCAACTTTGTTCTCATCAAAATCAATTGAAACCTCTTCCAAGATAGTGGAATCATTACTAAATAAAGTCATGACCTCTCCAAATCCACTTTCATAATTGTCACAATAAGATTCAACACCCTCCAAAATATTGGGATCATTAATTCCTAAAGTTAACACTCTTCCAAACCCACTTTCATCAACATAATCATCATAAATAGGAGGCATGTTATCATCGTAATAAATTTGCATATCAAAACTTGGGAGAATAAAAATATCATCTTCATTAAGCATAGCATCCCAAAGCTTGGGACAAACATTACTTACAGCAAATAAATTCTCAAACATGTCATTCTCATCAAACATGGCATCCCCAAGCTTGGGCCTTTTCATATCATAAGCATAATCACTCTCATCATTAATAGGATGGATAGCACCAATAGTATAGCAATTATCATCATCACAATGAGTAATAAGAGCAACATCATTTGGGAGGGATACCTTTTTACCTTTGCTTTTCCGTCTTTTCTTTTTCTTCTCCACATCATGTGTGGGTTTAATCCTCTTTTTGGATCTCCTTATTAATGTGATTGGTTGAATAGAAAGCTCCTCCTCATTACCTGACTCATCATAAGAAAGAATAGGAGGATATTGGGAAATATCTTCCCTTTCATTAGTATTCTCTTCATCTTCTATTTGTTTCCTTGTCTTTATGTAATTGGCAATATAAGGATTTTCAATGCAATTCACCGCACAATACATATAAATTTCCTCTAGATAAAAATCAAGAACTTTCTCAAGGGCAAATTCTGGAATATCTTTAGTTACACGTTTCATTTCTTCATAACCCACAAGCAATCTAAGTTCATTATGATGCGCAAGGGAGATCAATTCATCACAATTTTTGGACACGATTCGATCATGAAACAATTTGCATTGGATATTTAAATGACCACGTTCATTGCAAAGTTCATAAGGATGTCTAAGAAAATTTAAATTTTTAGCACAAACATCTAGCCTCTCTTGCAACCATTTAGTTTCTAAATACTTATGCGTCTTGCAAAATCTATCTTCCCTATTTGGTGTGTACTTGCAAATTCTATGCACTCCACAAAAGTTGACATGCTTATAAGAGACATTTTCATGCAATCATAATTAGTACTATGGATATTCAAAGAGTTCATGCTAACAACATTGCAATCATGCTCATCATTTAAATATTTAGTGCTAAACATTTTAATGCATTCTTCTTCTAACACTTTGGCACAATTTTCCTTTCCATCATTTTCACGAAAGATATTAAAAAGATGAAGCATATGAGGCACCCTCAATTCCATTTTTTGTAGTTTTATTTTATAAACTAAACTAGTGATAAAAACAAGAAACTAAAAGATTCGATTACAAGATCTAAAGATATACCTTCAAGCACTAACATCCCCGGCAACGGCGCCAGAAAAGAGCTTGATGTCTAATACGCAACCTTCTTCTTGTAGACGTTGTTGGGACTCCAAGTGCAGAGGTTTGTAGGACAGTAGGAAATTTCCCTCAAGTGGATGACCTAAGGTTTATCAATCCGTGGGAGGCGTAGGGTGAAGATAGTCTCTCTCAAACAACCTTGCAACCAAATAGCAAAGAGTCTCTTGTGTTCCCAACACACTCAATACAATGGTAAATTGTATAGGTGCACTAGTTCGGCGAAGAGATGGTGATACAAGTGCAATATGAATGGTAGATATAGGTTTTTGTAATCTGAAAATATAAAAATAGCAAGGTAACAAATGGTAAAAGTGAGTGAAAACGGTATTGCAATGCTAGGAAACAAGGCCTAGGGTTCATACTTTCACTAGTGCAAGTTCTCTCAACAATAATAACATAATTAGATCATATAACAATCCCTCAACATGCAACAAAGAGTCACTCCAAAGTCACTAATAGAGGAGAACAAACAAAGAGATTATTGTAGGGTACGAAACCACCTCAAAGTTATTCTTTCCGATCAATCCATTGGGCTATTCCTATAAGTGTCACAAACAACCCTAGAGTTCGTAGTAAAATAACACCTTAAGACACAAATCAACTAAAACCCTAATGTCACCTAGATACTTCAATGTAACCTTAAGTATCCGCCGGTATGATTATACGATATGCATCAGACAATCTCAGATTCATCTATTCAACCAACACAAAGAACTTCAAAGAGGGCCCCAAAGTTTCTACCAGAGAGTCAAGACGAAAATGTGTGCCAACCCCTATGCATAGATTCCCAAGGTCACGGCACTCCTAAGTTGATCACCAAAACATACATCAAGTGGATCAATAGAATACCCCCATTGTCACCACAGGTATCCCACGCAAGACATACATCAAGTGTTCTCAAATCCTTGAAGACTCAATCCGATAAGATAACTTCAAAGGGAAAACTCAATCCATTACAAGAGAGTAGAGGGGGAGAAACATCACAAGATCCAACAATAATAGCAAAGCTCGCGGTACATCAAGATCGTGCCAAATCAAGAACACGAGAGAGAGAGAGGGAGAGAGAGAGAGATCATAGCTACTGGTACATACCCTCAGCCCCGAGGGTGAACTACTCCCTCCTCGTCATGGAGAGCGCCGGGATGATGAAGATGGCCACCGGTGATGGATCCCCCCTCCGGCAGGGTGCTGGAACAGGGTCCTGATTGGTTTTTGGTGGCTACAGAGGCTTGCAGCACCGGAACTCCCGATCTAGGTTTCTTTTTGGGGGTTTCTATATTTATAGTAGAGGTTCGCGTCGAGAACAAGTCAAGGGGACCCACAAAGAGTCCACGAGGCACAAGGGCGTGCCCTAGGGGTTGGGCGCACCCTCTACCCTCGTGGGGCCCACGGGCCTACCCTCCGGTAACTCTTCATTCCAGTATTTTTAATATTTTCCAGAAAAAATCTCCGTTGATTTTCAGCGCATTCCAAAAACTTTTATTTCTGCACAAAAATAACACCACAATAGTTCTGCTGAAAACAACATCAGTCCGGGTTAGTTCTAACCAAATCATACCAAAATCATGTAAAAATATTATAAACATGGCATGAATACATCAAAAATTATAGATACGTTGGAGACGTATCACTACTCGATAGTTCAGTGTGCCATGCTATACGGCTTAGAATCAGGACTTCAAAGACGTTTTGAACGGCATGGAGCATATGAGATGTTCCAAGAGTTGAAGTTAATATTTCAAGCAAATGCCCGAGTTGAGAGATATGAAGTCTCCAACAAGTTCTATAGCTACAAGATGGAGGAGAATAGTTCTGTCAGTGACCACATACTCAGAATGTCTGGGTACCATAACCACTTGACTTAGCTGGGAGTTAATCTTCCTGATGATAGTGTCATTGACAGAGTTCTTCAATCACTACCACCAAGCTATAAAGGCTTCGTGATGAACTATAATATGCAAGGGATGGAAATGACTATTCCCGAGCTCTTCGCAATGCTAAAAGCTGCGGAGGTACAAATCAAGAAGGAGCATCAAGTGTTGATGGTTAACAAGACCACTAGTTTCAAGAAAAGGGGAAAAGGGAAGAAGGGGAACTTCAAGAAGAATAGCAAGCAAGTTGCTACTCCCAGAAGAAGCCCAAGTCTGGACCTAAGCCTGAAACTGAGTGCTTCTACTGCAAAGGGACTGGTCACTGGAAGCAGAACTGCCCCAAGTATTTGGCGGATAAGAAGGATGGCAAAGTGAAAGGTATATTTGATATACATGTTATTGATGTGTACCTTACTAATGCTCATAGTAGCGCGTGGGTATTTGATACTGGTTTTGTTGCTCATATTTGCTACTCAAAACAGGGGCTACGGTTTAAACAAAGATTGGCTAAGGATGAGGTGACAATGCCCGTCGGAAATGGTTCCAAGGTCGATGTGATCGCCGTCGGCATGCTACTGATACGTCTCCAACGTATCTATAATTTTTTATTGTTCCATGCTATTATATTACCCATTTTGGATGTTTATGGGCTTTACTCTACACTTTTATATCATTTTTGGGACTAACCTACTAACCGGAGGCGCAACACGAATTGCTGTTTTTTTTTTGCCTATTTTAGTGTTTCGAAGAAAAGGAATATCAAACGGAATCCAAACGGGATGAAACCTTCGGGAGCGATCTTTTTGGAACAAATGCAAACCAGGAGACTTGGAGTGGACGTCAAGCAACGAACGAGGCGGCCACGAGGGTGCCTGGCACGCCCTAGGGGGATGGGCACGCCCCCCACCCTCGTGGGCCCCTCGTGGCTCAACCAACCTACTTCTTCCTCCTATATATATCCACGTACCCCGAGAACATCCAGGAGCACCACGAAAACCTAATTCCACCACCGCAACCTTCTGTATCCGCGAGATCCCATCTTGGAACCTTCGCCGGTGCTCCGCCGGAGGGGGAATCGACCATGGAGGGCCTCTACATCATCTCCAAGGCCTCTCTGATTAGTTGTGAATAGTTTACCACAGACCTTAGGGTCCATAGTTATTAGCTAGATGGCTTCTTCTCTCTCTTTGAATCTCAATACAAAGTTATCCTTGATCTTCTTGGAGATCTCTTCGATTTAACTCTTTTTGCGGTGTGTTTGTCGAGATCCCATGAATTGTGGGTTTATGATCAAGTTTATCTATGAGAAATATTTGAATCTCCTCTGAATTCTTTTATGTGTGATTGGTTATCTTTGGAAGTCTCTTCGAATTATCAGTTTGGTTTGGCCTACTAGATTGATCTTTCTTGCAATGGGAGAATGCTTAGCTTTGGGTTCAATCTTGCGGTGTCCTTTCCCAGTGACAGCAGGGGCAGCAAGGCACGTATTGTATTGTTGCCATCGAGGATAAAAAGATGGGGTTTATATCATATTTGAGTTTATCCCTCCACATCATGTCATCTTTCTTAATGCGTTACTCTGTTCTTATGAACTTAATACTCTAGATGCAGGCAGGAGTCGGTCGATGTGTGGAGTAATAGTAGTAGATGTAGAATCGTTTCGATCTACTTGTTGTGGACGTGATGCATATATACATGATCATGCCTAGATAATCTCATAACTATGCACTTTTCTATCAATTGCTCGACAGTAATTTGTTCGCCCACCATAATACTTATGCTATCTTGAGAGAAGCCACTAGTGAAACCTATGGCCCCCGGGTCTATCTTTTATCATATAAGTTTCCGATCTACTTTTATGTGCATCTTTTACTTTCCAATCTATATCATAAAATACCAAAAATATTTATCTTATCTTATTATCTCTATCAGATTTCACTTTCGCAAGTTTCCGTGAAGGGATTGACAACCCCTTTATCGCGTTGGTTGTGAGGTTCTTGTTTGTTTGTGTAGGTACGAGGGACTTTTGAGGAGCCTCCTACTGGATTGATACGTTGGTTCTCAACAACTGATGGAAATACTTACACTACTTTGCTGCATCACCCTTTCCTCTTCAAGGGAAAACCAATATAGTGCTCAAGAGGTAGCAGCTACCTCTACATCTACCTTCGGGATTAGTTTTACACCTGAATAATTGTTATTTGGTGCCAGCGTTGAGCATGAACTTTATATCTAGATCTTGTTTGATGCGAGACGGTTATTCATTTAAATCAAAGAATAATGGTTGTTCTATTTATATGAGTATTATCTTTTATGGTCATGCACCCTTGTTGAGTGGTCTATTTTTGTTGAATCTCGAACGTAGTGATATACATGTTCATAATATTGAAGCCAAAAGATGCAAAGTTTATAATGATAGTGCAACTTATTTGTGGCACTGCCGTTTAGGTCATATTGGTGTAAAGCGCATGAAGAAACTCCATGCCGATGGACTTTTGGAATCACTTGATTATGAATCACTTGGTGCTTGCGAACCATGCCTCATGGGCAAGATGACTAAGATTCCGTTCTCCGGAACAATGGAACGAGCTACTGACTTATTGGAAGTAATACATACCTCCAATGAGTATTGAGGCTCGTGGCGGGTATTGTTATTTTCTAACCTTCACAGATGATTTGAGCAGAGATGGGTATATCTACTTAATGAAACATAAGTCTGAAACATTTGAAAAGTTCAAAGAATTTCAGAGTGAAGTGGAAAATCATCGTAACAAGAAAATAAAGTTTCTACGATCTGATCGTGGAGGCGAATATTTGAGCTATGAGTTTGGTCTTCATTTGAAACAATGTGGAATAGTTTCGCAACTCACGCCACCTGGAACACCACAGCATAATGGTGTGTCCGAACGTCGTACCCGTACTTTATTGGATATGGTGCGATCAATGATATCTCTTAATGATTTACCGCTATCGTTTTGGGGTTATGCTTTAGAGACGGCTGCATTCACGTTAAATAGGGCACCATCAAAATCCATTGAGACGACACCATATGAACTGTGGTTTGGCAAGAAACCCAAGTTGTCGTTTCTTAAAGTTTGGGGCTATGATGCTTATGTTAAAAAGCTTCAACCTGATAAGCTCGAATCCAAATCGGAGAAGTGTGTCTTCATAGGATGCCCAAAGGAAACTGTTGGGTACACCTTCTATCACAGATCCGAAGGCGAGATATTCGTTGCTAAGAATGGATCCTTTCTAGAGAAGGAGTTTCTCTCGGAAGAAGTGAGTGGGAGGAAAGTAGAACTTGATGAGGTAATTGTACCTTCTCCCGAATTGGAAAGTAGTTTATCACAGAAATCAGTTCCAGTGATTCCTACACCAAATAGTGAGGAAGCTAATGATGATGATCATGAAACTTCAGATCAAGTTACTACCGAACCTCGTAGGTCAACCAGAGTACGGTCCACACCAGAGTGGTACAGTAATCCTATTCTGGAAGTCATGTTACTAGACCATGATGAACCTACGAACTATGAGGAAGCGATGATGAGCCCAGATTCCGCGAAATGGCTTGATGCCATGAAATTTGAGATGAGATCCATGTATGAGAACAAAGTGTGGACTTTGGTGGACTTGCCCGATGATCGGCAAGCCATAGAAAATAAATGGATCTTCAAGAAGAAGACTGGCACTGACGGTAATATTACTGTCTACAAAGCTCGACTTGTTGCAAAAGGTTTTCGACAAGTTCAAGGAGTTGACTATGATAAGACCTTCTCACCCGTAGCGATGCTTAAGTCTGTCCGAATCATGTTAGCAATTGCCGCATTTTATGATTATGAAATTTGGCAAATGGATGTCAAAACTGCATTCCTTAATGGATTTCTTAAAGAAGAGTTGTATATGATGCAACCAGAAGGTTTTGTCGATCCAAAGGATGTGAACAAAGTGTGCAAGCTCTAGTGATCCATTTATGGACTGGTGGCCTCTCGGAGTTGGAATATACGCTTTGATAATGTGATCAAAGCATATGGTTTTATACAGACTTTTGGAGAAGCCTATATTTATAAGAAAGTGAGTGGGAGCTCTATAGCATTTCTAATATTATATGTGGATGACATATTGTTGATTGGAAATAATACATAATTTCTGGATAGCATAAAAGGATACTTGAATAAGATTTTTTCAATGAAAGACCTCGGTGAAGCTGCTTACATATTGGGCATCAAGATCTATAGAGATAGATCAAGACGCTTAATTGGACTTTCACAAAGCACATACCTTGATAAAGTTTTGAAGAAGTTCAAAATGGATCCGTCAAAGAAAGGGTTCTTGCCTGTGTTACAAGGTGTGAACTTGAGTCAGACTCAATGCCCGACCACTGCAGAAGATAGAGAGAAAATGAAAGTCATTCCCTATGGTTCAGCCATAGGTTCTATCATGTATGCAATGATGTGTACCAGACCTGATGTGTGCCTTGCTATAAGTATAACAAGGAGGTACCAAAGTAATCCAGGAGTGGATCACTGGGCAGCGGTCAAGAACATCCTGAAATACCTGAAAAGGACTAAGGATATGTTTCTCGTTTATGGAGGTGACAAAGAGCTTGTCGTAAATGGTTTACGTCGATGCAAGCTTTGACACTGATCCGGATGACTCTAAGTCGCAAACCGGGTATGTATTTATATTGAATGGTGGAGCTGTCAGTTGGTGCAGTTCCAAGCAGAGCTTCGTGGCGGGATCTACGTGTGAAGCGGAGTACAAGCTGCTTCGGAAGCAGCAAATGAAGGAGTCTGGATGAAGTAGTTCATATCCGATCTATGTGTAATACCTAGTGCATCGGGTCAAATGAAAATCTTTTGTGACAATACTGGAGCAATTGCCTTGGCAAAGGAATCCAGATTTCACAAGAGAACCAAACACATCAAAAGACGCTTCAATTCCATCCACGATCAAGTCAAGGAGGGAGACATAGAGATTTGCAAGATACATACGAATCTGAATGTTGCAGACCCGTTGACTAAGCCTCTTCCACAGGAAAACATGATCAACACCAAGACTCCATAGGTGTTATAATCATTACAATGTAATCTAGATTATTGACTCTAGTGCAAGTGGAAGACTAAAGGAAATATGCCCTAGAGGAAATAATAAAGTTGTTATTTATATTTCCTTATATCATGATAAATGTTTATCATTCATGCTAGAATTGTATTAACTGGAAACTTAGTACATGTGTGAATACATAGATAAAACATAGTGTCCTTAGTATGCCTCTACTTGACTAGCTCGTTAATCAAAGATGGTTATGTTTCCTAACCATAGACATGTGTTGTAATTTGATGAACGGGATCACATCATTAAAGAATGATGTGATGGACAAGACCCATCCGTTAGCTTAGCATTATGATCGTTACAGTTTTATTGCTACTGCTTTCTTCATGACTTATACATGTTCCTCTGACGATTATGCAACTCCCGAATATCGGAGGAACACCTTGTGTGCTATCAAGCGTCATAACGTAACTGGGTTATTATAAAGATGCTCTACAGGTGTCTCCGAAGGTGTTTGTTGGGTTGGCATAGATCAAGATTAGGATTTATCACTACGTGTATCAGAGAGGTATCTCTGGGCCCTCTCGATAATGCTCATCACTATGAGCCTTGCAAGCAATGTGACTAATGAGTTAGTTATGGGATGAAGTATTACGGGACGAGTAAAGAGACTTTCCGGTAACGAGATTTAACTAGGTATGATGATACCGACGATTGAATCTCGGGCAAGTAACATACCGATGACGAAGTGAACAACGTATGTTGTTGTTCGGTTTGGCCGATAAAGATCTTCGTAGAATATGTAGGAGCCAATATGAGCATCCAGGTTCTGCTATTGGTTATTGATCGGAGATGTCTCTCGATCATGTCTACATAGTTCTCGAACCCGTAGGGTCCGCACGCTTAACGTTCGATGACGATTTGTATTATGAGTTATGTGTTTTTGATGATCGAAGTTTGTTCAGAGTACCGGATGAGATCACGGACATGACGAGGAGTCTCGAAATGGTCGAGAGGTAAATATTGATATATTGGAAGGTTATATACGGACACTAGAATGGTTCCGAAGAAGATCGAGGATTTTTCGGAGTACCGGAGGTTACCGGACCCCCCCCCCCCCCCCCCCGAAAAGTTATTGGGCCTATTGGGCCATAGTGGAGGACAGGAGGCAGACCACGGGATGTGGCACGTGCCCCCTTGCCCCAATCCGAATTGGACAAGGGGAGGGGCGCGGCCCCCCCTCTTTCCTTCTCCCTCTCTCCCTTCCCCTTTCCCCGCTCTATTGATTGGAAGGAGGGGGCCGAATCCTACTTGGACTAGGAGTCCAAGTAGGACTCCCCCCTTGGCGCACCCTCCTTGGCCGCCGGCCTCCTCCTCCCCCTCCTTTATATACGTGGCCAAGGGGCACCCCAAAGGCACACCAAGAATTCTCCGGTCATAGCGTCGTCATGCTTAGGCGAAGCCCTGCACGGATCACATCATCAACACCATCGCCACGCCATCGTGCTGACGAAACTCTCCCTCGACCCTCTACTGGATCAAGAGTTTGAGGGATGCCATCGAGCTAAACGTGTGCTGAACACGGAGGTGTCGTACGTTCGGTACTTAGATTTGCAATACCGTTGGATCGTGAAGACGTTTGAATACATCAACCGCGTTAACTAACGCTTCCTCTTTCGGTCTACGAGGGTATGTGTACACACTCTCCCCCTCTCGTTGCTATGCATCTCCTAGATAGATCTTGCGTGATCGTAGGAATTTTTTTTGAAATTGCATGCTACATTCCCCAACAGTCATATGCTCATGCCATGCTCATGTTGTTCTAGTTGTATCATGTTCACTTTGTGCATGCCATGTTGTTCTGTTAGTATCATGCTCATGATTGCTTTAACCTACTAATGCCATGTTGTTGTTTTTCTTGACTGCTTTTGGTTATTGTGAGCTTGCAAGTGCATTCAATGTACTGACCTGGCGTGTCATGCCAGTTTGTAGGTCGTGCCTAGATTGCTTGCTTGTTTGGTGTGGTTCCCGTGTTCGTGAGCTAGGATAAACATTCCAGCTAGAGTGCCTGCGGATTGGAGTCCATCATCATTGTTCGCTGTTCCGCTACTAGTAGAGGTTCCGCTGCCTCGAGTTGTTACACTGCTTGCATAGAGCAGCTATGGTTGGCTTAGCGTCGCCATGCCGATGTTATTCATTGTAATATCGGAGACCTTGTATTCGTATTCGTTTTGTAATAGAGAGCTGATTTGTTCTATGCTAAGCAGTGCCGTATTCTAGAAGACTTCTTCTCGATCTCTGGGTTGGAATACGGGGCGTTCCGTTTTCTTTGAGTCGGGGTACCACAATGTAAGAATTAGAATAAGAGCTGTCAGACATTTAAGAAACTCCGAAGTGATAGCATTGAATTATATCCAAATAGCTAAGAATCTGGAAAATCCCTTTACTGAAGGGCTATCACGGGTTGTTATAGATAATGCATCAAGAGAGATGGGTATGAGACCCACATGAGTTGCCATGGTGGTAACCTAACCTATGTGATCGGAGATCCCGTGAAGTAGGACCTGCAAAAACAAGTCAGTTGTGAACTGAGGAGAGTAACTTTACTAACCCACTCCATTGGAGATGTAATACTCTTAGAAAGTGCATGATAGGTTGACTGTTGTCTTAGTGTGTTCCAAGGCTTATGTAAGCAAGACGCTATCCTATAGAGCGATTTTTGGAGGAACATGATAACCCACAAGTATAGGGGATCAATTGTAGCCGCTTTCGATAAGTAAGAGTGTCGAACCCAACGAGGAGCTAAAGGTAGAACAAATATTCCCTCAATTTCTATCGACCACCGATACAACTCTACGCACGCTTGACATTCGCTTTACCTAGAACAAGTATGAAACTAGAAGTACTTGGCAGGCGTGATAGGATATGTTTGCAAGATAATAAAAAGCCCATAAATAAAAAGTAGGGGCTGTTTAGATGAAGACACAACTAAGTTAGTTTTATAGAGAGCTTTTTGTCACGAGAAAGTTATTTGTCCCTAGGCAATCGATAACTAGACCGGTAATCACTATTGCAATTTTATTGGAGGGAGAGGCATAAGCTAACATACTTTCTCTTCTTGGATCATATGCACTTATGATTGGAACTCTAGCAAACATCCGCAACTACTAAAGATCATCAAGGTAAAACCCAACCATAGCACTAAAGCATCAAGTCCTCTTTATCCCATACGCAACAACCGCCTTACTCGGGTTTATGATTCTGTCACTCAAGCAACCCACTATAAGCGAATCATGAACGTATTGCAACACCCTACAGCGGGAATCCCTCACGCTTGCGCAACACGGAGAGCACCATAGGACATCACCAAAAATAAAACATGCAACTCAAACCAATCATGGTCATCAATTAACCCATAGGACAAAACAGATCTACTCAAACATCATAGGATAGCCATACATCATTGGGAAATAATATATAGCGTTGAGCACCATGTTTAAGTAAAGATTACAGCGGGTAAAAGAGGGGTTACACCGCTGCATAGAGGGGGAAGAGTTGGCGATGAGGGCGGTGAAGTTGTTGGTGTAGATCGCGGTGATGACGATGGCCCCAGCGGCGTTCCGGCGCCACCGGAAGCAAGGGGGAGAGAGCCCCCCCTTCTTATTCTTCTTCCTTGACCTTCTCCCTAGATGGGAGAAGGGTTTCCCCACTGGTCCATGGCCTCCATGGCGTGGGAGGGGTGAGAGCCCCTCCGAGATTGGATTTGTCTCTCTGTTTCTGCGTTCCAGATTCTAGCCTTTCACCGTTTCTTATATTCCCGGAGATCCGTAACTCTGATTGGGCTGAAATTTTAACACGATCTCTATCTGGATATTAGATTTCTTGCGGCAAAAGAAGGGCACCAACCGCCTTACAGGGTGGCCACGATGGTACATGGCGCGCCTGCCCCCCTGCCTTGTGGCCCCCTCGGGCATCGTCTCGCGTTGATTCTTCTTTCCAAAATTCTTAAATATTCCAAAAAAAATCTCCGTAAATTTTTATTCCGTTTGGACTCCGTTTGATATGGGTTTTCTACGAAACAACAAACATGCAACAAACAGGAACTAACACTGGGCACTGGATCAATATGTTAGTCCCAAAAATAGTATAAAAAGTTGCCAAAAGTATATGAAAGTTGTAGAATATTGGCATGGAACAATCAAATATTATAGATACGACGGAGACGTATCAGCATCCCCAAGCTTAATTCCTGCTCGTCCTCGAGTAGGTAAATGATAAAAAAGATAATTTTTTATGTGGAATGCTACCTAGCATCATATATATAATCATGGCATGAATATTAAGACACGAGTGATTCAAAGCAATAGTCTATCATTTGATATTAAGACAATAATACTTCAAGCATGCCAACCAAGCAATTATGTCTTATCGAAACAACATAGCCAAAGAAAGCTTATCCCTACAAAATCATATAGTTTGGCCATGCTTCATTTTCGTCACACAAAATGCTCCCATCATGCACAACCCCGATGACAAGCCGAGCAGTTGGTTCCTAATTTTTAACGCGCTTCAGCTTTTTCAACCCTCACGCAATACATGAGCGCAAGCCATGGATATAGCACTATAGGTGGAATAGAATATGATGGTGGAGGTTTATGTGGAGAAGACAAAAAGGGAGAAAGTATCACATCGACGCGGCTAATCAACGGGCTATGGAGATGCCCATCAATTGATGTCAATGCGAGGAGTAGGGATTGCCATGCAACGGATGCACTAGAGCTATAACTGTATGAAAGCTCAAACTGAAACTAAGTGGGTGCGCATCCAACTTGCTTGCTCATGAAGACCTCGGGCATTTGAGGAAGCCCGTCATCAGAATATACAAGCCAAGTTGTATAATGAAAATTCCCACTAGTATATGAAAGTGATAACTCAAGAGACTCTCTATATGAAGAACATGGTGCTATTTAAAGCACAAGTGTGGTAAAAGGATAGTAACATTGCCCCTTCTCTCTTTTTCTCTCATTTTTTATTTTTTTTATTTTTTGGTGGGCTTCTTTGGCCTTTTTTTTATTTGGGCTTCTTTGGCCTCTTTTATTTTTCATAAAGTCTGGAGTATCATCTTGACTTGTGGGGGAATCATAGTCTCCATCATCCTTTCCTCACTGGGGCAATGCTCTAATAATGATGATCATCACACTTTTATTTACTTACAACTTGATACTAGAACAAAAATATGAGTCTATATGAATGCCTCTGGCAGTGTACCAGGATGTGCAATGATCTAGCATAGCAAAGATATCAAAAAATGGACAAGCCATGAAAACATCATGCTAGCCGTCTTATGATCATGCAAAGCAATATGACAATGAATGCTCAAGTCATGTAGATGATGATGATGGAAGTTGCATGGCAATATATCTCAGAATGGCTAGGGAAATGCCATAATAGGTTGGTATGGTGGCTGTTTTGAGGAAGATATAAGGAGGCTTATGTGTGATAGAGCGTATCGTATCACGGGGTTTGGATGCACCGGCGAAGTTTGCACGAACTCTCGAGGTGAGAAAGGGCAATGCACGGTACCGAAGAGGCTAGCAATGATGGAAGGGTGAGAGTGTGTATAATCCATGGACTCACATTAGTCATAAAGAACTCATATAGTTATTGCAAAATTTTATTAGACCTCGAAGCAAAGTACTACTACGCATGCTCCTAGGGGGATAGACTGGTAGGAAAAGACCATCGCTCGTCCCCGACCGCCACTCATAAGGAAGACAATCAAAGAAACACCCCATGCTTCAAATTTGTCACACAACGGTTACCATACGTGCATGCTACGGGACTTGCAAACCTCAACACAAGTAATTCTCAATTTCACAGTTACTCAACTAGCACGACTCTAATATCACCACCTTTATATCGCAAACCTATTTCAAGGAATCAAACATATCATATTCAGTGATCTACAAGTTTTATGTAGGATTTTATGACTAACCATGTGAATGACCAATTCATGTCATCTCTCTAAATAGATATAAGTGAAGCAAGAGAGTTTAATTCTTTCTACAAAAGATACGCCCATGCTCTAACAAATATAAGTGAAGTAAAAGAGCATTCTACAAATGGCGGTTTTCTATGTGAAGAGAAACAGGCAATCCAAACTTCAAATGATATAAGTGAAGCACATGAGGCATTCTATAAAGCCATACTCAAAAGATTTAAGTGAAGTGCAAAGATCATTCTATGATTCAACCATGGACTATATCATACCAGCATGGTGCATAAAATAAAAGTGAAAACTAAATGCAAAAGACGCTCCAAGATTTGCACCTATCACATGAACAAAACGAATCCGAAAACATACTGATACTTGTTGAAGAAAGAGGGGATGCCTTCTGGGGCATCCCCAAGCTTAGACACTTGATTCTCCTTGAATATTTACTTGGGTTGCCTTGGGCATCCCCAATCTTGAGCTCTTGCCTCTCCTCATTTTCCTCATATCGAGACCTTCTCGATCAAACACTTCATCCACACAAAACTTCAACAGAAAACTCGGTAAGATCCGTTAGTATAATAAAGCAAAATCACTACTCTAAGTACTGTTGCAAACCAATTCATATTTTGTTTTTGCATTGTGTCTACTGTAATTTATCTTTTCCATGGCTTAATCCACTGAGAGAAATTGATAGTTTCATCAAAACAAGTAAACTATGCATAAAAAACAGAATCTGTCAAAAACAGAACAGTCTGTAGCAATCGGAACATTCACCATACTTCTGGTACCCCAAAAATTCTACCAAAATTATTAATAATAAAAAATTTGTACAGAAATACAGTGCAAAAAGTTTCAGAACCTTTTTACGTTCCAGTAAAAAATGTAAAATCGTGCACTACAGCCAAAGTTTCTGTCCTGCACCGTACAAACCAACAAGCATTGTAAACATCCTAAAGGCAATCCTTAGCACATTATTTTTATAATACAATGGAATTATACAAGGGGATAATTATTTTTGATGAAAAGTTTCTGTAATTAAGATTCACAAAGTTTCCGTGAGCATGAACAAAGTTCAAGGAGCTCCCCCACTTCAACAATGCTTGTATTTCTCACTTTCACTTTCCTTTTTGAAAAGTTTTGGGTTCCCCTCTTTATTTTTTTGTTTTTAAACTATATAAAAGCACTCAACAGAAATAAATGACTCTCTAAAACTTCCAGCTTGTCTCCCTGGCAGCGCTTTCTTTAAAGTCATTAAGTTGGGCATATAGTGCTCAAGTAATGGATCCACCCGGATCCCAAGGTATATCAAAGCCAATTTTAATTAACAATGATTTGTAATTTAGTAGTGAGAACAAAGTAACATATATCATGCAACAACGAAGTCTAACTCTCTTCCTATGCATCGGCATGTCATAAAAGAACAATTCATGCACACCAAGTAAAGGCCAATGCAAAGTATAAGCAGTTTCCTGAAATTTTATCATATTGGAAACATAGAGAGGTGGAGATATAGTTCCTCTCTCATAATAATTGCAAGTAGTAGCAGCAAGCACATGCATATTACATTCATCTAAATTATCATGTGCAACGGTAAAAGGCAGCCCCTCAATATAATCCTTAATAAGCACAAACTTCTCCGATATAGTGTAGTTTGGAGAATTCAAAAAGATAATAGGACTATCATGCGTGGGTGCAATAGCAACAATTTCATGTTTAACATAAGGAACTATATCAAGTTCATCACCATAAGCATAATTCCTATTGGCATCTTGGCCACAAGCATAGCAAGCATCATCAAAAAGGGATATTTCAAGAGAATCAACGGGATCATAACAATCATCATAGCAATAATCCTTCGGTAAGCATGAAGGGAAATTAAACAATGTATGAGTTGAAGAGTTACTCTCATTAGAAGGTGGGCACGGGTAGCTAATCTGCTCTTTCTCCTTTTGTTCTTCGCTCTCCTCATCATCTTTTTCATCCAATGAGCTCACAGTTTCATCAATTTCTTCTTCCATAGACTCCTGCAAAATATTAGTCTCTTCTTGGACAGCGGAGGAGTCCTCAATATATGGTTTAACATAGGCATTAGAAGCATAATTATCATAACAATATTTAAGTATAGCAAAATTTTCAGATTTGTAGTGAGTAGCATCATACTTTTCAATCAAAGAAGCAATTTCATAAGCACCCTTAAAAGCAACAAATTCGTCAATTTGTTGAACATCATAGTAATTATAAACACCCTTAGCATACGAAGATATGATTCCATTATAACTAAACTCACATTGGTAGGGAAGGTGTTTCTTAGGGTTTTCAGAACAACAAGTAAAATCATATATTTCACATAAATTCCAAGCATAGCATTGCAAACAATGAATTTGATCCAGTAAAATTTTCCCTTTTTCAGATATACGGTGTCGCACATAACAAGCATGCCCATAACGAGCACAAAGGGATCGAAGATGATCCAAGTAAAAAGCTTCAGGAGTGTGATAGATTTTGAGTGGTTCTTCAACCATTGGTGTAGTTGGTACAACTAATTTTTTTGGTATTTTGCGTTTCCTACCCATAACTAAAGATAGAAAACAACTAAGAACAGCAAACAGAAATTAGTTAGTGCTAAAGCAAACAAGCACACACGAGAATATTCACCCCACACTATGACTCCCCGGCAACGGCGCCAGAAAAAGGTCTTGATAACCCACAAGTATATAGGGGATTAATTGCAGCCTCTTTTTATAAGTAAGAATGTCGAACCCAACGAGGAGCTAAAGGTAGAACAAATATTCCCTCAAGTTCTATCGACCACCGATACAACTCTACGCACGCTTGACGTTCGCTTTACCTAGAACAAGTATGAAACTAGAAGTTCTTGGCAGGTGTGATAGGATAGGTTTGCAAGATAATAAAAAGCACGTAAATAAAAATTAGGGGCTGTTTAGATGAAGACACAACTAAGTTAGTTTTAGTAGAGAGCTTTTTGTCATGAGAAAGTTATTTGTCCCTAGGCAATCGATAACTAGACCAGTAATCACTATTGCAATTTTATTTGAGGGAGAGGCATAAGCTAACATACTTTCTCTTCTTGGATCATATGCACTTATGATTGGAACTCTAGCAAGAATCCGCAACTACTAAAGATCATTAAGGTAAAACCCAACCATAGCATTAAAGCATCAAGTCCTCTTTATCCCATACGCAACAACCCCCTTACTCGGGTTTATGCTTCTGTCACTCAAGCAACCCACTATAAGTGAATCATGAACGTATTGCAACACCCTACAGCGGGAATCCCTCACGCTTGCGCGACACGGAGAGCACCATAGGACAGCACCAATAATAAAACATGCAACTCAAACCAATCACGATCATCAATTAACCCATAGGACAAAACGGATCTACTCAAACATCATAGGATAGCCATACATCATTGGAAAATAATATATAGCATTGAGCACCATGTTTAAGTAGAGATTACAGCGGCTAAAAGAGGGGTTACGCCGCTGCATAGAGGGGGGAAGAGTTGGTGATGAGGGCGGTGAAGTTGTTGGTGTAGATCGCGGTGATGATGATGGCCCCGGCGGCGTTCCGGCGCCACCGGAAGCAAGGGGGGAGAGCCCCCCTTCTTCTTCTTCTTCCTTGACCTTCTCCCTAGATGGGAGAAGGGTTTCCCCTTTGGTCCATGGCCTTCATGGCGTGGGAGGGGAGAGAGCCCCTCCGAGATTGGATATGTCTCTCTGTCTCTCTCCGTTTCTGCGTTCCAGATTCTGGCCTTTCACCGTTTCTTATATTCCCGGAGATCCGTAACTCCGATTGGGCTGAGATTTTAACACGATCTCTATTAGAATATTAACTTTCTTGCGACGAAAGAAGGGCACCAACCGCCTTATGGGGTTGCCACGAGGGTCCAGGGCGCGCCTGCCCCCTACCTCATGCCCCCCTCGGGCATCGTCTCGCGTTGATTCTTCCCAAAATTCATAAATATTCCAAAAAAAATTTCCGTAAATTTTTATCCCGTTTGGACTCCGTTTGATATGGGTTTTCTGCAAAACAAAAAACATGCAACAAACAGGAACTGGCACTGGGCACTGGATCAATATGTTAGTCCCAAAAATAGTATAAAAAGTTGCCAAAAGCATATGAAAGTTGTAGAATATTGGCATGGAACAATCAAAAATTATAGATACGACGGAGACGTATCAGAACACGCCTATATGAGCCCGACTTCCTGTCACGGTCTATGAGATTGGGGTGATCTCTAGCAAGCTCATGAATAGGCCAGAAGTGTGACTAATATTCTCCACCCGAGGGGTCAACTTTCGGCAGTCTAGTACTAGTAAGACATGTGGTGAAACTTCTTTACGTCAAACTGATAATTCAGGGCATAGTCCATTGTTCTGTTGTAAAGGAGTGTAGCTACTTGTTCTAGGTGGAGTTCAACCTTAACAGGTCTCCACTAACATACTGGTATACAAAAATAGTGTTTGGAACAAAGGACAATATGGGCCTTTGAGATCTGGTGGGGGATTGTTGAAATATGAGGGTGGGCCTAGGGCCCATGTAACAATTTCTAAAAAATCTACAAGAGCCCATGTGGGATTTATGGCAATGGTTACGGTGGGAACTTCAGTGAGACCTCCTATGTGACGCATTTTGCGTCAAACAGCAGCTTGACGCACAGGGTTGACGCTTGACTGGGCCGGCCCATCAACCCGATCTTTCGTTTCCTTTCGTGCGCGACAAAAAGAGCTGAAAAACCAGCAGTGAGAAACAGGAATCGATCCAACGACCTTAGACTCCAACCACGAGCCATTAGCCACTACACTACACACCACCATCTCAAGATAAAAAGTGCAGAAATATATAAGAACAGATAGTAGCATTGAGATTTGGAAAACATTTTGAAAATATTTCTTGAAAATTACGAGCAGTTTCAAAATGCCGCTTTTTTCGTATTCCATCTTTTTGGAAAAGTGAAGATGTTTTTTAAATCTGATTCAAAAGTGAAACACGAACAAATTTGCAAACCCAAAACAGATTCCAAAACCCGAACAATTTTCAAAAAATGTTTCTGAAAAAAAAACAAATTACGAAAAACACGAACATTTTTTTATATCACAAACATTTTTATTTTTAAAAAAAAATGGAAAACAGGAACTTTTTTTAATTCACCATCAAAAAACATAAAACATGAACTTGTTTTAAAATGCGAACAAAATTTGTGTTGTACGCTTTTTTGGAAATGTGAACAAAATTTTAAACATGGCAACTTTTTTTTGAATTTGCTAGTATTTATTACAAAAGAATATTTTTTGAAATTGTGTACAAAATTTGAAAATCGGAACATTTCTGAAAACACGAACATTTTTTAGGAACCTCAAACAGTGGTGAAAAAAGGAACAAAATTGAAAAGGAGAACATTTTTCGAAATTGTGATTTAAAATCCCGAGTATTTTTTTAAATTTAGAGAACAAAATTTGAACATGATCATTTTTTAAGGAATGAACATTTTTTGAATCTTGAGAATAATTTTGAAACGGAAAACAAATTTAGAAGAGCAGACAATTTTTTAAAGCATGAACATTTTTTCGAATCTTGGGAACAAATTTTGAAACGGAGAACAAATTTGGAAGCGTGAACAATTTCTGAAAGCACGAATATTTTTTGAATATTGAGCACAAATTTTGACATGGAGAACAAATTTGGAAGCGCAAATATTTTTTGAAAACGTGAACAAAAAAAATTTAAATCTGGTACATTATATGAATTTCGGAAGTTTTGAACTTTTTTGGGTAACGAGAATAAATTTTGAATTTTGAGAACACTTTTTTTTGAAAACTGAACATTTTATGGAAACACAAACAAAATTTGAATATTTTTATAAAGAAGAGGAGAAAAGAAAATGAAATAACAAACCAAAGAAAGAAAACAAATAGAAAAACAAAAAAAGAAATAAGAAACAGAAATAACTAAAAACGAAGAAGAAGAAAATTTTAAAAATTCAAAAAGAACATTTTTTAAAAGCAAGAACATTTTTAGAAAATTAAGAACAAATCTGAATACGTACTTAGTTTAAAAAGATAAAATAACGTTGAAAAAATAACAAGAAAACAAAAACGAAAAAAAGAAAAGAAACAAGAAATTAGAAAAAGAAACAGAAAAGAAAAAATAAAAAATAAAAAAAAGAAAAAAGAAAAATAGAAAAACCGGTTTACGGATTCTTCTAGAAGGTTCCCAAACCAGAAAAAAACCGGCTGGAAAACTCTAGAAGGTTTCCAAAACCGGAAACACTTGAACACGTTACATGGGCCGGCCCAAAGGTAGCGCTCGATCGCTGGCTCTGTGCGATGCGTCGACTGTTTGACGCAACGAGCGTCCAATAGGAAATTCCAACTTTAGTCTCACATTGGTAGTTGGAGAGGAATTGGACCTTCTAATAAGGGATTCTATACTACATGCTATTGGAGCTTGAGAATAGAAGTGGTTCACGCACGATCCTCTTCCGCCGGCCGCCTCACCTTGTCGCGAGTTGCGGGAATGAGCCGAGCCGAGCTCACATCTATGCGCTTATTTTTGTCGGTCAGGAACGGGGGGTCTTCGACAGACGGGGCCACGATCTGAGACGTCTGATCGTGGGCTGTCACCGACTCGAACGTGGGACCAGCCCACATCTCACCACGTGGTTGCGCCTGTATATTGAAGGCTCCGGTCAACCCTAGCCGCCACGAGAATCAGATCACATCTCTGCCTTCACGCCCACTATCATTCCTTTTTGCTGCTGCTACCGTTGATGATCCCATCCCGTCCACCGCATACACGGTTCACCGGAGAGGAGGCCTCTGAAACCCTGCCTCTCTGTATCCCGTACAGGAGAGGGGCAATTAGGTTTTTGGGGAGCGTCTCCTACGCGGCTACTCCCCGTCGTTCGTGCACGTCCGCATCGTCTTCATCGTCACCATGTCCACCACCAGCGAAGCCAGGAGGAAGGCCATCGAGGACGCTACTGCTGTCGCCGCCGCCGCAGCCTCTTCCTGGCCGATCAGAGGGTAAACACGATTATCCTTCTCCTGTTAACTTCTGTCTTGACAGTACTAGCTATGTGCATACATATTTCTATTACTAGAACAATGCTCGTGCATTGCAACGGAAGATAAATATTCTAGTACTTTAGCTTGCGATTTACCTTCAATAATGATGCGATTGTGTAAATAAATGTCCATCAAAATCTGACCGTGAATTACCTTATATTTTGATTAGAAGTTTGGTAAGTAAATTAAAATGGAATTGGTTCAGAAGGTAAGTAAATTAAGGTGATTGATTATCATATACATGAAAGGTTGGAGGAAGGGGTGGTGGGATGAAAGGTGAAATGGGAACCTTACGTTCTTTTTAAGTAGTAGAGATATGCGTATAGTACTCACTCTGTTCTTTTATATAAGGTGTATTTGTTTTTGATAAAATTCCAAAACGTAGTGTGCATTTCTTCTAATTCTTCGTAATTCCCTTGTTAGCCCTGCAGAAAAATGGAAAGTGTCTCTCCTGATTGTCTGTATCTTTTCTTATAGCAAAAGAAGGAAAATATCTCTCTGTCAATTGCATGTATCTTATACTTTCCTCGGGTAACTGATTTACTTGCAACTCACCAATAAATTTTCCAATGGTAATTTCATCCTAACATGTCTATAATTCTGTGTATTATCACCGTGCCGAAAATAATACACCTTACATAAAGGAACGGAGGGACTACATGCTAGTCTGCTTCGTAATTAGTATGTCAGTAATTTTCTCAATGCCATGATCGTGATTGTTTCCTGGATTAGTAAGACGTACTTTGGTGCAAATGAGGGGGTGTTTGTTTCCAGGGACTTTTTGATATAGGGACTAGAAAAAGTCCCTCTTAGAGACTTTTTAACCAAACAGGAGGGACTACTAGGGACTAAAAGTTGCTTTTTGAGACTAAATGAAGAAGACTCTCAAGAAGAGTCTTTTTATGGGACTTTTTCAACAATGCCCCTCCTTGCACCCATTGCCCCGCCGCCCCATGATGTTGTTTGTTTGTTATTTTTCTGTATACTAGGGGTAACATGGTCAGTTAATAACCTCTAGTTAGGGACTAGGTACTTTTTAGTCACTGGAAACAAACAGGAAGGAACTTTTTAGGGACCAGGGACTTTTTAGTTGGGACTAAAAAAATCTTTGGACTTATGAACCAAATAGGGCTGAATAAACAGAAAGGAGATCCAGATTTCACATCTTTCATAGTGGTCATGTAGGAGCAAAGATTTACACCGGATACCTTGTGGATCTGTTCCACTTGATGCTTCATGAATTCCATGTCCTCAGTATTTTATTTCAGCACGTTCCGTTCGTTTTGGAGTGCGCCGACTTCCTCGGCCTTCTCCCGGACAAGCTCCCACGTGTCTTGGACATGCCGCATCTCCGTCATGGCTCCGCCCACGGCCATACGGATAACAAACTTGCCGTCCACCACGAAATGCGTCATGAACGCCCGCCCGCTAGCGTTCACCGCCACGAGGAGCCTACGGTTCAAGGCATCAACGGCATCGTCGTCTCCCTCGTGCCTTGGACGGAGGCGGAAGGTCACGAGGGAGAACCTCGTCGGCGCTACCACCTCGAACCGCCCGTCGGCCTCCAGCGCCTGCTCGAACCACTTGGCCATCTCGACGTGCCGCCGTACGTATGCCCGCATGCCCGCCCCGCCGTATCGGCGCAGGACCACCCACAGCTTCATGGCGCGGAACGGCCGCGACAGCGCGATCTGCCAGTCCTTGTAGTCGACCACTCCCGCGCCTGCACTTTCTTCTGTGACGTTGCTGAGGTACTCTGGGTTGGTCGACAGTGCGGAGGTGAGCGCGGCGAGGCTCGCCACCCACAGGCAGCAGCAGTCCATGTTGGTGAGGAACCACTTGTGCGGGTTCATGCTCACCGAGTCCGCGAGCTCGGCGCCGTCGATGTGATGGTGGAACTCGGGGCAGATCAGGGCGCTGCCGGCGTACGCGGCGTCGACGTGCAGCCATATGCCGTGCCTCCGCGCCAGCTCGCCGAGGTCCCGTACCGGGTCGACCGCGCCGAGCCCGGTGGTGCCGACCGTGGCGCACAGGTACAGCGGCACCAGCCCGCTGGCCACGTCGGCCTCCACCGCGTCGCGGACGCTGGCTGCGGTGAGGCCGTAGCCCGACGCCACCGTCGTGGGGATGACGCGGAAGTTGGACCGAGGGATCCCCACGATCCTCGCGCCCTTCTGGAACGTGCAGTGGCTCTGGTCCGAGGCGTAGACCACCAGCCTCAGGATGCCCTCGTGGCCGAGCCTGCTCAGCGCGCGATCGCGCGCGGCCGCGAGCGTACACACCACGGCCTCGCAGGTGCTCCCGTGCAGCACGCCGCCGCCGCCGCCGGAGAAGAGGAGACGGTCCGGGAGGCCCGACAGCTTGCCCATCCAGTCCACCACGGCGCTCTCGAGCTCGGTGGCGGCCGGCGACGCGACCCGCATGAACGGCACAATGTTGAGCCCGGTGGAGAGCATCTCGCCGGCGAACCCGGCCGTGCTCGCGTTCATGGGGAAGTAGCCGAAGAACTTGGGACTCTGCCAGTGGGTCAGTGCCGGGACGATGTGAGTGCGTACCTCCTCCAGTATCACGTCCATCGGCTCGCCGTTCTCGGGCGGCGCGTCGGGTAGAAGCGCGCGGAGGCACCCTGGCAACGCCTGGGGCTGGACCGGATACGTCTCGACGTCGCGGTAGTAGTCGGCGAGGAAGTCGATCACGGCGCGCGACTCCCCGGCGAAGGTCTCGGGGTCCAGTGACGACAGCGCGTCAAATGGTGCTCCACCCGTCGCCATGGTACGTAGTAGTGTCTGCGCTTGCGGGTTCGCGTACACGTGAGAAGGACACGGGTTGCTACTTTGTGATGAGCTCGGGCTTTTGGCAGTTGTACGTTACTACCGTGCGCATCGTGTATATATAGTACTACTGCAGTAGCGAACGGATGGTTAGAGGGACTGTGGTATCCCCAGCCCACCAGGGTTTAAATCCTGGTGCTCGCATTTATTTCAGGATTTCCGGCGATGCGCTTTCAGTGAGAGGAGACGTTTCCGTCGATGACGAAGCGCCTACGGTGACTTCGTAAATCTCAAGATGATATGCCGGCTCAGTCTTTCGGAGGTGCTCATAGAAATAGGGTGTGCGTGTATGCGTTCATAGGGATGAGTGCATGCGCGTGTATATGAGCGCTTGTGTCTGTACTGACGTTAAAAAAAAGTACGGCTGTAGTAGTTGCTATCCCTAATGAGTTCGCCAAGAAAAGCCGTAATAGCTATGTGCATATGTGTGTGCGTATTATGCATGCATGGGCTGGTTGCCAGGCTGATCTGGTAGTTGTAAGATTTCTATTGTATACAGGTATCCTATTTCTTGAGCCCAGACCAAGTTAACAACAACCAGATCATAGCCATTGTGATCTGTTCGGCTACTCTGCCTAACACTCATTATTTTTGCCAAGACGTTGACAGTTCATGTATAACACATTCATATGCACGAAATAAATTATAAACTCTAGTAAATTTGTGATTTTTAGGGAAATATGTACACCCATTGTCTGGTGGCTGGCTCCGTCACTGCCTAAGAGCAACTCTAGCAGACCCCGCATCCGTCCGGCCTGCAAAACGTGTTTGCCGTTCATGGAAAGACGCCTTTGCGGGCCGGCGCGCACGGCCGCGGATGCAGACCCCGCAAAGCCGATCCGTAAAAATGCATATTCCGCGAATATGCTTTTTTACGGGTCGGCTTTGCGGGGTCTGATCTGGCGCAGCTCCTCCTGGCCCGGAAAATCTAAATTCGCACTTTGATTTGATCCAACATAATGCATTTATTTGCTTTTTCAATAACATTGGATACATAAAACATCACCAAATCTTTGCTAGAATAGTAAGACCAATGAAAACAAGAACCACAAGTATGCATTTTAGAAGATTTCCAACTTCCATAACTGCTCCCACTAGTTGAAGCAAAATCTTCTCAATGCACTCATTGTTGATCTGCGGATTCTTGATCTTACATTCTTCATTCTTCATCTTTGGTTCGGAAGAAGTAGACGTTGCTTCCACTCTAGTTGCACATGCAGCCGCATCATTGTTTTCTATTCTACTAAGGAGTGCATCAACATCTATTAACTTTCTTTCTATCAATAAACCAATGTATTGGCCTTCCCAAAACCAAAATGAACATCCATCTTCCTACACAAAAGTATGACCATGTTCGGAATGAGGATCCGCAATTGAACCAAAAGAATGAGCTATCAAAACGAGCTACCGCAAGTGCACGTCCCCGTCGTTTTCACATTTGAAGAACACCCATCCAGGGTGCTTCGGCGTGGCCGAAGTAAGCCGCAGCACTGTCTGCGTGCAGTCGTCGCACTGTATGAGTGGCAACGGCGAGCCACAAAGCCGTTGCGCGAGCGCCGAGCCCGGTGGGCGGCCGGACGGATCCATGGCCACAAATCGTCGGCGGCGCCGGGAGGGCGAACCCGTCCCTGCATGCGGTGATGCGCCATTGTCGGGGCTGCGGGAGATGCTCCCGGACCACTCCATCGCTTGGCGCAGCCACCGGAGGCCGGCAAAACCAAATCCGGCGGCCGCGCGATGAAGGTCCACAGATCCGCAAATCCGGTGGCCCACCGGCGTAGGAGGGGGAGAGAGGGGAGGCCTCGTGCGTGCGGCGGCCTTTCGGCGAGCTCCTGCTGGCTGCTGTCGCCGGAATCTTGGGCGGCGGGGTGGCAGCGGCGCGAGGGGGAGAGGAGAGGTGGTTGGTGGGGAAAATGGCGGGCTGAAATGTCCCCCCACCAACCGCTTCCACTTATATGCAGGGCACCACAGCGGCGAGGGGGAAACCCGCGAATACGCGGGTCGGGGCCGAGATTTTGCCGCGCCCCCCAAATTTTTACGCGGGCCGAGGCAAGCGGGGTCTGGTCGGGCAGGTTTTCCCGTCCCGACCCGCATTTTGGCGGTTATTTTCCGGGTCGGGGCGGGATGCGGGGTCTGCTAGAGTTGCTCTAACACCCACGCGTCCTGATGTATCCATCGAACGCTTCACCTATTTTCATACCGTTGAACGGCGAGTGATTACTTACCAAAGTAAAATGAGTTGCGTACCTATCATCTCTTTTAATTTGCCACTTTCAAAAGTTTGAAACTTACTTGAAAATGTAACGTCCATAGGCATATAACATGCATGTACACCTGCATAATTCAGTGAAAAAGTGCACATAGCCAAGAAAACGCACCTCTGGATAGCACACTACTATACGACTCACTTCCATATCAATTTGGTTTGTTAGTATATACACAATACATGTGATCATACTTTTTGTGCCAAATCTTACAAGTTCACATAGAATATTGATACACGTGAATTTGTTTTGGAATACTTTCCTCAAATTTTATTTCCATTTTGAGAGACACTGCCTTACAATGAAAAATAATAATTCACTTCAATGTGACATACATAATTTCAAATCTAGGGTTACAGCCACCCTAAACGTGACAACTTGGATCTACACCCTATGCGGGAAATGCACTTGTGCCGACACGCCATTAGGAGGGTGATAATCTAGTTGAGAGCTGAAACATGTGCGGGAAATGCACTTGTGCCGACACGCCATTAGGAGGGTGATAATCTAGTTGTGCAGCTGCTATAACTTCATGAACACATGTGATGCATTTCCTCGTGGCTTAGTTGTCAGGAACAAATTTCATAAAATCACTCTGATTCAAGATTGGCGTTGCCTTTAATCGGTTGCCGTTTACATACACGTATCACGAAGGCAGCATGCATGCACGCCCATTATGGAGGCAAATGGAGGAGCAGATATCTTATGGTACAAAAAGGCTATACTATCTCATAGAGTATCTGACTGGAGCCTACAAGTCCTACTTGGTATAATTAGCCTGTGGTACCAATGATATTGCTGATTTTATGAACCGGGAAGCTGTGGAAGTGCAAAGAGCTACTCTCTTCGTAGGGAGTTTTCCATATCGCACTAGGAAATAAAGCTTGCGAACTCGTACTTCTACGACAAAATCACATGCTTGCTTCCTTTTCAGACACACAGAGAGAGGGGACACTGCCACACGGATGAATAAATACTAGTACATGTCGATTCCTTAGAGGGAATTAGTTGTTGTAGGAGTATTATGTGTAGCATATACCAGAATTGTAATTTAGACACAGACGGCTTCCCTACCAGGACGACACATTCTAAAGGAAGTGATGGTCTTACTACCTTCGTCCTGATTTATTGGTCATCTTCGTATTTTGTGTCAAATTTCGATCACAAATTAGACTAATAAAATGTTAACGCATGTTACCAAAAATTATATCGTTGGATTTGTATTTAACATAGTTTATGATGGTATAATTTGGTGTGACATGCATTGATATTTTGTTAGTTAAATCCATCTCCAAAATTTAACAATAAATAGGAAGAAGACCAATAAACAGCCTATACATAGAAGTTTACCAGTAGCATGTGTTTTGGCGCCCACGCTACTGATAATTACCAGTAGCGTGTGTTACAACAGCGCTACTGGTACGACTTAGCAGCAGCGTTGGTTTCTAGAGAGCATGCTACTGGTAAGTTAGCCACACCACACCCCCCGGCCAAAACATAGTAGCAGCGTTGCTACCCTAACAAGCGCTACTATTAATAAAATAGCAGTAGCGCCGGTCAACAAAGAAGCGCTACTGCTACGTCTTCTATGTGTAGTCTTTTGGGCAAGCGCTATAGCTAGTTTCATGTGCCAGTAGATATTTTGGCTGGCACACATAGCAGTAGCGCGCCGCACTACTGCTATGTGTGCCAGCCAAAATATCTGCCACCTCTCCCCCCCCCCCCCCTCTTCTTCCCCCCCCCTTTCTTTCTCCCCCCTCCCTCTTGCACTTGCTTGTTCTTCAATGCTTCCCCCTCTTCATTGCCCCTCCCCCCCTCCATTAATGCCCTCCCTCCTTTCTCTTCCTTGTTTTTGCCCCTCCTCCCCTTCTCTTCTTTGCCCCTCCACCACCCCCTCCATTAATGTCCTCCCTCCTTCCTCTTCCTTTCTTTTGCCCCTTCTCCCCTTCTCTTCTTTGCCCCTCCACCACCCCCTCCATTAATGCCCTCCCTCCTCCCTCTCATAGCTCTCTCTCTCTCCCTAGCTAGTTGGAGCTATATTTATTATGTAGGTACCTCACTATCTAGAGCTACTAGCTAATTATAAGAAGGTGCTCGATATCCCTCTCGACAAATAGGTGAGAAAAAAAAGAGTTGTGCAAGAATGGAAATATGTGTGTTTGCGATTAGGACCTAAACTATGTGCGATATGAATATACCGAATTGTGTGTGGCATGTGAGTGACATTAGTTGCCTATGTTTTGCTGAAATGTCGATTCAATTCCGTTTCGGCGAATTTTGGGCAAACTCAATATGTCCTATGTTTAGGGAAGGTCATGCCGACTTTTTGTATGAATTTGATCCATGCATGCATATATACGTGGTTATAATATTTGCTCCGCGCGCAGGTGATCATGAAGGTCAATGGAAGGATGGTGGAAAGATACTGGCAATCCACTGTGGATGACATGTATGAAAAAAGACTGAAGGATGTTTTATGTCCGTGTCGAAAATGCAAAGGAAGAGTCAGGCTCGACCCCTTTCAGGGTGGTAAATTCAAGGCGCACCTGCTCATGCATGGTTTCATGCATGGCCATACTCGGTGGATAGGTGAAGATGATGATGATGATGATCACGTCTACGGGGCAGGAAATAACGACATGGGGCCACCAGATGAAGAGATGACCGATTATGTGCCCGAAGAGAAAGACGGCCACGAAAATATCGATGGCAAAGAGGCAGTTCAAGGCGGAGAAGACGCGAACACGCCGCCATCTTCGTCGCTACTAAGTTCAGCCATGCGGGACACACATGTTCGAGACCTGCTTCGCAAGAATACGACTAGCTACAGAGCTGCTTCAAGAGAGGAGGCAAAACTGGCGCAACTGGAGGTAGACCCGATGACTCCTTTGTATGATGGTTGCAATCCCGAGGTGACCCGCTTGAGTTTCACACTAGAACTTCTAAAGACGAAGGCAAAAAACAAATGGACAGATACAAGCCTGGATGAGCTTCTGAAGTATCTAAAGAAGGTTCTTCCCACGGAAAGCCTGTGTCCTACTAGTGTCGAGGAGGAAAAGAAAATCGTGTGCCCTCTTGATCTGCCACATATTAGATATCACACATGCATCAATGATTGCATCATATATCAGAACGAGCACGCAGAAAAAACCATCTGTCCAAAGTGCAATGCTTCACAATATAAAAAGGCCGGAAAGAAAGCTCCACAGAAAGTTGTATGGTACTTTCCGATCACTCCGCGTCTACAGCGGTATTTCGTAGATCCTAAGGAAGCAAAGCTTATGTGCTGGCACGCGGAGAGGGTGAAGCCAGATGACGGAGATGAGCGAAGCTGATGAAGGAAATATGCCCTAGAAGCAATAATAAAGTTATTATTTATTTCCTTATATCATGATAAATGTTTATTATTCATGCTAGAATTGTATTAACCGGAAACATAATACATGTGTGAATACATAGACAAACTTAATGTCACTAGTATGCCTCTACTTGACTAGCTCATTAATCAAAGATGGTTAAGTTTCCTAACCATAGACATGAGTTGTCATTTGATTAACGGGATCACATCATTAGTAGAATGATGTGATTGACATGACCCATTCCGTTAGCTTAGCACTTGATCGTTTTGTATGTTGCTATTGCTTTTTTCATGACTTATACATGTTCCTACAACTATGAGATTATGCAACTCCCATTTACCGGAGGAACACTTTGTGTGCTACCAAACGTCACAACGTAACTGGGTGATTATAAAGGAGCTCTACAGGTGTCTCCAAAGGTACATGTTGAGTTGGCGTATTTCGAGATTAGGTTTTGTCACTCCGATTGTCGGAGAGGTATCTCTGGGCCCTCTCGGTAATGCACATCACTATAAGCCTTGCAAGCAATGTAGCTAATGAGTTAGTTACAAAATGATGCATTCCATAAAGAGTAAAGAGACTTGTCAGTAACGAGATTGAACTAGGTATTTGGATACCGACGATCGAATCTCAGGCAAGTAACATACCGATGACAAAGGGAACAACATATGTTGTTATGCGGTTTGACCGATAAAGATCTTCGTAGAATATGTAGGAGCCAATATGGGCATCCAGGTTCCGCTATTGGTTATTGACCAGAGAGATGTCTCGGTCATGTCTACATAGTTCTCGAACCCGTAGGGTCCGCACGCTTAACGTTCGTTGACGATATAGTATTATATGAGTTATGTATGTTGGTAACGAATGTTGTTCGGAGTCCCGGATGAGATCACGGACATGACGAGGAACTCCGGAATGGTTCGGAGATAAAGTTTGATATATGGGATAATAGTGTTTGATCTCCGGAAGGGTTCCGGAATTCACCGGAAGGGGTTTCGGATGTTTCCCAAAATGTTTGGGCACGAGAACACGTTATTTGGGCCAAAGGGGAAAGCCCACGAGGCTTTTGGAAAGTGCAAAAGGAAGTTTTGCGGAGACCAGAGGCTAGACGCCAGGAACCGAGTCCGTGTAGGACTCTTGCCTTTCGGGCAAAACTGACTTTGAGGAGGCTTTTACTCCAAGTTTCGACCCCAGGGCTCAACATATAAATAGAGGGGCATGGCTAGCACCAAAGACACATCAAGAAACACCAAGCCGTGTGCCGGCAACCCCGTCCCCTCTAGTTTATCCTCCGTCATAGTTTCCGTAGTGCTTAGGCGAAGCCCTGCGGAGATTGTTCTTCACCAACACCGTCACCACGTCGTCGTGCTGCTGGAACTCAGCTACTACTTCCCCCGTCTTGCTGGATCAAGAAGGCGAAGACGTCATCGAGCTGAACGTGTGCAGAACTCGGAGGTGCCGTGCATTCGATATTTGGATCGGTCGGATCGTGAAGACGTACGACTACATCAACTGCGTTGATAAACGCTTCCGCTTAGCGATCTTCAAGGGTATGAAGATACACTCCCCCTCTCGTTGCTATGCATCACCGTGATCTTGTGTGTGCGTAGGAAATTTTTTGAAATTACTACGTTCCCCAACAGTGGCATCCGAGACTAGGTTTTACGCTTAGATGTTATATGCACGAGTAGAACACAAGTGAGTTGTGTGCGATACAAGTCATACTGCTTACCAGCATGTCATACTTTGGTTCGGCGGTATTGTTGGATGAAGCGGCCCGGACCGACATTACGTGTATGCTTACGCGAGACTAGTTCTACCGACGTGCTTTGCACACAGGTGGCTGACGGGTGTCAGTTTCTCCAACTTTAGTTGAACCGAGTGTGGCTACTCCCGGTCCTTGAGAAGGTTAAAATAGCACTAACTTGACGAACTATCGTTGTGGTTTTGATGCGTAGGTAAGAACAGTTCTTGCTCAGCCCGTAGCAGCCACGTAAAACTTGCAACAACAAAGTAGAGGACGTCTAACTTGTTTTTGCAGGGCATGTTGTGATGTGATATGGTCAAGACGTGATGCTATATTTTATTGTATGAGATGATCATGTTTTGTAACCGAGTTATCGGCAACTGGCAGGAGCCATATGGTTGTCGCTTTATTGTATGCAATGCAAACGCCCTGTAATTGCTTTACTTTATCACTAAGCGGTAGCGATAGTCGTAGAAGCAATAGGTGGCGAAACAACAACGATGCTACGATGGAGATCAAGGTGTCACGCCGGTGATGATGGTGATCACGACGGTGCTTCGGAGATGGAGATCACAAGCACAAGATGATGATGGCCATATCATATCACTTATATTGATTGCATGTGATGTTTATCCTTTATGCATCTTATTTTGCTTTGATTGACGGTAGCATTATAAGATGATCTCTCACTAAATTTCAAGGTATAAGTGTTCTCCCTGAGTATGGACCATTGCGAAAGTTCTTCGTGCTAAGACACCACGTGGTGATCGGGTGTGATAGGCTCTACGTTCAAATACAACGGGTGCAAAACAGTTGCACACGCGGAATACTCAGGTTAAACTTGACGAGCCTAGCATATACAGATATGGCCTCGGAACACTGAGACCGAAAGGTCGAGCGTGAATCATATAGTAGATATGATCAACATAGTGATGTTCACCATTGAAAACTACTCCATCTCACGTGATGATCGGACATGGTTTAGTTGATTTGGATCACGTGGTCACTTAGATGATTAGAGGGATGTCTATCAAAGTGGGAGTTCTTAAGTAATATGATTAATTGAACTTAAATTTATCATGAACTTAGTCCTGGTAGTATTTTGCAAATTATGTTGTAGATCAATAGCTCGCGTTGTTGCTTTCATATGTTTATTTTGATATGTTCCTAGAGAAAACTGTGTTGAAAGATGTTAGTAGCAATGATGCAGATTGGATCCGTGATCTGAGGATTGTCCTCATTGCTGCACAGAAGAATTATGTCCTTGATGCACCGCTAGGTGATGGACCTATTGCAGGAGTAGATGCAGACGTTATGAACATTTGTCTAGCTCAGTATGATGACTACTTGATAGTTTAGTGCACCATGCTTAACGGCTTAGAATCGGGACTTCAAAGACGTTTTGAACGTCATGGGCCATATGAGATGTTCCAGGAGTTGAAGTTAATATTTCAAGCAAATACCCGAGTTGAGAGATACGAAGTCTCCAACGAGTTCTATAGCTAAAAGATGGAGGAGAATTGCTCAACTAGTGAGCATGTGCTTAGATTGTCTAGGTACTACAATTGCTTGAATCAAGTGGGAGTTAATCTTCCAGATAAGATAGTGATTGACAGAGTTCTCTAGTCACCATCACTAAGTTAGTAGAACTTCGTGATGAACTATAGTATGCAAAGGATGACGAAAATGATTCCTAAGCTCTTCGCGATGTTGAAATCAATGAAGGTAGAAATCAAGAAAGAGCATCAAGTGTTGATGATTGACAAGACCACTAGTTTCAAGAAAAGGGCAATGGGAAAGAAAGGGAACTTCAAGTAGAATGACAAGCAAGTTGTCACTCCCGCGAAGAAGCCCAAAGCTGGACCAAAGCCTGAAACTGAGTGCTTACACTGCAAAGGAAATGGTCACTGGAAACGGAAATGCCCTGAATATTTGGTGGATAAGAAGGATGGCAAAGTGAACAAGGGTATATTTGATATACAGGTTATTGATGTGTGCCTTACTAGTGTTTATAGTAGCCCCTGAGTATTTGATACTTGTTCGGTTGCTAAAATTAGTAACTCGAAACAGGAGTTACAGAATAAACAGAGACTAGTTGAGGGTTAAGTGACGATGTGTGTGGTTCCAAGATTGATATGATCATCATCGCACACTCCCTATACTTTCGGGGTTAGTGTTAAACCTAAATAAATGTTATTTGGCGTTTGCGTTGAGCATGAATATGATTTGATCATGTTTATTGCAAAACGGTTATTCATTTAAAGTTAGAGAATAATTGTTGTTCTGTTTACATGAATAAAACCTTCAATGGTCATACACCCAATGAAAATAGTTTGTTGGATCTCGATCGTAGTGATACACATATTCATAATATTGATGCCAAAAGATGCAAAGTTGATAATGATAGTGCAACATATTTGTGGCACTGACGTTTGGATCATATCGGTGTAAAGCGCATGAAGAAACTCCATAAAATTGGACTTTTGGAATCACTTGATTATGAATCATTTGATGCTTGCGAACCGTGCCTTTTGGGCAAGATGACTAAAACTCCGTTCTCCGGAACAATGGAATGAGCTACTGACTTATTGGAAATAATACACACCGATGTATGCGATCCAATGAGTGTTGATGCTCGTGGCAAGTATCGTTATTTTCTGACCTTCACAGATGATTTGAGCAGATATGGGTATATCTACTTAATGAAACACAAGTCTGAAACATTTGAAAAGTTCAAAGAATTTCAGAGTGAAGTGGAGAATCATCGTAACAAGAAAATAAAGTTTCTACGATCTGATCGTGGAGGAGAATATTTGAGTTGCGAGTTTGGCCTTCATATAAAACAATGTGGAATAGTTTCACAGCTCACACCACATGGAACACCACAGCGTAATGGTGTGTCCGAACGTCATAACCGCACTTTATTGCATATGGTGCGATCTATGATGTATCTTACCAATTTACCACTATCCTTTTGCGGTTATGCATTAGAGACAGTTGCATTCACTTTAAATAGGGCACCATCAAAATCCGTTTGAGACAACGCCTTATGAACTGTGGTTTGGAAAGAAACCAAAGTTGTCGTTTCTTAAAGTTTGGGACTGCTATGCTTATGTGAAAAAGTTTCAACCTGATAAGCTCGAACCCAAATCGGAGAAGTGCGTCTTCATAGAATACCCAAAGGAAACTATTGGGTGCACCTTCTATCACAGATACGAAAGCAAGATATTCGTTGCTAATATGGATCCTTTCTAGAGAAGGAGTTTTTCTCGAAAGAAGTGACTGGGAGAAAAGTAGAACTTGATAAGGTAATAGTACCTTCTCCTGAATTGGAAAATAGTTCATCACTGTAATCAGTTCCAGTGATTCCTAAACCAATTAGTGAGGAAGCTAATGATGATAATCATGAAACTTCAGATCAAGTTACTACAGAACCTCGTAGGTCTTCCAGAGTACGGTCCGCACCAGAGTGGTATGGTAATCCTGTTCTGGAAGTCATGTTACTAGACCATGATGAACTTACGAACTATGAGGAAGCGATGATGAGCCCAGATTCCGCGAAATGGCTTGAAGGCCATGAAATATGAGGTAGGATCCATGTATGAGAACAAAGTGTGGACTTTGGTGGACTTGCCCGATGATCGGCAAGCCATAGAAAATAAATGGATCTTCAAGAGGAAGAAGGACGTTGATAGTAGTCTTACTATCTACAAAGCTCGACTTGTCGCAAAAAGGTTTTCGACAAGTTCAAGGTGTTGAATACAATGAGATTTTCTTTCTCATATCGATGCTTAAGTCTGTCCGAATCATGTTAGCAATTGCCACATTTTATGAAATCTGGCAAATGGATGTCAAAACTGCATTCCTTAATGGATTTATTAAAGAAGAGTTGCATATGATGCAACCAGAAGGTTTTCTCAATCCTAAAGGTGCTAACAAATTCAGCAGGGCGGCATTAGCGCCTTACCAACGGACCGCCTGGCACTAATGGAGCATTATCTTCCCCAGGCGGAGTCTGAGGCCGCTAGAGTTATTGAGTGTATTTCATTTGGGCAATTCAAATTCCCCGTGCGTGCCCAATACCCACCACTCCCGCAAAGTTTCCTCAAGTCCGCTTTCTGCTACGCCCCGCCCCATGACATATGGCCCCTGATGCTTAGCGCTAAACATAAGGCTGATTTAGCCCAGGCAGATTATTCCGCGAATGACATTCATTCTCTTGCCACTAACTGGGCCGCCCTCTGTGCTAGATGCCTTCAATGGGGACACTGCAGGATCGCTTTCCAAGCTCGCCTCATTTGCATTAATTGCTCGGGCCCTGATCATAAAACAGGGGATTGCACAAAACGTAGTAGCCGTGACACTCGCTCCTTGCCTGGGTCAAACAAGAAGACTGCAATTATTCCCCCGAGATCTCTGGGCCATCCTTTTCCCACCAAATGCTTGACCAAAGCCGCTGCGAGGACCGTCCGATGTAATGCTTGTGGGTTCTATGGCCACGTGGCGTCATCTTGTCGCAGAGCCGCTCTCCAAAAGAAATGGAAATGGGTGGTAAAGGAAAATTTGCCTCCCACCGCCCCCATTCACGCTTCAGCTTCCGCCTCGAGAACCCAACGGGCTTCACCTCGCCCCGTCCCATCGCCACAGTCTGATACTCTGCTACAACTTGCGCCATTGCCGTCGCATCCAATCTCTTCACCATCGCCCTCTCCACCGCTCCACTCCACAACAATGGCGAACTACCCGCTGAACCCAGTGCCTTTCCTCCCGCCGGGCTTCGCCGTTGAACCCGGGTCGGCCGATCGTCTAGTGCGTAGTGGCATGGTCGTTGGACCGATTGCCCCCCTCAGCCATGAGTATCTGGCCATTGCTGAAGCCAGTGCGTATGTGCCCCTGCATCGCCGCGCCTCCGTCCGCAATCAGATCAATGCTTTGCTTCAGGAATCACAGCTTTTTACTACTGAGGTCAGTGATCACCCCCTTGGAGTTGGGATTTTTGGATTTGTGGATTCCTTTATGAGAGATACTGCCGTGAACACTCCACTTGAGCTTGAGGATGAAGATCTGTTGATTACTTTTGTTCCGCACAATGCCGCTCTTAACCGTCGCGCTGCACCATTTGGGCCTAAAGTTTGGATTATGTTCTTTGGCTTCCCGTATGATTATCAATATGATTACTATATCACTATGGCCCTGGGTGGATATAGTTCATTAGTCTCCTGGTATAATCCTCGTCAGGATCGCAGGTTCATCCTTCTGAAAGCCAAAGTAATTAGCCTGCGACTCATCTCCAAGAGCTTTGTGGTATGGCAGCTTGCCGGTGCGCGAGACAACTGGACAGTCGTAGTCACTATCCTCCAAAGTAACGACTGGAATGGCCTTCTCCTTAACGTCCCGGCCACACCTGATGATCAGCCACCCCCCAATGGCAACCCGCATCCGCTGTTCGGCCCTGAGTTAACTGCAGAGCAACTATACCAACAGCAAGTTCACAATTGGCTTGTTCAAAATGGTGCACCTGCAGCTGCCAACAATGCAGCCCAACAGGTGAACGCAAATGCTGGTTGGGGCACTTGGGATGCACCTGCTGCTCCTCCTCTCTCGCAAATGCCACCCCATCTAGTGAACTATCATGCCTGGCTTGTGGCGCAAGGTCTGACAGTGCAACATGGCTTAGTTCCTGGAAATAATATCACTGACAACGCGCTCGAAGCTTGGAATGATTCCATCACACAATCTGACAGTTCAAGTTTAACTCAGTCTGATCTTCTCATCCTGGCTGATCCTTCATTGCAATTGACTGACAATGCTAGCTCTGAATCTCTTACCATCTCATTGGAGATCTCTGATCATACTATCAGGTTTGGTTTATCTACTCAAGGTGATGAGATCATGTCCAGGCTGTTGAATGACCCAATCCCTTGCCTGAATCTCAACACCTTCATTTTCCAAGCTGTTAGTCCCATGCTTGCCACTTTTGGGCCTTGGAGGGAGGGGTTTGGCTTAAGAACAAACCCGATTCAGTTATCTGTTTTGATCACACAGGACTCTTCTGGTATGAACTTCTTACAGCAATCTAGCTCTACTCCTGCTTTGGAAACTTCTTCAGTGACCATCGAGGACTTATCTGAACCTGCTAGTATGGCTAACACCACTGAGCCTGACTTGCTGCCCAACACTGACAACGCCAGTATGGATACAGAACAAGTTATGCATATTCCAGCTCCTAAATCCTCTGTGATCTCTAAGGCTGTGGCATCTCTTGCAGCCACTGGCCCGCGTTCCCGTAGGGCCAGGGCCGTTGCTTCTATCTCCACAACTGAAGTGCGCCACAGTCTTCGCTCCAACAAATACGATGGGTTCAGGGTCCCTCCTATCTCTGACATTCGCAAGACCAATTCGAAAGTTAAGCCTCGTGTCATCCCGTCTATTGGCACTTCCGCTTCTGCTGCTTCTTCCACTGGTGAGATCCCACTTCCAACTCCTATAGCTACCCTGCAATCTATTGGAGTTAACAGGTGTGCTATACCTGCTACTGAATTTTCTGAAGAAGCACTGCTTGCTGAACCCGCTGCGGTGTCTGAACCTTTGGCTCCTGCGACTGATATGGAGGACCAGGGAGAGGATCTCCCCCACAACTCGGCCTAACTTTGGGGTTTCTCTTTGGCGATGTTGAGCTGCTGGAATGTGCTCTCGTGGAATATCCGTGGGCTCAACTCTGAGAAGAAGCAATTAGCTCTGAATAATGCTATTTCCACCAGTGGGTGTGCTGTCGTTTGCATTCAGGAGACTAAGATGCCTGAGGTTACTTTTGCTTTTATTAAAACTTGTTGTCCTAGACAATTTGATCGTTTTGCTTTTGTGCCTTCGCGTGGCGCCTCTGGGGGGCTGCTAACGATGTGGAAGAGTTCGGTTTTCTCTGGCTCCGTTATTTTGTCTGAACCGTCTGCGCTAGTTGTCGATTTCGTTAGCACACAATCTTCTCAGCGTTGGACGTTAGTCAATGTGTACGGGCCGTGCACTGGTACGGACAGAGATGTTTTCACGCAATGGTTGTATGACATTCAAATACCCAGTAATCAAGACTAGTTATTGTTAGGCGACTTTAACTACATGAGAGCACCGGACAATCGTAATAAACCTAGGGGTAACATTCATGACATGATTACTTTCAACGACATAATTCGTAAGCTGCAATTGATTGAGCTCCCGGTGAAAGGAAGAACCTATACTTGGAGCAATATGCAGATTGACCCTCTACTTGAGCAGATTGACTGGTTCTTCACATGTTTGCACTGGACCAACGTATACCCTAAGATGCTCGTTAAACCCCTTGGCAAGCCTGTTTATGACCACATCCCTTGCGTTATCTCTGTCGAGACTAAAGTACCACGATCAAAGCTCTTTTGTTTTGAATCCTACTGGACCTTGCAGCCAGGGTTTATGGACATTGTTAGGGAGGTTTGGGAGCGGCCAGTTGGGACCGCAAACGCTGCTACACTTCTTTCTCGCAAATTCAAAGCTCTCCGACACGCCCTCAAAATCTGGAGTAAGAATATTTCTCATCTTTCTGTGGCCATCACGAACTGTAACGCTGTCCTTGCGGATTTAGATGAGCTGGAGAATAAACGAACCCTTTCAATCCCAGAAATGAACTTCAGACGTATCCTAAAGTCACATTTGCTCAGACTGCTCAAATATCAAAAACTTTATTGGAAGAAGCGCTGTACTATTCGTTGGATCAAGTTCGGAGATGAAAACTCCAAAAAAATTCAAGCTTTGACCATGGAGCGTTATCACCAAAACAACATCGCTTCCTTCAAGCTTGATGATGGCACGTTGGTTGACAATCACCCTGCCAAAGAGGCCCTCTTGTTTCAAACCTACAAAGATCGCCTAGGGACAGTCTCCCCCTCGGACATGAAATTTGACCTTCCAACCATCATCCCCCACGCAACCAACCTCGACCAGCTCACCACTCCTTTTACCCATGAGGAAATCGACAATGTGGTCAAAGATATGCCGCCTGACCGAGCACCTGGCCCGGATGGGTTCAGTGGGGCGTTCTTGAAAGCTTGCTGGCCCATTATTTGGCATGACTTCTATGCCCTTTGCGACCAGTTCTTTGAAGGTACGTTAGACGTGACAAGTATCAATGATGGTCTCATCACGCTCATACCTAAGATCAACTCTCCAGAGACTATAAATGACTTCCGACCCATTACTCTGCTCAATTGCTGCCTCAAGTTGATTACCAAACTATTAGCTGGTAGGCTTCAACGTGTCATCATCGCCCTTGTTCACCGAACCCAATATGGATTCATTAAAGGTCGCACGATACAGGATTGTCTGGTGTGGGCATACCAATATCTTCATCAATGTCAAAGCTCAGGCCAGCCAATCATTCTTCTAAAACTTGATTTCGCTAAGGCATTTGATACTATTGCACACGAACCAATGATTTGCATTATGCAGCAAATGGGTTTCAACGACAAGTGGATTTCTTGGATCAAGTGCCTTTTCTCCTCGGGTCGTTCGTCCATCCTACTAAATGGAGTCCCTGGCCGACAATTTCTTTGTCGGTGTGGTGTGAGGCAAGGTGATCCTCTCTCCCCCCTCATTTTTGTCCTTGCAGCCGAGCTACTTCAATGCGCGATCAATGATGCTTTCAGACGTGGAGATATCAGCCTGCCTTTCCCCTGCTTTGGGCAAAATGACTACCCAGTGATCCAATACGCGGATGACACACTCCTTGTCTTGCCTGCCTGTCCACAACAAGCTATACGTGTCAAAAAAATCATGTCTGACTATGCATCCTCGATCGGCCTCAAAATTAATTTCCACAAATCAACGTTAATACCAATCAACATGGATGCAAGTTCAGCGTCAAGCCTAGCCACTATCTTCGGCTGCAATGTAGATACAATGCCCTTCACATACCTGGGCCTTCCACTTGGCACTACAAAACCAACCATCCAAGAATTCATGCCTCTGGTTTGCAAAATGGAGCGTCGTCTCACTGCCACGATCGCCATGATGTCATCTGGGGGATGCCTTTCCTGGCTCAATGCATCTGTCACATCGCTTCTGGTGTTTGCCATGTGCACGCTCAAGTTCCCTCTGAAGCTGATTGGAATTCTAGACAAGATTCGATGGAGATGCCTCTGGAAAAAGAAAACTGATCAAGGAGACAAATGTAACTCGTTGGCTGCTTGGGAGCTAGTTTGCAAGCCCAAGAGTAAAGGCGGGCTGGGAGTGATCAACATTCAAATACATAATGATGCCCTCTTGCTAAAGTTTTTGCACAAGTTCTATAACAAACTGGACGTGCCATGGGTTACAATGCTTTGGGATAATCAATATGCTAACCAGGTGCCTCATGCGGTGGATTTGGTCGGGTCTTTCTGGTGGAAAGACGTTCTCAAACTAACGCCCATTTACAGGGGGATCACCCGTGTCCAAGTGGTTGACGGATCGACTACGCTGCTCTAGAAGGACTTGTGGTCCAATGATGTTCTTCAATCTTCACACCCATGTGCCTTTTCTTTTGCTCTGCACGAGGACATAACGGTCGCTGACTTCTGGGCCAACACTGAGCTGCATGAAGCCTTTCACCTGCCGCTGTCTGCTTGTTCTCTTAATGAGGTGCGGGATGCCCAACGTGCAACATCCCACATACACCCATCAACGACAATATCTGATGTTTGGCACTACATCTGGGGTGCAACCGAGTACAGACCGAAAGATTATTACAACAACTTCTTCCGTGACGCAACAGCTCATCCCTCTTTTCGGCTCCTTTGGAAGTCAAACTGTACAATGAAAGTATTTGGATGGTTGTTGCTGCAAGACAGGTTGAACACTCGTGACATGCTGAGGAGAAGACATTATGACACTGGGGATGATTTCACATGCCTCCTTTGTGGGCGAAATATTCAGGAGACTCTTGAACATATGATCTTCACTTGCCAGTTTAGTGAAGGGTGCTGGGCCAGGATAGGTGTTGACTGGCCTGATTTTCAAAATAGGTTTGTTGCGCTGCAGAACACACAAACCATTTGGCCCAATCCATTCTTCATCGAAACGTTCTACACTGCTGCCTGGAGTTTGTGGAAAGAAAGAAATAATAAACACTTCAGAGGTGTAGCCCCAAGCATTACATCTTGGTTTCAGCGTTTCAAAGAGGACTTGGGGCTTTTGCAACATAGAGTGAAAGGTGCACGCAGGGCTGCCCTGCTCTCGTACTGTGACACACTTAGTTGAGTCCTTCTTTTACTTTTGTACCCTGTTAGCTTGCATAGAGCCAAAAAACAGTGTGTGAGTAGTGATCATGGCATAGCTGACCACCCCCCTGTTGGTGACACCAGTAGTGAGGGTGGGATATGGTGTAAGTGATATATCTATGTAAACACCCCATTTATATGGATATATGAAAGATGTGCAGTGGGAGTTCTCTCCCACTGTCAAGTTCCTCAAAAAAACGAATTGTGCAAGCTCCAGCGATCCATCTATGGACTGGTGCAAGCATCTCGGAGTTGGAATATACACTTTGATGAGTTGATCAAAGCATATGGTTTTATACAGACTTTTGGAGAAGCCTGTATTTACAAGAAAGTTAGTGGGAGCTCTGTAACATTTCTGAAACTATATGTAGATGACATATTGTTAATTGGAAATGATATAGAAATTCTGGATAGAATAAAAAAGATACTTGAATAAGAGTTTTTCAAAGAAAGACCTCGGTGAAGCTGCTTACACATTGCGCATCAAGATCTATAGAGATAGATCAAGACGCTTGATAAGATTTTTCAATGAGTACATACCTCGATAAGATTTTGAAGTAGTTTAAAATGGAACAGCCAAAGAAAGAGTTCTTGCCTGTGTTGCAAAGGTGTGAAATTGAGTAAGACTCAAATCTCAACCACGGCAGAAAATAGAAAAGAGAATGAAAGTCATTCCCTATGCCTCAGTCATAGGTTCTATAAAGTATGCTATGCTATGTACCAGACCTATTGTATACCTTGCTCTGAATTTGGCAAGGGAGTACAATAGTGATCTAGGAGTAGATCACTGGACATTGGTCAAGAATATCCTTAGTGAGGACTAAGGAAATATTTCTCGATTATGGAGGTGATAAAAGAGCCCGTCGTAAAGAGTTACATCGGTGCAAGCTTTTATACCAATCCAGATGACTCTAAGTCTCAATCTGGATACATATTGAAAGTGGGAGCAATTAGCTAGAGTAGCTTCATGCAAAGCACTGTAGACATAGAATATTTGCAAAATACATATGGCTCTGAATGTGACAGACCCATTGACTAAGCTTCTCTCACGAGCAAAACGTGATCACACCTTAGTACTATTTGGGTGTTAATCACATAGCGATGTGAACTAGATTATTGACTCTAGTAAACCCTTTGGGTGTTGGTCACATGACGATGTGAACTATGGGTGTTAATCATATACAGATATGAATATTGGTGTTAATTCACATAGTGATGTGAACTAGATTATTGACTCTAGTGCAAGTGGGAGACTGAAGGAAATATGCCCTAGAGGAAATAATAAAGTTATTATTTATTTCCTTATATCATGATAAATGTTTATTATTCATGCTAGAATTGTATTAACCGGAAACATAATACATGTGTGAATACATAGACAAACTTAATGTCACTAGTATGCCTCTACTTTACTAGCTCATTAATCAAAGATGTGTATGTTTCCTAACCATAGACATGAGTTGTCATTTGATTAATGAGATCACATCATTAGTAGAATGATGTGATTGACATGACCCATTTCGTTAGCTTAGCACTTGATCGTTTCGTATGTTGCTATTGCTTTCTTCATGACTTATACATGTTCCTACAACTATGAGATTATGCAACTCCCGTTTACCGGAGGAACACTTTGTGTCCTACCAAACGTCACAACGTAACTGGGTGATTATAAAGGAGCTCTACAGGTGTCTCCAAAGGTACATGTTGAGTTGGCGTATTTCGAGATTAGGTTTTGTCACTCCGATTGTCGGAGAGGTATCTCTGGGCTCTCTCGGTAATGCACATCACTATAAGCCTTGCAAGCAATGTAGCTAATGAGTTAGTTACAGAATGATGCGTTACATAACGAGTAAAGAGACTTGCCGCTAACGAGATTAAACTAGGTATTGGGATACCGACGATCGAATCTCGGGCAAGTAACATACCGATGACAAAGGGAACAACGTATGTTGTTATGCGGTTTGAAGGATAAAGATCTTCGTAGAATATGTAGGAGCCAATATGGGCATCCAGGTTCCGCTATTGGTTATTGACCAGAGAGATGTCTCGGTCATGTATACATAGTTCTCGAACCCGTAGGGTCCGCACGCTTAATGTTCATTGACGCTATAGTATTATATGAGTTATGTATGTTGGTAACCAAATGTTGTTCGGGGTCCCGAAGGACATCACGGACATGACGAGGAACTCCGGAATGGTCCGGAGATAAAGTTTGATATATGGGATAATAGTGTTTGATCTCCGGGAGGGTTCCGGAATTCACCGGAAGGGGTTTCGGATGTTTCCCAAAATGTTTGGGTAAGAGAACACGTTATTTGGGCCAAAGGGGAAAGCCCATGAGGCTTTTGGAAAGTGCAAAAGGAAGTTTTGCGGAGACCAGAGGCTAGACGCCATGAACCCTGGCTTCTAGGGGGTAGACGCCGGGAACCCTGACGTCTAGCCCTGGAGTACATGTAGGACTCTTGCCTTTCGGGCAAAACCGACTTTGAGGAGGCTTTTACTCCAAGTTTCGACCCCAGGGCTCAACATATAAATAGAGGGGCAGGGCTAGCACCAAAGACACATCAAGAAACACCAAGCCGTGTGCCGGCAACCCCGTCCCCTCTAGTTTATCCTCCGTCATAGTTTTTGTAGTGCTTAGGCGAAGCCTGCGGAGATTGTTCTTCACCAACACCGTCACCACGCTGTCGTGCTGCCAGAACTCATCTACTACTTCGCCCGTCTTGCTGGATCGAGAAGGCGAGGACGTCATCAAGCTGAACGTGTGCAGAACTCGGAGGTGCCGTGCGTTCGGTACTTGGATCGGTCGGATCGTGAAGACGTACGACTACATCAACCGCGTTTATAAACGCTTCCGCTTAGCGATCTTCAAGGGTATGAAGATACACTCCCCCTCTCGTTGCTATGCATCACCATGATCTTGTGTGTGCGTAGGAATTTTTTTGAAATTACTACGTTCCCCAACAGCTAAGACACCTCGCAGATGCTAGCCAGTGGAGAGCATTAAATGCTGAATTTGAATTTTTCACAAATGAACCAAGGAACATCGTGCTTGGTGCTAGTAGTGATGGCATGAATCCATTTGGCAACCAGAACACCAATCATAGCACATGGCCCGTGTTTGTATGGATGTACAACCTCCCCTCTGGTTGTGCTTGAAGGAAAAATACATACACATGGATATGCTTATTCAAGGGCCGAGACAACCGGGAAATGATATAAATCTGTATCTCTGGTTACTGAAAGAGGAGCTACATACCTTATGGGAAACGCCGGCCAAAACATGGGATGCAAGCAAAGGAGAGTGTTTCTCCATGAGAGCCGCGCTGATCATGACGGTGCAGGACTATCTCAGTTACGGCTATCTCTCCAGCCAGGTGTGCCACGGATATTGCGGATGCACGAGGTGCATGGATGATACAACTTCTCTGCAGCTATTGAAAGATGGCGGGTCTTCGAAAATCATGTACATGGGGCATCGAAGATGGCTCAAGAAGGATGACCCATGGAGAAAGCGTGGAGATATATTCAGTGGTAAGGCTGAGCATCGAGGTCCTCCACATAAGCGTAATGGTGCAGAAATATATGAGTTATTGAAGAACTTGAAAGAGTGCCCCTCGCCAGGAAAGACGAAGAAAAAGGCATCGGAGCCCCTGCTAAAGATATGGAAGATGAGATATGTTTTCTAGGACTTGGAATACTAGCCCATACTCGACACACCTCATAGCCTTGATCAAATGCATATCACAAAAAATATCCTTGAGAGTTTGCTTGGAACATTGATGAACATGCCGGAGAGGACCAAGGATGGGCCGAAGGCAAGAAAAGACTTAGAATTTTTGAATATCAGGAAAGATCTCCAAATGCCCGGTAATAGGTCAGAGGAGACGGGGACGGAGACGGAAGATAGGGGCAATAAAGTAAACAAGAAAGAAGAACAATATTGCCCCCCCCTCTTGCTTCACCTTAGATCCGAAGGAGGTCGATCAATTGTTCAAGTGCCTTGCCAGAATCAAAGTTAGTTCCGGATACTGTGGGAAGATAAGAAGATATCTGGACACTAAGAAAAAAAAGGTTTAGTGGGATGAAGTCTCACGACTGTCATGTGATGATGACGCAGTTACTCCTGGTTGCACTTAGAGGGATTATGGACACACATGTGCGTGAGACGCTTACTGACCTATGCCACTTTTTTGATGCTTTCTCTTGAAAGTCGATCAGTGTGAAGAAACTCCATAGGCTACAGGAAGAGATCGTTGTCATACTGAATGAGCTAGAGATGTACTTCCCACCCGCGTTCTTTGATGTCATGGTGCATCTATGTGTCCACATCGTGGATGACATCATCAACCTAGGGCCGACATTCCTGCATAGCATGATGCCGTTTGAGAGGATGAATGGGGTCATCAAAGGATTCGTTCGTAACATGTCCCGTCCAGATGGAAGCATAGCCCAGGGATATCTGACCAAAGAGTGCATCTCTTTCTGTGAGAGTTATCTGACCAAAGACCCTGTTGTTGGTTTGCCTATCAATAAGCACTATGGAAGGCTCGAAGGAGAAGGTCACTGTCGGTGTCAAAACCGTCGGATCTCGGGTAGGGGTTCCAGAACTATGCGTCTAGGCGGATGGTAACAGGAGACGAGGGACGTGATGTTTTACCCAGGTTCGGGCCCTCTTGATGGAGGTAAAACCCTACGTCCTGCTTGATTAATATTGATGATATGGGTAGTACAAGAGTGGATCTACCACGAGATCAAGGAGGCTAAACCCTAGAAGCTAGCCTATGGTATGATTGTTGTAATGGATGTTATGTCCTACGGACTAAGGCCCTCCGGTTTATATAGACACCGGAGAGGGCTAGGGTTACACAGAGTCGGTTACAATGGTAGGAGATCTACATATCCGTATCGCCAAGCTTGCCTTCCATGCCAAGGAAAGTCCCATCCGGACACGGGACGGAGTCTTCAATCTTGTATCTTCGTAGTCTTGGAGTCCGGCGGACGATGATAGTCCGGCTGTCTGGACACCCCCAAGTCCAGGACTCCCTCAGTAGCCCCTGAACCTGGCTTCAATGACGATGAGTCCGGCGCGCATAATGTTCGGCATTGCAAGGCGGGTTCCTCCTCCATAGAAGATTGTGAACACTAGGATAGTGTCCGGCTCTGCAAAATAAATTCCACATTCCACCGTAGAGAGAATAAAATATACACAAGTTCAATCCGCTGACGTATTTTTTGACATGACATCACGCCACTACCAAGCCTTTACTTGAATCATTTTTTATTATACCACCTCAGCGCGTTTAGCGAAGCGGTTTCCTTGGCACGTCTTGTCGAAGCAGAGATCGTGTTCCCCTTATTCCGGGATTCTCATCAATATGGACGTGGGTAACCCAACCGCGCCATTGATGGTGGTGCTTGGGAGATAAGCGAGTTTTACTAGGCCGGTGGGGACGCATAGTCTTCGTCCGCCTATATATAAGGGGATAAGGATCCACCTTTTCACCTACGCCTTCTTCCTCCTTTGCTTATCCATCTCCGCACACTCGAGCTCCAGCGCCCAAGTTTGCGCATCTCGTCTCAACCTTCTCCGACCATGTCTGGAGCGGGAGGCAAATGGTTGGCCTCCTCCGTCACGGAGGAGCACATCGCAAGACTGCGCAACGCCGGATATCTTTCCGGCGATATCGCGCACAGGCTGCCCAACAAGGGGCATCTCATCCCCACCCCCAGGCCCCATGAGAGGGTCGTTTTCCTTCCCCACTTCCTCCGCAGACTGGGCTTTCCACTTCACCCCTTTGTCCGGGGGCTCATGTTCTACTACGGCCTGGATTTCCATGATCTGGCGCCGAACTTCGTCCTCAACATCTCAGCGTTTATCGTCGTGTGCGAGGCCTTCCTCTGCATCCAGCCCCACTTCGGCTTGTGGCTCAAGACCTTCAATGTCAAGCCGAAGGTAGTGAAGGGCACTCAAGCGGAGTGCGGAGGCGCCATGTTGGGCAAGATGCCCAACGTCCTTTGGTTCGAAGAGGCCTTTGTGGAGTCCGTCAAGGGGTGGCAATCGGGGTGGTTCTACATCACCGAGCCGCGCGACCCTACATGAGCGGCAGCCCCCGAGTTCAGATCTGGTATCCCCATGCAGCTTACCTCCTGGAAAGAGAAGGGCTTGCTATGGGGTAGTTCGGAGGAGCTGACGGGACTCCAAGCATGTATCCAGAAGCTAGTGAACAAGAAGCTCAGGCTTGTTAATGTGATCCAAGTCATGCTCGTCCGCCGGATTCTCCCATGCCAAGAACGGGTATTCAACCTGTGGGAGTTCGATCCGGACAGCACCAGGCATTAAGAGGGCTCTTCGACACGATGTACGAAGGCGCCTGGAGGGTGCTGTTCAAGGGCGCCGAGGCTCCCACATTCACCACTGAAGATCGCGGATTTCGCTCGCAGCGTCCAGCTGACGAGGTAAGTGATTCTACCCCTTTACGGGACACTTGTTTTTAACAGTTTGACTCTGCGCGGGTTTCAATCTCCCTTTTCCTTTGACAGGATTGGATGAGGAAGGCCGAGCAGCTCATCTGCCCGGCTCCCATGCCAGAAAACCCAGTAGACGCCCGGCTAGCGGGGCTGCTGGTTCCAGCACCGCATGTGGTGCCGGAGAAGAAGGCCAAGAAGGTGGCCACGGGAACTCGAAGAAGTTCCCGGTGCCAGGTGGTATCGGATTCATTGTCCGATGGCTCCGAGGCGGACTCCTCCCCCGAAGACGAGGAGGAGAAGGAGGACTCTCTCCCAGAGGAGGGAGAGAGAAAGAGGAAGGCCTCCCCGACAGGGGAGGCCGAAGGGTCCAAGAGGGGAAGGACTATTCCCCCGGACAGCTCCGCCAACACCAAAGTTGGCGACGAAGAGTGGCCCTCAAGGGCCAGGCCTCCGGCAAGATCATAAGTATCTGGATTCCTGAATGATTTGTAATTTCTTATGTGTCACATAGTGTCCTTCTAATGCCGCATACTGCCTGCAGTCCGGCCGATGATGATCTCCCTGCTTCATCGAGCGGGTTGTTGGCTCCGTCGGATGTGGATTCCATCCCGACTGCCTCGACCCCTCGCGCCGCTGAGGACGCCGAGGTGGGATCCCGGGAGGGGGACCCATCAGGAGGAGGCTCCGGAGGCGCCGCAAGGCAGCCTCCCGGACTTTGCGCCGGACTCCATGCCGGAACCCGCAGTGGTTCCGGAGTCCGGCAGGCGGCCCCTTCACAAGAAGGGCAAGACCGTGATGCCGGCGGCCTCCATCCAACCGGAGGTGCCGGACAACTTGCTGGAGGCGCTCAAAGGCACTTCCATCGAGGAAGAACACCGCACTATCATGAGTGCGGTGATTCAGAAGGTTCAGCTCGCCAAGAGCGGGCTGACCGAAGCTTGCAGCAGCCTTCTAATAGGCTTTGAGGTAAGAAGTTAAAATTATGGAATGTAATACCGCATAGACAGTAGCCCCTGATGCTCAGTTCGGTGTTCGGAAAGAAAAGCTGGACTGAGGATCTAAAAAAGATATACGCAGGGTTGCTAAAAAATTGTGTCAATATGGATTTGCAGGCTGCGCTACTGACCTCTGCCGCACTGACTGCGGAGGTCGGTGCTTGGAAGCAGGACCTCGAGCGGTCTGAGAAAGAGCTCGGTCGTGCCAAGAAGCAGCTCGAGGACAAAGAGGGTGAGTAACACCACTTTGAATAGTTACCTTACAGAAAAGGATTTAGGTTGCAATAAAAATAACAAGGATAATGTGGGTACTGCAGGGGCCACGAACGAGGTGGCAACCCTGAAGGAGGCTGTGTCCGCGGCCGAATGCAATGCGGCCGCGGAACGGGCAGAGCGCGAGAAGCAGGAGGCGCGGGTGGCGGAGGTGCGGCAAGAGCTCCAGGCTCTCATGGAAAAGCACGAGAGTTTGGAGCGCGACTCAAAGACTTGGGAGTCCGAGCTTGCCTCGGCTCTCGAAAGTGCCAAAGCCGCCAAGGCCGAGGCCCATAAGGCCCTTCAGGAGGTTGAGGATGTGAAGAAAATAGCGGCGGGTAAGGCATTTTTCATGCAAAGCAAGCATGTTAATGTAAACTACCTGACACTTACCCGAATTCGGAGCTCTCCAGGGGCGTTTGCAGATCTGCCTCACAGTGCATCCGATGCCGCCACATTCTACCGTGGCGAAGAGGGGAGCTCAACGAAGAAGGTCTTCTGGTCTCAGTATGCTGAGGCCGGCCATCCGGTGCCCCCTAGTGACCAGCTGAAGAAGCTGGTTGAGCTCCACAAGGTAGCCGAGCAGGCCATGAAGGGCCTCATAGTCCGGCTGTGGCCTGGAGAGGCCATGCCTGGGAGCTACTTCGGCCTTGTGCGGCGGCTGGTGGATGCGTGCCCCTGGGTGGAGGTCATCAAGCGCTCCGCCTGTATTGAAGGTGCTCGTCGGGCCCTTGCCCGCGCAAAGGTGCACTGGGGCAGGCTGGAAGCGGAGAGGCTTATCATTGACGCGCCGCCAGCGGGCAAGGAGTATCGTACGCCCGAGATGTACTATAAGACTGTCCTGAAGGGTGCACACAAGATTGCGGATGAGTGCCCCAGAGATGTAATTATTGAGTAAACTCGCTATGTATTATCCTGTGCGCTGAAAACTTTGTTCATATGCGCTAAGCAACGCTTTTTTAATTTAAAATATTACCTTCTGTGCGGCCGTTTATAAAATCTGAGAGATGGCAAGTCGTCGGCTTCAGCCCCCATGCCACTAGTGCTGGGGTGTTCGGGATAAACTTGAGCACTCTTGTTCCCATTTTTGGGTCCATCTAGGGAGGCGCTCAACACAACGAACAAGGCAACCGGACTTATAATGCTTGAACACTCTCACTTAGCCATAGAATTCTATAATTTTAAATTTCGGCGAAGCCCCTAGTATTCGGAAGACCGAGTTCGGGGCGCTATCCACGCCTTGGCCGGACATTATCCGGTTCTTCACTTGAAGCGGCATAAGTCTTTAAGGACTCGAAAAGACCTCTCGAACAGCGACCAGTCTCTCGCCTTATCATGACAGTCAATTTTAGCTTTCTCCACTGAGGCGCTCGCCCAGCTCAACCGGGGCGCAATCGCAGTGGTTCTCCCAGTGCCACCTTAGCCGACAGAACGGAACGTAAGTAACCAAAACGTGGGAGCCGGGCAAACCCAACTATTGACCTAAGACATGATTCGGAGCCGATTCATATAATGCTATAAGTTCGGTGTGCCGCACTTGTGAAAGTGTTCGGACTTATCACACCATAATGCGGGGAACAGAAGCCCCTGGTGTATTCGGCCGTACCAAAATATATGGGTGCAAGATGTCATTAATGAACATATATGTAAAGTGATGCAATTATAGGAAAAAAATGCTGCATTATTTATTTAAGGAATTCTGCTATGAGTGTGGAATGATACAAGTAATGCGGTAAGCAAGGGATTGGACTAATTAAACATGTCCCCCTCCAGGGGTGGGCTGCGGACTGGTGTGTATAATCAAATTTAATGCTCTTAATGGAGACCACCTGAGTGTTCGTCGCGGCCTTTTTCCCTCCCTGGCTGTTGCATCGTGAGTTCGGCGGGTTCACCGCCGGACAGGGCCTCTGGTAAACGGAGTCCTGTACATAAAAAGAAGGAAAATAAAAATAACAAGAGTGACACACTTGGGAGCCCCTGGTGTGGTCGAGCCGCACTCTGGGTCTGTTGTGGTCGTGCCCCTCCCCCTATGCCCATGGTATCTCCAGAGCGTAATGATGTACGCGGAGGGTTGGTCTTGCAATCATGCGAGGGCTAGGGTTGGGGCCGCATTGCTACGCGTGCTCGGAACGTACCAGGTGGTCTTGATTGATGTTGCTCCGGGCGCATTTGGCTGTGTCCGGTCGTTTAACGGCCGGACTCGAAAATTGCCTTAGAAGGCTGCTTTGTACTTCTGCCGCGAGAGCCGCTGTATGTTCCTCCATTCGGAGGGAGCGTTCTGTATTTCCGTTGACCGTGATGACTCCACGAGGGCCTGGCATCTTGAGCTTGAGGTATGCATAATGCGGCACCGCGTTGAACTTTGCGAACGCGGTTCATCCGAGCAGAGCGTGATAGCCGCTGCGGAACGGGACTATGTCGAAGATTAACTCCTCGCTCCGGAAATTATCCGGGGATCCGAAGACCACTTCCAGTGTGACTGAGCCTGTACAATTGGCCTCAACACCTGGTATGACGCCTTTGAAGGTCGTCTTTGTAGGTTTAATCCTTGATGGGTGTATGCCCATCTTGCGCACTATATCCTGATAAAGCAGGTTCAGGCTACTGCTGCCGTCCATCAGGACTCTCGTGAGGTGAAATCCATCAATGATTGGGTCTAAAACCAATGCGGCGAATCCGCCATGGCGGATACTGGTCGGATGGTCTCTTCGATCGAAAGTGATCGGGCAAGAGGACCATGGATTGAACTTAGGGGCGACTGTCTCCAGCGCATATACGTCCCTTAGTGCACGCTTCCGCTCCCTCTTGGGTATATGGGTTGCGTATATCATGTTTACCGTTCGCACTTGTGGGGGGAAACCCTTCTGTTCTCTACTGTTCGGTGGCCGGGTCTCTTCCTCATCGTCGCTGTGTAGCCCCTTGTCGTTGTTTTCGGCAATTAACTTGCCTGCCTGCTTAAATACCCAACAATCTCTATTGGTGTGGTTAGCTGGTTTTTCGGGGGTGCCATGAATCTGGCATGAGCGGTCGAGTATTCGGTCCAAATTAGACGGACCCGTAGTGATTCTTTTGAATGGCTTCTTCCGCTGACCGGGTTTAGAGCCTCGGAATCCGGCGTTGACTGCCGTATCCTCCTTGTCGTCGCCGTTAATGCGGTGTTTATTTTTGCTTCGACGCGACCTACCATTGTGGTCCTTGGTATCCGGACTACCAGAATTTTTACTGAGATTGTTGCTGCGAGCTAGCCAGCTATCCTCTCCCGCACAGAAGCGGGTCATTAAGGATGTGAGGGCTGCCATGGATTTCGGCTTTTCCTGTCCTAGGTGCCGGGCTAGCCACTCGTTGCGGATGTTATGTTTGAAGGCTGCGAGGGCCTCTGCATCCGGACAGTCGATGATTTGATTTTTCTTTGTTAAGAACCGTGTCCAGAACTGTCTGGCCGATTCGTCTGGCTGCTGAATTATGTGGCTTAGGTCATCGGCGTCTGGTGGTCGCACATATGTGCCCTGGAAGTTGTCAAGGAATGCGGCTTCCAGGTCTTCCCAACACCCAATTGACTCTGCGGGCAGGCTGTTAAGCCAATGCCGAGCTGGTCCTTTAAGCTTGAGCGGGAGATATTTGATGGCGTGGAGATCGTCGCCGCGGGCCATATGGATGTGAAGGAGATAATCTTCGATCCAAACCGCGGGGTCTGTCGTGCCATCATAGGATTCAATGTTTACGGGTTTAAACCCTTCAGGGATTTGATGATCCATTACTTCGTCAGTGAAGCATAGCGGGTGTGCGACGCCTCTGTATTGAGCGATATCATGACGTAGCTCAAGGGATCGTTGTCTGCTGTGTTCGGCCCGGCCAGAGTTGTTGTATCCGGCTCGACGGTATTCGTCGTGGGTCGTGGGGCGCCCACATGATCCATAGATAGATCTGGATTGTCTTGCCTTGTCCTCCAATATATCTCGCAACTCCGGCGTGTTCCCTCGTGGCTTCGTACTTTTTGGGGCGATGCTGGGGTACGGTCTTGGTGGAGGGCCTGGATGCCTCTCTGTCGCGACCACGGGGTGGTCGGTCGGCCGTATTGTGCGCTGGTGATGAAGGTATGAATGCTTCCTCCTCTAATCGGGGGAGCAACTTGCGTTTTGGGTAACTCTTGGAGGGAAGTTTGAGTTCATACTCTTCGGCCGCGAGGACCTCGTTCCATTTGTCGGCCAGCAGGTCTTGATCAGCTTGAAGCTGCTGCTGCTTTTTCTTTAGGTTGTTTGCTGTGGCCATTAGCCTGCGTTTTAGACGCTCTTGTTCGACGGGATCCTCGGGCACGACGAATTCGTCGTCGTCGAGGCTTGCCTCGTCTCCGGAGGGAGGTATGTAATTATCATCCTCAACCTCTTTGTCTGCCGCTCTTTCGTGAGGGCTTGCTTCTGTGTCCTCCTGCGCTGAATCTTGCTGGAGGGGATTGTCTTCGGCACTTTCTGGGGTGTTATTATCTCCTGTGCCGGAATCTCCATTCTTGCTGTGGCGGGATTTAGAGCGGCACCGCTGACGTCGGCGCTTGGGCTGTTTCTTTAAGGAATCTGCCTCCGCTGCTTCTTCGCCGTCCCCATCTTTTGGGGTGTCCACCATGTATATGACATATGACGAGGTGGTCTTCCAGTGCCCTGTAGGCGCTGGTTCCTGATCATCTCCGGCATGGTCGTCCGTACCGTCGATGTCTTCGGAGTCATAGTCTAGCATGTCGGTTAGATCGTCGACAGTGGCTACAAAGTGGGTGGTGGGTGGGCTTTGAATTTCTTCGTCGTCCGCATCCCAACCATCCTGGCCATAGTCCGGCCAGGGCTCTCCGGATAGCGAGAGATGCTTTAGCGAATTTAAGATGTCGCCAAAGGGTGAGTGCTAAAAGATGTCCGCATCGGTGAACTCCATGATCGGCGCCCAACCGGATTCGATTGGCAGGGGCGCAGGAGGTTCGAAGTCCGGCAAGGAGTCCGGCACCTCGGAGTCACGGGATTTATAAGGGACGAGGTCACTGTTCAGCTCCATCGCCGTGGAAGTTGCAGCTCCCGAGGCGGTGTCCAGCCACCCGTCCTCGATCTACATGATCGGCTCCGGACTTTGGGTCGGAGCGGATTCGTGTGCGGCCTCCAAGGTACTGTCCGGCGGCAGAGCTAAATCGTGCCCGTCGCGGCAGCGCGGCACGCTCGGCTGTGGACCGGATCCGTCGAAGATCAAATCTCCGCGGATGTCCACCATGAAGTTTAGGCTTCCAAATCTAACCTGGCGGCCAGGGGCGTAGCTTTCGATCTGCTCCAGATGGCCAAGTCAATTGGCCCGCAGTGCGAAGCCGCCGAATACGAAGATCTGTCCGGGGAGAAAATTCTCACCCTGGACGGCATTGTTGTGATTGAAGAAGCCATCAAGCCTATCGGTGACGACACAGAGGAACTCTCAATGAAAGCACCAATGTCGGTGTCAAAACCGGCGGATCTCGGGTAGGGGGTCCCGAACTGTGCGTCTAGGCGGATGGTAACAGGAGACGAGGGACGCGATGTTTTACCCAGGTTTGGGCCCTCTTGATGGAGGTAAAACCCTACGTCCTGCTTGATTAATATTGATGATATGGGTAGTACAAGAGTGGATCTACCACGAGATCAAGGAGGCTAAACCCTAGAAGCTAGCCTATGGTATGATTGTTGTAATGGATGTTATGTCCTACGGACTAAGGCCCTCCGGTTTATATAGACACCGGAGAGGGCTAGGGTTACACAGAGTCAGTTACAATGGTAGGAGATCTACATATCCGTATCGCCAAGTGTCGGTGTCAAAACCGGCGGATCTCGGGTAGGGGGTCCCGAACTGTGCGTCTAGGCGGATGGTAACAGGAGACAAGGGACACGATGTTTTTTACCCAGGTTCGGGCCCTCTCGATGGAGGTAAAACCCTACTCCTGCTTGATTAATATTGATGATATGGGTAGTACAAGAGTAGATCTTCCACGAGATCAAGGAGGCTAAACCCTAGAAGCTAGCCTATGGTATGATTGTATGTTGTGTATGTTATCCTACGGACTAGAGCCCTCCGGTTTATATAGATACCGGAGAGGGCTAGGGTTACACAGAGTCGGTTACAATGGTAGGAGATCTACGTATCCGTATCGCCAAGCTTGCCTTCCACGCCAAGTAAAGTACCTTCCGGACACGAGCCGGAGTCTTCAATCTTGTATCTTCGTAGTCTTGGAGTCCGGCGGACATTGATAGTCCGGCTGTCCGAACACCCCCTGGTCCAGGACTCCCTCAGTAGCCCCTGAACCAGTCTTCAATGAAGATAAGTCCGGCGTGCATAATGTTCGGCATTGCAAGGCGGGTTCCTCCCTTGAATAATCCAGAGAAGATAATGAACACCAGGATAGTGTCCGGCTCTGCAAAATAAATTCCACATTCCAACGTAGAGAGAATAAAATGTACACTTACTTCAATCTGCTGACGTATTATGCGGCGTGACATCACACCGCCACCAAGCCTTTGTTTGAATCATTATACCACCTCAGCATTAGCAAAGCGGTTTCCTCGGCACGTCTTATCGAAGCAGAGATCGTGTTCCCCTTATTCCGGGATTCTCATCAATACGTGCGTGGGTAACCCAACCGCTCCCGTCGCCACGCCTCCTCTATCGAAGGGGAATCCCAAACGGTCACGGAGACGGTCCTTGGTATTTTTTCCCCTTTATAAGAGGACCAAGGCTCGCCATTGTTCTTCAATCTCGCATCGAATCTCTTTCCCGCTCCCGGTTCCAACAGCCAGAGCCTCGGATTCGAGCACTTCGGATCCTTAACCATGTCCGGCTCCGACCTCCAGGGCCGGTGGATGCCCTCCTCCGTCACGGAGGAAGACATATTGAAGCTGCGTGAGGCCAAGTACCTGGCCTTCGAGATTTCGCACAGGTTGCCTGCTCAAGGGCAGGTTGTGCCGGCCCCCGAGACCGGTGTATACGTCGTTTTCGTTTCCCACCTCCGTCGGGGTTTAGGCTTCCCGACGGATCCCTTCGTGAGAGGGCTCCTGTTCTACTATGGGCTGGACTTTCACGACTTGGCTCTGGAGTCCATCCTCCATATCTCCGCATTCATTATCGTCTGCGAAGCCTTCCTCCGCGTCATTCCCCACTTCGGCTTATGGCTGAAGACCTTCAAGGTGGAGCCGAAGATGATCGGGGGGCTTCAAGCGGAGTGCGGCGGGGCGACCATAGGCAAAAAGGTCGATGCCCCGTGGCTCGAGGGTTCCTTCCAAGAGGAACTCGGATTGTGGCAGCAGGAGTGGTTCTATATCACCGCTCCAAGGGGCAGCAAGCAAAAGCCGCCGCCCTTATTCCGCCCGGGACCTCCACACCAACTGATATCGTGGGTCAACCAAGGGCTCAATTGGGGGCCGTCCGAAGACGTGCCTTCACTGCAGGGCCGGATTCGAGATCTCCAAGTGAGGGAGATCGACCTGATCAAGGTGATGCAGGTCATGCTAATCAGGCATCTTCTGCCCTGCAAGCGCCGTCCTCTCCGTCTATGGGAATTCAACCCGGAGGGACCTCGGATTCTCCAACACTTCATGGGTGCGACACCCGTGGAGATGTACAAGTTGTTCTTCGGACCGCGGGTGGCGTGTCCGGATTCAGCCGAGGATACAGGTCTAAGCCGCGATCGCCCGGATACTCAGGTAAGTAGCTCAGAGTCCGGAAATTCTGTTTATGTGCCTTTCCAGAGTTTGCCTTCTGACCCTTTGTTCTTTACAGGAATGGGTGGCGCGATCAAGGCTGATAAGGTGTCCAGCCCCCCTCCCAGAGACCGCACAGGAGCCCGTGCTGGTCAGAATGTTGGAGGTTGCGCCCACAGAAGGGGGCGACGGGGGAAATAGAGGAGCTAATATTTCGCCCAAAGGGGCGACTGAAGAAGGAGGAAGCAAGAACCCCTCCCTTCAGGGAGAGAAGAGGACCGCCTCCGAAGATCCGGAGGCCAAAGCCCCTAAGCGTGGGAAGAGATCTTCCCCGGGGGGTCCGGCGCCCGGAAAGAATCCGGACGCACAACCATCATCAAAGGATCGGCCCTCCAGCGAGCCGTGAGTATGAAAGAGAGAGTTGATTAGTAAGGAAATACCTTCATTTGTGCTTCTGTAGATAACCAAAATATTTATATTGCAGTTCGGACCTGCGGCCTTCTCAGATGAGTTCATCTTCGGGGGACCTTCTTCCGGAGATGATGGAGAGCGATACGCCTCCATCCGCAGCGCCGCCAGATGAGGCAGGCGAACCCGAAGTGTCATCACGGAGGGTATCCCCGAGTCCGGAGGGGCCAGAGAGTTCGGCGCCTACTAGTGTCCAGCCGGGAGAACTGAAGAATTTGCTCGAGAGGGCGTCTATTTCAGAAGATCACCGTGCATTAATGCGTATGGTGGTTGGAAGGATTTCGTCCGCCGAGAGCGGATTGCATAGTGCCGCCATGAGTTTGCTGGCGGGATTTGAGGTATGCGAGAATAACGCACCCCTTTGTCTTTTAACAGTTTTGCATATAAAAAATGCGCCCTGTATAGATAGTAGCCCCTGAGACTCGGTAGGTTGTCGGAAGCGACAGCGTACCGAGGATCGAAATCTAAAGAAATGAATTCCGTCGTTCCTATGCAGGTGGCGGATAGTCCGGGGGCTAGCCGGACTAGTGAGTTTGCCGAGTTAAATCGGAAACTGGACTTGGCAGATGCGAACATCGCACTTGTCAACAGGCGACATGACGAGTCGCAAGGTAAAAGAGTTCTCCGCAGTCGCTTTATTAGGGGGGGTCAAAGCCCTCCTCTGATAAATTATATGCTGTTTATACAGACGGTGCTGCTGCTGTGGAGGACCTTCGGGCCGAACTTGCTCGAGCTAAGGAGCAAGCCCGAAGGAGTGAAGCGGCTGCCTCGAGGGCGGCCGAGGAGTTGAAAGCCGAAAAGGCTGCGCACTGCCTAAGCAGGGCCGAGGTGGCCGAATTGGCCATGAAATTAAAGGATGCTGCCGACCGCAATGATGCTCTTGAAAAGGAGCGCTTATCGAAGCGGGAAGACCTGAAGAAGGCCACCGCCGAAGCCAAGGATGCCCGTTCTGCAATGCGGGCTATGAAGGAGGAGCTGCGCCAGGCCGGAGAGATCGTGGCTGGCAAGCCTTTTCTACTGTGTCGCCGATTTATGGATGGAAAGTATGCTCAATTTGAGCGGCTATGGAGTCCGGAGGATCCGTATATGGACTTAGCTGCAAGTGCGGCTGACGCCGTTAAGCACTTCCGGAGCCAGAAGGATCATAAGACGGAAGAGCTATATTGGTCTCAATTCCACAGTCCGGATCACCCACTTCCATTGACAGACCGGTTGGCCGAATGGGCCGAGCTAAATAGATTGTCCGGACTTGCCATGACTGACATCGTGGCACATATCTGGCCAGAGAGGTCCAAGGCGACGAGCTATTTTGGTTTATTACAGCAATTCCTTGGAGCGGTGCCGCGTATAAAGGAGATGAAGCGGCCGGCCTGTATAGAGGGCGTGCGGATGGCTCTTGCCCGTGTAAAGGCGTATTGTCCAGAGATGGACGCCACCGCTGTTGCTGCCCAGGGTTCAGATGAAAACCGGCTCCCTGCCGAGCACTATTTCGGGGAAGTTATGCGTGGCGCTCATGTAATAGAGTCGCAGTGCTCGAAGAATGTAACGTTCAAATGAACGCATTAGTTTATAAATTGATGATTATGTTATAACTGCTTTTTATACTTGTGCGTCCAAGTAGTAAGACTTCTCCTTTTCGGCCGTTTACGTATACGTGTGTATAACCTGAAAGATGCAGTCTTCGGCTTCAGCCCCCACGCACAAGGTGCGGGGGTGTTCGCAAAAATAGCGCGTTTTCACACTTAATCCGACGTCTCGGTCCTATTATAAGGAGGTGGTAGCGTAGGAAACGAGGCAATCCGGACTATAATGCTTTATCACTTTCACTTAGCCAGTGGAGCTCGAGGGTGGGGCTACGATATAGCCCCTGGTGGCATCGCCCTTCTCCGAAGTCGGAGTGCGTGTGCCTGACCGGGAAACGGCCCTTCGTCAAAGCGGGGAATTCTAAACATTCCGATAGTCGATCGAGGGCTGACCAGTCTCTCGCTGCATCATGACAGCCAGTTTTTGGCTTTCTCTACTGAGGTGTTCGCCCAGCCGAACTGGGGCACAATCGCAGTAGTTCTCCTGGTGCCGCGTTAGCCGATGATACGGAATGTAAGGCAGCAAAACACAGGAGCCGGGCAAACCCAGCATTTGACCAAAGACATGATTCGGAGCTGATGCATATAATGCCTAACTCGAGACGCCGAACACTCCCTAAGGTGTTCGGTCTTTATAATAATGGGCAGAACGGTGCCCTAAGCCCCTAGTGTCCAGGTATGGGCATGGTCTTCTGACGCGGCCGATGCCAAAGCGTCAGGCTCCGCTTTGGCTATAGGAAGAAACCAAGGGAGAATAACAACGAAAGACATTGAAAAAGGTCTACGCAGGGTCTTAATCTGAAGAGAATCCTCACAACGGGTCCCTACTGCACGTCTGCGCCTGTGTCCCCGTTGCGCCGTTATCCTGGACGGGTATGCACGTTGTTTATCTGTAAAAAGAGAGGAACGTTAGTTAAAAACAAATTGTGCGAAAAATATTAGAGATATAAATAATTAAAGCGGGGTTCGTATAAACCCACGGTGATTTGTGCGCGCAGCCCCCTGTAAAGGGGTATGTGGCTAGGGAGCCCCTAGCCTACTGACGCCGGATTTGTCTATCCAAGTCCGGGGTCTTTAAGTGACCCTCGCACTAAAATTACGCCACGCGGTCCGGGCATCTTGAGTGTAAGAGATGCATAATGCGGTATGGCGTTGAAGCGGACAAAAGCCTGTCGTCCCAAGAGTGCTTGATATTCACTTTCGAATGGGACGATATGAAAAATTAATTTTTCGCGTCGAGAATTGTTCGGCGATCCGAACACGACTTCTAGTAATATGGAGCCTGTGCACTTGGCGTGATGGCCTGGCGTCACTCCTTTGAAGGAAGTGCGGCTGTGTCGAATTTCGGTAGGGTCTATCCCCATCCTACGGATTGTGTTTGAATATAGCAGGTTTAAGTCACTGCCTCCGTCCATTAGGACGTTAGTAAATTGCAATCCATCTATTATGGGATTCAATATTAGGGGAGTCCGTCCCGCATTTCGAATGCTTCTGGAATAGTCCAGGTAGTCGAAAGTGATTGGTTTTGATATCCAATCTCTACGGTCTGCTGGGTTGGACCGTGCGAAGCTCTTTTTAGAAAGTGCCGCACTATTTTTCCGTATTATCACATGAAGTGAGTTTACTGTTTTGACCCCTTGTGGGAAAGTCTTTTGTTTTCCGGTGCTCTGCTGGTGGGGTTTATCTTCTTCGCTTGACGCGTCGAGCCCCTTGTGTTCGGCATTTAGTCGGCCGGACTGTTTAAAAACCCAACAATCCCTGTGGGTGTGATTTGCAGGCCTTCCGGGGGTACTGTGGATTTGACATATCCGACCCAAAATTTTGTTTAAGTTGGACAATTCGTCACTGTCATCCTTAAGAGGCTGTGTTTTATTATTGGGCCGCGAGCTTTTGAATCCGGCGTTGACTGCCGCGCTCTTTGGGCTTTTCTCTTTGTTCCGGCGCTGTTCTTTTCTGCGCCGCGATTTTCCGTTTCCATCTCTTATCTCTGATGTACTTGGGTCGCTGGTGCTGCATCGTGCTAACCAGCTATCCTCGCCCGCACAAAAGCGGGTCATGAGGCTTGTCAGTGCGGACATTGTCCTCGGTTTCTCTTGACCGAGGTGCCTGGCGAGCCATTCGTCTCGGACATTGTGCTTGAAAGCTGCTAAGGCTTCGACGTCCGGACAGTCGACTATTTGGTTCTTTTTGGTGAGGAACCTGTTCCAGAATTTCCGCGCTGACTCTCCGGGCTGTTGAGTTATATGAATTAGGTCATCTGCATCCGGAGGGCAGACATAAGTCCCTTGAAAATTTGCTCTAAACGCATCCTCGAGCTCTTCCCAACTTCCAACAGTATTTTCTGGGAGGCTTTTAAGCCAATGACGAGCTAGCCCTTTGAGCTTGAGGGGTAGGTATTTTATGGCGTGGAGATCATCTCCTCTGGCCATATGTATATGTAGTATATAATCTTCTATCCAGACTCCAGGGTCTGTTGTCCCATCGTATGCTTCTATGTTTATGGGTTTAAATCCTGCTGGGAATTCATGGTCCAGCACCTCATCAGTGAAACATAGTGGGTGTGCGGCGCCCCTGTATTTGTGTGTGCCGCTATCATCGGACACTTGATGTGTTGTCTTGCTTCCTGGGGCCTTCTCCTTAGGCCCGTAGATGGATCTGGCTGGGCCATCTATCCTTCCAAGTTCGTTGGTTGGTTTATGTGGGGCGCCGCTGTCAGAATTTGGCCTATCATCTGGCCATCTATCCGGCCAGGCAGCCTCTTTATTTTTGGACGGTGGGGGCTCTATGGCCTCTTCGTCGAATTCTGGTAGCAGCTTGCGCTTCGGGTAGCTCTTTGGTTGGTGGCCATTGCCGTACTTATCTGCGGTTTTGAGCATTGTGCTCCATCTCATTCTGAGTGTATTTTCCGCTGTTTTGAGCCTCCGTTTTTTCTTCTTCAGGGTTTTTGCTGTGGCGATAAGCCTGCGCTTGAAGCGCTCTTGTTCGATGGGATCCTCGGGTACGACGAATTCGTCATCGTTGAGGCTTGCTTCGTCATCGGAGGGAGGTACGTAATTATGATCCTCAACCTCTTCGTCTGCTGCCCCCTCATGAGGGCTTGCTTCTGCATCCTCCTGCGCTGAATCTTGCTGGAGGGGATTGTCTTCGGCATTCTCTGGAGTATTATTGTCTCCTGTGCCGGAATTTCCGTTTTTGCTGCGGCGAGATTTAGAGCGGCACCGCTGACGCTGGCGCTTGGGCTGTTTCTTTAAGGAATCTGCCTCCGCTGTTCCTTCGCCGTCCCCATCTTTTGGGGTATCCACCATGTATACGTCATATGACGAGGTGGCCTTCCAGTGCCCTGTGGGCGCTGGTTCCTGTTCGTCTCCGGCATCGTCTTCCATAGCGTCGATGTCTTCGGAGTCGTAGTCTAGCATGTCGGTTAAATCGTCGACAGTGGCTACAAAGTGGGTGGTGGGTGGGCTCTGAATTTCTTCATCGTCCGTATCCCAACCATCCTGGCCATAATCCGGCCAGGACTCTCCTGATAACGAGAGATGCTTTAGTGAATTTAAGATATTGCCGAAAGGCAAGCATTGAAAGATGTCCGCGGCGGTGAATTCCATAACCGGCGCCCAATCTGGATTGATTGGTAGGGGCGCGGGAGGTTCCGAGTCCGGCGAGGAGTCCGGCGCCTCGGAATCACGAGTTTCATAGGGGACAAGATTAGTGTTCGGCTCCATCGCCGTGGATGTTGAAGCCCCCGGGGCGGCGTCTATCCACCGGCCCTCGATCTGGGCGATCGGCTCCGGGCTAATGGCCGGAGCGGATTCGTGTGCGGCCACCAAAGCACTGTTCGGCCGCAGAGCTAGATCATGCCCATCGTTACAGTGCGGCGCGCTTGGCTGTGGCTCGAGTCCGTCGAGGATCAAGTCTCCTCGTGTTGGGGAACGTTGCAGAAAATTAAAATTTTTCCTACGGCTTCACCAAGATCCATCTATGAGTTCATCTAAGCAACGAGTCATGGGAGAGAGCTTGCATCTACATACCACTTGTAGATCGCGTGCGGAAGCTTGCAAGGTGATGATGGAGTCGTACTCGAACGTGATTCAGATCACCGATGCCAAGTGCTGAACGGACAGCACCTCCGTGTTCAACACACGTACGGGACGAGCGACGTCTCCTCCTTCTTGATCCAGCAAGGGGGAAGGAGAGGTTGAGGAAGACAGCTCCACCGGCAGCACGACGGCGTGGTGATGGTGGAGAAGCAGTACTCCGACAGGGCTTCGCCGAGCACACAACGAAGGAGGAGAGGTGTTGGGGAGGGAGAAGGAGGCAACCAAAGGCCAAGGACTCAAGGTGTGAAGTCCCTCCTCTCCCCCACTATATATAGGAGGGCCAAGGGGGGGGTGGCCGGCCCTAGGAGATCCAATCTCCTAGGGGGGCGGCGGCCAAGGGGGGTTTCCCTCCCCCCCAAGGCACCTAGGAGGTGCCTTCCCCTCCTAGGACTCTTGCCCCCTTGAACCCTAGGCGCATGGGCCTATGTGGGGCTGGTGCCCTTGGCCCATGCAGGCCAAGGCGCACCCCCTACAGCCCATGTGGCCCCCCGGGGCAGGTGGCCCCACCCGGTGGGCCCCCGGGACCCCTCCGGTGGTCCCGGTACAATACCGATAACCCCGAAACTTGTCCCGATGCCCGAAACAGGACTTCCCATATATAAATCTTTACCTCCGGACCATTCCGGAACTCCTCGTGACGTCCGGGATCTCATCCGGGACTCCGAACATCATTCGGTAGTCACATACTTGACTTCCTACTAACCCTAGCGTCACCGAACCTTAAGTGTGTAGACCCTACGGGTTCGGGAGACACGCAGACATGACCGAGACGACTCTCGGGCAATAACCAACAGCGGGGTCTGGATATCCATGTTGGCTCCCACATGCTCCTCGATGATTTCATCGGTTGAACCACGATGTCGAGGATTCGATCAAACCCTGTATTCAATTCCCTTTGTCAATCGGTACGTTACTTGCCCGAGACTCGATCGTCGGTATCCCAATACCTTGTTCAGTCTCGTTACCCGGCAAGTCACTTTACTCGTACCGTAATGCATGATCCCGTGGCCAACACCTTGGTCACATTGAGCTCATTATGATGATGCATTACCGAGTGGGCCCAGAGATACCTCTCCGTTATACGGAGTGACAAATCCCAGTCTCGATCCGTGTCAACCCAACAGATACTTTCGGAGATACCTGTAATGCACCTTTATAGTCACCCAGTTACGTTGTGACGTTTGATACACCCAAGGCACTCCTACGGTAACCGGGAGTTACACGATCTCATGGTCGAAGGAATAGATACTTGACATTGGCAAAGCTTCTAGCAAACGAACTATACGATCTTTTATGCTATGCTTATGATTGGGTCTTGTCCATCACATCATTCTCCTAATGATGTGATCCCGTTATCAACGACATCCTATGTCCATAGTCAGGAAACCATGACTATCTATTGATCATAACGAGCTAGTCAACTAGAGGCTCACTAGGGACTCATTGGGTCTAAGTGTTCACACGTGTATTACGATTTCCGGATAATACAGTTATAGCATGAACAAAAGACAATTATCATGAACATTGAAATATAATAATCCTTTTATTATTGCCTCTAGGGCATATTTCCAACAGTCTCCCACTTGCACTAGAGTCACCAATCTAGTTACATTGTGATGAATCGAACACCCATAGAGTTCTGGTGTTGATCATGTTTTGCACGCGAGAGAGGTTTAGTCAACGGATCTGCGACATTCAGATCCGTGTGCACTTTGCAAATCTCTATGTCTCCATCTTGAACATTTTCACGGATGGAGTTGAAACGACGCTTGATGTGCCTGGTCTTCTTGTGAAACCTGGGCTCCTTGGCAAGGGCAATAGCTCCAGTGTTGTCACAGAAGAGTTTGATCGGCCCCGACGCATTGGGTATGACTCCTAGGTCGGTGATGAACTCCTTCATCCAAATCGCTTCATGCGCTGCCTCCGAGGCTGCCATGTACTCCGCTTCACATGTAGATCCCGCCACGACGCTCTGCTTGCAGCTGCACCAGCTTACTGCTCCACCATTCAACATATATACGTATCCGGTTTGTGACTTAGAGTCATCCAGATCTGAGTCGAAGCTAGCGTCGACGTAACCCTTTACGACGAGCTCTTCATCTCCTCCATAAACGAGAAACATGTCCTTTGTCCTTTTCAGGTACTTCAGGATATTCTTGACCGCTGTCCAGTGTTCCTTGCCGGGGTTACTTTGGTATCTTGCAACCAAACTTACGGCAAGGTTTACATCGGGTCTGGTACACAGCATGGCATACATAATAGATCCTATGGCTGAAGCATAGGGGATGACACTCATCTCTTCTTTATCTTTTGCCGTGGTCGGTGACTGAGCCAAGCTCAATCTCACACCTTGTAACATAGGCAAGAACCCCTTCTTGGACTGATCCATTTTGAACCTCTTCAAAATCTTATCAAGGTATGTGCTTTGTGAAAGACCTATGAGGCGTCTCGATCTATCTCTATAGATCTTGATGCCTAATATATAAGCAGCTTCTCCAAGGTCCTTCATTGAAAAACACTTGTTCAAGTAGGCCTTAATGCTGTCCAGGAGTTTCGTATCATTTCCCATCAAGAGTATGTCATCTACATATAATAGGAGAAATGCTACAGAGCTCCCACTCACTTTCTTGTAAACGCAGGCTTCTCCATAAGTCTGCGTAAACCCAAACGCTTTGATCATCTCATCAAAGCGAATGTTCCAACTCCGAGATGCTTGCACCAGTCCATAAATGGATCGCTGGAGCTTGCATACTTTGTTAGCGTTCTGAGGAACGACAAAACCTTCCGGCTGCATCATATACAGCTCTTCCTTAAGATGTCCATTAAGGAATGCCGTTTTGACGTCCATCTGCCATATCTCATAATCATAGTATGCGGCAATTGCTAACATGATTCGGACGGACTTAAGCTTCGCCACGGGAGAGAATGTCTCGTCGTAGTCAATCCCTTGAACTTGTCGATAACCCTTAGCGACAAGTCGAGCTTTATAGATGGTAACATTACCATCCGCGTCCGTCTTCTTCTTAAAAATCCATTTATTTTCTATCGCTCGCCGATCATCGGGCAAGTCTGTCAAAGTCCATACTTTGTTTTCATACATGGATCCTATCTCGGATTTCATGGCCTCAAGCCATTTGTTGGAATCCGGGCCCGCCATTGCTTCTTCATAGTTCGAAGGTTCATTGTTGTCCAGCAACATGATTTCCATGACAGGGTTGCCGTACCACTCTGGTGCAGAACGTGTCCTTGTGGACCTTCGAAATTCAGTAGCAACTAGATCTGAAGTACCTTGATCATCATCAACATTTTCCTCTTCAGTTGGTGTGGGCATTACAGGAATGGTTTCCTGCGCTGCACCACTTTCCCGTTCGAGAGGTAGTACTTCATCGAGTTCTACTTTCCTCCCACTTACTTCTTTCGAGAGAAACTCTTTCTCCAGAAAGCATCCGTTCTTGGCAACAAAGATCTTGCCTTCGGATCTTAAGTAGAAGGTATACCCGACAGTTTCCTTAGGGTATCCTATGAATACGCATTTTTCCGACTTGGGTTCGAGCTTTTCAGGTTGAAGTTTCTTGACATAAGCATCGCATCCCCAAACTTTTAGAAACGACAGCTTAGGTTTCTTCCCAAACCATAATTCATACGGTGTCGTCTCAACGGATTTAGACGGTGCCCTATTTAAAGTGAATGTAGCTGTCTCTAGAGCGTATCCCCAAAATGATAGCGGTAAATCGGTAAGAGACATCATAGACCGCACCATATCCAATAGAGTGCGATTACGACGTTCGGACACACCGTTTCGCTGAGGTGTTCCAGGCGGCGTGAGTTGTGAAACGATTCCACATTTTCTTAAGTGTGTACCAAATTCGTGACTTAAGTATTCGCCCCCACGATCTGATCGTAGGAACTTTATCTTACGGTCATGTTGATTCTCTACCTCACTCTGAAATTCCTTGAACTTTTCAAAGGTCTCAGACTTGTGTTTCATTAAGTAGACATACCCATATCTACTCAAGTCGTCAGTGAGAGTGAGAACATAACGATATCCTCCGCGAGCCTCAACGCTCATTGGACCGCACACATCGGTATGTATGATTTCCAACAAGTTGGTTGCTCGCTCCATTGTTCCGGAGAACGGAGTCTTGGTCATTTTGCCTAAGAGGCAAGGTTCGCATGTGTCAAATGATTCATAATCAAGAGACTCTAAAAGTCCATCAGCATGGAGCTTCTTCATGCGCTTGACACCAATGTGACCAAGGCGGCAGTGCCACAAGTATGTGGGACTATCGTTATCAACTTTACATCTTTTGGCATCCACACTATGAACATGTGTAATATTACGCTCGAGATTCATCAAGAATAAACCATTGACCATCGGAGCATGACCATAAAACATATCTCTCATATAAATCGAACAACCATTATTCTCAGACTTAAATGAGTAGCCATCTCGTATTAAACGAGATCCAGATACAATGTTCATGCTCAAACTTGGCACTAAATAACAATTATTGAGGTTTAAAACTAATCCCGTAGGTAAATGTAGAGGCAGCGTGCCGACGGCGATCACATCGACCCTGGAGCCATTCCCGACGCGCATCGTCACCTCGTCCTTCGCCAGTCTCCGTTTATTCCGCAGCTCCTGCTGTGAGTTACATATGTGAGCAACGGCACCGGTATCAAATACCCAGGAGTTACTTCGAGTACTGGTAAGGTACACATCAATTACATGTATATCAAATATACCTTTGGTGTTGCCGGCCTTCTTATCCGCTAAGTATTTGGGGCAGTTCCGCTTCCAGTGCCCCTTCCCCTTGCAATAAAAACACTCAGTCTCAGGCTTGGGTCCATTCTTTGACTTCTTCCCGGCAACAGGCTTACCGGGCGCGGCAACATCTTTGCCGTCCTTCTTGAAGTTCTTCTTACCCTTGCCCTTCTTGAACTTAGTGGTCTTATTGACCATCAACACTTGATGTTCTTTCTTGATTTCAGCCTCTGCTGACTTCAGCATCGAGAACACTTCAGGAATGGTCTTTACCATCCCCTGCATGTTGTAGTTCATCACAAAGCTCTTGTAGCTTGGTGGGAGCGACTGGAGGATTCTGTCAATGACCGCCTCATCTGGGAGGTTAATGTTCAACTGGGTCATACGTGCGTGCAACCCAGACATCTTCAGGATGTGTTCACTGACAGAACTGTTCTCCTCCATCTTACAACTGTAGAACTTGTCGGAGACATCATATCTCTCGACCCGGGCATGAGCTTGGAAAACTAGTTTCAGCTCTTCGAACATCTCATATGCTCCGTGATGCTCAAAACGCTTTTGGAGCCCCGGTTCTAAGCTGTAAAGCATGCCGCACTGAACGAGGGAGTAATCATCAGCACGAGTTTGCCAAGCGTTCATAACGTCTTGGTTCTCTGGGACGGGAGCGGCACCTAGCGGTCCTTCTAGGACATATTGCTTCCTGGCAGCTATGAGGATGATCCTCAGGTTTCGGACCCAGTCCGTATAGTTGCTGCCATCATCTTTCAGCTTGGTTTTCTCTAGGAACGCGTTGAAGTTCATGTTGACATGAGCGTTGGCCATTGATCTACAATACATATTTGCAAAGGTTTTAGACTAAGTTCATGATAATAAAGTTCTTAATCAAAATTATGAACTCCCACTTAGATTAGACATCCCTCTAGTCATCTAAGTGTTACACGATCCGAGTCGACTAGCCCGTGTCCGATCATCACGTGAGACGGACTAGTCATCGTCGGTGAACATCTTTATGTTGATCGTATCTTCCATACGACTCGTGTTCGACCTTTCGGTCTCCGTGTTCCGAGGCCATGTCTGCACATGCTAGGCTCGTCAAGTTAACCCTAAGTGTTTTCGCTGTGTAAAACTGTCTTACACCCGTTGTATGTGAACGTAAGGATCCATCACACCCGATCATCACGTGGTGCTTAGAAACGACGAACTGTAGCAACGGTGCACAGTTAGGGGAGAACACTTCTTGAAATTTTGTAAGGGATCATCTTATTTACTACCGTCGTCCTAAGTAAACAAGATGCATAAACATAATAAACATCACATGCAATTATATGGTTGTGACATGATATGGCCAATATCATCAAGCTCCATTGATCTCCATCTTCGGGGCTCCATGATCATCTTGTCACCGGCTTGACACCATGATCTCCATCATCATGATCTCCATCATCGTGTCTTCATGAAGTTGTCACGCCAACGACTACTTCTACTTCTATGACTAACGCGTTTAGTAATGAAGTAAAGTAGTTTACATGGCGTTCTTCAATGACACGCAGGTCATACAAAAAAATAAAGACAACTCCTATGGCTCCTGCCGGTTGTCATACTCATCGACATGCAAGTCGTGAATCCTATTACAAGAACATGATCTCATACATCACAATTCAACATTCATCACAACTTCTGGCCATATCACATCACATGATCAATCGCTGCAAAAACAAGTTAGACGTTCTCTAGTTGTTGTTGCATCTTTTACGTGGCTGCGATTGGGTTCTAGCAAGAACGTTTTCTTACCTACGAATCACCACAACGTGATTTTGTCAACTTCTATTTACCCTTCATAAGGGCCTTGTTCATCGATTCCGCTCCAACTAAAGTGGGAGAGACAGACACCCGCCAGCCACCTTATGCAACTAGTGCATGTCAGTCGGTGGAACCGGTCTCACGTAAGCGTACGTGTAAGGTTGGTCCGGGCCGCTTCATCCCACAATACCGTTGAGCAAGAAAAGACTAGTAGAGGCAAGTAAGATGACAAGATCAACGCCCACAACAAATTGTGTTCTACTCGTGCATTAGAGAACTACGCATAGACCTAGCTCATGATGCCACTGTTGGGGAACGTTGCAGAAAATTAAAATTTTTCCTACGGCTTCACCAAGATCCATCTATGAGTTCATCTAAGCAACGAGTCATGGGAGAGAGCTTGCATCTACATACCACTTGTAGATCGCGTGCGGAAGCTTGCAAGGTGATGATGGAGTCGTACTCGAACGTGATTCAGATCACCGATGCCAAGTGCTGAACGGACAGCACCTCCGTGTTCAACACACGTACGGGACGAGCGACGTCTCCTCCTTCTTGATCCAGCAAGGGGGAAGGAGAGGTTGAGGAAGACAGCTCCACCGGCAGCACGACGGCGTGGTGATGGTGGAGAAGCAGTACTCCGACAGGGCTTCGCCGAGCACACAACGAAGGAGGAGAGGTGTTGGGGAGGGAGAAGGAGGCAACCAAAGGCCAAGGACTCAAGGTGTGAAGTCCCTCCTCTCCCCCACTATATATAGGAGGGCCAAGGGGGGGGTGGCCGGCCCTAGGAGATCCAATCTCCTAGGGGGGCGGCGGCCAAGGGGGGTTTCCCTCCCCCCCAAGGCACCTAGGAGGTGCCTTCCCCTCCTAGGACTCTTGCCCCCTTGAACCCTAGGCGCATGGGCCTATGTGGGGCTGGTGCCCTTGGCCCATGCAGGCCAAGGCGCACCCCCTACAGCCCATGTGGCCCCCCGGGGCAGGTGGCCCCACCCGGTGGGCCCCCGGGACCCCTCCGGTGGTCCCGGTACAATACCGATAACCCCGAAACTTGTCCCGATGCCCGAAACAGGACTTCCCATATATAAATCTTTACCTCCGGACCATTCCGGAACTCCTCGTGACGTCCGGGATCTCATCCGGGACTCCAAACATCATTCGGTAGTCACATACTTGACTTCCTACTAACCCTAGCGTCACCGAACCTTAAGTGTGTAGACCCTACGGGTTCGGGAGACACGCAGACATGACCGAGACGACTCTCGGGCAATAACCAACAGCGGGGTCTGGATATCCATGTTGGCTCCCACATGCTCCTCGATGATTTCATCGGTTGAACCACGATGTCGAGGATTCGATCAAACCCTGTATTCAATTCCCTTTGTCAATCGGTACGTTACTTGCCCGAGACTCGATCGTCGGTATCCCAATACCTTGTTCAGTCTCGTTACCCGGCAAGTCACTTTACTCGTACCGTAATGCATGATCCCGTGGCCAACACCTTGGTCACATTGAGCTCATTATGATGATGCATTACCGAGTGGGCCCAGAGATACCTCTCCGTTATACGGAGTGACAAATCCCAGTCTCGATCCGTGTCAACCCAACAGATACTTTCGGAGATACCTGTAATGCACCTTTATAGTCACCCAGTTACGTTGTGACGTTTGATACACCCAAGGCACTCCTACGGTAACCGGGAGTTACACGATCTCATGGTCGAAGGAATAGATACTTGACATTGGCAAAGCTTCTAGCAAACGAACTATACGATCTTTTATGCTATGCTTATGATTGGGTCTTGTCCATCACATCATTCTCCTAATGATGTGATCCCGTTATCAACGACATCCTATGTCCATAGTCAGGAAACCATGACTATCTATTGATCATAACGAGCTAGTCAACTAGAGGCTCACTAGGGACTCATTGGGTCTAAGTGTTCACACGTGTATTACGATTTCCGGATAATACAGTTATAGCATGAACAAAAGACAATTATCATGAACATTGAAATATAATAATCCTTTTATTATTGCCTCTAGGGCATATTTCCAACACCTCGGACATCGGCCGTGAAGTTTAAGCTTCCAAATCTGACCTGACGGCCAGGGGCGTAGCTTTCGATCTGCTCCAGATGGCCAAGCGAATTGGCCTGCAGTGCGAAGCCGCCGAATACGAAGATCTGTCCGGGGAGAAAAGTCTCACCCTGGACAGCGTTGCAGGTTGAAGATGCCATCAAGCCTATTGGTGACGACACAGAGGAACTCTCAATGAAAGCACCAATGTCGGTGTCAAAACCGGCGGATCTCGGGTAGGGGGTCCCGAACTGTGCGTCTAGGCGGATGGTAACAGGAGACAAGGGACACGATGTTTTTTACCCAGGTTCGGGCCCTCTCGATGGAGGTAAAACCCTACTCCTGCTTGATTACTATTGATGATATGGGTAGAACAAGAGTAGATCTACCACGAGATCAAGGAGGCTAAACCCTAGAAGCTAGCCTATGGTATGATTGTATGTTGTGTATGTTGTCCTACGGACTAGAGCCCTCCGGTTTATATAGATACCGGAGAGGGCTAGGGTTACACAGAGTCGGTTACAATGGTAGGAGATCTACGTATCCGTATCGCCAAGCTTGCCTTCCACGCCAAGTAAAGTACCTTCCGGACACGAGCCGGAGTCTTCAATCTTGTATCTTCGTAGTCTTGGAGTCCGGCGGACATTGATAGTCCGGCTGTCCGAACACCCCCTGGTCCAGGACTCCCTCACCAAGCTTGCCTTCCACGCCAAGGAAAGTCCCATCCGGATGGGACGGAGTCTTCAATCTTGTATCTTCGTAATCTTGGAGTCCGGCGGACGATGATAGTCCGGCTGTCCGGACACCCCCTAGTCCAGGACTCCCTCAGTCACACCAACGGTCATAGGGATGTGAATGTGTTACGCTCGGGCCGACAAAACGACCTTGACAGGGCAAACTTAGTAGTGCTACAACACGTAGATGTGCTAGAAGATTTCGTGACACTGCACAAAGAGACCATCGCAAAGAAATACCGTGACCGTGGGGTGTACAGGACGGACGCTGAAGTTATTAGAGAGCACAACTCCACTTTCGTGTGTTGGTTCAAAGAGCGAGTTCTGGCTAATCCCCCGGAAGATGGTTGTCCGAACGGAACACTCATATACACCTTAGCACATGGCCCCTTGACCAACCTCGTGACTTATCAAGCATATGATATCAACGGATACACGTTCTACATGGAGGAGAAAGATATAAATAGTGATGACCAAAACTCAAGGGTGACGATAGAAGCCATGACCGGGAATGTAATTGAAAGATATTACGGAAGGGTCGAAGAGATATGGGAGCTTAACTACTCTGGATTGCATAGCGCGACGATGTTCCGTGTCAGATGGGCTAAGAATGTACACAGAGAAAACTGACATTTCACTACCATGTGTATACCCGACTCCGATAGCGGTACCGTCAACGCCATCGCCAAAAATGAGCCATGGGTACACGCTAAACATGTGACACAATGTTTCTTCATAACTGATCCGATCAATCCCAGCCGTGTTGTCGTGAGGAGAATCAAAAGGAGCATCGCCGGAATGGATGGTGTCGCCAACGAGGAAGACTATGACCAGTACGGTGATCCGATGAGGGAAGATGATGCTGATGATGACGAAACATACGTCAAAAGAAGAATGAAGACTACATTACCTACGAAAGATCGTAATCCCTGGAGAAGGAAAATTCACGACCATGGGCTCAATTATTCGACAACGAACAAAAGAGGGAAGAAGATCAGTCTGAAGCGTCGTTGTCGCCCAAGCTGACAAACTAATCCCCAAAGTTTGTGTGTGTCTAGCTATTTTGTATACCGCCGATAGCGGTCAAATGATGTAAGATATATTATACTAATTATTATCCGGAGGGTAACAGTGGTATTGCTCAAACGACAAACCAAATTAAAGGAAGGAAAGTGCAAAAGAAAGGTAAGAAAAAGAAAAGTGCAAATGAAAGAAAAATAAAAGAAAAAAGAAAAAAAGAAAAAAGAAAAAAGAAAAAATAAAGAAAAAAAGTTAGCAGTAGCGCGTTTTATCCTAGGCAGCGCTATAGCTAAGAAAAAGAAAAAGAAAAAAAGAAAAAAGAGAGAAAAATTAGCAGTACCGCGTTTTTGTTAGGCCAGCGCTATAGCTAACTTAGCTATAGCGTGTTTTGCCAACACGCACTATAGCTAAGTTGCCTATAGCACACCAGTCCGCTAGCTCCCCTCTTTCCTGTCTCTCACTCGAGCCGCTCATCGATCCACTCTCATACGCGACCGCCGACGCCGCACCACCCACGCCGCCACTGACGCCGCACCGCCCATGCTGCCACCGATGCCGCCCCGCCCACGCCATCGCCGACGCCGGACTTGACCTCAGCCCCGACCCTAACGCCGGCCATCGACCCCCTCCCGCTCCGGTATGGCCCCCCGCCCTCTCTTCCTTCCTCTCCGACCTCTTAGCCCCAGCTCTCTCTCTCTGACCCCCTCCCGCTTTGGTATGTCTCTGCAGATCAACAAGGCTCAGCGACCCCGGTGACCCCGACGCAGGCCACCGACCCCGACCCCTCAGCGCCTCCCTCAGTGAAGCAGCCAGCGACGCCCAGCAACGCCAGCGAGCACTTTGTGGATAGGTGCCTTTCCCTCCCCTCCCCCCTCCCCTCGCCCCGTGCGTACGAGCTTAATTTAATTGCTATTAGTGTTAGTTAGTGTTAGTGTTAGCCCAGTGATTGTGCTTAGCTTAATTGTTGTTAGTGTTATTAGTGTATTCTGCTGGTTTCTATGGTGGTAGCCCAGTGATGGTGTTCTTCTTCTAGTCCCAGTTTCAGACTTTCAGCTATGCAAGGACTAAGTTCAGTAGTTGGCAGTTTAATCTATGTGATGATGAAAGGAGGACTAAGTTTAGTACATTGCTGTTAATCTGTGGGATGATGATGTGTCGATGAAGATTACAGTTTTTGAAAATTAGCTTATGTTGCTGTCCATTTTGAAAATGAGGATTTTTAGTGGAAGTGTTTGAAAATTTGGTTAGTCTCTCTCTCTCTCTCTCTAACCAAATTAGGTCTTTCTGCAGATCGAAGCTAGGCGCAGATCGACGAGGAGAAGGACGCCCTCAAACCCCCCCCCCCCCCCCGGCGACCCCGACCCCGATCCCAACCCCGAGGTGCGCCACCCCCTCTTCCCTCCCTCTTCATATGTCAGCACATAATGATGCAAGGGGGAGTGTTCATAATGTGGCTGTTAAAATGTTCATAATGATGCAATGGGGAGTGGAGCTGTTAGATTGATTAATGAGCTTGCAGTTTTACTGTGGTAGTTGATCTTTTTTGCATCAGTTGGGCAGCAATGTTCATGATTGTGTATATGTCAGCAGCAACAAATTCTGTGATGTTTGTTTCAGCTTCTTAGAGTGCTCATAATGCGGCTGTTAAAATGGTTGTTAGAGTGCTGAAATGCTTGCTGTTAAAAAAGTGACCTATGTTTTGCCGGAAATGTTGATTCATTTCCATTCTGGCAAATTTCAGGCGCTCTATATGTGCACTTTCTAGCAAAGGTCATGCCGAAATTTTCCGTGAATTTCGGCATGACTTGTGCTAGAAAGTTGGACATATCGAGTGCTCCAGATTTGTCGCGACGGGAATGAAACGACTTTTCCGGCAAAACAAAGGTCACTTTTTTTGTCACTATTCACTTTATTATATAAAGCTCGATAATTAAACGACTACGACATTGAACCCTAGGAAACATGACCGACACCGATGAGGTCGGAGGTTCTCAGTCCCAATTAGGTCGAGCACACGCCTACCTCGACTTTCTGGCGGATCAGGAGAGACAGCAAGCTGGGTGTCAAGACCCCCTTGTCATGACGGAGGACGACGTTGGTGGCGCCGGCGCCGACACTGATGCCACCAACGACACCAGCCCTGAGACTGGCGCTGATGATGTTGCTAACTACAACACGGAAGGTGGGACCTCCCAAGCTAGTGAGGGAAAGAAGGAAAAGAGGACACGACGCCCAAATGAGCTCGGCACCGAAAGACTGGTGGTCACGGCGGTGCACCCTGGCGATTTTGAGCCAATAGAGCCGCGAGAAGTGGCAACGTTGTAAGGGCATATTTATCCCTTAGGTGTTTTGGTGATTGATGACAATGCTTTTGCGGACTAATCGTGTGCCTTGAGTTTCTCAGATACTTCATCACCTGGCACGAGACAATTTGGTGCCCCTCAGAGACTATTGAAGTCGGCGTTGTCCCACGTTTCTCTTTGGTGGATTTGAGTCATAGGAGAGCCATACTATTAAGAGGGGGTCCGCGTCGGAAAGGTTTGGGTGGAATCAACACGTACACTTGTCCTACCTTTCCTTGCACTTTGGAGCGTCGCTTCGTTACCCTTGTTGTGCCGAAATCTGACGGCTACTGCTGTACTTGCGGTAGTACCGCAAGTACCAGCGGTAGTACCGCTGTGGGTCACGGTAGTACCGCTCCTCTGGAGCCGTAGTATCGTGGCTCCCAGGCCTAGTGCCGCTCCGGTACGGTAGTAGGGGCGGATGTAATTTTTTACATCCGCGCAACCCACGGTAGTACCGCTCGTCCAGCACGGTAGTACCGCGGGAGCCCACGGTAGTACCGCTCCCCTGGAGTCATAGTACCGTGGCCCTCCTACCTAGTACCGCGGCGTCACGGTAGTAGGAGCGGATGTAATTTTTTACATCCGCGCCTCAACGGTAGTACCGCGCCTCGTGCGCGGTAGTACCGCGTCGGATTTTTACACCACCTCATTTTCAGCGGAAGTAGGCACGGATGTAATTTATTTCATCCGCGCCCTTCCCAGGCAATGACTCTCCTGCCTTGCGGTAGTACCGCAAGGGGGAGCGGTAGTACCGCGCAAGCGGTAGTACTGCACCCTAGTCAGGCTAGTCCGGGCCTCTGCTGCTGTCGCGGAAGTACCGTGGTCCGCCACGGTAGTACCGCACGGCCTCGCGGTAGTACCGCGCCTCTGGAGCGGTAGTACCGCGTGTCGTGGGCTGAACATGTGGATAACGGTTGGATATTTCCCATGACTATATAAGGGGCGTCTTCTACCTCTAGTTGACTACCTCTTCCACCTCTAAGCTCCATTGTTGCTCCAAGCTCCATTTTCGCTCGATCTCTCTCCCTAACCAATCAAACTTGTTGATTTGCGCGGGATTGGGTGACAAGGTCCCGATCTACACTTCCACCACAAGATATTTAATTCCCCCCACTTATCCCTAGCGGATCTTGTTGCTCTTGGGTGTTTGAGCACCCTAGACGGTTGAGGTCACCTCGAAGCCATACTCCATTGTGGTGAAGCTTCGTGGTGTTGTTGGGAGCCTCCAATTGTTGTGGAGATTGCCCCAACCTTGTTTGTAAAGGTTCGGTCGCCGCCTTCAAGGGCACCAATAGTGGAATCACGGCATCTCGCATTGTGTGAGGGCGTGAGGAGAATACAGTGGCCCTAGTGGCTTCTTGGGGAGCATTGTGCCTCCACACCGCTCTAACGGAGACGTACTTCCCTTTAAAAGGAAGGAACTTCGGTAACACATCCTCGTCTCCACCGGCTCCACTCTTGGTTATTTCGTGCCTTTACTTTTGCAAGCCTACTTGTGTTGCTTCCCTTGCTTGCTTATGTGCTAGTTGTTATTGCATCATATAGGTTGCTCACTTAGTTGCACATCTAGACAACCTATTTTGTTGCAAAGTTTAATTTGGTAAATAAAAGCTTAAAAAATTGTTAGTTGCCTATTCACCCCCCCCCCCCTCTAGTCAACCATATCGATTCTTTCAATTGGTATTAGAGCCTCGTATCTTTTAAGGACTTTACCGTCCGAAGAGTATGGTTGATGTTGTAGATGATGTGGGAGAGCACTCCGGTGCGGATCCGGTATCATCTACGGGAGATGGGGGTAACTCGATCTCACGTGAGGAATTCAATGTGGCTTTGGAAACATTGAAAACCTCCATGACGACCGAGGTCAAGGACATGTTTAAGGAATTCCTAGAAGGACTTAAACAATTTACCTCGCCGATGAAAGTGGGTGATCCCACCAACAAGGTGACGGATGCTACCTCCGACAAGGGGGAAGCTAACATTGAAAAGAGTCCTTCTATTAGTGGTAGAAATGGCACCGGCATCTTTGCCCATGTGGAACCCCCAACTTATGGAGGGCCGATCCCCTCCACTCATTTGAATCATGCCGGTCCTCCTCCTAAATATGAGAAACATGAAGATTTTGACTCTTGGGTCTATCTCTTTAAGCGTCATTTAAAACATATGAACACTAACCTTTGGAGAATCATTGAAGAAGGTTTCTATCCTCATGACCTGAGCAACTTCACCCCTCGAGAAGCCGTGGACAATCAATTCAATGAGAGTGCTCTCTTCATCATCCAAGATGCAATCCTTCCCGAAGATCTCCCTCATCTTCGACCTCATGCCATGGCTAAAGAAGCATGGAAATGTGTTGAGTCTCTCTATCGAGGAAGTGCTAGCATCCAATGCTCCAACTATGAAGTGGTGCAAGATGAAGCCGATGAGTTTGCAATGAAAGAAGATGAAGAACCTCGTGTGCTCTTTCGAAGAGTGACCAAACTCGCAGTCTCACTCCGAGATCATGGAAGCAAGGACACGGATAACAATTGGATCAAGCGCAAGTTCCTCAAGGCCATGATGCCCTACAACAAGGCCATGTCCTCCGTCATTCGTCAAAGACCGGACTTCCACTCCATGACCTCAAGTGAAGTGTTGGATGAGTTTGTTGCAATGAGCATCTTGGACAAGACCGCCGACAATGTGATGCTCCGTTCTCAAAGGGCAAAGAAGCCCAACCTTGCTTTGAAGGCCAAGGTCATCATGGAAGAAGAGGAAGAAGTGGAAGATGAGGAGAGAAATCCCGAAGACACCAAGTATGATTATCATGAGCACATGGCCCTTGCTTCAAGACAATTTTGGAGCAAGAAGAATTCAAGACCCAACTTCAACAAGAACAACTCAAGTGGCGTCAAGGGCAAGCAACGAGTTAGAACTTGCTTCAACTGTGGCAATGTGAGCCATTTCGTTGTGGATTGTCCTTACGAGAAGCGGGAAGACAATGATGGCAAATTCATTCAAAAAGACAAAGCCAAGTCCTTCCCCAACAAGAACAACTTCGCCAAGAAGACTCCAACTCGTGGGTTGGTGGTTCAAGAAGAATACCAAGAGGATGACGATGATGATTAAAGTGGAGAAGCAACGGCCATGGCATCCGTTGCCATTGCTACTACTCCCCCGGTGTCTCTCTTTGATTCACCCAACGAAAACATCACCGTCAAGTGCCTCATGGCTAAAGCTTCAAACAAGGTAACCCCCAACATCAGAACCACCATCATTACTAATCCCTCTTTGGAGGATTGCTTTGATGAACATGTTGAGTCTAATGAGGAAGTGAATGAATTTGAGCCTTTTATGAGTAAGCTCAAGGGTAAGTCCAAGAAGCACTTTGTTGCTCTCTTGGAACAACTTGGTGAGGCCAATGACATGATCGAGGCTCACGAAGATACCATCTCTAAGATGGAAGGTCATAGTCAAGACTATGCCGATGAGATACGGATCTCTCTAATGCTCTTGAGGAAGAGCGTGTGCATCATTTGACTTTTGAGGAGTCACACAATGATGACCATGCTAAGTTAAAGAAAGATCTTGATCATGCTCTTGTCGTGTCTCATGTGCTAACTTCCGAGAAGGCTAAATTTGGGGTTGATCATGCTAGACTCAAAGAGGAGTTTGAGATACTTGACAAGGCTCACAAGGTCTTGAAGGGTGCTCACGCTAATCTCAAGGAGTCTCATGCTCAACTCCAAGTTAAGCTAATCAAGGAAAAGGCCACCTTTCCTCATATGGTATTAATTGATAATGCATGTGCTACTAACCCGTGTTGTGAGCATGTGCATCTTGTGGAGGAGAATGCCAAGTTGAAGGATCAACTTGAGAAAGGCCTTGTGACATGCATTCAAGGTGAGAAAAACCTCAACGACCTTTTGAGCAATCAAAAGGAAGTTGTGGCTAAGGAAGGAATTGGGTTTGCACCCAAGTCCAAGAGCAAGAAGAAGAAGAACAACAAGACCAAACGTCATCCTCCTCTCAAGCAAACATTTGTGAAAGAGGGAGATGGTGCTCCTAAGGAGAAGAAGGAAAAAGTGAAGGGAGTTGATGTCCAAAAGGGCAAAAGCATTTCCTCAAACAAAGCCAGCGACTTTAACCCGTCATATGTGTTGTGTCGTGCTAGTGATGGACATGTCTTTGCTAAATTTGTTGGTTCTCCTTATGAGTACATTGAATGGTCTATTTGGGTTCCCAAGACCCTTGTTACTAACATCAAAGGACCCATTACTAAATGGGTACCTAAAACCAAGCATTGATCTCTTGTAGGTGTTTGCTTCCGGTGGGGGATCATGGTTGCTCGATAGTGGAGCAACAAATCATATGACCGGGAGCAAGGACTTGGTGGTGGACGTGCAAGAGATTCCATCTATGCCCACCAATGTCGAGTGGGGTGATGCATCACATTCTAAGGTATTGGGTCTCGGCAAGGTTGTCATTTCTCATGATCTAACGAGCGAGAAAGTCATGCTTGTTGAGTCCCTTGCATACAATTTGCTTTCCGTTCGTCAACTTGCACTCATGGGTTTTGCTACTTTCTTTGACATTGATACCGTGGCCCTCTTGTGGAGCAAGACTCTTAAAGTAGCCTTTGTTGGGCATGTCGAGAACGGTCTCTATGTGATTAACTTTTCGGAGCGACCCACTAAGACCGCGACATGCCTAATGGCTAAAGTTGACATGGGATGGCTTTAGCATCGCCATTTAGCCCACGTCAATATGAGATCTTTGCAAGTCTTCTCAAGGGGGACCATGTCCGTGGACTAACAAATGTTAGTTTTGCCAAAGATCGTGATTGCAGTGCTTGTATCGAAGGAAAGCTTCATGAAAAGGCTCACCCTCCATCAACCATCATCTACTCGAAGAGACCCTTGGAGCTCCTTCACATGGATCTCTTTGGGCCTCCATCTTTTGATAGTCTTGGAGGAAGAAAGTATTGCTTGGTGATTGTGGATGACTACTCAAGATACACTTGGGTATACTTCTTCAAGAGGAAGACTGAGACTCAACAAACCATCATCGACTTTGCAAATGAAGCTCAATGTCAACATAATGCAAAGATCTTGACAATCAGAAGTGACAACGGCGCCGAGTTCAAGAACTACACCTTGGATGAGTTTCTTAGTGATGAGGGGATCAAGCACCAATATGCTGCTCCATACACCCCTCAACAAAATGGTGTTGCGGAGAGGAAGAACCGGACGTTGATGGATGCGGCTAGGACCATGATGGCGGAGTTCAAGTCTCCATACAACTTTTGGGCCGAAGCCATCAACACCGCATGTCATGCATCCAATTGGCTCTATCTTCGCAAAGGCTTGAACAAGACTCCTTATGAGATACTCACCGGCAACAAGCCCAACCTCAAGTACTTCCGGGTGTTCGGTTGTAAGTGTTTCATTCTCAAGAAAGGTGTTCGTTTGTCTAAATTTGAGGATAGAGCTCATGAGGGCATATTTGTTGGTTATGCTACAAACTCTCATGCTTACCGTGTTCTCAACAAGTCCACCGGACTCATTGAGGAGACGTGTAACATGGAGTTTGACGAAAATAACAGCTCCCAAGTGGAGCAAAGTGGTACTTGTGATGTAGGTGATGAAATTCCTCCCCAAGCCATAAGAAGAATGGGTATTGGTCAAATCCTACCCATTGAGGAACTCCTTGTGGCCAAAGGAGAAGGACAATGCTCCACTCAAGTGGAGCCATCACCTCATCAAGACCCACATGCTTCCAAAGAACAAAGTGAAGGCCCTCAACCTCGTGAACAAGACCAAGGGCAAGATCAACCTCAAGATGGTGGTGAACCTCTAAATGATGCCCAAGGTCAAGTTCTCCCCCTCGAGCAAGTTCAAGATCATGAGCAAGCTCAAGATGAAGAACAAGCTCAAGACGGCGCTCAAGATGATCAAGTTAACCCTCCTCCTTCCACACCCGAGGAGGAATTAGAGCGTCGTGCCACGAAGATTGCTTCCAAGCTCACAACCCAAGGCCATCTCATGGAAAACATGGTTGGAAGCCTAAGAAAGGGGGTAAGCACTCGTAGACAATTAGCAAACTATTGTGAACATCACGCGTTTGTCTCTTGTGTTGAACCCCAAAAGGTCTATGAGGCGCTCGAAGACTCGGATTGGATGAATGCCATGCATGAAGAACTCAACAACTTCGAGTACAATAAGGTGTGGAGATTGGTGCCAAGACCATCGGGGAACCACAATGTCATTGGAACCAAGTGGATCTTCAAGAACAAGCAAGATGCTCATGGGAACATGTAACGCCCCGGATCCGATGCGCCAGGTGTCCGCCAGTTATTCGCCGTCGTTGCCTTGTCAGCTGCTTGCGTGTTGCATTTTGCCATGTCATCATCTGCATTTCGTCTGCATGCTTTTCAAAACTTGCATCCGTTCGGGTTCCCCCGGCTCTCTCCGTTGCCGTTCGGAGTCCAGACCACACTCGCACGCGCCCGCGGCACCTCCGAAATATTATTTTATAAGTGGCATAAAAATGTTCTCGGAATGGGATGCAACTTGTCGTGTGGTCTTATTATAGTGTAGACAGAGTGCCTGCCAAGTTTCATCGCATTCGGAGCCCATTTGATAGCCCAATCGTTAAATATAGCGGTACCGTTGCCGGTACCTTCGTCGGGTGTTTTCGGCCTCCGAAAACCCGTGCCGGGCTGCTTTCTCTTCTCTCCTTATAGCCTAGCCCATCTACACAGCCCACCAACCCCTCTCATAGTCCCTCTCCGCTCCGGAGCCATCCGATGGCGATCGAACGGTCCGAAAATGGAGCAAATCCCCCTAACCCGAGACCCCTGCCTATTTAAACACCTCCCCATGTCAATTTTGGCCTCCTCCAACCTCCCACCTTGGTTCTCGCGCCCCTAATCATCAGCCGCCGCCGCCCTCATCGTTTTCCACGTCGGCCCGCTCCTCCACCACCACTTGGCGCTCCTCCCGCGCCTCCACCTCGCCACCACCATGTGGCGCCACCCTAGTGGGCAGCGCTGCCACCAGCCACCACCAGGGCCAACCGGAGCCGGCCATGTGTCCTGGCCACGTCGCCCTGGACTCCCTGCGCCGCCGTGAAGCCCGCGGGCCCGTTGAGCCCAGATCAGGCCCGGGCAAGCCCATCGAAGCCCGGTCCCTCCTGCCGCACGCCGGAGCGCTCGCTCCCTGCTCCCTGCGCACCTCCTCCTGCCGATCCGCTTGCCGGAGCTTCGCTGCTCCCGCGCAGCAGGCCGGAGCCGCCGCTGGCGACCTTCCAGGCCAGTGCCCCGCGCCGCCCCATCTCCTCCTTCCCTCTCCTTCCTCTCTTCCTCATCCCCTCTCTCTCTCCTTTCGCAGGCTGCCATGGACGCCGATCCCGTCGAGGTCTCGTCGCCCCGAGCTCGGCCTCGGGTCAGATCCGGCCGAAAACGGGGCCCCGCCTCCTCCTGTGGCTGGATCCGCCCATCCCCGTCCACTCCTCGCGCCGCCGGCGGCCCCCGTCGCTGCCCCGCCGCCGCTATGCTCGTCCCTGCCTCGATCCAATAGGGTCGGCATGGGCACGACCCCCTCCAGCGTCCGTGTGGGCACGGCCCAGCAGCGCCCAGCGTGCCGGCCCAGCCATCGGCCTCCCCAGCCTGCAGCACAGTCATGGGCTGAAGGCCAGGGTGAGCAGCCCCTATAACCCGCTCGTGCGTCATATAGACTTGCAGCGCTCGTCCGTTTTTTTACCAAAAAAATGACTAAGTCCCGAAGATATTCATACATTATCATGCCATGTTCATCATGCTGTATCTCTGCATCCGTAACTCCGTTTCGTGTGTATAATATGTCAAATTGTTCGCCTCGACGAGCACTTCATTTCATTCCATTGCATCATTTTCATTTGAGCTCATCTTGATGCCTGAAATGCTGTTGGAAGAGTGCATGTTGATGTTAATCTGCTAAAACTGTTATAACTTGCTCATTTGTCATTTTTGCCATGATTGATGTGTGCATCCTATGAGGTTGATGTCTATATGTGTTTTGATCTATGCCATGCCATCTTTCCAGGGGTGTATGCCGTGTATTTTGGTGATCAATGTGGTGACTAGCACAAGCATGCAAACTAGGCTTCGTGATATTGCTGATTTTAGACCCTGTTCTGCTGTTATTTTGATGCCATGTAAACTTGTTGCTACAGAGAGATCCATGCATATTTTGAGATACTTCAGTAAGGGTGTTTTGAACATGTGGTTATTGTCTATCCATTCATGCCCTTTGTTGCAATTATGGAGTAGTCTAGCATGTCATTTTCGTGCTCTACTTTTGCTTCAAAATGTTTCCTGGCAGATTGTTTACTTGTTATTCAATTTAGCCAAGCTTGCTATAGTTGATCCTTGCATGCTATGGACTTGTTCTTGCCTTGGTTTGTTACATAAACATGTCTTCTTGATGATGATATGCTTATCTTGTCATGCAATGACTTGTGGTGAGTGAATCGAGCTTGTTAAGGAGGGTAGTTGCTGTTGCTGTTTTCCTGACAGATTCTGTTATATTTTGTTGCTATGTAAACATGTTTCTACTAATCATTCTATGCATAATCTGGAGATATTCTATAAACATGTTTTGATCTACATGTCATCCTCTAACCATCCATGCCCTTGGTTGCAATGTTGTAATCTTGCTCTAAAGTTGCTTCATAATGTTGCTATCAGCCTGTTAACATTAAATCACTTGTTCCCATGCGTTTTGCTAGTGTTCCATGCATCCTATGACCATCTCTTGCCATGCTTAGCTTCATAAACATGTCTTCTTACTGTTGGTTGCCTTGCCATGCCATGTATTGCTCTGTGGTGAGTGGTTCAAGCTCACCAACATGCCTACTTATTGTTGTTCCTGCCATGTTTGAATCTGTAATATAACTTGCCATGTTTACATGGGTGCCATCTTATCTTCTGATCCTTTTTGGCTCATGGTCAGTAAGGGACTGTTGTTCTATGCATTTAGTAGTATCATGCCATGCCTTTTTTTTGCCATGATAAGTTCCTGTAACATGTTGTTTGATAGCTCTAAACATTGCAACCTGATGTTATTTCTGCTAAAGTCTGAAACTGTTATTATTTGCAATCTTACCATGTTCTTTTGAGCATGTTCTAGTTGTTTCTGGAGATAGCTCAGTGTTCATGTTTTGTTATGCTTTACCTGTACTTCATGCTCATGCCTTTTTTTATTATGTTGGGGTGCTGTAGCATATTGTTTTGATGCTTGCAATATGCCTAGTTGCTGTTTTGGACAGATTGTTGTTATGACTTGTATAGAGTGTATGTGTTGCACCGATGCTCCGTTTTGAGTGTGCTCTATATGAAACTTGCTTGATTTTGTATGTAGCTTCATATTATCACGTTGCATCCATGTTTCGAGGTGTTTGCTTGATGTTTGGGTGCATTTTGCATCAATGCCATGTTTAACTTGTTTTGCTCATATCTTCTAGGTCGTAGCTCCGAATCTAATGAACTTTATATGTAACTTGACTAGAATTTCGTGTAGTTCCTCTTGGTGCCTCTTAAGTTGCTGTTTAACAACTTGAACATAAGGTTTATTCAGTTCTGGACCAATTTCGAAATTTGCATATGAGGACTTACCGGAATTGTTATATGTTGTTTCCGGCCTTATTTAAACTTGCCTTGATGTGTTGTTCTTGTTTGCATCATCTCTTGCCATGAGTAGCCTCATCTAGTTTTGTCATGAATCATGCTTGTTGTGCATCATGTCTTGTCCATGTGTGGTGTGTTTACTTTGCTGTGTGCTTCTTCTCGATAGTTCCCGTTTCGTTGCGATCGTGAGGATTCGTTCGTCTACGTGTGGTTCGTCTTTGTGGCTTCATCTTCTTCATGGACTCGTTCTTCTTCCTTGCGGGATTTGAGGCAAGATGACCGCTACCCTGGATCTCACTACTATCATTGCTATGCTAGTTGCTTCGTTCTATCGGTATGCTGCGCTACCTATTACCTGTTTATCAAGCCATCCCAAATTGCCATGAACCTCTAACCTTTGACACCATTCCTAGCAAACCATTGTTTGGCTATGTTACCCCTTTGCTCAGCCCCTCTTATAGCGTTGCTAGTTGCAGGTGAAGTTGAAGATTTCTCCATGGTGGACAGGATTTTGGTTGGGATATCACAATATCTCTTATATTATTAATGCATCTATATATTTGGTAAAGGGTGGAAGGCTCGGCCTTATGCCTGGTGTTTTGTTCCACTCTTGCCGCCCTAGTTTCCGTCATACCGGTGTTATGTTCCCGGATTTTGCGTTCCTAGCGCGGTCGGGTGATTTATGGGACCCCCCTGACAGTTCGCTTTGAATAAAACTTGTCCAGCAAGGCCCAACCTTGGTTTTACCATTTGCCTCACCACCACCTACTTTTTCCCTTGGGAGTCGCTCTCTTGAGGGTCATCTTTATTCTAGCCCCCCCCCCCCCCCGGGGCAGTGCTTGTCTAAGTGCTGGTTCGAACCGAGTAGACTGCGGGGCCCCCTCGGGGCAAATCGAGGTCTGGTTTTACTCGTAGGATGTCTCATCCGGTGTTGCCCTGAGAACGAGATATGTGCAGCTCCTATCGGGATTGTCGGCGCATCGGGCGGCTTTGCTGGTCTTGTTTTACCATTGTCGAAATGTCTTGTAAACCGGGATTCCGAGACTGATCGGGTCTTCCTGGGAGAAGGTCTATTCCTTCGTTGATCGCGAGAGCTTGTCATGGGCTAAGTTGGGACACCCGTGCAGGGTATAAACTTTCGAGAGCCGTGCCCGCGGTTATGTGGCAGATGGGAATTTGTTAATGTCCGGTTGTAGATAACTTGACACCAGATCCGAATTAAAATGCATCAACCGCGTGTGTAGCCGTGATGGTCTCTTTTCGGCGGGGTCCGGGAAGTGAACACGGTTTCTGGGTTATGATTGACGTAAGTAGGTGTTCAGGATCACCTCTTGATCATTACTAGTTGACGACCGTTCCTTTGTTTCTCTTCTCGCTCTCATTTGCGTATGTTAGCCACCATATCATGCTTAGTCGCTGCTGCAACCTCACCACTTTACCCCTTCCTTTCCCTTTAAGCTTTGCTAGTCTTGATACCCATGGTAATGGGATTGCTGAGTCCTCGTGGCTCACAGATTACTACAACAACAGTTGCAGGTACAGGTTATGCAATGATCTTGACGCGAGAGCGATGTTTGCTTGCTTGAGTTCTTCTTCTGCTTCTTCGATCAGGGGATAGGTTCCAGGTCGGCAGCCTGGGCTAGCAGGGTGGATATTGTTTGAGTTTCTATTTATGTATCATCCGTAGTCGGATGTTGATCTCTTGTATGATGATATTGTATTCGTGTGGCATTGTGTGCCTTTTGTATGTATTGGATGTATCCCCTCTATTATGTAATGTTGATGTAATGATATCCACCTTGCAAAAGCGTTTCCAATATGCGGGTCTATCCTTGGTGGGACCTTCGAGTTCCTTTTGGATAGGGTCGCATATTGGGCGTGACAAATTGGTATCAGAGCCTCGACCGACCCTAGGAGCCTCCTTGATTGATCGTGTAGTTTGGCCGTTGTTGAGTCTAGAAGAAAACTGTTTTCGGAGTCTAGTTATATCGGAGAGTAGGAATTCTTTTTACTCCTCTTCCCCTTCAAATTTTTCTTTAGGTTCACGTAGTTGGTTTTCCGGTAGTTGTTCCTCAGCTCTTTTGATCCGGTGCATTTCTCATCCAGTTGACTCGAGTCCCTTCATCTTTGCCAAGTTCAATCCTCAGTTGTTTTCTTTCCCACCCGCCCACCCCTTTTCCTTCTTGGAACCGGAGTCCATAATCAAGTATCCATCCTACTCGTGCGAAGTCTTTGCTTTCTTTCCTCAATGATTTCAACCGGTGTTTTCTCTTCAAGTTATTCGTCGGTTCCCCCTTCCAAGTTGCCTTTGTTTTTCCCGCCCTCCCACCCTTTTCTCTTCTTGGAGTTTGAGTCTCTTTCGACCATCTATTTCATTCGCACGGAGCCTCTTCAGTCTTTCATCAATTATTTCAACTGGTGAATTCTCGTCTCGTTCGTCATTCTTCATCTCTTTTCCTTTTCTGGTGGATTCAATTCAAGTTTTTCGGGTTGATTATATTCTTTTCGGTCGGCTCAAGTGTTTTCCCTGCTCGTTCGCCTCTCGCCATTCAATCCTTCCGGAGTTCAAGACATCTCAGGAGATTCGTCTGTGTTCCAATTAATTCGAGGTTGTTACCTCATTCAAATATTTCAATTGTTCCGGTGCATCATCTATCTGTTCAACATCCCTTTCCAACGGTGTTATCTTTTCAGTGGGCCCTAACCCACAGGTCTTTTCCCAGGATCTTACCTGACTCTTCTAATTTCCCCGGAGTTATTCTCAATTCTTTTCAAAGTGTGACGTAAGAATGAATCCCATCAGTCACATGCCTTTTCCAAGATCGATTTCAAATCTTTTCATTGTTGGCTCAACCTCTTTGCTTTTCATTCTCCCGGAGTATCTCAGTAATTTTGGTGGTGTTTCTCGTCATCATTCGAAGATCGAAGAAGATTTCTCTTAAATCTTGTCCGCTCCCCCGGAGATTCGCGGTGCTAGCTCGATGTTATCCTATCAAATTGTTTCAAGTCATGCAAATTCTTTCCATCCATCTGGAGCATTTTAGGAGTTGCTTTCTCTCTCGATTATCCGAAGGCCATCTTTTCGGAACATTTCTTCGTTCTAAGTTTTCAGTTTCATTCGTCTCAATATTCTTCCGGATGCATTGCATTGTTCATCTCGTCAAGTGCCATCCCATCTTGTGGAGTTCTTGTTCTAATCCTTCCATTTTCAGCCGGAGCGCTGCCTAAATCCTTTCAGTCTTATCCGTTTCTTTTCTCATTCTAACCACTTCGGTTAGAACGAGTGGTCTCTTAGTCTATATGATTCTGTGAGCTTTTGATTCTCGTCATTCTTGTTGTTCCTCTCTTCTTCTCGAGTGCTCTCGATTCTTTGCTTCTTCTCATGAGTTCTTGTTTCACCTCATCTCTTTTTCCCTTCCGTCTCGGTCCTAAGATCTCGGGACGAGATCTCTTGTTAGTGGAGGAGTGTTGTAACGCCCCGGATCCGATGCGCCGGGTGTCCGCCAGTTATTCGCCGTCGTTGCCTTGTCAGCTGCTTGCGTGTTGCATTTTGCCATGTCATCATCTGCATTTCGTCTGCATGCTTTTCAAAACTTGCATCCGTTCGGGTTCCCCCGGCTCTCTCCGTTGTCCGTTCGGAGTCCAGACCACACTCGCACGCACCCGCGGCACCTCCGAAATATTATTTTATAAGTGGCATAAAAATGTTCTCGGAATGGGATGCAACTTGTCGTGCGGTCTTATTATAGTGTAGACAGAGCGCCTGCCAAGTTTCATCGCATTCGGAGCCCATTTGATAGCCCAACCGTTAAATATAGCGGTACCGTTGCCGGTACCTTCGTCGGGTGTTTTCGGCCTCCGAAAACCCGTGCCGGGCTGCTTTCTCTTCTCTCCTTATAGCCTAGCCCATCTACACAGCCCACCAACCCCTCTCATAGTCCCTCTCCGCTCCGGAGCCATCCGATGGTGATTGAACGGTCCAAAAACGGAGCAAATCCCCCTAACCCTAGACCCCTGCCTATTTAAACACCTCCCCATGTCAATTTTGGCCTCCTCCAACCTCCCACCTTGGTTCTCGCGCCCCCAATCATCAGTCGCCGCCACCCTCATCGTTTTTCGCGCCGGCCCGCTCCGCCACCGCCACTTGGCGCTCCTCCCGCGCCTCCACCTCGCCACCGCCACGTGGCGCCACCCTAGTGGGCAGCGCTGCCGCCAGCCACCACCAGGGCCAACCGGAGCCGGCCATGTGTCTTGGCCACGTCGCCCTGGACTCCCTGCGCCGCCGTGAAGCCCGCGGGCCCGCTGAGCCCAGATCAGGCCCGGGCAAGCCCATCGGAGCCCGGTCCCTCCTGCCGCACGCCGGAGCGCTCGCTCCCTGCTCCCTGCGCGCCTCCTCCTGCCGATCCGCTCGCCGGAGCTTCGCTGCTCCCGCGCCGCAGGCCGGAGCCGCCGCCGGCGACCTTCCAGGCCAGTGCCCCGCGCCGCCCCATCTCCTCCTTCCCTCTCCTTCCTCTCTTCCTCATCCCCTCTCTCTCTCCTTTCGCAGGCCGCCATGGACGCCGATCCCGTCGAGGTCTCGTCGCCCCGAGCTCGACCTCGGGTCAGATCCGGCAGGAAATGGGGCCCCGCCTCCTCCCGTGGCTGGATCCGCCCGTCCCCGTCCTCTCCTCGCGCCGCTGGCGGCCCCCGTCGCTGCCCCACCGCCGCTATGCTCGTCCCTGCCTCAATCCAGTAGGGTCGGCAGGGGCACGACCCCCTCCAACGTCCGCGTGGGCCCGGCCCAGCAGCGCCCAGCGCACCGGCCCAGCCACCGGCCTCCCCAGCCTGCAGCACAGTCATGGGCCGAAGGCCAGGGTGAGCAGCCCCTATAACCCGCTCGTGCGTCATATAGACTTGCAGCGCTCGTCCGTTTTTTTTACCAAAAAATGACTAAGTCCCGAAGATATTCATACATTATCATGCCATGTTCATCATGTTGTATCTCTGCATCCGTAGCTCCGTTTTGTGCATATAATATGTCATATTGTTCGCCTCGACGAGCACTTCATTTCATTCCATTGCATCATTTTCATTTGAGCTCATCTTGATGCCTGAAATGCTGTTGGAAGAGTGCATGTTGATGTTAATCTGCTGAAACTATTATAACTTGCTCATTTGTCATTTTTGCCATGATTGATGTGTGCATCCTATGAGGTTGATGTCTACATGTGTTTTGATCTATGCCATGCCATCTTTCCAGGGGTGTGTGCCATGTATTTTTGTGATCAATGTGGTGACTAGCACAAGCATGCAAACTAGGCTTCGTGATATTGCTGATTTTAAACCCTGTTCTGATGTTATTTTGATGCCATGTAAACTTGTTGCTACAGAGAGATCCATGCATATTTTGAGATACTTCAGTAAGGGTGTTTTGAACATGTGGTTATTGTCTATCCATTCATTCCCTTTGTTGCAATTATGGATTAGTCTAGCATGTCATTTTTGTGCTCTACTTTTGCTTCAAAATGTTTCCTGGCAGATTGTTTACTTGTTATTCAATTTAGCCAAGCTTGCTATAGTTGATCCTTGCATGCTATGGACTTGTTCTTGCCTTGGTTTGTTACATAAACATGTCTTCTTGATGATGATATGCTTATCTTGTCATGCAATGACTTGTGGTGAGTGAATCGAGCTTGTTAAGGAGGGTAGTTGCTGTTGCTGTTTTCCTGACAGATTCTGTTATATTTTGTTGCTATGTAAACATGCTTCTACTAATCATTCTATGCATAATCTGGAGATGTTCTATAAACATGTTTTGATCTACATGTCATCCTCTATCCATCCATGCCCTTGGTTGCAATTATAGCCTGCTGGAACATGTTGTAATCTTGCTCTAAAGTTGCTTCATAATGTTGCTATCAGACTGTTAACATTAAGTTCACTTGTTCCCATGCGTTTTGCTAGTGTTCCATGCATCCTATGACCATGCTCTTGCCATGCTTAGCTTCATAAACATGTCTTCTTACTGTTGGTTGCCTTTCCATGCCATGTATTGCTCTGTGGTGAGTGGTTCAAGCTCACCAACATGCCTACTTATTGTTGTTCCTGCCATGTTTAAATATGTAATATAACTTGCCATGTTTACATGGGTGCCATCTTATCTTCTGATCCTTTTTGGCTCATGGTCAGTAAGGGATTGTTGTTCTATGCATTTAGTTGTATCATGCCATGCCTTTTTTTGCCATGATAAGTTCCTGTAACATGTTGTTTGATAGCTCTAAACATTGCAACCTGATGTTATTTCTGCTAAAGTCTGAAACTGTTATTATTTGCAATCTTACCATGTTCTTTTGAGCATGTTCTAGTTGTTTCTGGAGATAGCTCGGTGTTCATGTTTTGTTATGCTTTACCTGTACTTCATGCTCATGCCTTTTTTTATTATCTTGGGGTGCTGTAGCATATTGTTTTGATGCTTGCAATATGCCTAGTTGCTGTTTTGGACAGATTGTTGTTATGCCTTGTATAGAGTGTATGTGTTGCACCGATGCTCCGTTTTGAGTGTGCTCTATATGAAACTTGCTTGATTTTGCATGTAGCTTCATATTATCACGTTGCATCCATGTTTTGAGGTGTTTTCTTGATGTTTGGGTGCATTTTGCATCAATGCCATGTTTAACTTGTTTTGCTCATATCTTCTAGGCCGTAGCTCCGAATCTAATGAACTTTATATGTAACTTGACTAGAATTTCGTGTAGTTCCTCTTGGTGCCTCTTAAGTTTCTGTTTACCAACTTGAATATAAGGTTTATTCAGTTCTGGACCAATTTCGGAATTTGCATATGAGGACTTACCGGAATTGTTATATGTTGTTTCCGGCCTCATTTAAACTTGCCTTGATGTGTTGTTCTTGTTTGCATCATCTCTTGCCATGAGTAGCCTCATCTAGTTTTGTCATGCATCATGCTTGTTGTGCATCATGTCTTGTCCATGTGTGGTGTGTTTACTTTGCTGTGTGCTTCTTCTCGATAGTTCCCATTTCGTTGCGATCGTGAGGATTCGTTCGTCTACGTGTGGTTCGTCTTCGTGGCTTCATCTTCTTCATGGACTCGTTCTTCTTCCTTGTGGGATTTGAGGCAAGATGACCGCTACCCTGGATCTCACTACTATCATTGCTATGCTAGTTGCTTCGTTCTATCGCTATGCTGCGCTACCTATTACCTGTTTATCAAGCCATCCCAAATTGCCATGAACCTCTAACCTTTGACACCATTCCTAGCAAACCATTGTTTGGCTGTGTTACCGCTTTGCTCAGCCCCTCTTATAGCGTTGCTAGTTGCAGGTGAAGTTGAAGATTTCTCCATGGTGGACAGGATTTTGGTTGGGATATCACAATATCTCTTATATTATTAATGCATCTATATATTTGGTAAAGGGTGGAAGGCTCGGCCTTATGCCTGGTGTTTTGTTTCACTCTTGCCGCCCTAGTTTCCATCATACTGGTGTTATGTTCCCGGATTTTGCGTTCCTAACGTGGTCGGGTGATTTATGGGACCCCCCTGACAGTTCGCTTTGAATAAAACTTGTCCAGCAAGGCCCAACCTTGGTTTTACCATTTGCCTCACCACCACCTACTTTTTCCCTTGGGAGTCGCTCTCTTGAGGGTCATCTTTATTCTAGCCCCCCCCCCGGGCCAGTGCTTGTCTAAGTGCTGGTTCGAACCGAGTAGACTGCGGGGCCCCCTCGGGGCAACTCGAGGTCTGGTTTTACTCGTAGGATGTCTCATCCGGTGTTGCCCTGAGAACGAGATATGTGCAGCTCCTATCGGGATTGTCGGCGCATCGGGCGGCTTTGCTGGTCTTGTTTTACCATTGTCGAAATGTCTTGTAAACCGGGATTCCGAGACTGATCGGGTCTTCCTGGGAGAAGGTCTATTCCTTCGTTGATCGCGAGAGCTTGTCATGGGCTAAGTTGGGACACCCCTGCAGGGTATAAACTTTCGAGAGCCATGCCTGCGGTTATGTGGCAGATGGGAATTTGTTAATGTCCGGTTGTAGATAACTTGACACCAGATCCGAATTAAAATGCATCAACCGCGTGTGTAGCCGTGATGGTCTCTTTTCGGCGGAGTCCGGGAAGTGAACACGGTTTCTGGGTTATGATTGACGTAAGTAGGTGTTCAGGATCACCTCTTGATCATTGCTAGTTGACGACCGTTCCTTTGTTTCTCTTCTCGCTCTCATTTGTGCATGTTAGCCACCATATCATGCTTAGTCGCTGCTGCAACCTCACCACTTTACCCCTTCCTTTCCCTTTAAGCTTTGCTAGTCTTGATACCCATGGTAATGGGATTGCTGAGTCCTTGTGGCTCACAGATTACTACAACAACAGTTGCAGGTACAGGTTATGCGATGATCTTGACGCGAGAGCGATGTTTGCTTGCTTGAGTTCTTCTTCTGCTTCTTCGATCAGGGGATAGGTTCCAGGTCGGCAGCCTGGGCTAGCAGGGTGGATATTGTTTGAGTTTCTATTTATGTATCATCCGTAGTCGGATGTTGATCTCTTGTATGATGATATTGTATTCGTGTGGCATTGTGTGCCTTTTGTATGTATTGGATGTATCCCCTCTATTATGTAATGTTGATGTAATGATATCCACCTTGCAAAAGCGTTTCCAATATGCGGGTCTATCCTTGGTGGGACCTTCGAGCTCCTTTTGGATAGGGTCGCATATTGGGCGTGACAGAACATCATTCGCAACAAGGCAAGATTGGTAGCACAAGGCTACTCCCAAGTCGAGGGTATCGACTATGGTGAAACCTTTGCTCCCGTTGCTCGTCTTGAATCCATTTGTTTGTTGATTGCTTATGCTTCCCATCACAACTTTAAGTTGCAACAAATGGATGTGAAAAGTGCTTTTCTTAATGGTCCTATTAATGAGTTGGTCTATGTCAAGCAACTCCCCGGGTTCGAGGACCCCTACTTCCCGGATCATGTGTATCAACTTGATAAGGCACTCTATGGCCTTAAACAAGCTCCACATGCGTGGTATGACCACCTTACCGAGTTGCTACAAGATCGTGGATTTGAAGTAGGACAAATCGATCCCACTCTTTTTACTAAGAAGGTCAAAGGGGAGTTGTTTGTATGCCAACTATATGTTGATGATATTATCTTTGGTTCTCCTAACAAAGCTTTCAATGAGGAATTTGCCGCTCTCATGACCTCCAAGTTCAAGATGTCTTCGATGGGAGAGTTGAAGTTCTTCCTTGGTTTTGACATCAAACAAAGAAGAGAAGGAACCTTCATCAACCAAGCCAAATACACTCAAGACATGCTTAAAAGATTCAAGCTAAGTGATGTCAAGCCGGCTACTACACCAATGCCTACCAAGTGCCAACTTGACAACGATCCCAATGGTAAAGCGGTGGATCAAAAGGTATATCGCTCCATGATTGGCTCCTTGCTTTACCTTTGTGCATCTAGACCGGATATCATGTTGAGTGTGGGGATGTGTGCATGGTTTCAAGCCGCACCGAAGGAAAGTCACTATGTGGCGGTCAAGCGAATCTTTTGATATTTGGCTCATACCCCAAACTTTGGCTTATGGTACCCAAGAGGAGCGAACTTGAAGCTTGAAGGATTTACGGATTCCGATTGGGCGGGAGACAAAGTGGATAGGAAGTCCACTTTTGGAGGATGCCAATTTCTTGGTTACTCTTTGGTAAGTTGGTCTTCCAAGAAGCAAAGTTGTGTGTCTCTCTCGTCCACCGAAGCGGAATATGTGGCAGCCGGTAGTTGTTGTGCTCAACTCCTATGGATGAGGCAAACTTTAAAGGAGTACGGCGTCACTTGTGACAAAGTGCCTCTTTGGTGTGATAATGAAAGTGCCATCAAGATTTCTCTCAACTCGGTGCAACACTTCAAGATGAAGCACATTGAGATTCGGTATCACTTCATCCGGGATCACATTAGGCGAGGGGAGATCGAGCTCAAGTATGTCAACACTCATGATAACCTTGCAGACATTTTCACGAAGCCCTTGGATGAAGCAAGATTTTGCGAGTTAAGGCATGAGCTAAATATCATTGATTTGAGCAATGTGACTTGAACCCGTGTACCCCCCACCACACTCAACTTGTTGTCTAGTTTAGGTGTAGGCATGGACATAGGGGAGTGTTGTTCTCTCAATGAACTCTCCCTCCCCCCATTATGCATAAATCGATCACCTCTTTCACATTAGCCATTTTTTATGGTACTTGTGCTTCAAAGACGAGTTTTGGTCATGGGCCCAAGGATAATTCTTCGCGGTGCCATACCATCCAACTCAAACATAGGTGGCTTCAGCCACCGCCCTCTCTCTTTGAGAGGCTTTGTCGCTTGGTGGTTTCTTGTTGTCTTTCTGCCTCTGTTTGTGCATGTTCTTGTTGTTTCATGTGTGTGTGAAAAGTTTTCGTGCAAAGGCTTTCTTCTCGTGTTGAAACATGCGGTGGCTTGAGTTCACGGTACTACTGCGGCCAGCTACGGTACTACCGCAGCCAGCCACGGTACTACCGCTTGTGGGAGCACGGTACTACCGTCACCATGCGACAGTAATTTTTTACTGCCGCCTGGGTGAGCGGTACTACTGCCTCGGTGCGGTACTTCCGCCCGAGCGGTACTACCGCGATGATACGCGGTACTACCGCGCCGGTTGGGGCACGTGGGGATAAGGACGGGAAGGGGGAGTTCTAACTCCCCATACCCATTCGCAGTTCTTCCCCCACGTCGCCTCCTTCTCTCCCTCGCTCAAGAACGGAGCCGGCGTTCATCGCCTGATCTCCTCCACCGGCTGCCCTCTCGTGATTCCGTCCGGTGGGATCGTTCCCCACCACGTGCTCTTGCTATGGACCAAGGTTTTTCCCCAACTCCTTCTCCTTGTTGTTTGTGTTTGGTATTTCTAGGTTTTTGGGGAGACTTGTGTGTTCTTGAGATTCATAGGCTTAATCTATGCAAGAGTAGGATGAAGGAGCGTAGTATTGCGTAGGATTTATACCTATATTTTTGTCTTGCGCTAGATTTGATCACCGTAGCACTGCCGTTGTTTCGCGGTTCTTTTCATATTCAAACCACCGTTTGGATCTGACACGACGCGGTACTACCGCCCCTCTGGCACAGTACTACCGCTTGTACGGTTCTACCGCCCGTCAGGAGCGGTACTACCGCGCTCACTGCGGCACTAAAATTTTACTTCCGCTCCAACGTACTACCGTGACCTCGCACGGTACTACCGCGTTTTGGAGCGGTACTACTATTTTAGTACCGCAGGCAGTGGCAGTTCTACCGTGGCTCTCATCTATCGCATGACAACTTTCTCGTATGCATTCTATGTGTTTCTTGTTGTTTACCGTGGCCTTTGCATTGATCTTCTTCGCGTCGTTGGTGTTTTGCGTGTGTGTCTTAGGTGGTGGCTCTCGTCGGTCCAATCCTAGTTGTGACACTGGCTCCAAGCGTCTGCGCAACCCAGGTGAAGTACCAGAGGGCTCTTCTGCCTCCAAGCGCAATGTCAAGACCTCAGCTGGCAAGCACAAGGAGCCCACTAAGGGCATGGATGAGATAGCCCCATCTGAGTACGTTCATCTCAGGCAGCTTTCACCCATATGTGAACCCTCGTTCCACTATCAGAGGCTGTGAGCTGTTCTGGAACAAGCAACAGACCAACATCTATCTGGATGTTATCAAGAACAAGCAGAATACCTACGTGGAGGTGAAATGGATTGATATGCATCACATGAGGAAGGACAAGTTCCGTGACTACTTTGGAGAGGCTCTGGACTTGGTGGAGCAGTTTGGCATTGAGCATGTGATATCCTTTCACCTTGACTATGACCCTGAGCTTATCTGTCAGTTCTTTGCCTCAGTTTACCTTCACTCTAATGAGGAGCGGAGGATGACCTGGATGACCAATGGCCGTCAGCTGTCTGCTACCTGGAAGGAGTTCATGGATCTACTCCAGGTTCTTGATGATGGGCTCAACACTCTAGTGGGTGTTCTCCCCCATGCCAATGCTGAGTCTGCCAACAAGGACAAGCTTGCACCATTCATGGTTGAGAAGGCGCTCGCCAATGGCAAGATAGCGTTGGTGCTCAACTCCTTTCTGGATATCATGTATCGCATCTTCCGCAACTCCTTGTTCCCTCACATCGGTGACAAAGACAAGGTTCATGCCTATATGGTGGATATGATGCTCATTTGCGAGGAGGCTCGTTCGTCTCTGTCTCAGCCACTTGATGTCTCACACATCATGTGGTGTGAGCTTCGGTTTGCAGTGTTCAACCGAAAGGTGACCATCTATGGGCCCTATCTGTTTTGGCTGATCTCAAGGACTTGGGAGAAGATGTTCCCTGGTGAGGAGTTCCTTGCTCCAGACTGGATTCGCCATGAGCCCATCTGTCTGCGTATCAAACCCAACTGGGCCAACACCACTACTCGCGCTGAGGCGACTACTGCTAGGGCTGCTATTGATGAGGAGGATGCTGGCGCCGAGGATGTTGCTGAGGGCCATGCTGCTAGGCCCTCCCAGAGTGCGACTATGCCATCATGGGCCAAGAAGCTGAAGGACAAGATGAAGACTCTTTTCTGCATGCAAGCCAAGGGGCAGTACAGGACTCACATGGCGTCCAAGGAGAGTCATCGCAGGGACAAGAAGATCTTGCAGCTCTATGGTGAGGAAGTGTCTGGCGGGTCTGAGGAGCGCATCACTTCAGAGGCCGAGTGGATGGAGAAGCAAGGCTACAGGTGGACTGATTCTGAGGAGGATGTTGAGGAGACCATCCCTGCTGCCGAGGAGACCGACGGAGAGGGTTGGGACGAGTTCGCTGCTTGAGCCACCTCTTGTGTGTAGGTGTCCTCTCTGCCTTTTTGGCGTCTCGATGCCAAAGGGGGAGAGAGTGTAGGGATTTGCGATTCGTGTGCGTCGTGTGTTTGCTGCTTTCTCGGTTGAACTATTTGCTGCTTTCTCGTTTGAACCTCGGTTGCTTTACTTCGTATGGTGTAAGACATATGCACTCTATCTATCCTAGCGAGCTTGTGTTATATTGTGCTATCTTTATGCTATGCTCTACTTTGATGTTAATTATCGTGCCTTAGTCTCTAAAATATAGGGGGAGTGTTGATCCTAGTCTGTGTGCTATGCATTCCAAAGCATTCATCTAGAGTGCACACATCTAGGGGGAGCCCGTCTATATTTTAGAGAGGTGGGGTTTGCCCTTGCTCAATATTATCTTATCTATGTGCAAATCCCGTGTTGTCATCAATCCACCAAAAAGGGGGAGATTGTAAGGGCATATTTATCCCTTAGGTGTTTTGGTGATTGATGACAATGCTTTTGCGGACTAATCATGTGCCTTGATTTTCTCAGATACTTCATCACCTGGCACGAGACAATTCGGTGCCCCTCAGAGACTATTGAAGTCGGCGTTGTTCTACGTTTCTCTTTGGTGGATTTGAGTCATAGGAGAGCCGTACTATTAAGAGGGGGTCCGCGTCGGAAAGGTTTGGGTGGAATCAACACGTACACTTGTCCTACCTTTCCTTGCACTTTGGAGCGTCGCTTCGTTATCCTTGTTGTGCCGAAATCTGACGGCTACTGCTGTACTTGCGGTAGTACCACAAGTACCAGCGGTAGTACCGCTGTGGGTCACGGTAGTACCGCCTAGTGCCGCTTCGGTACGGTAGTAGGGGCGGATGTAATTTTTTACATCCGCGCCACCCACGGTAGTACCGCTCGTCTAGCGCGGTAGTACCGCGGGAGCCCATGGTAGTACCGCTCCCCTGGAGTCGTAGTACCGTGGCCCTCCTACCTAGTACCGCGGCGTCACGGTAGTAGGAGCGGATGTAATTTTTTACATCCGCGCCTCAACGGTAGTACCGCGCCTCGTGCGCGGTAGTACCGCGTCGGATTTTTACACCACCTCATTTTCAGCGGAAGTAGGCACGGATGTAATTTATTTCATCCGCGCCCTTCCCAGGCAATGACTCTCCTGCCTTGCGGTAGTACCGCAAGGGGGAGCGGTAGTACCACGCAAGCGGTAGTACTGCACCCTAGTCAGGCTAGTCCCCGCCTCTGCTGCTGTCGCGGAAGTACCGTGGTCCGCCACGGTAGTACCGCGCGGCCTCGCGGTAGTACCGCACCTCTGGAGCGGTAGTACCGCGTGTCGCGGGCTGAACATGTGGATAACGGTTGGATATTTCCCATGACTATATAAGGGGCGTCTTCTACCTCTAGTTGACTACCTCTTCCACCTCTAAGCTCCATTGTTGCTCCAAGCTCCATTTTCGCCCAATCTCTCTCCCTAGCCAATCAAACTTGTTGATTTGCTCGGGATTGGGTGACAAGGGCCCGATCTACACTTCCACCACAAGATATTTGATTCCCCCCACTTATCCCTAGCGGATCTTGTTACTCTTGGGTGTTTGAGCACCCTAGACGGTTGAGGTCACCTCGAAGCCATACTCCATTGTGGTGAAGCTTCATGGTGTTGTTGGGAGCCTCCAATTGTTGTGGAGATTGCCCCAACCTTGTTTGTAAAGGTTCGGTCGCCGCCTTCAAGGGAACCAATAGTGGAATCACGGCATCTCGCATTGTGTGAGGGCGTGAGGAGAATACGGTGGCCCTAGTGGCTTCTTGGGGAGCATTGTGCCTCCACACCGCTCTAATGGAGACGTACTTCCCTTTAAAAGGAAGGAACTTCGGTAACACATCCTCGTCTCCACCGGCTCCACTCTTGGTTATTTCGTGCCTTTACTTTTGCAAGCCTACTTGTGTTGCTTCCCTTGCTTGCTTATGTGCTAGTTGTTATTGCATCATATAGGTTGCTCACTTAGTTGCACATCTAGACAACCTATTTTGTTGCAAAGATTAATTTGGTAAAGAAAAGCTTAAAAATTGTTAGTTGCCTATTCACCCCCCCCCCCCTCTAGTCAACCATATCGATTCTTTCAAGCGTGTTACGGCAACCAACTAGCATGCAGCCTACGGGATACCGCTAACATCAACACCACAAAAATACGGAAGAATGAACATTTGAAGAAGCTGCTCCTAAGTAGGTTGCACGCAATATTCCTATTCCCCGGTCGGAATGAGAATGTCGACCCATGGGATGATGATGCCATGAAAAAATCAACAACAAAGCCCTAGGGAAGTTCAGCAACGCATTGAGCGCTTGGAGAACTAGGGTAAAAAAGGCGATTCAAGTAGACCATGAAACCTACGCCAAAATTGTTGCAGACAATCCAAAAATTATGATAGAGGACTTTGAAAAGTTCAAGGAGACTTGCATTGAAGAAGCTGCCAAGGCCAGGTCGGAGAGAGGCATGCAGCTGCAGGCAAAGAACGTGGGGAACCACCGCCTTGGAAGTCATGGTTACACGGGAAATAGGCCCGTGTGGGCTAAGGAGGATGCAGAACGTGAACGTCAGGGGATCCCAGACCCATTGGCTGAGTTCACCGACCAGCAGGAGCACGACTTCATCAGGGCCCGATTCTCGTGGGACCCCAAGAAAAAGATTTTTTTTCACCGACGGGTCGACTAGGAAATTCATGAGAATACTGGTAATTATCCTTTTACCACCTTACATATTAGGTTCTGATCAACGAAGTCTACTACATTCTAATCGCATTCGTAAATGATTCACGGTCCATTTTGCAGAGAGAGCAATACAAGCTTGCGGCCGAGAGCGACTCGTCGACTCAGTCGACTCAGTCATCGGTGAAGTACTAGTGGGACAGTCCTTTCAACCATGCCATGAACATAATGATGGGACACCCGCCTGGCCAGCGGCCGCAATATGGACGTGTGCACGGCGCCGGGGATGGCGCCACGTGGAAGTACTATTATAGCGAGGACCCCAAGGCAAAAAGACAGAGAAAGAAGTTCAGTCAAGTGACTATCAACGAGAAGGTGGCGCGGGCGATGGAGAAAGCAAAAGCTGAGACCAAAGCTGAGATAATGGCTGCATGTAGACATGATATGGCGGCTGCCTTTACAAGCTTGATTCCAACTGTGGTCACATGGGCGCAACAAAACCCAAACACACCACCAAGTGATTTTCCCATGCCCAGCTTCACCGGGAGCAACTCAATGAACACCGGACCCATACCCGTACCTAGTATGGCCACCGCACCCGCACCCGCACCCGCACCCACACCTCCTCCAGCACCTGCTCCTGCACCCAGCTGTCACCGCAGCCCTAGCTCCATCTCTGGCTTGAACGTCGGGCCGTCGACATTGGCTGAGCTCGAAGCCCTCACGGTAAATACGCGTCGCACCTTCATCAACTCAACTAATTAATTAATCTTCAGTTGCCGTTCTTCTTGGATCTCTGACGCCGCACATATATGTCTTTGTAGGCCGACCCCACTCCGTGCACCCTCCTTTACCACATGAAGGGTGGGTTGGTGGATGTGGGGAAGGGTACTATAGTGAAGCCCAAGGATCAATTGTTCCACCGCCGGCAGATGCCTGATAACACCTTAAGGATCTCCGTGGTGAGTGTGAAAGCGGGCTACGAGGGTTTCCCTCGTCCGATACAAACCGATGGAGAGGATGACGAGACCCCCACGCAGCTTGGCCAATGCAAAAATTGGCCGATCATGTGGCCGAAAAATCTTCTTCGTGTCGAGGTGGCCGGGAGCACACCAACGGGACCTCAGGAAGGTATGACCACAACCCCTCCTACATAAGTACAACCATCGTCTGTGCTGCTTGCTGGGATCGAGAGACATGAGGAAGGAGGGCCAACCGTTCTAGAAAATGATGCCATCTGCCCCATGGAAGAGGATATGGATGATGACATGGAGGAGGCCGAGGACCCTCTCCAGTATGTCAATACCGGCTATGACATGGAAGTAACACTGAGTCAACCATATGAATATGATATGCATGTACCACAGCTGGAACGTCCTCGGGAGTGCAAGAAGTCTTTGTTCATGCAATCCTCGCAGGACACGCCTCCAGATGCTGGTTCCACCCAAGCTCAACTACTTAGCCAGAGTCGTCCAATGCTGAGCCCAGCAACACTAGGGGTGGTGCTTAGGGAGGGTCTGACAGACCCACCAGCACCTCAGCCCACTAAGAAGAACCAGAGGAAGAGACCGACGGCGAGAAAATCCAATAAAACTGGCAATGTTGGTTCTAGCAGCCAGCTGCCTTCGACCAAGGTTGACAGTGTACCGATGAAACATGCGCCATTAATCCATGTCGCGGGAGAGCCAATGGTACCGGCGAATGCGCTAGCTGCCATAACAGGGGATCTCAGGAGACTCCATGACCATGTGCTTTCGACAGAGAGAAGCCTCCTCGCCTCGGATGATCCAGGATACCCACTTTATACGGTTCATGTACCGAGCAGTTGCAAGATATACGTCCACACATGCCCCGCGGACCTCTTCTTGAGGTTTGATTACATCTTCCAGATGTTTCAAATGAGGACTCTCGATTTTACGTTCGCCCGCCTATATGCGCTGCACATGAACTACATCGTCAGGAGAGAGCAAGTCACCAGTCTTACGATCGCGGACCCATACTACATGCATGAGGGCTTCTTGTCAATCAATGATGCCAATCGTCAATATGCGAGTCAGTACATCGAAGAATTCTTGGTCAGCAATAAGGACAAAGAAACGATTCTCCTACCTTATCATCCCGGGTAAATCATCCGCGGATAGCACTATAACACATACATCCTTTCGTGCATTTCAATAATTACTTTGCACGCACAGAGGCTAACTTGATCGTGTATTTTGCGCAGCAGGGGGTGTCGTGTCGTTCTCATCGTTCTTTACCCTCGTTACTCCCGCGCTCTATATTTGGACCCGTCGAAGAACATACAGAAGAAAGATTGCACACACATAAAGTATGTTCTAGACAGAGTTATGCTGGGCTTCAGCATGCGGGGTGGCTACATCCAAAGCAAAAAAAACAAATAAGGCCGGGGTCTGTTTCAGCCACAAGACTGGCTTCTGTTGCATTCAGCAACCGGCAAGAAGTGAGAACGATGGATTCTACGTCATCCATCTAATGATGGAGTACAGAAGGGATGTGCAATCACTTTGCATGAAATCTTCATCCGATACCCATATCCAGAGATGGGCTGAAGCCTTTGGAGCCGTGCCGGATAATCGACTTCAAAATGATTTCTACCGGATCCAGCAGGAAATTGCGTCCATCATCATGAAAGATGTCCTCGAAGAGAATGGGATGTTCTACGGTGGCCAAATATCGCGAGCTGACGTCCAAACCCGCATTGCCCTACAACATCAGGACATGACGCCTTTCACTAAGCTTGGGTCCGTCCTCCCGGATATGGACAGATGGCTAGTGCACTGCTTAAAAACAATGTACCTGTTTAGTTACTTGTTACTTTCTCTGTATGACAAAACTTCGAATGTCTCAGTACGGTGAAACTATTAGATGTATGGTGCCGCGCTCTAGTTAATTACTTTCATTACGATGAAATTTGTTAACTATGTTTACTATATATGTTGCTTCTATTTCATAACTGTTTCGTTCAATTCGCCTCATGATATATACATACACACACACACACACACACACACACACACATATATATATATATATGCATCTCTGACAGGTATATAGATCAATGATGGCGAGGAAGTGGTATGCCGTGTATGTAGGGCATGTTCCAGGTGTGTATGATGAGTGGCCAGAGTGTCAGGCCCAGGTCTCTGGCTTCTCCGGCAGAAGCCAGAAAGGGTTTGATAGCAGAGCGGAATCCGAAGCTAGTTACTTGAGATTCATGGCACAACAGGGGATTCAGAACCAGCGCCGCTTCAAAAACTACTACATAATACCGCTTTTGATCATCGTGATCGCTCTTATCTCGTATGTCATAGTTTAGGTAGATGATGAAACATGTGTCTACGGTGACAATGTAAGAGACATGTGATCATTAACTTGTATCGCTATCTCAAGATGATGATGATGAGATTGACATCATTTGTGTTCGATAATGATGATATGATGAGACTATGTTGTGCCACTTCGATGATGATGATGATGAGACATTCATTTTTCATATAGTTTCAGTGTATGTGTATGTTGTAATTGTATAAAACCTGTAAAAAAACGAATATAGAAAAATAAAAAGAAAAAAGAAAATGCAAGCAGTAGCGTGGGGTTTTGGAGTAGTAGCAGCGCTGCTTTACCAGTAGTGTTGGTTGTAGAGCCATGCTACTACTATTAGCAGTAGCGATGGACAGAGGCGCGCTACTACTAGACATAGGTAGCAGTAGCGCTGGTTGAAACAAGCGCTATTGCTAAAAAATAGATGTAGCAACGTAGCAGTAGCACGCCTACCCGCGCTACTAATAGCCAAAAAACCAGCGCTACTGGTAAGGGTTTTCCTAGTAGTGAAACCAGGATGGAGGTAGTACATAAAACTATTCTTGAGCTTCACTCTAAGAAACTTGACGGAGTTATCAACAAAGTGGACTTTGATAAAGCTTGTGATAGTGTGGAATGACCTTTCTTGTAGCAAGCTCCTCACGTGAAGGGATTGGCTATGTTCACGTTAGCCGGTGGAGAGGTTTGCCTAAGGTGGCAGTGTTGGAGTCACACTTAATAATGACATCTGTCATTATTTCAAACCAAGAAGGGGTTGCGACAGGGGAATCCTATGTCGCTAATTCTCTTCAATGTCGTTCAGATTTGCTCACAGTCCTCATTGTAAGGGTTAAGGGGGATGGACAGACTGATGGTCTAATTCTACATTTTGTGGATGGTGGTGTGTTAATTCTTTAGTACGCAGATGACATCGTCGTTTTTAAGAGATCTTTTGCTTTGTATGCACCAAAGAAGTAGAGAGTTGGTATAAGCAACTTGTTGGGGAACGCAGTAATTTAAAAAAAATTCCTACGATCATGCAAGATCTATCTATATGATGCATAGCAACGAGAGGGGAGAGTGTGTCCACATACCCTCGTAGACCGAAAGCGGAAGCATTTAGTTAACGCGGTTGATGTAGTCGGACGTCTTCGCGATCCAACTGATCCAAGCACCAAACGTACGGCACCTCCGTGTTTAGCACACGTTCGGCTCGATGACGTCCCTCATACTCTTGATCCAGTTGAGGCCGAGGGAGAGTTTCGTCAGCACGATGGCATGTCAACAGTGATGATGAAGTTACCGTCGCACGGCTTCGCCTAAGCACTACGATGATATGACCAAGGTGTGTAACTGTGGAGGGGGGCACCGCACACGGCTAAAAGATCAACTTGTGTTGTCTGTTGTGCTATTGGGGTGCCCCCTAGCCACGTATATAAAGGAGGGATGGAGAGAGGAGGCCGGCCAGGTTTGGGCGCGCCAGGGGGAGACCTACTTGGAATCCTAGTCCAAGTAGGATTCGCCCCCCCCCCCCTTCCTTTGTTCCACCGGAGGGAAAGGTAAGGGAGAGAAAGGGGAAGGAAAGAGGGGGGGATGGCCCCCTCCCCTAGTCCAATTCGGTTTGGGCAAGCGGAGGGGCGCCCCTCTCACGTGGCCCTTTCTTCTCTCCTCCAATAAGGCCCACTAGGCCCAATACTTCTCCCGGGGGGTTCCGGTAACCTCCCGGTACTCCGGAAAAATGCCCGAACCACTCGGAACCATTCCGATGTCCAAATGCAACCTTCCAATATATGAATCTTCACCTCTCGACCATTTCGAGACTCCTCGTCATTTCCGATCTCATCCGGGACTCCGAACAAACTTTGGTACATCAAATCACATAACTCATAATACAAATAGTCATCGAACGTTAAGCGTGCGGACCCTAAGGGTTCGAGAACTATGTAGACATGACCAAGACACATCTCCGGTCAATAACCAATAGCGGAACCAGGATGCTCATATTGGCTCCTACATATTCTACGAAGATCTTTATCGGTCAAACCGCATAACAACATGCGTTGTTCCCTTTGTCATCGGTATGTTACTTGCTCGAGATTTGATCGTCGGTATCTCAATACCTAGTTCAATCTCGTTACCGGCAAGTCTCTTTACTCGTTCTGTGATACTTCATCCCGCAACTAACTCATTAATCACAATGCTTGCAAGGCTTATAGTGATGAGTATTGCCGAGAGGGTCAAGATATACCTCTCCGAAAGACAGAGTGACAAATCCTAATCTCGATCTATGCCAACCCAACAAACACCTTTGGAGACACCTGTAGAGCACCTTTATAATCACCCATTTACGTTGTGACGTTTGGTAGCACACAAAGTGTTCCTCCAGTATTCGGCAGTTGCATAATCTCATAGTCTGAGGAACATGTATAAGTCATGAAGAGAGCAGTAGAAATGAAACTGTAACGATCATAATGCTAAGCTAACGGATGAGTCATGTCCATCACATCATTCTCCTAATGATGTGATCCCATTCATCAAATGACAACACATGTCTATGGTTAGGAAACATAACCATCTTTGAGTAACGAGCTAGTCAAGTAGAGGCATACTAGGGACTGTAAGTTTTGTCTATGTATTCACACACGTACTAAGTTTCCGGTTAATACAATTATAGCATGAATAATAAACGTTTATCATGAATTATGGAAATAAATAATAACTTTATTATTGCCTCTAGGGCATATTTCCTTCAGTCTACAATTTGCAGTAGGGTCAATAATCTAGTTCATGTCACCATGTGATTTAACACCAATATTCACATCCGTATGTGATTAATACCCATAGTTCACATCTGTATGTGATTAATACCCATAGTTCACATTGTCATGTGACCAACACCCAAAGGGTTTACTAGAGCCAATAATCTAGTTCAAATCGCTATGTGATTAACACCCAAAGAGTACTAAGGTGTGATCATGTTTTGCTTGTGAGAGAAGTTTAGTCAACGGGTCTGTCACATTCAGAGTCGTATGTATTTTGCAAATATTCTATGTCTACAATGCTCTGCACGGAGCTACTCTAGCTAATTGCTCCACTTTCAATATGTATCCAGATTGAGAGTTACAGTCATTTGGATCGGTGTAAAAGCTTGCATTGATATAACTCTTTACGACGAGCTCTTTTATCACCTCCATAACCGAGAAATATTCCTTAGTCCTCACTAAGGATAATCTTGACCGCTGTATGGTGATCTACTCCTAGATCAATTGTACTCCCTTGCCAAACTCAGGGCAGGGTACACAATAAGTCTGGTACACAACGCAGCATACTTTATAGAACCTATGATTGTGGCATAGGGAATGACTTTAATTCAATTTCTATTTTCTGCCATGGTCGGGCTTTGAGTCTTACTCAACTTTACACCTTGTAACACAGGCAAGAACCCTTTCTTTGACTGATCCATTTTGAACTTCTTCAAAACTTTACCAAGGTTTGTGCTTTGTGAAAGTCCAATTAAGCATCTTGATCTATCTCTATAGATCTTGATGCCCAATATGTAATCAGCTTCACCGAGGTCTTTCATTGAAAAAACTCTTATTCAAGTATCCCTTTATGCTATCCAGAAATTCTATATTATTTCCAATCAACAATATTTCATCCACATATAATATTAGAAATGCTACAGAGCTCCCACTCACTTTCTTGTAAATACAGGCTTCCACTTCAAGTATGTATAAAACTATATGCTTTGATGAACTCATCAAGGCGTATATTCCAACTCCGAGATGCTTGCACCAGTCCATAGATGGATCGCTGGAGCTTGCACACCTTGTTAGTACCTTTAGGATTGACAAAACCTTCTAGTTGTATCATATACAACTATTCTTTAAGAAATATCCATTTAAGGAATGTAGTTTTGACATCCATTTGCCAGATTTCATAAAATATGGCAACTGCTAACATGATTCGGACAGACTTAAACGTCGCTACGGGTGAGAAAGTCTCATCGTAGTCAACTCCATGAACTTTGTTGAAAAACTTTTTTCCGACAAGTCGAGCTTTGTAGATATTAACACTACTATCAACGTCTGTCTTCCTCTTGAAGATCCATTTATATAATATTTCTTGCCGATCATCGGCCAACTCCACCAAAGTCCACACTTTGTTCTCATACATGGATCCCATCTCAGATTTCATGGCCTCAAGCCATTTCACGGAATCTGGTCTCATCATTGCTTCCTCATAGTTCGTAGGTTCATCATGTTTTAGTAACATGACTTCTAGAATAGGATTACCGTACCACTCTGGTGTGGGTCGTACTCTGGAAGACCTACGAGGTTCTGAAGTAACTTGATCTGAAGTTTCATGATCATCATCATTAGCTTCCTCGCTAATTGGTGTAGGAATCACTAGAACTGATTTCTGTGATAAATTACTTTCCAATTCGGGAGAAGGTACAATTACCTCATCAAGCTCTACTTTCCTCCCACTCACTTCTTTTGAAAGAAACTCCTTCTCTAGAAAGGATCCATTTTTAGTAACAAAGATTTTGCCTTCGGATCTGTGATAGAAGGTGTACCCAACAGTTTCCTTTGGGTATCCTATGAAGACGCACTTCTCCGATTTGGGTTCGAGCTTATCAGGTTGAAGCTTTTTCACATAAGCATCGCAGCCCCAAATTTTAAGAAACGACAACTTTGGTTTCTTGCCAAACCACAGTTCATAAGGCGTCATCTCAATGGATTTTGATGGTGCCCTGTTTAACGTGAATACAGCTGTCTCTAATGCATAACCCCAAAATGATAGTGGTAAATCGGTAAGAGACATCATAGATTGCACCATATCCAATAAAGTGCGGTCACGATGTTCGGACAGACCATTAGGCTATGGTGTTCCAGGTGGCGTGAGCTGTAAAACTATTCCACATTGTTTTAAATCAAGGCCAAACTCGTAACTCAAATATTCTCCTCCACGATCAGATCGTAGAAATTTTATTTTCTTGTTATGATGATTCTCCACTTCACTCTGAAATTCTTTGAACTTTTCCAATGTTTTAGACTTGTATTTCATTAAGTAGATATACTCATATCTGCTCAAATCATCTGTGAAGGTCAGAAAATAACGATACCCACCACGAGCATCAACACTCATTGGACCACATACATCGGTATGTATTATTTCCAACAAGTCAGTAGCTCGTTCCATTGTTCCGGAGAACGGAGTTTTAGTCATCTTGCCCAAAGAGCACGGTTCGCAAGCATCAAATGATTCATATTCAAGTGATTCCAAAAGTCCATCTTTATGGAGTTCCTTCATGCGCTTACACCAATATGACCCAAACGGTAGTGCCACAAATATGTTGCACTATCATTATCAACTTTGCATCTTTTGGCATCAATATTATGAATATGTGTATCATTATGATCAAGATTCAATAAACCATCAACATTGGGTGTATGACCATAGAAGGTTTTATTCATGTAAACAAAATAACAATTTATTCTCTATCTTAGATGAATAATCGTATCGCAATAAACATGATCTAATAATATTTATGCTCAACGCAAACACGAAATAACATTTATTTAGGTTCAACACTAATCTCGAAAGTATAGGGAGTGTGCGATGATGATCACATCAATCTTGGAACCACTTCCAACACACATCATCACTTCACCCTCAACTAGTCTCTGTTTATTTTGTAACTCCTGTTTCGAGTTACTAATCTTAGCAACCAAAAAAATATCAAATACCTAGGGGCTACTATAAACACTAGTAATGCACACATAAATAACCTGTATATCAGATATACCCTTGTTTACTTTTGCCATCCTTCTTATCCATCAAATATTCAGGGCATTTCTGCTTCCAGTGACCATTTCCTTTGCAGTAGAATCACTCAGTTTTAGGCTTTGGTCCAGCTTTGGGCTTCTTCGCGGGAGTAACAACTTGCTTGCCATTCTACTTGAAGTTCCCTTTCTTTCCCTTTGCCCTTTTCTTGAAACTAGTGGTCTTGTCAATCATCAACACTTGATGCTCTTTCCTGATTTCTACCTTCGTCGATTTCAGCATCACGAAGAGCTCGGGAATCATTTTTGTCATCCCTTGCATACTATAGTTCATCACGAGGTTCTAGTAACTTGGTGATGGTGACTAGAGAACTCTGTCAATCACTATCTTATTTGGAAGATTAACTCCCACTTAATTCAAGCGATTGTAGTAGCCATACAATCTGAGCACATGCTCACTGCTTGATCTATTCTCCTCCATCTTTTAGCTATAGAACTTGTTGGAGACTTCATATCTCTCAGCTCGGGTATTTGCTTGAAATATTAACTTCAACTCCTGGAACATCTCATACGGTCCATGATGTTCAAAACGTCTTTGAAGTCCCGATTCTAAGCCGTAAAGCATGGTGCACTAAACTATCAAGTAGTCATCATATTGAGCTTAGACAAACGTTCATAATGTATGCATCTGCTCCTGCAATAGGTCTGTCACCTAACGGTGCATCAAAGACATAATTCTTCTGGGCAGCAATGAGGATAAACCTCAGATCACGGACCCAGTCCGCATCATTGCTACTATCATCTTTCAACTTAGTTTTCTCTAGGAACACATATAAAAACATAAGGAAGCAACAACGCAAGCTATTGATCTACAACATAATTTGCAAAATACTATCAGGACTAAGTTCATGATAAATTAAAGTTCAATTAGTCATATTACTTAAGAACTCCCACTGTTGGGGATATGACTATTTGTGTAAGCCGCCTAGGAGGGGCCGGGTTACGCAAAGAGTACTCATCAGAGGAAGCCCAAGGCCAAGCATGAAGATGGCGGTTCAATAAAGAGCTTAAGGCCCATGAGCGGCTTAAGCCCATTGTAGTAAACCGCCATGATGGAATGACTTGTAATGTAAGGTAGATTTAACTGGTCACCGAGCCGGACTCTATTTATAAGCCGGCCGGGACTCTGTAAACCGCAGGGGTCAACCCGTGTATATAAGGGGACGACCTGCGGGCGACTTAGGGCAAGAAACAACTCATCGAGAGCCGGGCATAGCGTATCTCGCTCCCTGGTCATCGAAACATCAATACCAACCCAACTAGACGTAGGCCTTACCTTCACCGTAAGGGGCCGAACTAGTATAAACTCTCTCGTGTCCCTTGTCCCGATTTAACCCCTTCAAGCTTCTTAGTTGTGATGGCTCCACAACTAAGTCCTTTCACGAGGACATCTGACGTGACTATTCCACGACAGTTGGCGCCCACCATGGAGCCAGCGCACGGTGTATTTGAGTTCTTGAAGGGCAACTTCGAAGGGCTCAAGGGGTACGTAGTGGGCCGGATGACCAAGAGTCATCGCGGCAAGATCTACATCGACGACGAAGGCTGGGGCCCCGACGCCGGCTCAATTGAGTACGGGTACCGGGTCCCCTTCGGTGGAATCCACGTCTTCATCGGCCGGATCGGTGAGCCGGGCCCTAAGCCGGACAACTGCACCGACCTCGTCGAGACGGCTCAGCGTGCGAGGAAGACCCGGACTCAGCCGGCCATGAGGCGTGCCTTCGTGGGTTGCGTCCACGGAGAGGAACTTTCTGGATCTGAAGATGGGGGTGAGCCGGCCGTCCTCTCGGACGGTGACTCGTCCACCGGCTCAATCGATTCATTGTATCAGGTACAAGACGGCGTGCTCGGGGGCTGTTCCGATGGCATCAGTATTCCAGACCCCGATGAGCCGCCACGATGGGCCGGAATCTTCATGGCTGGGACTCAGCCCGGTTCAAACTCTACGGCAGCCGCAGCGATCACGTCCGGGTCAGGAGCAGCCGGGGCAGGCGGCCCCGTGCGCCCATCGGCTCAGGTGCTGATGGATCTCATGGACAAGCTTACGGCCCTGTTAACCGCTACGGTTATTCCTGCGGACAAGGATGAGCACGACGCAGTAGTAGCTCAGGTGCGTGAGGAGATAGCTCAGGCCAAGGAGGCCTTGGCAGCTGAGGATACAAGACTAGCTGCAGAACGGGTGGCTCTCGACGCCCGGGCACAGCGCTTGCAGTCAAAAGCTTACCAGCTCACAATGAGCTTAAACGCATCCAACGAGGTAATGAGGAGGAGACATCAAAAAACGCAGTCCCGTCTACCTCCGAATTACGACCCCCGGGTTCTCTTTGCTACACCCGGAGCCGGCCCCAGTAACTCGCCAGAGGACGATCGGCTTATGATAGCTAGAACAGGAGGACCGGCTCAGGCTAGGGATATGGTGCCGCCTCACGTGAGCATGCCACCACCGCGTTATGTACCGATTCCATCGGTTCACTTTTCCAACCCCATGGAGAACTTGATCGCAGCCTCAGCACGTTTAGCGGCTCTTCCTATGGAAGGAGATGACCCGACGGCGGTGGAGACCCGGAGGGTCAGGGAGCTCCTCCAAACAGCCCTGACTCAGCAGGAGAACTATTCTTACAGCCGAGACAGGATTCATTCGACTCTCCCACCTTGGGTAGCACCGCCTTGCCAGAACCGGAGCCCGAGTTACAGCAGATGCATGGAGTCGGAAGCCTTGTCAAGCAATGCCCAACGGCGTAACCAACCCGGGGGCTATAACCCAGCGCAGGACCAAGTATGTCAGGAGAATGATCACCCGGAGTATCCAATGACATCGGTTGAGGCGGGAGTAGCCACTAGAACCGGTGGTGTCCCATGCCTAGTGCCGGCTCTGCGTGACGTACGTCTGCCCAAGGACTTCAAAGGACCTAGAAAGGTGCCAAATTACACGGCTGATTTACAGCCCGCGGCGTGGATCGAGAGTTATGAGATGGCCATGGAGTTGCTGGAAGTCAATGACGCGGCAATGGCTAAGTATTTCACCATGATGTTGGATGGAACGGCCCGGTCTTGGCTAAAGGGCTTACCACCCAATTCCATTGGCTCATGGGGCGAGTTAAAGGCCCGGTTCATCCAGAACTTCAAGGACACCTGTAAACAATCTATGTCGATTATGGACTTGACGGATTGCAAGCAGGAGGAAGGAGAATCCACCACCCATTGGGTACGCCGGGTCAAAGAGATAATTCATTCCTCTGATAAGATGGATGTCGGCTCTGCAGTTCTTATGCTGGAGAAAAATTGTCGTTTTGAGCCGCTGAGGATGAAACTGGGGCGCCTTAAGCGTGACCTCACAGATATGGGTACGCTGATGGCAGCTTTAGTCAAATACGCCGATTCCGATACTACCAAGGATCGCGCGTCTGACGATGAGAAGACAGGGAAGGGAAAAAGGAACGGCAATGGAAAGGGTCAGCAGCATAACCCGGGGAATCAAGGCGGCAATAAGCGCAAGGCGGACGGTAACCCGAAGTTTGTGGCCAATGCCAACGTACGAGGTAACAATCAGAGACGTAAGGGTAAGACACCTCGATCCGGCGGGTCAGGCCCATCACTTGAATAGCTACTCAATGAGCCCTGCCCGAGACACGGCACCAGGGAGCGGCCTGCCACACATCTGTGGAAGGATTGCGCCATCATGAAAGCATTTAAAAATTCCAACACCTTCGACGGTGGTCAAGGATCTGGTGGCGGCTCAGGGGCCGGCAGCTTTCATGGCCCGGGCGGCGGTTCAAATTCCGGTTTTCAGGGGCATCCGGGTGGCAACAGTCAGCAGCAGTTTGGTCAAGGCGGATAGCAGCAGCAACAGTCGGGTTATCAAAGCCATCCGAAGCAATTGAGTGGTGGACAGTATCATGTGTTTACCACTAGCTTGTGCAAACGTGACCAGAAGGTCCATAAGAGGGCTGTGAATTCCTTTGAGTCGGCAATCCCTCGTTATTTAAGGTGGTCAGAGCAGCCCATCATATGGAGCAGGGAGGATCATCCTCCGCGGGTCGATAACCCGGGTCAGTTGGCTTTGGTAGTGGCGCCTCAAGTTGGTGGGTATAAGTTCACCAAGGTGCTCATGGATGGGGGCAGTAGTATCAACATCCTTTACTACGAGACCTTTCAGCGCATGGGGCTGACTGACAAACATCTGAGAACATCCAAAACTGTTTTCCATGGAGTCGTCCCTGGTAAGTCGGCTTACCCAGTTGACAGGATTGAGCTGGAGGTGGCTTTTGGAGACGAACATGACTCCCGAGCTGAGAAGTTAATGTTTGAAGTGGTCAAGATCCGGAGCCCATACCATGCTCTGTTCGGACGGCCGGCTTATGCTAAGTTTATGGCCCGGCCGTGTTACGTTTATCTACAGCTCAAGATGCCGGGTTACAAGGGCACCATCACTGTACATGGCAGCCGTAAGGTGGCATTGGAGTGTGAAGAAAGTGATGCGGCTTATGCTGAGTCGGCCTGCGCCTTAGAGGAGCTCAAATTTTATCAAGATAATGTTAACCCGACGGATATGACATCCCTGAAAAAGCCAACTATAGAGCATGACCCGGCGCTGAAGTTTAAATCGGCGGCTGAGACGAAGCTTGTTGACTTTACCCCGGGTGATACTTCTAAACAGTTCAGCATCAGCAGCAACTTGGATCCCAAATAGGAAAGCGCGCTCATCGAGTTCATCCGTGAGAACCGGGACATCTTTGCATGGAAACCTTCTGACATGCCGGGTGTACCGAGGGAACTCGCTAAGCACACTCTCAATATTGATCCAAAGTATAAGTCGGTCAGGCAGTTTCTTCGCCGTTTCAATGAAGAGCGACGAAAAGCTATTGGAGAAGAAGTCGCCCGGCTCTTAGCGGCCGGGTTTATCATTGAAGTTTTTCACCCGGAGTGGTTGGCTAACCCGGTGCTCGTCCTCAAGAAGAATGGCACCTGGCGGATGTGTGTAGACTACACGGACTTAAACAAGGCTTGTCCAGCGGACCCTTTTGCTCTCCCCCGTATTGATCAAATCATTGATGCTACGGTGGGTTGCGAGCGTTTGAGCTTTTTGGATGCTTACTCCGGTTATCATCAGATTAAGATGGCAGTTAAGGACCAGGAGAAGACGGCTTTCATCACTCCGTTTGGAGCCTTCTACTATATATCTATGCCATTTGGACTCAAGAGTGCCCAGGCGACTTATCAGCGGTGTGTGCAGAACTGTTTGCATGACCAAATTGGGCGTAATGTCCATGCTTATGTGGATGACATTGAGGTGAAGTCCAGAGAAAAGGAGACCTTGATATCCGACTTAAAGGAGACCTTTGATAATCTCCGGGTCTACAAGATGATGCTTAACCCGGCCAAATGCGTGTTTGGTGTCCTGCAGGCAAGCTTTTGGGCTTTCTGGTCTCCAACAGAGGCATCGAAGCTAACCCGGAGAAGATCAAGGCGATTACCTCTCTAGCAAAACTAGCGTGCATCAATGATGTTCAGCGACTAGCGGGTCGCGTCGCTGCCTTAAGTCGGTTCATAAGTCGGCTCGGTGAGAAAGCCCTCCCATTGTATCAGATGATGAAGAAAACTGACACTTTTGTTTGGAGTGAGGCCGCTGATGCTGCTTTTGAAGACTTAAAGAGACAATTGTCTAAGCCGCCGGTTCTTGCGGCTCCAATTGACAAAGAGCCTTTGCTATTATATGTAGCTGCCAATTCACGAGCTGTCAGCGTTGCCATCGTGGTGGAGCGTAAGGAAGCCGGTAAGGAGCATCCGGTTCAACGGCCGGTTTACTATATCAGTGAGGTGCTCATTGAATCCAAGCAAAGGTACCCGCATTGGCAAAAGCTTGTTTATGGGGTATTCATGGCAAACCGAAAGTTAAAGCAGTATTTTCAAAGCCATCCTATAACTGTGGTAAGTTCTGCCCCTTTGGGAGACATTATTCAGAACAGGGAGGCCACAGGACGAGTCGCCAAGTGGGCTATTGAGCTCGGGCCTCATGGCTTGAAATACATGCCCCGGACGGCTATTAAGTCTCAGGCCTTGGTGGACTTTATCAATGATTGGACAGAGTTGCAAGCCCCTAAGGAGAAGATGGATAACACATACTAGACTATTCACTTTGACGAGTCTAGGCAGCTAGAAGGCTCGGGGGCTGGAGTGGTGTTAACTTCCCCTCGAGGTGACAAATTTCGTTATGTACTCCGGCTTATGTTTCCATGTACTAACAATGCAGCTGAATATGAGGCATTACTTCATGGTCTCCGGGTGGCTAAGGAGATGAGCTTAAGCTGGGTACGATGCTTGGGCGACTCAGATTTGGTGGCTCAACAAGTGTCAGGCAAGTGGGATTCCAAAGACCCCCTCATGGCGGCTTATCATCGTGAAGTAGATGTTGTGGCTGGTCACTTCACGGGTTATCAAGTGGAGCACATTGATCGAAGGAAGAACGAGGCGGCTGATGCTTTAAGCCGGCTGGGATCCCAACGTAAGCCGGTGCCGCCCAACACCTTTCTTGATGTGTTACACAACCCTTCTGTCAAGGTACCTACCAAGAAAGACTTAGCGGTGCCGGACCCGGAGGCACAACTGGTGGCGGCTCTTCATGTTATCCCGGATTGGATGGTGCCGTACTTGGCTTATATGACCCGGGGTGAGTTGCCAGAGGATGAGACGTTGGCGAGACAAATCATCAGGCGTTCCAAATCCATGACAATTGTTAACGGCGAGTTACATCACCTCAGCGTCATAGGGGCGTTTCAACGTTGTGTGTCACCTGCAGAAGGCCAAGAAATACTTCGTGAGATCCATGAGGGAGATTGTGGCCATCATGACGGGTCAAAATCCCTCGTGGCCAAGGCTTTTCGTCATGGTTTCTATTGGTTGACGGCTCACGCTGATGCGGAAGATCTGGTCAGTAAATGTGACGGGTGTCAAAAGTTCTCACGACGAGCTCATGTGCCGACTCAAGAGTTGAGGATGATCCCAATCACTTGGCCATTTGCAGTATGGGGGCTTGACATGGTTGGACCTTTCAAAAGGTCTAAGGACAAAAAGACACACCTGCTGGTGGCAGTGGACAAGTTTACCAAGTGGGTTGAGGCAGAGCCGGTCAGTAAGTGTGATGCAGCCACAGCAGTTCAGTTCATGAAAAAGGTGATCTTTCGTTTTGGCTTTCCGCATAGCATTATAAATGATAATGGCACTAATCTCTCTAAGGGTGCCATGGAAGAGTTCTGTCAAAGAGAACATATCCGGCTTGATGTTTCGGCTATTGCCCATCCTCAATCCAATGGTCAAGCAGAGAGAGCTAATCAAGAGATCCTGAAAGGCATCAAACCCCGGCTCTTGGTTCCATTACAGCGGACTCCGGGTTGTTGGGTCGAGGAGTTACCCTCCGTGTTATGGAGCATCAACACTACGCCTAACAGGTCCACGGGATACACACCTTTCTTCATGGTCTATGGAGCAGAGGCAGTCCTGCCAAGTGACATCCGGCACGACTCACCCCGTGTGGCGGCTTACGTTGAGGCATATAATGAAAAGGCTCGTCAGGATGCACTGGACTTATTGGACGAAGAGCGAGACTTGGCAATAGCCCGCTCGGCGATTTACCAGCAAGACCTGCGCCGCTATCACAGCCGCCGGGTTAGAAGCAGAACCTTTCAGGAAGGCAATTTGGTGCTCCGGCTCATCCAGGATCAGTCTGATATGCACAAGTTATCCCCGCCTTGGGAAGGACCCTTTGTGGTCAGCAAGAATCTGCACAACGGGTCATATTATCTCATCGGTATTCGAGAGCGCAAGGACTCCTTTAAATCGGAGGAGGAGACCCGCCGGCCGTGGAATATAGCTCATCTCCAGCCTTACTATACTTAAGTTTCTTCTTTAAGATACTTTTTATAATGTACATATTATATAAATAAAGCAGGACCACTGTCCTTTTTTCCCATAAAGAATGTTTCATGTTTTCTTTATAAGGTGATGGACAATGCCAACAGGGGACGGATCATATCTGAATCCGGCTTTCCCTTTGGTTCGGCTTATGATCATATCTGAATCTAGCCTTGGTCACTTGGGGGCTTCCTGTTCAAACATAGGTCGTATTCGAACCAAAGAGAACATAGCTGTCGATACCCACTTGATGGGCATATTGCCAAACTCACTTGGGGGCTTCCTGATCAAATTTGAATCATAGCTTAACCCCTTTGGGTCTGACATGGATCGTATTCGAATCAGCATCATTAAACAACTCTAATGTTCACTTGGGGGCTTCCTGTTCAAACATAGGTCGTATTCGAACCAAAGAGAACATAGCTGTCGATACCCACTTGATCGGCATCGCCAAAGCCACTGGGGGCTATATGATCATATCCGAATCTTAGCTTAACCCCTTTGGAACGGTTCTCTGATCGTATTCGAATCAGGAACCTGTGAACATTTGCAAATATGAGTATTTTTACTATCATTGAAACCTTCTTGAGGAGATGGCTCTTTCCGGCTTTATATTAGTTACTTCAGGTTCTAACAAGTGCCAGGTAAAAACTTATATGAGACAGAGAGGTTATTTAAAGGGTGTCACAGGTATGTTGTTCTGGTTATGTTTTAAACTAATCATGAACCGGCTTATACATATGGTTTTTTGATCATGTCTGGGTTATCAATATTCTATAACCCGCTGGTGCAGTGAATCGCCCAGGAAAGCCTTGCCTGTCTTATGTGCAGGTTAAAACGTACCAAGATGAAGGATCAAGGAAACACTTGATTAACATAAGCAAGATGAATTTAGTACTGGCGGCTTAACAAAAGCAATAAGTACCATAAGGCATGACAGGCGTTAAGGAGTTTTCTATCCTATTACAAGACTCCCCGAGTCTGAATAAGTGAAACATTGTTTTTTGCCAAGTTATAACCGGTTGGGGGCTCATTCCTCCAGATGGCTTGATGACTCCGGGTTATCCTTCCCCGCCTCTCCTTTGGTTGTTGTGTCCTGGAAGGTGGACGAGGCCCAGTCAATGCCGCTCAAAGCTTCAAATTCAGCTTCATCATCTATTAAACTGGCCGGGTCCACCTCAGGGGCAAAGGTATGCTTACGCGTTGGAGGGAGTAGGCTGACTTGGTCATATGGGACATTGGGGATTCTCTGGTTCTCGCTATCATAACCCGGCGAATACTTGGTGAGGTTAGTGTCCTCCCCAATGAGAGTCGCTAGAGGGCGTACGACCTTAACACAGGCAGTGAAGTCATGTTCGCCAAAAGCAGTGCCGTCCTCCTTAAGACTTGGATATCCAAGGGAGAGGTCGGCAAGGTCAAGCTCTGGCACCCATGCTTTGGCCCGACTCAGCGCAGCCACGGCTCCGGCTCTTGCAGATGCCCGCCTTAAGTCTTGAATGCGTTGAGGTAGCACCGACAGATGTCTCAACACGTCTTGCAGAAGCCGGGGAGAGGTATTGGATAAAGCCACAGTGGTCAACGCACACTGTGACCCGGAGTACAACTGCTCTATCAAGGTGTACACTGCCTTAAGCTTGACAAGCATGTTTTCCTTCAGATTGGTACTCCTGGGGCCTGCATATTCACAGGTATAACAGTAAGCCGGAGGCAACTAATACAATGACTCTTGAAGGATTACAATGTTTATGAGCGGCTTACCAAAGATAGTTGAGACCATTTGAGATATGTGCCGCTTTAAGTCGGACAGCTCGTTTGTTGCTTCGGCAAGAGATGCCTCCGCTGTCTCAGCCCGGGTCACCAACGAAGCCCTCTCATCAACCCAAGCCTTCTTTTCCGATTCAAAATTCTTCTTCAGCTTCTCTTGTTCAGAGATACTGAATTCAAACTTGGAATTGGCTTTCTGAGCTTCGAGCTCTTGGGTTTTCAACTGGCTCTTCAAATCAGCAATCTCCGCCTCAAATTGACTAGCGGTGGCCTGCATTGACATCAGGTTATGGTAAGAATCTTGGTAAGATAACATTTAAGTCCCAAGCATTTTACACATAAAGACACTTGGCACATGGGGGCTAATGTATGTTTAAAGCATTTTTAAGTCTATTTTACCAAGTTACACATATTAAGTCTCAAGCACTTTACAAGTAAAGGTACTTGACACTTGGGGGCTAATGTAACCCAAGCTTAAAGTTTCATGTTATCTCTGGGTTAAACATATTCAATTTAAGCCGGACGAAACTAATAGCTAGCAGATTATTAAGTCTACAGCATATTCATGCATAAGCAATAGACTTGGGGGGCTGGTACAGTAAGTAAGATTCAGAGTGAAAGCTTAAATTTTACCATAGATTTATGTTGTATTTGCTTCACCATGTCAATTTCCAGGTCACGGCTATTATGTACTTGGTTCAGATAGCCCGAAACTATGTCACCAATGCTTAGATGAGAGTAGTCAGTGATGTCTTGTTTGGACCTCCGGCTCTGAGCAAACTCTTCCTTGGCGGTGCATTGAGCAAGGGCAGTGAGCCGGCCCGGTTCAACATACTGGCTCTTCACAATTTCAACTTCCGGATCAACCGTCTTGGCCGGGCTAGGAACTTCCGGGTCATCCGAGTTATGAATCACGTCTTCTGCAGGCGGGTTAGAAGTTGGCTCTGGAATGTCAGAAGCCGGTTCAGGCGGCGGCTGATGAGCGGAGCTATCTGGAACGGATGAGTCAAGCACCGGTTCAGTAACCATCGGGTCTTGGGACGGCTTATTTTTCTTTGCCTTCTTGCTGGGCTTTACTTGCCCGCTGTCAATCAAAGTGGAAGGGTAAGTATCAAAGCATAAGTATGGATAAACTCAAAGTAAGAAAGGTTATATTACCCTGGAGCCGTTTTGAAAGCTGGCATGTTCGATTGCATCGACTCATCATAAGAAGGGGAGGTATCCTGATAGTTGGAGTCAGATGAATTGAGAGGTTGGCGAATCAAACCCATCAAGGGTAAAACAAAACGTAAGTCGAAGATAACCTCGGTCCGACGCTTCCTGGTTACATCGGGTAAGCCGGAGGAAAGCTTTGCGTCCTGGTTGGCCCGAGTCTGCCTCCGGTTCTCAAGCTGCTGTTGCTTCAAAAGAAATTGAGGATCTTGGTAAGCGAGAGGGTGTGAAAACCTTACTTTCCGGGTCACCCTTCGGATTCTTTGTGTTGGCAAAGGCTCTAAGTCGAAGGAAATTATAGTTACCTCTTCGCCAGTTGCTTGGCTATTCCCAGTATCCTCCTGAAAGAATCTAAATGTCAGTAAGGTAACGGTGAAAGGATTAAAGAAAGTTAAAAAAGATTACCTCTTCCTCATCTGAAGAAGAGTCGTCCAATCTCATCATATCAGAGGCGCTGGGGTTCTTCTTTTTAGAGGTACCCGTCCTGGCGGCTTTTCTTTTGGTCTTCTTGGTCGCCCGGGCCAGTTTTGCAGCCTCATGGTCATATTTGACCTTCCAGAAGTTGTCATCGGCCTGTGGAAAAAGATAAGGAATCATAAGTACCAGAAGGTAACATATTAAAGAGTATTTGTGAAGATTAGTAACTTACTGCAGGAGCCGGATTCTTCTTGCAGAAGGGAAGCAAACTGAAAGTATTACTGGTTACAGTGCCTTCCTTCAATAGTGATTGGACTGTAGCATCTACCACATCGTCTGGTGAGTCCTCAGGATTATGACGCATTGAGTCGTCCTTTTCGCCTGTGTAAGTACACATTAAGCCGGAGCGGCGGCTTAATGGTAATATCCGCCAGGTGACCCAAACCCGGACCAAATCAATGTCAGTTAACCCGTTGCCCAAGAGGGCCTTGATCTTTCTGATGGTGGGGTTAAGAGGCAGGCATTCAACAGCAGTTAACTTGTCCGGCAGAGGATGTTTGGATTCAAGGCGCAGGGCGCGAAAGCCGGGCAGAGGCTTCTCGTCAGCCGGAGAGGTGTCTTGTAGAACCACGTCTGGTTCCAGTCTTTGGGATGACTCGGCAGCTCAGCTTAAGGAAAAAAGGCAGTCTCTCTGCCGCTGGATTGAGATGCCGCCAAGTTCAAGACTAGGTCCGCTGGCGCGCTCATTCTGCCGGTTTAAGTAAAAAAGCTCCCTGAATAGCAGCAGACTTGGTTCCTCTCCTAAATATACCTCGCAGAAGACTTGGAAATTACACAGATTGGACACGGAATTGGGTCCAATATCTTGGGGCCTCAGGTCAAAGAAATTCAGAACTTCCCTGAAGAATTTTGAGCCGGGAGGGGCAAATCCGCGGTTCATGTCGTCTGTGAAAACTACTACCTCTCCGTCTTTGGGTTGAGGTATCTCTTCAGACGGGTGAGGGGCACGATAGGACATGGCCTCCTTTTTGGGCAGATGGCCAGAGGCTACAAACTCGGCAAGCTTTCTTTTTGTGACTGTGGATGGAACCCAGTTGCAAGTTACAGGGGGCTTGGCCGCCTTAGGAGCCATAATGACAGTGGCCTACGACAAAGTAAAAAGTTCCGGTTCAAAATTAACCCGGGAGAAATATTCAAATTTATTCAAAATGGCGGCTTAAGCAAGGGGCCTAATGATATAAGGGTGATTGTGTAGTAAAGTTTAAGCTGCTATCAGGATCAACAATCGTTCAAGGATTTTTAAACCGGACACCTAGACAGTGGTGATAAAGTAAGTTCTCCAGAAGAAGCTTTCCGGGTGATAGAAACAAGTTTCACAGACAACAGCCTTTATCATGGATCAAAATATTGTTCTGAAGGAGAAAAATTTCTAGACCTAGAAACAGGACAGAGAAGTTCATGCATTCAGGGGAGGTCTCCAAACAAGAAAAATGAGATCTATTTCTATACAAGGTCGACGCGGACAGCTACCGCAGCAGTTCTGCACAGTTCTTACGATTTAAAACAGGATGCGGAGGTATGAACTATCAAGGGTTTGCATCGGGCAGTGATGAACCCGACGAACTTGGCAGGGCATCAAGATAGATCTAAGGAAAGAGAAGAAAGGAACTCACGGATGAAGATGAACCGCGGAGGCTCGCCGTCGATCTCTGGTCGAAAGTCAGGTCGATGCAGCGGCCTGAGTCGACGAAGACGAGGGGGTCGAAGGTGACGGTGGCAGAGCTTGAGCGGCAGAGAGGAGAGGAAGAAGACGACTGAGCAGGTAAAGGGAAATGACCTAAGTTGTGGCTATTTATAGGAAGGAGATGACTGAGACGGCACGAGAAACGAGGAGATAACAATTATTATCCAGCGGCCCTGACGCCTCAGTTTTCGGAACAGTCAGTAAAGAAAAGATCCATTGAAGGATTCGGTGGAATAAAAAATGAGTTGAAGGAAGGATGACGTCACGCCGAGTTAAGACGGGACCAGAAGATGACGTCATGGCGGGTTAACAAAAACCCTCTATATAGTCAGAAGACTGAAGATTTAATTCTTTAAAAATATTCTTTAGACTGACATGAACAGGTTCAAATCAGTCCGGGGCCTAATGTTGGGGATATGACTATTTGTGTAAGCCGCCCAGGAGGGGCCGGGTTACGCAAAGAGTACTCATCAGAGGAAGCCCAAGGCCAAGCATGAAGATGGCGGTTCAATAAAGGCTTAAGGCCCACGGGCGGCTTAAGCCCACTGTAGTAAACCGCCATGATGGCATGACTTGTAATGTAAGGTAGATTTAACTGGTCACCGAGTCGGACTCTGTTTATAAGCCGGCCGGGACTCTGTAAACCGCAGGGGTCAACCCGTGTATATAAGGGGACGACCTGCGGGCGACTTAGGGCAAGAAACAACTCATCGAGAGCCGGGCATAGCGTATCTCGCTCCCTGGTCATCGAAACATCAATACCAACCCAACTAGACGTAGGCCTTACCTTCACCGTAAGGGGCCGAACTAGTATAAACTCTCTCGTGTCCCTTGTCCCGATTTAACCCCTTCAAGCTTCCTAGTTGCGATGGCTCCACAACTAAGTCCTTTCACGAGGACATCTGACGTGACTATTCCACGACACCCACTTAGATAGACATCCCTCTAATCATCTAAGTGATCACGTGATCCAAGTCAACTAAACCATGTCCGATCATCATGTGAGATGGAGTAGTTTTCAATGGTGAACATCACTATGTTGATCATATCTACTATGTGATTCACGTTCGACCTTTCGGTCTTAGTGTTCTGAGGCCATATCTGCGGCTAGGCTCGTCAAGTTTAACCCGAGTATTCTGCGTGTGCAAAACTAGCTTGCACCCGTTGTATGTGAACGTAGAGATTATCACACCCCATCATCACGTGGTGTCTCAGCACGAAGAACTGTAGCAACGGTGCATACTCAGCGAGAACACTTGTACCTTGAAATTTAGTAAGGGATCATCTTATAATGCTACTGTCGTACTAAGCAAAATAAGATGCATAAAGGATAAACATGACATGCAATCAAAATATGTGACATGATATGGCCATCATCATCTTGCGCTCATGATCTCCATCACCGAAGCATCGTCATGATCTCCAACGTCGACAACTTGATCTCCGTCATAGCATCGTTGTCGTCTCGCCATCTATTGTTACTACGACTATCGCTACCGCTTAGTGATAAAGTAAAACAATTACATGGCGATTGCATTGCATACAATAAAGAGACAACCATATGGCTCCTGCCAGTTGCCGATAACTTTGTTACAAAACATGATCATCTCATGCAACAATTTATATCACATCATGCTTGACCATATCACATCACAGCAAGCCCTGCAAAAACAAGTCAGACGTCCTCTACTTTGTTGTTGCAAGTTTTACGTGGCTGCTACGGGCTTCTAGAAAGAACCGTTCTTACCTACGCATCAAAATCACAACGATTTTTTGTCAAGTGTGTTGTTTTAACTTTCAACAAGGACCGGGCGTAGCCACACTCAATTCAACTAAAGTTGAAGAAACAGACACTCACTAGCCACCTATGTGCGAAGCACGTCGGTAGAACCAGTCTCGCCTAAGCGTACGCGTAATGTCGGTCTGAGCCGCTTCATCCAACAATACCGCCGAATCAAAGTATGACATGCTGGTAAGCAATATGACTATTATCGCCCACAACTCTTTGTGTTCTACTCGTGCATATAACATCTACGCATAGACCTGGCTCTGATGCCACTGTTGGGGAACGTAGTAATTTCAAAAAAAATTCCTACCATCACGCAAGATATATCTATGTGATGCATAGCAACGAGAGGGGAGAGTGTGTCCACGTACCCTCGTAGAACGAAAGCGGAAGCATTTTGTTAACACGGTTGATGTAGTCGAATGTCTTCGCGATCCAACCGATCCAAGCACCGAATGTAAGGCACCTCCGCGTTCAGCACACATTTGGCTCGATGACGTCCCTCGTACTCTTGATCCGGTTGAGGCCGAGGGAGAGTTTTTTCAGCACGACCGCGTAGCGACGGTGATGATGAAGTTACCGGCGCAGGACTTTTCCTAAGCACTACGACGATATGACCGAGGTGTGTAACTGTGGAGGGGGGCACCACACACGGCTAAAAGATCAACTTGATCAACTTGTGTTGTCTGTTGTGCTATTGGGGTGCCCCCTGGCCATGTATATAAAGGAGGAAGGGAGAGAGGAGGCCGGCCAGGTTTGGGCGCGCCAAGAGGGAGTCCTACTTGGTCTCCTAGTCCAAGTAGGATTCGCCCCCTGCCCCCTTTCCTTTCTTCCACCGGAGGGAAAGGTAAGGGAGAGAGAGGGGGAAGGAAAGAGGGGGGGCGGCCCCTTCCCCTAGTCCAATTTGGTTTGGGCAAGGGGAGGGGTGCCCCTCTCACATGGCCCTTTCTTCTCTCCTCCAATAAGGCCCACTATGCCCAATACTTCTCCCGGGGGGTTCCGGTAACCTCCCGGTACTCCGGAGAAATGCCCGAACCACTTGGAACCATTCCGATGTCCAAATGCAACCTTCCAATATATGAATATTTACCTCTCGAGCATTTCGAGACTCCTCGTCATGTCCGTGATCTCATCCGGGACTCCGAAGAAACTTCGGTACATCAAATCACATAACTCATAATACAAATCGCCATCGAACGTTAAGCGTGCGGACCCTACGGGTTCGAGAACTATGTAGACATGACCGAGACACATCTCCGGTCAATAACAAATAGCGGAACCTGGATGCTCGTATTGGCTCCTACATATTCTACGAAGATCTTTATCGGTCAAACCGCATAACAACATACGTTGCTCCCTTTGTCATCGGTATGTTACTTGCCCGAGATTCGATCGTCGGTATCTCAATACCTAGTTCAATCTCATTAACGGCAAGTCTCTTTACTCGTTCCATAATACTTCATCCCGCAACTAACTCATTAGTCACAATGCTTGCAAGGCTTATAGTGATGAGTATTGCCGAGAGGGCCCAGAGATACCTCTCTGAAACACGGAGTGACAAATCCTAATCTCGATCTATGCCAACCCAACAAACACCTTCGGAGACACCTGTAGAGCACCTTTATAATCACCCATTTATGTTGTGACGTTTGGTAGCACACAAAGTGTTCCTCCGGTATTCGGGAGTTGCATAATCTCATAGTCTGAGGAACATGTATAAGTCATGAAGAGAGCAGTAGCAATGAAACTGTAACGATCATAATGCTAAGCTAACGGATGGGTCATGTCCATCACATCATTCTCCTAATGATGTGATCCCGTTCATCAAATGACAACACATGTCTATGGTTAGGAAACATAACCATCTTTGAGTAACGAGCTAGTCAAGTAGAGGCATTCTAGGGACTATAAGTTTTGTCTATGTATTCACAGATGTACTAAGTTTCCGGTTAATACAATTCTAGCATGAATAATAAACATTTATCATGAATTAAGGAAATGAATAATAACTTTATTATTGCCTCTAGTTATCTTGGGATGCCATTCATCATCGTAAACTTACCAATAAAGAGTGGAAGATCATCAAAGGCAGACAAAAAAATCTATTAGCTGAAGGGCATGCTAATGTCCCTGGTGGACATTCGGTCCTTATCAATGCAATTCTCACAAGCTACCAAAAAGGGTGTTTGAAAAGGTTGGATTACTACATCTCCATATTCTTCTGGCAATGTGACGAGCATAAACGGAAGTGACAGATAGCCAAGTGTGACATTTTGTGTAGACCAAAGGATTAAGGGTTTGGGGGATTGAGACCCTCGAAATTAAGAACAAGTGCTTACCGAGTAAATGATTGTACAAGTTGCTAACAGAGGAAGGTGTTTGGCAGGAGTTACTCTGAAACAAACATCTTCATTCCAAGACGTTGTCTCAAGTGTTGGCAAAACACATGTTTTGAAATGGCTTGATGAAGGTCAAGTCCATGTTCTTCAATAGAGGATTTTTCTCGGTCGATGATGGTCGAACTATGAGTTTTAGGAGACACCTGGCTTGAATATACTCGTATAGTGCTTCAATACCCGAGTCTGTGTTTTATTTTTGAATTTTCACCCGAGTCTTTATCATATTGTGCCACGGAAAGGGGCCTCAACCATTTCTGTTCTTGGGGTGGGCCCGTTGAACATTCAGTTTCATAGGGCATTGACAAGGATAAGTGGATTATGCGGCTTCACTTAGTAAATAGGTTGATGTCAGTCGACCTAACACGGTAACGTGATGTTTACCTCTTCCGATATCTTCTCAGTCAAATCCATGCATGCGGACATTATCTTTCCTAAGAATCACATATGTTGTTTCCATGTGGTTCCCAAATGGTGTTTTTTGGGGGGAGGGGGGTGTTAATTCTACGAAGGATAATTTGGCAAAACACAACTGATAAGGATGCAAAAAAATGTTATTTTTCTGACTAGCAGAAAACAAATCATCATCTTTTTTCCTTCTTCCCTGTTTGCCATCCTTTTGTGGCATACAATCAATATACTCCCTCTGTCCCATAAGACGTTTTTTGACACTAGGGACGGAGGGAGTAGCATTTAATCTGCTATTGCCAACCAGTATTTATCCGGAATCTGCTATCGCCTATTAGTATAACAACTTTATCTAAAAACTAACTTAGGCAAGGTTCATCCCAAATTGAGTACTCCCTCCGTTCGGAATTACTTGTCGCAGAAATGGATGTATCTAGACGTATTTTAGTTCTAGATACATCCATTTCCGAGACAAGTAATTCCGAACGGAGGGAGTATATATTAGAAATGAATTCTCCAGCATTGGATTCCCTGCTAACAAAGGACCTTTGGTACACTTGAAAGGAATTATCACCCTATAGCTGTTGACATGCCATAGCACGAGAATAATTTATGTCGTCCAACATTTACAACCTTGTTGCTCTATTTCATTCCTACCAAGTTTGCCTTTGAAATATCGATCACTTTATTTGAAATTCCAAGATAAAGTCTATTATCATGTCTGTTTAAATGAGTTATCTTGTGTGCATGCAACACATTTCCTTCAAAGTCCGCCTTGATGTTGCAAGGCTTTAAAGTGAAAGCTGCCAAGACATGCTTCACGCACCAACATATTCCAGGCTCATCGTTCACGCTCCCTTGCCACATAAAGAAACTAATGATAGTTCAGCAAAAAAGAGGGGGGAAATGAAACTAGTGACAGACACTAAAAAGTATTACGCCACAAAGTTGAAATCCTGAGTAGGTTCGTGTCAGGAAATAACTATTCCAAGAGAGCTTGGCACAAATTTACATTGACCATTAACCACATCTGCAATCACGTCACAAACTGTCAATCTGAAACCAACGGTAATCATTCATCTCGGAGAAGAAAAAATAAGAACCCCCTCAACGGTAGTCAAACTTCATGGCCTGTGCTACACGATCTTTCACAAAGCGTTCCTTGTTCTGCTCTGAATGAAAGGCTGCAGCAATGGTTCTCTTCCTAAGTAGTCAGTTATGATCTCAAGAGGATCTTTCGAGCCTCCTGGAGCCAATACCTGAAATGAATGCAAAAGCGTTTGTGAACAACATGAATATATGATCAAATAACACGCCTAGAAGAGCATCGTTTCATTCAATACCTTATTTCTAAACCTCAACCCTGCATGCTGATTTAGCAAGTCGTCTTTAAATTTCGTTGTGAATAGATCAGCAGCAAACACCTGCATGCACAAATCTATATCATTCTCTCATTTCCGAACATATGCTGGAAGTAACAAGCCTCTAGAGTATTGTTTGCTCAGACCTCGCTCCATATGTAACTGTAGCACACAGCGTCATAGCCAACAGCAATACGGGGAAAGCATGAAGCTGGGCTGGTCCCTTCCAACAAAGGTATCCCCAGCATTACCTGAAAAAAAGAGCATTTCACCCTCAGGCCTTGTTCGGTTAATCCTCTCCCCAAGGGGATTGGAGGGGATTGGTAAGGATTGGTTCATATTTTGACTAATAAGAGGTTTAAATCCCCTTCAAACCCCTTCAATCCACTCGGATCCACATGCAACCGAACAAGGCCTCAGTGGTCATAAGTAACGTAGAAGTGAATCGAAATCGTTTAGAATGTACCTTTGGATGAAGATCTTTGATCAAGTCATCGATGTCCACATTCTCGCTTGTATGTATTATCTGATCAACAAGGCCTGGTAAAACCAAGGGTGCAGATCAAAACTAGTGAACAAGAAGGCTACCCTACAGTATGTAATACTCCCTCCGTCCCGAATTAGTTGCCTTAGATTTGTCTACATGCGGATGCAAACAAATCTAAGACAACTAATTTGGGACGGATGCAATATTTGTCGTAATCAATGAACTAACAAGAAGGCTACTAGGTTGGTAGTGACTGCTGAATTAACCAGTAACGGTGAGAAAATATTTACTTTTCAGAGAATAGGTGGGAAAAAAGGAAATTGGACTGGATTTATGATGTTCAAATAGCAGAATGCCTAATGGGTGCAAAATTAGAACATGTTGTTACTCGACTCAAGAAGGATAGGTGACAGGGACAATGAAATGCCAAAGAAGTCCTGGTGATGTTAACAAAATATATCGGCATCTCGCTATTTTGTAGGAGTATCAGAGCTAGACAGGTATTTTCAGGATGATTATTCTCATTCCCCATGCTTATAGAATAAAAAAGTGACTCACACAAGAGGATCTCTTGCTTCAGTTTCAGGCCAGCAAACATGTCACGCCTTCTTTTCAGTGACTGGCAAGCTTCAGTAGTGACAGACTTTGTGATGTCCTACAATGATGAGAATAGAAGGCTTCAATTACTAGTTGGCACAAGCTTCAACAGATTAACAAGAACTTGTTAAAGTATTATTTTTATTTTGGTTCGTCATCAAATTCGCCTTTCAAAAAAAAGTCATAGCAACCATCTCATATACTAATTTTTAACATTAGGATTCTTGAGTCATGCAAAGAAGCAAACATTGTTTCTTATCTATGAATTCGGTAGCTGTAGTTCCATTGCTTAGAATAACTCGATTTGCTTAATATTTCATATAGGTTGCACAAAAGAACCAGTTCTTTTACATTTTCATTCTTGTTCCTGGCAATACATAGAGTTTGAAGATAGTTTCAGTACAAAAACATCAAGTGCTGTTTTTCATCACCTGATAGAAGCCGGACATCATTTTCAGGGAAATGCTCTCGTAACACCTGTGATGACAATGTTATGTTTACATGCAAGAAATGGCATCTTCCAAAATTATACAGAAGTGTTGGCATGTTACTGACGAAAAAGAAATATGCCAACCAGTTCTCGAGTAACAGGCTTGGAATTTCAGCAAAGTCCCCCTCCAGACGGAGACTTGAAAATCTAGAAAAGGTGGCCCTGTTCGATATATGATGAACCTGCAGGATATTGAAACAATTAGTACAGTGACTTTTATTTAATATGGAACATATGAGTAGATAAATTGTCAATCTGGTATTAATCAGAGCCATCTTTCTCCTCTCAAGGGGAAATTTAAAGACACTTCACTGTGACGATTTGAATATTTCTGGTTTAAGAATTTGACTGGAAAAACATGCAATGAAAAGTTGAGGTTAGTCTACCACGTGACTGAATTCATGAAATATCCTCACAACTTCGGGGAACCGTAGCAATGCTGAATTCCCATCAAACTCTTTCGGACATTGAGATAATAAGACTGCAACCGGAACCTGTCACAAAAATTACTGAATTAACATAATGAAATAATTCGTCATTGAAGTAGACTCCAGGTGTACTTTCCGTTGATTATAGGTATTTCAGACATCATTAGACAACCAGCCTGTAACAGCTCAACCGCCCAAAGTGTTTAATTAACTATGCTACAGTAAGAAAAATAACATTACAAGGTTGACTCACAATCCTTTCAAAAAAGTGAGAAAACAAGAAAATCGCGTTGAAATTACAATAGCAAATATACAGATTTTCTGAGTTACCTTACGTGAACCATTAGAACAGATGCATCCATTCTGAAGTGCCACAACACAGGTGTGGTCATATTTTCCTTCCCTGTAAAGGAGAAAAAAAAGGCAAGTTAGTGATTAAACTACCTTGTTTGCTGGACAAGTTCATGTGGACGTGCATGTGCTTTTGACTTGTGTGTCTTATGCTGCGTTATCAGTTCATTATTTCTTTCATGGGCTTTCAATCAACATTTGTTGAGATAATTTTTCTCTTGAAAATGTATGTTTAAAACCTAGGACAATTGATCTCCCTCGGTTGCACATCTATGATAAACCGTGCAATAGATATAAGACAGGAACCAGCTTTCTCTATATTTCTAAAATGAGAAATTGCCAGTCGACTTTCAGTGTTTGTATTCAATTAAACTTTATAAAATAGCATCCTGAGGCCACTAAATTTATTACGACTCCCATGGGTGGAGCCACACCAAGATATGGGTGTACAGATGTACACCCACTAATTTTGGCTCTCACTGTGAGAATGTGTAGCTGCAAGCTTAATGAAAGCATTTAGCACGTATTAGTCTTTAATTAACCAAGATAACACTAATCTTCATCTCTACGCCCATTCCTCTAAACCTGACTCCTCCACTGACGACTCCACCACTAAGCATAGAAAACAAACCTGGAAAAGATATCAAGAAAAAAGTAACCCAAAAGATCACTTGAACTTGCATCCCAAACAGAGAAGAGACGAACTGTATCATGCCAAACCTCCACATCCTTAATTTCTTCAAATCGTAGCGCTGCCAGAGAAAACATGGGAAATGTGCTCATATATTTAATGGATAGTTGTGTTGTAGTGTTTAATGGGTAAAATCCTACCAAATAGATCCTGGAACATCTTAAGCATTCCTGATATGACCAGCTTAATAGGGAAATATCGTTTAATTTCACCAATGTCAAGATCAACCTTGTGTTGTTCGCCTCTTTTCATGTAGTATAATAAATCTTCCATGCCAAATTGAGCATCTCCTTCCTCCTTCATCTGAAATTAGAAGACCGAGAAAAGGATTCAACTGATTAATTAAAAGAGCATGATCAGTGCAAAAATAGAATAGACCCAAAAAGAGAGCTTTGTACAAACCTTCAGTTCTTTGAGTACGGTCAGATCTCTATTAGCTAGATCACTTAACTGTTCTGACATTTCCTCCAAAAATTCTAACACCTGTAGCGGAAAACCCTTTAGAACATGTGGGGTTAACTTGGTGGCATACGCAGATGCAAGTGAACATAAGAAGGAATGCCCAAAACGCCGTCCTGTTGGCAAGCTCAGTAGCTCAGACTTGGCATGGAAGAATCCATTCACTAGGCACAGTTTGCTAAAAATGGACACTTTCAAGCATATTTAACAACAGGAAAGCACAAACCTTCCTCGATGTCATTGCCATTCTTGGTTCAATAGCAAAATCAGAATAGTTGGAGTACCCAAGCAATCTCGCAAGCCTGTGTCTTATCTGAACCTGAATATAAAAAACTGTAAGTTGTCAGTTCCATGGCTCTAGTCTACAATGAAATTATGCGCAATAGATGAACTTATACCCATTTTCAATCATTCAATGGGTTATTTCAAGCGCTTTTAGTAAGTCTAGATATCAGCACCCTCCTCACATTCCCCACCTGGATAGCCTAAGAAGCTCACTATCAACTAATCAAGCATAACTAGTGCAATTACCACATGTTGAAAGGAAAATAAGGAAATTCCTATTTCAAAGAGCTAGAACGATGCAAGCCAAGACAATAAAGAAATGCTGTGTAGAACTGAATGATGCTGTGACCTATGAGATGAAGTGAAATTGGTAATCAAAAGATACAAGTTTATGAAGTTAAAGATGCAGTTGGAGACATGGGGATACCAATTTTTCTAGGATGGCTACGTTCTGTTTTCCACCTTTCTGGCCATAAGCAACAGCGATCTGCTTCCTGGTAGAGCCAACCTTGGAAACAGTACAGAAACAAAGAAAAAAATTAGCAGCTAGTGCATAGAACAAACATGGCTCTAGTGCAAAAGAACCCATCATAAGTACTCCACAGAATATAGCAACAAGCCGCTAAGTAACCATTCACAGTGACACCAACCAAATGTACAGGCGCATGATCAAGCAGAAATGTGAAACTGACCTTGCAATGCTCAAGAATTGGAGTGACATGGTAACCTGTCAACAGAACCTTGCGCTTTCCATCTGTTTCTTCCAGATCCTGAGTTAAACGGTAATAGTTAAACATAATCAGGAAGAAATACCATGATTGTTCTTTGTCTTCACTTTACACTTTCGTCCAACCATGAAGACAGAAAATGGTAACATATTATTTCAACATCCCAAAGTCTGAATGTCAAGGTGCACTCATATAAGCACAATGTTGGAAGCGTGAAGCATGATGCTGAACCCTCTGAAATGTTTTCACTTCCCTAGCTCACCTTTAAAAACTCAAGAGGCATTCCAGCTAACTCTTCCTCGCTTAATAGAAGAAATTTGGTGAAATCATTCATGTTTTGAATATACTTCAAATTTAAGTCATCAATGAGAGATTTCAACTTCTCCATTTCTTTCTTCTTGGTTTGAGTTAGTTTTGCTCCGTTGCGTTCAAACTCTCTTACCTGTCACCATAATGAGAGAAGTCAGCAATCGCATACTAACTGGGTCAAGCAGTTAGCCACACTGCCTGTATGCAGGCACTATATACTCTCTATCCCTAAAAGGAATCATAATTAGCCAGTTCTATAACTTAACTTCAGCTTTGATCTAACATCAACAAAGAACTTAGATTAGTTCTGTGTGCCAAAAATAATTGCAGAGATTAAATCGAGTAGATGTAACAGCACATAAGATGAATAGATGCAATGAGTCTCTAACAAGAATACTCAAATTATAGGCCGTCCATCAACAATACTCAGAAAACTATGGACAAATTGATCCTGACAAGAAGATAGACATCATTCAGAGTCTTGGAGATGACCCCACAAATATAAATATGCAGATGCCAGTCAGAACACGATTATGTATGAGGCTAGTTTCACATGTAGTGTCACGAATATTGTACCAGGCACTGGACAAATCTTGTTGCTTCCGGACCTATTCTTTCACCTCTCTCCGTGAAAGCCTTTACTACACGGTACACATCTTCACGCTGCCTGGTCACCTTGCAGGAAATAACAGGATTCTTAAACTAGGGGTTCAACAGTAATATATTGGATTAAAAAGGTGAATAACAGGGAATTCAGTTTCTTTTAAGAATGTTCATTTCTAGTCATATATCACCATATGACTTATACAACGGCGAAAAGGCTGGACTACTGGGACGATATTTATATATTAGAGATGCTCACTGAACTGGGCAAACAGTTTGAGTATCATCGCTTCATAGACACCAGGTTGAGAACCAGCATGCATAATTTCCCGGGTTTTTTTTAAGCAAAAGAGAGGCTACGCTCTCCGATTTTCATTATAGAAAACCATATGTCTTAAGACACTACTACAAACAGGAAATAAAAGTCACAACCATTACAGACCAGGAGGCACGACGGCCCCGACGAGCCACCATTGCTACTGATCATGCAAGATCAAAAGAACCCCAGAAGGCTAGCACAGCTGGAAACCCTTCAGGGGCACAAAATCTCTACTCCTATAAAAGACTCAGTTGGTGATGATGGTGTCTGCCATCCGTCATTTCTGACCATTAGATCTGCATCTAACGGCTGTGAGGTAAGTTGTGTCCTTTTTGCAACAATAGCCCACTTCTCTGCTCCAATTTGCAGAAAACCCCTTAGTATCTTGAAACCAACCACATCCCTCCCTCACCTCATCAAAACAGCCCAAGGAATATATTTTGAGTGAAACATAAATATATTTTTAGTGATATATGTATATCAAAACTAGAGTGTTTTCTTTCAAGTTTGTGAACAAGTATTATTCTACTTTGGATCCGTTGCAATGCACAGGCACATTGCTAGTATGGGCAGAAAGTCTAGAGTCTAAGCCCATCAGGGGGGAGATGACAACCACCTAATTCTATCAGCTGCATAATTTCCCATTGTTTTCAGTAGTAAATAAATGCCTGTTTGGGAAACGTATAATGACCCAGAGTTATGTCCAACAAGTGATATAATAAAACTAAGTAACAAACTAACAATGCACCTGCACAGCAGAAAGTGGGAATCCAATCGCTTCTCTGCTTCAACACTTGCCCTGCATATATCTTCAGATGGTGACACCATCCTTGGGAGCACACAAGCTTGAACCAGAGGGAACTGCTGGGCATCTAATTCTGCCAACGGTGCAATTGCATTAGCGAAGTTGACCTGCAATGAAACACATCATGTAGCAAGCAATAACAGGGTGATATTTTTTTAGTACATAGTGTATGAATATCAAGCTTGCATCCAGCAAGATTTAGGTTAATTTATTTTATCTGCATAGGCACCTCTGTATCTACTGAGACATGGAGCAATAACGACATGATGCCTACTCATGTATCACAATCAGGTTGTGTGCGCGGAATGGAAATCAAAAACCATGCCAAGCCTTTGACATTAAAGTGGCATTCCATAAAACAGGTTGCTGACAAAAATGAACGCCTGGCCTTTGACATTAAAGCTGCATTCTATAAAACAGCCTGCTGATAAAAATGCAGTGGCACCACATTGTTGCATTGCATACTTACCTTATCTAGGGGAACTGCGGCCACGGCATCATATGTTTCCTTCGACTTAGCAATAATCCGGTCAGCCAATCTCTTGATCTCCGCTGCTGAGAGGTTGACCTGCGCAGTAAACCCTGGAAGCTCTGCAACCAACCAATACATTAACTACTCAGAAACCACATCGGTATAAATATCCATGTCACTGTAAGAGCCAAATTCCCCAAAGCGGAATTTCCCGAGTCTCAGGCGTCGATTTCGCACAGCAAAATGGCGAAATAAACACAGACATATGCTGCATTGCTGTGCAATCGAACCGAAACGCCGTAGGTCTGCGCGGCTCGAGCAACACCAAAGCATCCACACGGGCTCGTATTCAAAATCCTCGAGGGTTTCGCGGTGCTCACCTTGCCGCTTCCTCCGGCGGTGGGCGGCGACGGCGGAGAAGGCGAGGTTGAGGCCGACGGCGACGAGCGCCGCGGCGCCGGCCACGGCTACCACGCGCCTCTCCTTCCTCCGGGGAGACATCCGGCGGGGCCTCCGCTTGTAGAAGGTTCTGGGGACGGGAGGGGGCGAAGCAGCTGAGCGAGGGAAGAGATGAGAGAGAGAGAGAGAGAGAGAGAGAGACGTTTCGGTGGCGGAATGGGCGAGGCCCCGACGCGAGCGAGCGGAGGTCACGAGGGCACTCGAGGCGGCCGTTGGATCCCCCGTCGACGGCTGGATTCACTACACGTTTTTTTTCGGGCGGCGTAGGCTGGACCGTGGCAGGCCTCGGCAAAAAGGCCAGGCCCGGTGGGGATACCGTCGTAGAGGCCCACGCAAGAGGCAGGCGCTCCGCGTGCGCGGGAGGCATAGTCCCACCTCGCCCAGCGAGAGGGGGCGGGAGGGCGCCGGGGATACAAATAGAGGGGCAGGGCAGCTGCTGCAACTCATACCTTTCTTGGCCTTTTTGCTAAGATCAAGTGTAATATCTGTTCTTATCAGTTTAATACTCCCTCCGTTTCATATTGTAGTGCCTATAGATTTTTGAGAAGTTAAATTTTGCAAATTTTAACCAAGTTTGTAGAGAAAAATACTTATATCTATAATAGCAAAAATATATTATGTGAAATTACATCTTATGATGAATCTAGTGATATATGTTTCGCACTCTAGATGTAAATATTATTTTTCATAAACTTGGTCAAAGTTTGTGAGGTTTGATTTTTTAAAAAATCTATAGGCACTACATTATAGAAAGGAGGGAGTATCTGATATGTGGGGTACATCCCCACAACGATATTAAATTTATTTTTTATAGGGAAGGGTCCACCACAGTGGCCCCTCAGCTGTCGCCCGTGTCTTGCACTACCGCACGGGCTGGCGCACCCCAACCAAACCAATTCAATTTTTCTATACTGGTGGGACCGGCCAGTCAACTTGGGTAAACGATCGTTTGGTTCTGTGTATGGACTCACACTGCAGCGTTGGTCTCTCGAACGGCTGGTCCTGATCCAATTTAAACGTGCCGTTTGCGCGCCGTCCCGATCAGATCATGCAGAGCGATGCGATGCAGTCTCGCTGGCCAGGCTGTAAACCAAGGAGCGAACGACACAGCCATACATGCATGGGTACGCAGTACGCATACCGTTGATTAATTTGCAACCACGACGCGGAATGCAACGTCCATTGCTGTTTCTGCTTTTGATTTGACAGTATGAAGAGCAAGCAAACAAGAAGCACAAGAAGGTTTATGGGTTGATCCCTTTGTTGGTCGATTGGTTACTATAAAACGAAATTTCAAAATAAAAAGTGGCAACATGTGAACCCAAACTTGGCAGTATAACTCCTATGCATTGCTTCTGGTTTCATACAATGGCTTACTCTCAGAAAAGAGAAAACTCAACATTACAACTTTAAACTTGCCACTCGGTCAAGAATCAACATCAACTTCAAAACAAGTTATCTTACACCTAAACTTTGCAACCGGTCCAAGATTCAACCCTATGCTCGCATTACCCTGGTTTCGACCGCATTGACTGATGACTGAACACCACCACGTCAGCAGTTGACCCCTAATTACATACAGGACCCACCCCAAATCTACTCTCAGCGGTCAGCAACAACAAACAAGCAGCCCCCTCCACCGACCACTCCCCACTAGCCACCACACATTGCCCCTCCCCCGACCAATCACTGCCGGCCATAAGCTAGCTCCCCTCCCCGAACCACACTCCCCGTCGGCCATTATCAAGCGATGGTGGGCGACAGCACGTGGAACTTGCCGTGACAATTAGGGGTGGGCATAAAAACCGATGGACCGAAGACCGAACTGATGCCGAAACCGAATAAACCGAAATTTCGGTTTTTTTGGTTAGTACAGAAAAATTCGGTTTTCACGCTTGCTAACCGAACTAAACTTTCTTGGTTCGGTAGTACCCAGGTTAACCGAATAAAAAACCGAGCATATGTGAAGGTGCTGAACGAATAGTCAAATCACCTTGCTCTCCCACGCCAGAATAAAATATCACGCGCCAGATCCGTGCGTGCAACAGAAACGCATGCAGCTTTTACTTTCGAGACAGGGAGCGCATGCAGCTGGTTGAATCAGTCGACGGGGATGATACTTTATTGCGGAAAAAATAGCGCATGCAAGGCCCAAGGAGAGAAGCCGTTGTGGGCTTCTTTTTCTCGTGTGATGAGGCCGCTGTATGGCCGTTGTGCTTGTTACATGTGCGTACCTACAGAACCATGAGGCGTTGCCCGTTGTTGTTTAGTCCCACCTCGGCTGGCCACACACAAGCAGTTGGACAGATTGGCTATATAAGAGTGCACGACACGAGGATGGGTGTCAAATACGCGGCTCAAATTCTTTTAGCATATTCGGTAAATATGGTATAAACCGAATACCAAACCGAAAACTTGGTTAACCGAATTTTCGGTTAGCTATTTTAAGATGTATTTTTCGGTTTTTAATTTTAGAAACCGAATTTATGAAAACACCGAACGGTAGAAACCGATATTTCGGTTTATACCGAATGCCCACTGACAATGTGGTTAGAGCTCATAGCAATGGTGCCCATGACCCCATAACTTCACCACATTCATTTCCATTGGTAGCGGCATTTAGCGTCATAGCCATGGCGGCTCAGCATTGTGGCTCGGATAAGGCGGAGGGAGTCAGGGAGAACCCCACAGTGGTGCCAAGAATCCGAACATGGGAAGTATGTGATTGTTTTGCTTATATAATGTATATTTCAACAGTCTGAATTGTACATGTGTTTTTTGGTAAAGGGTAATCATAGTATGCATGCATTTGCATAAATTTATGTTTTATGTTCAGATCTGGAATGTTCATGTCCAAAGATGGGAAATACATTTGCGAAAAGAATACATTTTCTTGGTGTTCATGTTAAAAAGAGGGATGTAAAGTGTGAACCAAAATATCTTAAGTTATCTCATAGTGTAAACATGTATAAAGTTAAGGTATGTTGTGGAAAGTTGGAGAAACACAGATAGGTGCCTACAAAAAATGTAGAAGTAAATATTTTCAAAACATATATATTATGTTTCCTAAAATAACATATTTGAGCGCGATCTCTCGTCCTCATAAACTCTTACTGGCAACTCGTTGTCGAACTGCACGAGGAGGCCACCATGGAGCCGAACAAGGTTGTTGTCTAGCTGTTGTGTTGCCCTCGATGTTAATTAGTGTTTTTGTAAAAAAAATGTTTTTTATGGCAACAATTGGCAATTCAACTAGTAGTTAATTAAATGCAGAAGGGTAAGAAATAGCTGGATTCACAACCTCAGTCTAGAAGAAGCCCTAAATATAATCTCATTTGAAATAAAATAGGGATCTAATCATGAGAAAGATTTGCCATGGGAGGAGAGTATGACAAGATAACAGGGTCCGAACAACACTTTTTTTATAGAGAGTAGCAATGCAAAATTGAAACTTAAAGGGTATCAGCCCTAACGCATGCATGCCTCCACCCTCCCCCCCCCCCCCCCCCAACACACACACAGGGAGAGAGAGCGCCAACACTTTTTTACATGGAGAGAACCGACAACTAGCCTAAGAATTTGCAGGTAAAAAACAAGCACGGGTATGTGTCGTGGTTCCAAGTCTGACAGTAGAATAGGGGGTAGGTATGGAGAGGCAAGATCCTAGCTATAGAGTAGTTGTAAACACAAGGGATGTACGAGTTCAGGTCCTTCTCGGAGGAAGTAACAGCCCTACGTCTCGGAGCCCGGAGGCGGTCGACTGGATTATGAGTGTATGGATTACAAGGGTGCCAACCCCTTACATTGAGGAGGGGGGTGACTTATATAATGTCCGCCAGACCCCTACGGCCCTCAGTAATGCAGGGTTTAAAGTACGTTAAAGCTAGGCGTTACTGATAACGCCTTACATAAAGTGTCCTAAATGCCATAAAGACTACTTAATTACAGACCGTCTGGATGCAGAGTGGCTCTTGATCTCCTGGTGGTCGAGTGAGTCTTCATGGTCGAGTCCTTCGAGTCTGTCGAGTGAAGTCCCTCTTGGTCGACTGGAAGGCAGCTTCTTCTGAGGGTGTCCTTGGGAAGGGTGCTTAGGTCAGGTCTATGACCCTACCCTAGGTACATGACCTCATCATTAGCCCCCGAATGGATCGAGGTTTAAGTGAGAAAGGAGTTGATAATATTTCCGACCTGCTTTCGTGTTCTGGACATGCATCTTCTTGGACCAATAATCTCTTCGTTGATAACAGCAACTTTTCTTTCAGTCGCCTTGATCCATTCTTTTCTCTCGTCGAGTGAACTTTTGAACTTGATAATTTCCGAGCGACGGGTCGCAGGAAATCTCTCGTCTGACAGATTGATCTCCTGTTAGCGGATTTCGCGGGATCCGAATTTTGGGAAGCGCGCGAAGTGGGGCGGACCGCGGCGCTCGGATGGGATAGGGCATAGATGCCTCAATTTCCGCGCCGCCTTTTTCGCCACGTATCGCGTACGCGCGACTGTTTCGGGATGTGATAGGACCGTCCGGGCCCACTCGTCAGCCACTCGGAAGTGTCCTTATAAAGGCGCCCGGTGAGGGTTTTGGAACAGTATCTCTCCATTCTTCCCTCTGCCCTCTCCGCCTCCGCCCACAGCGCCTGCTCTCGCCTCCACCCAACCACTCCTCGTACGCTTCACCGGCAACAAGGGTGAAGGAGAAGACTGTGGCTCTGGAGCGCACGAAGAAGGCGACGGCGACGGGGAAGGCGAAAGGGAGAGCGACCAGTCGGGGCGGATCCTCGTCAAGGTCCCGCCTGCCGCACGGTTGGGTTCAAGGAGATTGGATCCGCTCGACCATCACCGAGAGGGATCTCACTGAGATGGCCAACGAGGGTTTGATCCCCCACGGAGCAGCGAGGCTCCCGGGGAACGAGTGGCAACCACAGCCGCAGGAGGGTGAGTGTGTTCTTCTGGCTACCCACGTCGACCATGGGTTCTCCCTGCCTCCGAGTGTTTTCTTCCGTGGTTTCTTGAATTTCTTTGGGGCGCAACTCCACCACTTCAATCCAAATTCCATCGCCTACCTTGCTGCCTTCGTGTCCATGTGCGAGAACTTCCTGGGCTGCCGACCGCACTGGGGTCTGTTCAAGCACATATTCACTTGTCGTTCTCAGACAGTGAAAAAGGCGAGTCCAGATGACGATAAGACCAAGGTTATTCAGATGTGTGGGGGTCTGGGGATTCAAATGAGGAGCAAGAGCTCCTTTCCGGCCATGACCCTCCCTGAGTCGGTCAGAGGATGGCAGTCGACTTGGTTCTACTGCCAAGACGAGTCGACGCCGGGGCAGTCGAGTGGTCTCCCTCCATTCTCTATGGACCGAGTGTTGGGGAACGTAGTAATTTCAAAAAATTTCCTACGCACACGCAAGATCATGGTGATGCATAGCAACGAGAGGGGAGAGTGTTGTCTACGTACCCTCGTAGACCGAAGCAGAAGCGTTGACGCAACGTAGAGGAAGTAGTCGTACGTCTTCCCGGTCCAACCGATCCAAGCACCGTTACTCCGGCACCTCCGATTTCTTGACACATGTATAGCTCGATGACGCACCCCGAACTCCGATCCAGCAGAGGCACGGGTGAGTTCCATCAGCACGACGGCGTGGTGACGATCTTGATGTTCAACTATCGCAGGGCTTCGCCTAAGCACCGCTACAATATGACCGAGGTGTAATATCGTGGAGGGGGGGCACCGCACACGGCTAAGGAACGATCACGATGATCTACTTGTGTGTCTATGGGGTGCCCCCCGCCCCCGTATATAAAGGAGGGAGGGAGGAGGGGGCTGGCGTAAGGGGAGGCGCGCCCTAGGAGGGGGAAACCTACTCCAAGTAGGTTTCCCCCCTCTTTTTCCTAATAGGAGTAGGAGAGGGAAGGAAGAGGGGGGAGGAGAGAAGGAAAGGGGGGCCGGCCCCCCTCCCAATTTGGATTGGGCTTGGGGGGGGGGCGCCCCCTCCTTTGCTCCTTCTCCCTCCCTTCCACTAAGGCCCAATAAGGCCCATATACTTACCGGGGGGTTCCGGTAACCTCCAAGGAACTCCGGTATAATCCCAATCTCACCCGGAACCTTTCCGGTGTCCAAATATATCCGTCCAATATATCAATCTTTATGTATCGACCATTTCGAGACTCCTCGTCATGTCCGTGATCACATCCGGGACTCCGAACAACCTTCGGTACATCAAAATACATAAACTCATAATATAACTGTCATCGAAACCTTAAGCGTGCGGACCCTACAGTTCGAGAACAATGTAGACATGACCGAGACACGTCTCCGGTCAATAACCAATAGCGGGACCTGGATGCCCATATTGGTTCCTACATATTCTACGAAGATCTTTATCGGTCAAACCGCACAACAACATACGTTGTTCCCTTTGTCATCGGTATGTTACTTGCCCGAGATTCGATCGTCGGTATCCAATACCTAGTTCAATCTCGTTACCGGCAAGTCTCTTTACTCGTTCCGTAATACATCATCTCGCAACTAACTCATTAGTTGAAATGCTTGCAAGGCTTAAGTGATGTGTATTACCGAGAGGGCCCAGAGATACCTCTCCGACATTCGGAGTGACAAATCCTAATCTCGAAATATGCCAACTCAACAAGTACCTTTGGAGACACCTGTAGAGCACCAATATAATCACCCAGTTACGTTGTGACGTTTGGTAGCACACAAAGTGTTCCTCCGGTAAACAGGAGTTGCATAATCTCATAGTCACAGGAACATGTATAAGTCATGAAGGAAGCAATAGCAACATACTGAACAATCGGGTGCTAAGCTAACGGAATGGGTCATGTCAATCAGATCATTCAACTAATGATGTGACCCCGTTAATCAAATAACAACTCTTTGTCCATGGTTAGGAAACATAACCATCTTTGATTAACAAGCTAGTCAAGTAGAGGCATACTAGTGACACTCTGTTTGTCTATATATTCACACATGTATTATGTTTCCGGTTAATACAATTCTAGCATGAATAATAAACATTTATCATGATATAAGGAAATAAATAATAACTTTATTATTGCCTCTAGGGCATATTTCCTTCAGTCTCCCACTTGCACTAGAGTCAATAATCTAGATCACATCACAATGTGATTAACATCGATAGTTCACATCATCATGTGATTAACACCCGTAGTTCACATCGCCATGTGACCAACACCCAAAGGGTTTACTAGATTCAGTAATCTAGTTCACATCACTATGTGATTAATACCCAAAGAGTACTAAGGTGTGATCATGTTTTGCTTGTGAGAGAATCTTAGTCAACGGGTCTTTCACATTCAGATCCGTTATGTATTTTGCAAATTTTCTATGTCTACAATGCTCTGCACAAAGCTACTCTAGCTAATTGCTCCCACTTTCAATATGTATCTAGATCGAGACTTAGAGTCATCCAGATTGGTGTCAAAACTTGCATCGATGTAACCCTTTACGACGAACCTTTTGTCACTTCCATAATCGAGAAACATATCCTTATTCCACTAAGGATAATTTTGACCGCTGTCCAGTGATCTACTCCTAGATCACTATTGTACTCCCTTGCCAAACTCAATGTAGGGTATATAATAGATCTGGTACACAGCATGGCATACTTTATAGAACCTATGGCCAAGGCATAGGGAATGACTTTCATTCTCTTTCTATCTTCTGCCGTGGTCGGGTTTTGAGTCTTACTCAATTTCACACCTTGTAACACAGGCAAGAACTCTTTCTTTGACTGTTCCATTTTGAACTACTTCAAAATCTTGTCAAGGTATGTACTCATTGAAAAAACTTATCAAGCGTCTTGATCTATCTCTATAGATCTTGATGCTCAATATGTAAGCAGCTTCACCGAGGTCTTTCTTTGAAAAATTCCTTTCAAACACTCCTTTATGCTTTGCAGAATAATTCTACATTATTTCCGATCTACAATATGTCATTCACATATACTTATCAGAAATGTTGTAGTGCTCCCACTCACTTTCTAGTAAATACAGGCTTCACCGCAAGTCTGTATAAAACTATATGCTTTGATCAACTTATCAAAGCGTATATTCCAACTCCGAGATGCTTGCACCAGTCCATAGATGGATCGCTGGAGCTTGCGTATTTTGTCAGCACCTGTAGGATTGACAAAACCTTCTGGTTGCATCATATACAACTCTTCTTTAAATCCATTAAGGAATGTAGTTTTGTTTATCCATTTGCCAGATTTCATAAAAATGCGGCAATTGCTAACATGATTTGGACAGACTTAAGCATCACTACGAGTGAGAAAATTTCATCATAGTCAACACCTTGAACTTTGTAAAAAACCTTTTTCGACAAGTCTAGCTTTATAGATAGTAACACTACTATCAACGTCCGTCTTCCTCTTGAAGATCCATTTATTTTCTATGGTTTGCCGATCATCGGGAAAATCCATCAAAGTCCATACTTTGTTCTCATACATGGATCATATCTCAGATTTCATGGCCTCAAACCATTTTGCGGAATCCGGGCTCATCATTGCTTCCTCATAGTTCGTAGGTTCGTCATGGTCAAGTAACATGACCTCCAGAATGGGATTACCGTACCACTCTGGTACGGATCTCACTCTGGTTGACCTACGAGGTTCGGTAGTAACTTGATCTGAAGTTACATGATCATCATCATTAGCTTCCTCACTAATTGGTGTAGTAGTCACAGGAACAGATTTCTGTGATGAACTAATTTCCAATAAGGGAGAAGGTACAATTACCTTATCAAGTTCTACTTTCCTCCCACTCACTTCTTTCGAGAGAGGATCCATTCTCAGCAACGAATGTCTTGTCTTCGGATCTGTGATAGAAGGTGTACCCAACAGTCTCCTTTGGGTATCCTATGAGGACGCATTTCTTCGATTTGGGTTTGAGCTTATCAGGATGAAACTTTTTCACATAAGCATCACAACCCCAAACTTTAAGAAACGACAACTTTGGTTTCTTGCTAAACCACAGTTCATATAGTGTCGTCTCAACGGATTTAGATGGTGCCCTATTTAACGTGAATGCAGCTGTCTCTAATGCATGATCCCAAAACGATATTGGTAAATCGGTAAGAAACATCATAGATTATACTATATCCAATAAAGTACGGTTATGACGTTCGGACACACCATTATGATGTGGTGTTCCAGGTGGCATGATTTTGTGAAACTATTCCACATTGTTTTAATTGAAGACCAAACTCGTAACTCAAATATTTGTCTCTGCGATCAGATCGTAGAAACCTTATTTTCTTGTCACGATGATTTTCCACTTCACTATGAAATTCTTTGAACTTTTCAAATGTTTCAGACTTAAGTTTCATCAAGTAGATATACCCATATCTGCTCAAATCATCTGTGAAGGTCAGAAAATAACGATACCCGCCGCGAGTCTTAACACTCATCGGATCGCATACATCAGTATGTATTATTTCCAATAAGTCAGTTGCTCGCTCCACTGTTCCGGAGAACGGCGTTTTGGTCATCTTGCCCATGAGGCACGGTTCGCAAGTACCAAGTGATTCATAATCAAGTGGTTCCAAAAGACCACCAGTATGGAGTTTCTTCATGCGCTTTACACCGATATGACCTAAACGGCAGTGCCACAAATAAGTTGCACTATCATTATCAACTCTGCATCTTTTGGCTTCAACACTATGAATATGTGTATCATTACTATCGAGATTCATCAAAAATAGACCACTCTTCAAGGGTGCATGACCATAAAAGATATTACTCATATAAATAGAACAACCATTATTCTCTGATTTAAATGAATAACCGTCTCGCATCAAACAAGATCCAGATATAATGTTCATGCTCAACGCTGGCACCAAATAACAATTATTTAGGTCTAATACTAATCCCGAAGGTAGATGTAGAGGTAGCGTGCCGACTGCGATCACATCGACTTTGGAACCATTTCCCACGCGCATTGTCACCTCGTCCTTTGCCATTGTTCGCTTAATCCGTAGTCCCTGTTTTGAGTTGCAAATATTAGCAACAGAACCAGTATCAAATACCTAGGTGCTACTACGAGCTCTAGTAAGGTACACATCAATAACATGTATATCACATATACCTTTGTTCACCTTGCCATCCTTCTTATCCGCCAAATACTTGGGGCAGTTCCGCTTCCAGTGAGCAGTCTGCTTGCAGTAGAAGCACTCAGTTTCAGGCTTAGGTCCAGACTTGGGTTTCTTCTCTTGAGCAGCAACTTGTTTGCTGTTCTTCTTGAAGTTCCCCTTCTTCTTCCCTTTACCCTTTTTCTTGAAACTAGTGGTCTTGTTGACCATCAACACTTGATGCTCCTTCTTGATTTCTACCTCCGAAGCCTTTAGCATTGCGAAGAGCTCGGAAATCGTCTTATCCATCCCTTGCATATTATAGTTCACCACGAAGCTCTTGTAGCTTGGTGGAAGTGATTGGAGAATTCTGTCAATGACGCTATCATCCGGAAGAGTAACTCCCAGTTGAATCAAGTGATTACAATACCCAGACATCTTGAGTATGTGCTCACTAACAGAACTAATCTCCTCCATCTTGCAGCTATAGAACTTATTGGAGACTTCGTATCTCTCAATCCGGGCATTCTTCTGGAATATTAACTTCAACTCCTGGAACATCTCATATGCTCCATGACGTTCAAAACGTCGTTGAAGTCCCGGTTCTAAGCCGTAAAGCATGGCACATTGAACTATCGAGTAGTCGTCAGCTTTGCTCTGCCAGACGTTCTTAACGTCGTCAGTTGCATCAGCAGCAGGCCTGGCACCCAGCGGTGCTTCCAGGACATAATTTTTCTGTGCAGCAATGAGGATAATCCTCAAGTTACGGACCCAGTCCGCGTAGTTGCTACCATCATCTTTCAACTTAGCTTTCTCAAGGAACGCATTAAAATTGAACGGAACAACAGCACGGGCCATCTATCTACAATCAACATAGACAAGCAAGATACTATCAGGTACTAAGTTCATGATAAATTTAAGTTCAATTAATCATATTACTAAAGAACTCCCACTTAGACAGACATCTCTCTAGTCATCTAAGTGATCACGTGACCCAAATCAACTAAAACATAATCGATCATCACGTGAGATGGAGTAGTTTTCAATGGTGAACATCTTATGTTGATCATATCTACTATATGATTCACGCTCGACCTTTCGGTCTCCGTGTTCCGAGGCCATATCTACATATGCTAGGCTCGTCAAGTTTAACCTGAGTATTCTGCGTGTGCAAAACTGGCTTGCACCCGTTGTAGATGGACGTAGGGCTTATCACACCCGATCATCACGTGGTGTCTGGGCACGACGAACTTTGGCAACGGTGCATACTCAGGGAGAACACTTCTTGATAATTTTTAGTGAGAGATCATCTTAAAATGCTACCGTCAATCAAAGCAAGATAAGATGCATAAAGGATAAACATCACATGCAATCAATATAAGTGATATGATATGGCCATCATCATCTTGTGCTTGTGATCTCCATCTCCGAAGCACCATCATGATCACCATCGTCACCGGCGCGACACCTTGATCTCCATCGTAGCATCGTTGTCGTTTACGCCATCTATTGCTTCTACGACTATCGCTACCGCTTAGTGATAAAGTAAAGCAATTACAGGGCGTTTGCATTTCATACAATAAAGCGACAACCATATGGCTCCTGCCAGTTGCCGATAACTTCGGTTACAAAACATGATCATCTCATACAATAAAATATAGCATCATGTCTTGGCCATATCACATCACAACATGCCCTGCAAAAACAAGTTAGACGTCCTCTACTTTGTTGTTGCAAGTTTTACGTGGCTGCTACGGGCTTAAGCAAGAACCAATCTCACCTACGCATCAAAACCACAACGATAGTTTGTCAAGTTGATGCTGTTTTAACCTTCGCAAGGACCGGGCATAACCACACTCGGTTCAACTAAAGTTGGAGAAACTGACACCCGCTAGTCACCTGTGTGCAAAGCACGGCGGTAAAACCAGTCTCGCGTAAGCGTACGCGTAATGTCGGTCAGGGCCGCTTCATCCAACAATACCGCCGAACCAAAGTATGACATGCTGGTAAGCAGTATGACTTATATCGCCCACAACTCACTTGTGTTCTACTCGTGCATATAACATCAAACCATAAAACCTAGGCTCGCATGCCACTGTTGGGGAACGTAGTAATTTCAAAAAATTTCCTATGCACACGCAAGATCATGGTGATGCATAGCAACGAGAGGGGAGAGTGTTGTCTACGTACCCTCGTAGACCGAAGCGGAAGCGTTGACGCAACATAGAGGAAGTAGTTGTACGTCTTCCCGGTCCAACCGATCCAAGCACCGTTACTCCAGCACCTCCGAGTTCTTGACACACGTACAGCTCGATGACGCACCCCGAACTCCGATCCAGCAGAGGCACGGGGAGGAGTTCCGTCAGCACGACGGCGTGGTGACGATCTTGATGTTCAACTATCGCAGGGCTTCGCCTAAGCACCGCTACAATATGACCGAGGTGTAATATCGTGGAGGGGGGGCACCGCCCACGGCTAAGGAATGATCACGATGATCAACTTGTGTGTCTATGGGGTGCCCCCCGCCCCCGTATATAAAGGAGGGAGGGAGGAGGGGGCCAGCGTAAGGGGAGGCGCGCCCTAGGAGGGGGAAACATACTCCAAGTAGGTTTCCCCCCTCTTTTTCCTAATAGGAGTAGGAGAGGGAAGGAAGAGGGGGGAGGAGAGAAGGAAAGGAGGGGCCGGCCCCCCTCCCAATTCGGATTGGGCTTGGGGGGGCGCGCCCCCTCCTTTGCTCCTTCTCCCTCCCTTCCACTAAGGCCCAATAAGGCCCATATACTTACCGGGGGGTTCCGGTAACCTCCCGGAACTCCGATATAATCCCAATCTCAGCCGGAACCTTTCCGGTGTCCAAATATATCCGTCCAATATATCAATCTTTATGTCTCGACCATTTCGAGACTCCTCGTCATGTCCGTGATCACATCAGGGACTCCAAACAACCTTCGTACATCAAAATACATAAACTCATAATATAACTGTCATCGAAACCTTAAGCGTGCGGACCCTACGGTTCGAGAACAATGTAGACATGACTGAGACACGTCTCCGGTCAATAACCAATAGTGGGACCTAGATGCCCATATTGGTTCCTACATATTCTACGAAGATCTTTATCGGTCAAACCGCACAACAACATACGTTGTTCCCTTTGTCATCGGTATGTTACTTGCCCGAGATTCGATCGTCGGTATCCAATACCTAGTTCAATCTCGTTACCGGCAAGTCTCTTTACTCGTTCCGTAATACATCATCTTGCAACTAACTCATTAGTTGAAATGCTTGCAAGGCTTAAGTGATGTGTATTACCGAGAGGGCCCAGAGATACCTCTCCGACATTCGGAGTGACAAATCCTAATCTCAAAATATGCCAACCCAACAAGTACCTTTGGAGACACCTGTAGAGCACCTTTATAATCACCCAGTTACGTTGTGACGTTTGGTAGCACACAAAGTGTTCCTCCGGTAAACGGGAGTTGCATAATCTCATAGTCACAGGAACATGTATAAGTCATGAAGGAAGCAATAGCAACATACTGAATGATCGGGTGCTAAGCTAACGGAATGGGTCATGTCAATCAGATCATTCAACTAATGATGTGATCCCATTAATCAAATAACAACTCTTTGTCCATGGTTAGGAAACATAACCATCTTTGATTAACAAGCTAGTCAAGTAGAGGCATACTAGTGACACTCTGTTTGTCTATATATTCACACATGTATTATGTTTCCGGTTAATACAATTCTAGCATGAATAATAAACATTTATCATGATATAAGGAAATAAATAATAACTTTATTATTGCCTCTAGGGCATATTTCCTTCACCGAGCGCACACGCCCTCTTCTCTGAAGGTGCTCCCTGAGGAGAAAGCCCAAGTGAAGATGTTGATGGAGCGTGTTATCAAGTTAGTTCGGGAAGGAGTGACGGGTATGGACCTTATGGAGGTCTTCCTTAGGTGGCGCATCCAGCCACTTCAGTACCGAGGCCATTGTATGTGGTTGTACTGTGGAACCGAGGATGAAACTCGGGTCCATCCAGAAGCAGTCGACGACGCCACACTGGAGAGGTGGATGGCCGCGATCACAGGGAATAAAGACAGCCCTCGAGGAGCCAGGAGGATTCCGCCACTCGACCATTCTAGCACTCCAGACAAGGTATGCCCACTTTATCCCCAATTGTAATCTTGCCATACTTATTCTGCTTTCGCTGCAAATTGGTCGATTGATCTTTATTTTGCTGTCTGTCAGGCCACCACCGAACTATGCTCAATGCCCAATGGAGCACAGACGCCGACTGAAGAGGAGGAAGGAAGTGGGGGCGAAAGCCAGGAGGAGTGGGACTCGGATGCTGCTGCTGATGATGATGATGACGACTCTGATGGGGAGGAAGAAGAGGAGGAGGAGGAAGAAGTTGCACCGCCTCGCTCGGAAAGGCGATCGAAGCTCGTCCATGACCCTGCGACTGAACATGGCAAGGGGGTCGCGACTGTCGCGCACTCGACCAAGCGCCCTCGGACCACTTCTCCGGCGCCAACTGAGAAGGCTCCGAAGCAATCTTGAATGGCGCCATCGAAGCCGGCGAAGGTCTTGCCGAAGATGAAGGTGTCGATCCCCACCATATCAGGGTAAAAATGCTACTTGAGTCTTCTTGCTCTACATGAGTTTATTTTTGGTCGACTTATGAGTTAACCGACTGATTTTTGGAACTGCAGTGCTGCTACTTCTGATACCTCGGCCAGGGCTGACGATCATGAGATGGAAGATGCTGCTACCTCAAAACCTGGTATGACTTTCATAATCTCGTCTTCAGTCGATTGGCTCTTTGCTTCTGATTTTGATTCTTGTCTGTAGCTCCGTCCAATGTCGTTATTATCCTTCCTGACGACAACGATGAAGAACCACTGAGGCCAAGGAGGAACAGGAAAGCGTCTGCTGGCAAGGTGACTCAGGATGTGCCAGCCTCCGAGACACTGGTCGCGGAGGGAGAGAACACCACTCGGCCCACCATATCTTTCGCGGTGCCGTTGACGAGTGCTCACCCTGCATCGTCGAGTGCTGCACAGCCTTCACTTTTCTCGACCCACTACGTCCCAGAGGATCAAGCCAGTGCTGCAAAAGAAGCGATACGCCAGGCGGGAGTCATGATGGAGCAAGTGAAGGCCATCCGAGAAGCCAGCCAGGCAGCCTATGACGCCAGTTCTGCTCTTCAAAGTAACGTTCAGGTCAGTCGGTCATCGCCTATTCTGTTAGGATATGATATCTGAAAATTCTTCTTTCTGAAATCCGAAGTAATTGTCCTACACCCACTGGGTGTGTCGATTGGAATTCCGGGTTAGTGGGGGCACGCTGAGTGCACCCACTGGGTGTAGTCCCCGAGGCTATGGTGGACTGCCGGCAGTCGACCATAGGCTTTAGAAGTTAAGTTTTTCCTTCATTCGACTAGGTCGAATGGATTTCTCAAACCGGTGGGGGCACGCTGAGTGCACCCACTGGGTGTAGTCCCCGAGACAGTGGTCGACTGCTGGCAGTGGACTACAGTCTGAAGAGCAACTCCTGTTGTTTTTTTTCTTTTTTTGTTGTTGGTCGGCTGGTCGACTCTTGACTTGATAGAACTAGTGGGGGCACGCTGAGTGCACCCACTGGGTGTAGTCCCCGAGACTATGGTCGAATATTTGTATTCGACCGTAGTCTTAGAAACGTATGGTTTTTCCTTAGTCACTCGGAAGCGAATTGTCTTTGACATCTATCGATTGGTTCTTCATAGAAATCCTGCGACCTTGCGGCTCGTTACACTGAGTTGGAGAACAAACATATCCAGCTCGAGCTTGATCTGAAGTTGGTCCAGGAGAATTTGGCGAAGGCGAAGGAGGAAGCTAAAGGTATGTTTGGTGAGGCTTTCGACGACTGCTTTTGCTCCTCATTTGATTCAAACTCTGACCTTGCTGCAACTTTGCAGGCAAAGTGAAGGAGGCCCAGAAGAAGAAAGACCTTGAGTTGGCTGAGATGCAGAAAACAGCTTTAGAGAAGACCAAGCTCGCAGACGAGAAGTTGGCTTCGGTCACCAAGCTTGAAAAAGAGAACACCAATCTGAAAGCTGCTCTTGCCATTGCCAACAAGGAGGTCAGTCGACTGAAAAGTGATAAAACTGCTCTGAGTGACAAGGCTAGTGAGTTGGTGGGGAAGAAGAACAATCTGGAGGCTTATCTGGGCGGACTCGCCAAGAAGCTATTCCTCATGCTCGAAGGTAATCTTTTGCACCAAACAGGTATTTCAACTGTGAACTTTCCATTCGACTGTTGTCTTGACTCGGTGGTTGTTCTTGCACAATTTTGCCAAAACTTTGAAGAGGAGACTGGTCGACTGGAGCCCAACCTGGAGCCCATCAACTCTCCGGTGAATGATGAAGTCGCCATGAACGTGCTCCGGCTCGAATCTCGTGTTGCTGCCGTCGTTGATTATCTCGCAAGGCTGAAGGTCGCCACTTCCCGCATCGACGCTACGCTCTGGCCCAAGGAGACGCTCCGGAATGACCTCGGGTCTCTGATGACTCGACTGAACACAGTCCCAAGTCGAGTGCAGGAGTGGAAGAAATCCTCTGCCAGGTGTGGTGCAGATGTTGTTCTATCTCTGGCCCGAGTCCATTGCAAGTATGCACGAGAAGACAAGTTGGCGGCTCTTCGGGTGGCTAACACCAAGAAGCACGATTTCCGATCCTTCATGGAGACCTTCATCGCCGCTGCCACTCAGATTGCTAATGGAATCGACCTCGATGAGTTTGTTGCACCTTCCAGCCCTCCACAGGAGGGGTAAAAAACTTCTTGAGCTCAACACTTTAAATTTGCCTCAGTATGCCGAGTGATTTTGTAAACGACAAACCTTAACAGGCTTAGCGCCTGAGCACTTTTGGTTCCGTTAGGTATCTATCCGAACTTGGATTCGACGTTTGAATATGCTTGTATTTGGTTTGAGATGTCTTTTGCAGGTTAAAGCGAGATGCTTATTGCAATCGACTTGTTCCCCAATTCACTTAGGCAGGCACTGGGCTGCAGCTAAGCCTCCAAGGGTGAGGTTTGCTCTCCACTCGGCAGGATTTTCAAACTTAGGCGAGCACTGGGCTGCAGCTAAGCCCCCGAGTGGGAGGTCTGCTCTCCACTCGGTAGGATTTTTCAAAACTTAGGCGAGCACTGGGCTGCAGCTAAGCCCCCGAATGGGAGGTCTGCTCTCCACTCGGTGGGATTTTTATAACTTAGGCGAGCACTGGGCTGCAGCTAAGCCCCCGAGTGGGAGGTCTGCTCTCCACTCGGTAGAATTTTCAAAACTTAGGCAAGCACTGGGCTGCAGCTAAGCCCCCGAGTGGGAGGTCTGCTCTCCACTCGGTAGGATTTTCACGTTGTACTTGTGGCGTAGCTCGAAGGAGAGGGTCGCAGTCGAACTGCACCTCGTCCTTCTTGCGACCGCACGTTGTACTTGAGGCGTAGCTCGGAGGAGAGGGTCGCAGTCGACCTGCACCTCGTCCTCCTTGTGACCGCACGTTGTACTTGTGGCGTAGCTCGGAGGAGAGGGTCGCAGTCGACCTGCACCTCGTCTTCCTTGCTACCGCATGTTGTACTTGTGGTGTAGCTCAGAGGAGAGGGTCGCAGTCGACCTGTACCTCGTCCTCCTCGCGACCGCACATTGTACTTGTGGCGTAGCTCGAAGGAGAGGGTCACAGTCGACCCGCACCTCGTCCTTCTTGCAATCGCATGTTGAATTTGAACTTAGGCGAGTACTTAGACTGCAGCTAAGCCCCCGAGTGGGAGTCTGGCTCACCACTCGGTAGGATTTTATTGAAACTTAGGCGAGTACTTGGACTACAGCTAAGCCCCCGAGTGGGAGTCTGGCTCACCACTCGGTAAGATTTTATTGAAACTTAGGCGAGTACTTGGACTGCAGCTAAGCCCCCGAGTGGGAGTCTGGCTCACCACTCGGTAGGATTTTATTGAAACTTAGGCGAGTACTTGGACTGCAGCTAAGCCCCCGAGTGGGAGTCTGGCTCACCACTCGGTAGGATTTTATTGAAACTTAGGAGAAATGGATTCGCAGCTAAGCCCCCGAGTGGGAGGCTGGCTCACCACTCGGTAAGGATTTTTTTTACAAACTTAGGCAAAAACGGATTCGCAGCTAAGTCACCCACTGAGGGGGAAATTTTACTGAACAAATAAAAGTGACAAAAATCATTAGGGAAATTATGACACTATTATCCTGCAAAACATGGACTACAGAAGTACTTTTATTACAACTCATCCGAGTGAAAACTTAAGTGTAAAATGGGCGGAGTAGCTCCGCGTTCCAAGCTCGGGGCTCGTCAATTTTGTGCTCTACGTTGTAGAGATGGTACGCTCCGTTGTGGAGAACCTTGGTGACGATGATGGGTCCTTCCCAAGAAGGAGCAAGCTTATGTGGTTTCTGCTGATCCACTCGGAGAACCAAATCTCCTTCCTGGAAGGCTCGACTCTTCACGTGTTTGGCGTGGAAGCGACGCAAGTCTTATTGGTAGATGGTCAATCGGATCAGAGCCATCTCCCTTTCTTCTTCCAAAAGGTCAACTGCATCTTGCCGCGCTTGTTCCGCTTCAGCCTCGTTGTAGAGCTCAACTCGAGGAGCATTGTGGAGCATATCACTCGGCAAGACCGCTTCAGCTCCATAGACCAAGAAGAATGGAGTCCTTCCAGTCGACCGATTAGGCGTGGTCCTTAGACCCCAAAGCACCAAGGGAAGTTCATCGACCCATGCTCCAGCCGCATGCTTAAGGTCACGCATCAGTCGGGGTTTCAACCCTTTGAGGATCAAGCCATTGGCTCGCTCCGCTTGTCCATTCGACTGTGGATGGGCGACCGAAGTGTAGTCGACTCGTGTGCCTTGAGATGTGCAGAATGCTCTGAATTCCTCCGAATCGAAGTTTGATCCATTGTCTGTGATGATGCTGTGTGGGACTCCGTATCTAAATATCAGTTCCCTGATGAAGCTAACAGCAGTACCGGCGTCAAGATTCTTGATGGGTTTAGCCTCAATCCACTTGGTGAACTTGTCGACTGCCACCAGTACATGCGTGAAACCGTTTCGACCTGTCCTCAAGGGGCCCACCATATCCAACCCCCATACTGCGAAGGGCCTGACGAGTGGTATGGTCTTCAGAGCTGACGCAGGCTTGTGTGACATGTTGGAGTAAAACTGACATCCCTCGCACTTGTCCACTATCTCCTTTGCCATCTCATTCGCCCTTGGCCAGTAAAATCCAGCTCGGTATGCTTTGGCTAAGATGGTCCGAGAGGACGCATGATGGCCACAGGTCCCCGAGTGGATATCATCAAGGATGATTCAACCTTCTTCTGGCGTTATACACTTCTGACCAACTCCAGTCGCGCTTTCTCTGTATAGCATCCCCTTGATCACGGTAAAGGCTTTGGATCGGCGGACGATCTGTCGAGCCTCTTCTTCGTCCTCTAGGAGCTCTTTTCTTAGGATATACGCAATATACGGAATTGTCCAATCGGGAGTGATCACTAAGGCTTCCATGATCAAGTCGACCACCGCTGGAACTTCAACCTCAGTCGGATCTGTGGCACTCATGGGCTGCGGAGCTTCTTCAGTAAAAGGATCTTCTTTGACTGATGGAGTATGGATATGCTCCAAGAACACACCACTGGGAATGGCTTCTCTCTTGGAACCTATCTTTGCCAAATCATCAGCCGCTTGATTTTTCAGTTGGGGTATATGATGGAGCTCTAACCCCTCAAACTTCTTTTCCAGCTTCCTCACTGCATTGCAGTATCCAGTCATGGCTGGGCTTCTTACGTCCCACTCCTTCATCACTTGGTTGACCACCAAATCTGAGTCGCCATAAACCATAAGGCAACGGACGCCGAGTGAAATGGCCATGCACAACCCATACAAAAGGGCCTCGTATTCTGCCTCATTGTTGGAGGAATCAAAGTGAATCTAGAGCACATATCTGAGCTTATCTCCTCTGGGGGAAACCAGGACAACCCCGGCACCGGAACCATTCAACATCTTAGAGCCATCAAAGAACATGGTCCAATGCTGTAACGCCCTCGATGCGGCTATATCTCCCACGTGTCGAAGCACGACTTAGAGGCATAACCGCATTGAAAGCAATGTCGCAAGTGAGGTAATCTTCACACAACCCATGTAATACATAAGGGAAAGAGATATATAGTTGGCTTACAATCGCCACTTCACACAATTACATGAATAAAGCATTACATCATCCAGTTACAATCACGGTCCGACTACGGAACCAAAATAAAGAAGAACCCCAAATGCGACAAAGGTCCCCGATCGACCCCAACTGGGCTCCACTACTGATCAACTAGAATGAAACAACACAAAGGGCAAGATCTTCATCGAGCTCCTCCTTGAGCTTGGTTGCGTCACCTGCTCGGTAACATAGGCACCTGCAAACTGGTTTTGGAAGTATCTGGTGAGCCACGAGGACTCAGCAATCCCATTACCATGGGTATCAAGACTAGCAAAGCTTAATGGGAAAGGAAGGGATAAAGTGGTGAGGTTGCAGCAGCGGCTAAGCAAGTATGGTGGCTAACATACGCAACTGAGAGCGAGAAGAGAAACAAGCGGAACGGTCGTGAGCTAACAATGATCAAGAGGTGATCCTGAACACCTACTTACGTCAAACATAACCCAAAGACCGTGTTCACTTCCCGGACTCCGCCGAGAAGAGACCATCACGGCTACACACGCGGTTGATGCGTTTTAATTCGGATCTGGTGTCAAGTTGTCTACAACCGGACATTAACAAATTCCCATATGCCACATAACCGCGGGCACGGCTCTCGAAAGTTTATACCCTGCAGGGGTGTCCCAACTTAGCCCATGACAAGCTCTCGCGATCAACGAAGGAATAGACCTTCTCCCAGGAAGACCCGATCAGTCTCGGAATCCCGGTACATCAAGACATTTCGACAATGGTAAAACAAGACCAGCAAAGCCGCCCGAATGTGCCGACAAATCCTGATAGGAGCTGCACATATCTCGTTCTCAGGGCACACCGGATTGTCCAAACTTCCGGTAGGTGAGCCCAGAGTTGCCCCTGGTGGCCACCGGCGGCTGACGGTTTGGACCAACACTCACGACGAGCACTGGCCCGGGGGGGGGGGGGTAAAAATAAGATGACCCTCGAGAGCGCGACTCCCAAGGGAAAAAGGGCTAGGTGAGGCAAATGGTAAAACCAAGGTCGGGCCTTGCTGGACAAGTTTTATTCAAAGCGAACTGTCAGGGGGGGTCCCATAAATCACCCGACCGCGTTAGGAACGCAAAATCCGGGAACATAACACCGGTATGACGGAAACTAGGGCGGCAAGAGTGGAACAAAACACCAGGCATAATGCCGAGCCTTCCACCCTTTACCAAATATATAGATGCATTAATAATATAAGAGATATTGTGATATCCCATCATAACCCTGTCCACCATGGAGCAATCTTCAACTTCACCTGCAACTAACAACGCTATAAGAGGGGCTGAGCAAAGCGGTAACATAGCCAAACAACGGTTTGCATAGGAAAGGTGTCAAAGGTTAGAGGTTCATGGCAATATGGGATGGCTTGATAAACAGGTAATAGGTAGCGCAGCATAGCGATAGAACGAAGCAACTAGCATAGCAATAATAGTAGTGAGATCCAGGGTAGCGGTCATCTTGCCTGAAATCCCGCAAGGAAGAAGAACGAGTCCATGAAGAAGACGAACGGATGAAGCCGAACCAATCATCGACGAACGAATCCTCACGATCGCAACGAAACAGGAACTAACAAGAAGAAGCACACAACATAGGTAAACACACCACACATGAACAAGGCATGATGCACAACAAGCATGATGCATGACCAAGCTACATGAAGCTACTCATGGCAAGAGATGATGCAAATAAGAACAACACATCAAGGCAAGTTTAAATGAGGCCGGGAACAACATATAACAATTCCGGTAAGTCCTCATATGCAAATTTCGAAATTGGTCCAGAACTGAATAAACATTATGTTGAAGTTGTTAAACAGCAAGTTAAGATGCACCAAGATGATCTACGCGAAATTCTAGTCAAGTTACATATAAAGTTCATTAGATTCGGAGCTACGGCCTAGAAGATATGAGCAAAACAAGTTAAGCATGGCATCGATGCAAAATGCACCCAAACATCAAGCAACCACACCAAAACAAGGATGCAACATGATAATATGAAGCTACATGCAAAATCAAGCAAGTTTCATATAGAGCACACTCAAAACGTAGCAACGGTGTAACACACACACACTATACAAGTCATAGCAACAATCTGACCAAAACAGCAACTAGGCATATTGCAAGCATCAAAACAATATGCTACAGCACCCCAACATAATAACAAAAGGCATGGGCATGAAGTACAGGTAAAGCATAACAAAACATGAACACTGAGCTATCTCCGGAAACAACTAGAACATGCTCCAAAACACATGGAGATATTGCAAATAATAACAGTTTCAGACTTTAGCAGAAATAACATCAGGTTGCAATGTTTAGAGCAAGCAAACAACATGTTACAGGAACTTATCATGGCAAACAAAGGCATGGCATGAATCTACTAATAGCATAGATCAAAAGTCCCTTACTGACCATGAGCCAAAAAGGCACGGAAAATATGATGGCACCCATGTAAACATGGCAAGTTATATTACAGATTCATACATGGCAGAAACAATAATAAGTAGGCATGTTGGTGAGCTTGAACCACTCACCACAGAGCAATACATGGCATGGCAAGGCAACCAACAGTAAGAAGGCATGTTTGAGAAGCTAAGCATGGCAAGAGCAAGTTCATAGGATGCATGGATCACTAGGAAAACACATGGGAACAAGTGAACTTAATGTAAACAGGCTGACAGCAACATTTTCAAGCAACTTTGGAGCAAGATAACAACATATTCCAGCAGGCTATAATTACAACCAAGGCCATGAATGGATAGAGCATGACATGTAGATAAAAACATGTTTATAGAGCATCTCCAGATTATGCATAGAATGATTAGTAGAAGCATGTTAACATAGCAACAAAATATAAGAGAATCTGTCAGGAAAACAACAACAGCAACTACCCTACTTAGCAAGCTTGATACACTCAGCACACAACTCACAAAAATACATGGTAAACACCCCTGAAAAGATGGCATGGCATAGATCAACATTCATGTAGACATCAACCTCATAGGATGCACACCTCAATCATGGCAAAAATGATAAAACAGCAAGTTATAACAGTTTCAGCAGATTAACATCAACATGCACTCTTCCAACAGCATTTCGGGCATCAAGATGAGCTCAAATTAAAATGATGCAATGGAATGAAATGATGTACTCGTCGAGACGAACAATTTGACATATTATACGCATGAAACGGAGCTACGGATGCAGAGATGTGATGGCATGAACATGGCATGATGATGACAAATTTAGGGACTTCGAGAAATATACCCCTCCAAAACAGATCTAGGGTTGACTTGCACGTAGATCGAGGTTCGCCGGAATCCTTGCCGGAGTTGGGGCCGGAGGTGGCCGGGAAGGCGCGGGGAGGTGCAGATCGGGGCCGGGGAGGCCGGATCTGGCCGGGGCGGCGCCGGCGGAGCTCGCCGCGGGGCTGGGCGGCGCGGGCTAGCTCCGGCAGGGAGCTCGCCGGCCGGGGCGCGGCGGCGGCGCGGCGAGGCTGGCGGCGAGCGGCCGCGGCGGCGTGCCGGAGCCGAGGGGGCGGCGGCGGCGCCCGGGGCCGATGGGGAGGCGGCGGCCGCGGGGAACTGCGGCGGGGGCCGCAGGGAACTGCGGCGGGGCGAAGGTGGGCGGCGGCAACGGCGTACCGCGGCGGAGGGCGGTCGCCGGCAGCGGAGCGGAGGCTCACCGGCGGCGGGGCGAGCGGCGGCGGGGCACGGGGCGCGGTCGGGCCCGGCGCGGCCCGGGGCGGGCCGGCCGTGGGCCGGGCGGGCTGCGGCGGCGCTGGGAGCCGCGGGGCGACGTGGCGGCCTCCCGTTGGCTGGGGCGGCGGCGGCGGACGATGTCCGGCGCGGGACGGACATGTCCGGCGGGCGAGAGGAGCGGGGCTAGGGTTTCGGGGGGAAAATGATCCGAAAATTTCGGGGGAGAGGCATATTTATAGGTAGAGAGAGCTAGGAGAGTCCAAATGAGGTGCGGTTTTCGGCCACGCGATCGTGATCGAACGACCGAGAGCATGGAGGGAAGTTTGCTGGGCTTTGGGCCACTTTGGAAGGGGTGTTGGGCTGCAACAAAAGAGGACTTTACGGTTACCCGGTTAACCGTTGGAGTATCAAACGACCTCCAAATGGCACGAAACTTGACAGGCGGTCTACCGGTGCTATACCAAGGCCGCTTGGCAAACCTCGGGCCATTCCGAGAACGTTTAATACCCGCTCACAAGAGAATAGGCAAAAGGGGGCTCCGGGTGACATAGGAGTGCCGGATTGCAAAACGGACAACGGGGAAAATGCTCGGATGCATGAAACGAACATGTATGCAAAATGAAATGCACATGATGACACGATAAAATGCAGATGATGACATGGCAAAGTGCAACACGCAAGCAAATGACATGGCAACGACGGCGAATAACTGGCGGACACCTGGCGCATCGGATCCGGGGCGTTACAACACTCCACCACTACGAGAGGATCTCGTCCCGAGATCTAGGATGGCACCGGAGAGAAATGGAAGAGGAAGAGAAGAGGTAAAACTAAGTTGCTTCTTTGACGAACGAGTGAAACCACGAACCTTGAGAGGTTGAGCAAAATGAAAGAAAGAAAACAACGAAGATGAACATAGTTGAAAACACTCCGTTAGAAAAGAGGAACACGGAGTATTACGAGAATTTGAAGGTTGAAAGACATGGAAATAAGAGCTTCACGAACGAAAAGAATATGACCACATTGGTATAATGAGATAGCCAAGGAACAAGAATGGCAGAATTTGGACAGCACTCCGGTAGAAAAGAGAAGAAAACTTGATGAGATGAAAAGATATTGAAGAGATGATACAACACTCCGGATAAATGGATAAGCCAGAAAAGAACACGATCCTCACAAAATGAGGTGATGGGTGAAGAGCACAACATCACAATGCCTCCGTAACGAAAGAATAGAAGTTAGATCGTTGGGATAAAGGGACGGAGAAGAAAATGACAACTTTTGCCACAAGTGAACTTGGAAAGCACCCTTCAAGAAGGTTATAACAGAGTTGTTGGAAGATCAATATGAAAGGATATGATCCTCCTGGGCTTATGGAAACATCTCAAAACTTGAGGTGAAAATTTGCCACTACGAAAACAATTGCTTGCTTGAGATCAACGAAGAGATGAAAACTTCTTCCACCAAGAGGATAAAGAGCGAGCTTGGGTCATGCGTAATCACCACAAATAGCAACATTCCCAAAGGAAGGCTTTAGGTGAAATATATCCCAAGATAACTCCAACAAAGATATTGATGGATTTAAAATACCTCATTCTTGACAACATATGAATCATGAAACGTGAAGAAAATTGTCAAGAGTGACATAACACCACCTCAAAAGATAAGGTAGAAAGAATTGCACTTCGGAATGCAAGACAAAGAATACTTGAACGCCTCAAAACAAAACATGTGTTGAGCACCATGTTTAATTTAGAGTGTAGCTTGGCGGATCATAACTTCAAGAGAAATCTTGAAGAACAATTGAAGAATGAAAAGAATCCTTGACGAACCATCATGTAGAGCCTCCATGAAGAACTCCGGTAATAAAAGGATGATAAAGAGAAAGATAAGTTGAAAACACAAGGTGAAGACTTGCGATGATTTAGATGGAGCTTTGTGACGAGATAAAGCGGACAAACTTGGAACTCCGGAAAAGAAAAGATGAAACACTAGAAACGAGAATTACTTCATCATGAACAATCTCTGGAAGAAAAGAATTGAATTTACTCGATGAAACAAGAATAAGAATTACATTATGCTCATCCTTCACCAATTAAATTGATGACAAGCAATGGATTTGGCATACTACTTATTCTCGTAGAAAGGATTAAGAGAGATATAGCGCAAACTTGAGAAGGTCTTCAACAATCCACCGGTAGGATTGGAAAGAACGAATGAAATGATACGTTAATAAAGGAAGAGGAATCTTGAACGAACCACCGTAAGAACTGAAAATGAACGTAGCAAAGGCACAATTCACCGGGAAGAATTGGAAAACGAATGAAGATACTTGAGGGTATTTAGATACATGAGAATGAAGAGATCATGAACTGATTAGAGGGTATTTGAACGATGCACCGGTAAGATTTAGAGAACGAGAGCTGAAAGCTTGAATGAATAATACTGAGATGATGGGCTCCGGATGACAAACTGAGAAGACTCTTGAATATCTCCTGATGGGTGAAAAAGATTCTCACAATCGAAAACAATTATGAGAGGATGGCAACAAGCTAGCACCATGAATCTTGAAGAGAATAGAGCAAGATTAAAGAGAAACTCTTCTTCGGTCTTCAAATGATGAGAATGACAACGAGAAACACCACCAAGAATTATTAAGGCACACCGGAAGAATCAAAAGCGAAGAGGTTGAGCCAACTATGAAAAGAATTTGAAAGATCTTGGAGAAAAGCATTTGACTGATGATAACTCATTCTTACGTCAAACTTGGAGAAGAATTTAGGATAGCTCTGGAAAAATAGAAGAGTCAGGTAAGATCCTGGGAAAAGACCTGTGGGTTATGGCCCACTCAAAAGAAAACACCGTTGGAAATGATTTTAAAGAGAAATTGCACCGGTTGAATTAAATGGCTTGAATGAGATAACAACCTCGAAATATCTTGAAGGGATTGAGAATGGAAACACAAGTCTTGTGAGATAACTTCAGCACTCCAGAACAAATGAATAGGAAGAAGTGAATGATTAAGAGGTGCATCGGTATGAGAAAGCATTAGAAACGAGGAAAGGAATATGATGAATATCGAAAGCTTGAATAGGATCCACCGGAGAAGAAACAACAATGAAGGATGATGAACTTGAAACTGTTGAGCATCTTCATGGGAAATCACCGGATAAGAACATTGATTGAAAAGAATGAAGAGACTTCACATGAATAAATGGATACTTGATTAAAATAAATGAGTCCTTGAAGAAAAAGGGTGGGAGGGTGGGTAAAAACAAAGACAACTTGGGATGAACGAAACAAACACCATTGAGAAAACTTAGAATTGATCTTGCGGATGGGGAGAATGATGGGATCATCTCAAAGAGAAGCGCACCGGTTGGAAAAGAATTAACATGACAACCTCAATGATCAAAAAGGATTAGCACTCCCATAGAAATATGAGAACACCGCTTGAAAGGTATGGAATCAACACTTGACATTGAAGCAACTCAAATACCACAAATAAAACAAAACAAAGGATTTGGCTTGCAGAATAAGCCGGAACAAACATATGATAGAGATTTCGTCCGAAGTTTTCGTGGTGGGGCCTACACGGGCTCGATCGTACAGCACCATCATGTACAAGGCAGTGCACATGACATACGAAGCGTCCCCGAGTCGGCATAGCCAAGGACTCTTTAAGACACAACGAGACCACTGTAAAACCAACCGTGAATAGGCGGACCACTAGACGTCGAACCCCAATTTCATATCATACATCCGTCGGAAAGATATCCTAAGAGTTACTTGAATTCCCACCTATGAAACTCCCGAAACTTTCCGGTTATGCAATCAGGTGTTGGGGATACAGGGGAAGCATAATATGTCACCCAAAACTAGCAAATCCTACATCCAGCTGTATCCATCCTTCAACACATAACCAAGAAACCTTCGGAAATCGTCTACCTCAACCTTTGAAAAGCATCCGTTATACAAGTCATGGCAATACTCCCGTACTCACCTCAGTACTGGGTTATCAGGGTTATCTCACCAACAACTGCATAAAAGAGATTTTCGATGTCGGCGTACTAAACTCAGGTATTCCAGAACTGCAACGATAAAATTATGACGACAACACCTCAGAGCTCAACTCCCCGGGACACTTCCACTAAACCCCTGACAGGAGGCACCAAGACAATGTTCTCATCATAAAACCATCAGAACGATTCCAAGATACCCGCGTGATCCTAAAATTTTTTTTAGTGAAATTTGAGAAGAGAAGAGTCAAAACTCTACGTTAGGAGACCTCACCAGAGCAACGAAGGGACTGGGGAGTAAAAAGAATTCCTAACTCTCCGATATATATAATCCTAAATGACTCAAAACATTTTTCTAGACACAACTCAGCCGCTAAAAACGATCAAGCAGTGGGGCTCCTAAGGTCGGGGATGGCTCTGATACCAACTTGTAACGCCCTCGATGCGGCTATATCTCCCACGTGTCGAAGCACGACTTAGAGGCATAACCGCATTGAAAGCAATGTCGCAAGTGAGGTAATCTTCACACAACCCATGTAATACATAAGGGAAAGAGATACATAGTTGGCTTACAATCGCCACTTCACACAATTACATGAATAAAGCATTACATCATCCAGTTACAATCACGGTCCGACTACGGAACCGAAATAAAGAAGAACCCCAAATGCGACAAAGGTCCCCGATCGACCCCAACTGGGCTCCACTACTGATCAACTAGAACGAAACAACACAAAGGGCAAGATCTTCATCGAGCTCCTCGTTGAGCTTGGTTGCGTCACCTGCTCGGTAACATAGGCACCTGCAAACTGGTTTTGGAAGTATCTGGTGAGCCACGAGGACTCAGCAATCCCATTACCATGGGTATCAAGACTAGCAAAGCTTAATGGGAAAGGAAGGGATAAAGTGGTGAGGTTGCAGCAGCGGCTAAGCAAGTATGGTGGCTAACATACGCAACTGAGAGTGAGAAGAGAAACAAGCGGAACGGTCGTGAGCTAACAATGATCAAGAGGTGATCCTGAACACCTACTTACGTTAAACATAACCCAAAGACCGTGTTCACTTCCCGGACTCCGCCGAGAAGAGACCATCACGGCTACACACGCGGTTGATGCGTTTTAATTCGGATCTGGTGTCAAGTTGTCTACAACCGTACATTAACAAATTCCCATCTGCCACATAACCGCGGGCACGGCTCTCGAAAGTTTATACCCTGCAGGGGTGTCCCAACTTAGCCCATGACAAGCTCTCGCGATCAACGAAGGAATAGACCTTCTCCCAGGAAGACCCGATTAGTCTCGGAATCCCGGTACATCAAGACATTTCGACAATGGTAAAACAAGACCAGCAAAGCCGCCCGAATGTGCCGACAAATCTTGATAGGAGCTGCACATATCTCGTTCTCAGGGCACACGGGATTGTCCAAACTTCCGGTAGGCGAGCCCAGAGTTGCCCCTGGTGGCCACCGGCGGCTGACGGTTTGGACCAACACTCACGACGAGCACTGGCCCGGGGGGGAAAAATAAGATGACCCTCGAGAGCGCGACTCCCAAGGGAAAAAGGGCTAGGTGAGGCAAATGGTAAAACCAAGGTTGGGCCTTGCCGGACAAGTCTTATTCAAAGCGAACTGTCAGGGGGGTCCCATAAATCACCCGACCGCATTAGGAACGCAAAATCCGGGAACATAACACCGGTATGACGGAAACTAGGGCGGCAAGAGTGGAACAAAACACCAGGCATAAGGCCGAGCCTTCCACCCTTTACCAAATATATAGATGCATTAATAATATAAGAGATATTGTGATATCCCATCATAACCCTGTCCACCATGGAGCAATCTTCAACTTCACATGCAACTAACAACGCTATAAGAGGGGCTGAGCAAAGCGGTAACATAGCCAAACAACGGTTTGCATAGGAAAGGTGTCAAAGGTTAGAGGTTCATGGCAATATGGGATGGCTTGATAAACAGGTAATAGGTAGCGCAGCATAGCGATAGAACGAAGCAACTAGCATAGCAATGATAGTAGTGAGATCTAGGGTAGCAGTCATCTTGCCTGAAATCCCGCAAGGAAGAAGAACGAGTCCATGAAGAAGACGAACGGATGAAGCCGAACCAATCATAGACGAACGAATCCTCACGATCGCAAAGAAACAGGAACTAACAAGAAGAAGCACACAACATAGGTAAACACACCACACATGAACAAGGCATGATGCACAACAAGCATGATGCATGACAAAGCTACATGAAGCTACTCATGGCAAGAGATGATGCAAACAAGAACAACACATCAAGGCAAGTTTAAATGAGGCCGGGAACAACATATAACAATTCCGGTAAGTCCTCATATGCAAATTTCGAAATTGGTCCAGAACTGAATAAACATTATGTTGAAGTTGTTAAACAGCAAGTTAAGATGCACCAAGATAATCTACGCGAAATTCTAGTCAAGTTACATATAAAGTTCATTAGATTCGGAGCTACGGCCTAGAAGATATGAGCAAAACAAGTTAAGCATGGCATCGATGCAAAATGCACACAAACATCAAGCAAACACACCAAAACAAGGATGCAACATGATAATATGAAGCTACATGCAAAATCAAGCAAGTTTCATATAGAGCACACTCAAAACGTAGCAACGGTGCAACACACACACACACTATACAAGTCATAGCAACAATCTGACCAAAACAGCAACTAGGCATATTGCAAGCATCAAAACAATATGCTACAGCACCCCAACATAATAACAAAAGGCATGGGCATGAAGTACAGGTAAAGCATAACAAAACATGAACACTGAGCTATCTCCGGAAACAACTAGAACATGCTCCAAAACACATGGAGATATTGCAAATAATAACAGTTTCAGACTTTAGCAGAAATAACATCAGGTTGCAATGTTTAGAGCAAGCAAACAACATGTTACAGGAACTTATCATGGCAAACAAAGGCATGGCATGAATCTACTAATAGCATAGATCAAAAGTCCCTTACTGACCATGAGCCAAAAAGGCACGGAAAATATGATGGCACCCATGTAAACATGGCAAGTTATATTACAGATTCATACATGGCAGAAACAATAATAAGTAGGCATGTTGGTGAGCTTGAACCACTCACCACAGAGCAATACATGGCATGGCAAGGCAACCAACAGTAAGAAGGCATGTTTTAGAAGCTAAGCATGGCAAGATCAAGTTCATAGGGTGCATGGATCACTAGGAAAACACATGGGAACAAGTGAACTTAATGTAAACAGGCTGACAGCAACATTTTCAAGCAACTTTGGAGCAAGATAACAACATGTTCCAACAGGCTATAATTGCAACCAAGGCCATGAATAGATAGAGCATGACATGTAGATAAAAACATGTTTATAGAGCATCTCCAGATTATGCATAGAATGATTAGTAGAAGCATGTTAACATAGCAACAAAATATAAGAGAATCTGTCAGGAAAATAGCAACAGCAACTATCCTACTTAGCAAGCTTGATACACTCAGCACACAACTCACAAAAATACATGGTAAACACCCCTGGAAAGATGGCATGTCATAGATCAACATTCATGTAGACATCAACCTCATAGGATGCACACCTCAATCATAGCAAAAATGATAAAACAGCAAGTTATAACAGTTTCAGCAGATTAACATCAACATGCACTCTTCTAACAGCATTTCGGACATCAAGATGAGCTCAAATTAAAATGATGCAATGGAATGAAATGATGTACTCGTCGAGACGAACAATTTGACATATTATACGCACGAAACGGAGCTACGGATGCAGAGATGTGATGGCATGAACATGGCATGATGATGACAAATTTAGGGACTTCGAGAAATATACCCCTCCGAAACAGATCTAGGGTTGACTTGCACGTAGATCGAGGTTCGCTGGAATCCTTGCCGGAGTTGGGGCCGGAGGTGGCCGGGAAGGCGCGGGGAGGTGCAGATCGGGGCCGGGGAGGCCGGATCTGGCCGGGGCGGCGCGGGCTGGTCCGAGGCGGCGCCGGCGGAGCTCGCCGCGGGGCCGGCCGGGGCGCGGGCTAGCTCCGGCAGGGAGCTCGCCGGCCGGGGCGCGGCGGCGGCGCGGCGAGGCTGGCGGCGAGCGGCCGCGGCGGCGCGCCGGAGCCGAGGGGGCGGCGGCGGCGCCCGGGGCCGATGGGGAGGCGGCGGCCGCGGGGAACTGCGGCGGGGGCCGCAGGGAACTGCGACGGGGCGAAGGTGGGCGGCGGCAACGGCGTACCGCGGCGGAGGGCGGTCGCCGGCGGCGGAGCGGAGGCTCACCGGCGGCGGGGCGAGCGGCGGCGGGGCACGGGGCGCGGTCGGGCCCGGCGCGGCCCGGGGCGGGCCGGCCGTGGGCCGGGCGGGCCGCGGCGGCGCGGGGAGCCGCGGGGCGACGTGGCGGCCTCCCGTTGGCTGGGGCGGCGGCGGCGGACGACGTCCGGCGCGGGACGGACATGTCCGGCGGGCGAGAGGAGCGGGGCTAGGGTTTCGGGGGGGAAATGATCCGAAAATTTCGGGGGAGAGGCATATTTATAGGTAGAGAGAGCTAGGAGAGTCCAAATGAGGTGCGGTTTTCGGCCACGCGATCGTGATCGAACGACCGAGAGCATGGAGGGGAGTTTGCTGGGCTTTGGGCCACTTTGGAAGGGGTGTTGGGCTGCAACAAAAGAGGACTTTACGGTTACCCGGTTAACCGTTGGAGTATCAAACGACCTCCAAATGGCACGAAACTTGACAGGCGGTCTACCGGTGCTATACCAAGGCCGCTTGGCAAACCTCGGGCCATTCCGAGAACGTTTAATACCCACTCACAAGAGAATAGGCAAAAGGGGGCTCCGGGTGACATAGGAGTGCCGGATTGCAAAACGGACAACGGGGAAAATGCTCGGATGCATGAAACGAACATGTATGCAAAATGAAATGCACATGATGACACGATAAAATGCAGATGATGACATGGCAAAGTGCAACACACAAGCAAATGACATGGCAACGACGGCGAATAACTGGCGGACACCTGGCGCATCGGATCCGGGGCGTTACAAATGCTCCGAGTGAACTTGAGTCGGCTGCTGTTGTTCAATCCACTTGGCAAGGAAATCTGCTATTGCTTGGGACTTAATGGCTTTCTTTGACTCAAACTTGATATCAAGGGGAAGGAGTTCAATTGCCCATTTCGCCACTCGACCAGTTGCATCTCTGTTGTGCAGAATCTCTGAAAGTGGAGCGTCGCTGACGATTGTAATGGAATGATCAGAGAAGTAATGAGCAACCTTCTTCGTGGTCATGTAGATCCCATACACAAGCTTCTGATAATGCGGATATCTTTTCTTTGATGGAGTCAACACTTCAGACAGATAGTACACTGGGCGCTGAACTTTGAAGGCTTTCCCTTCTTATTCCCGCTCGACCGTAAGTACTGTACTGACGACTTGTCCTGTGGCTGCAATATAAAGCAACAGAGGCTCTTTGCTGATTGGAGCAGCAAGCACCGGCTGGGTGGAGAGCAGAGCTTTTAGCTCGGCAAACGCTGCATCAGCTTCTGGAGTCCACTCGAACTTGTCTGCCTTCTTCATCAGTCGGTAAAGAGGCAAGGCCTTTTCACCGAGTCGTGAGATGAATCGACTTAACGCGGCCAAGCATCCTGTAAGTTTCTGGACGTCGTGCACTCGCACAGGGCGTTTCATTCGGAGTATAGTGCCAAATTTTTCTGGGTTAGCGTCGATTCCTCGTTCGGAAACGAGAAAACCGAGTAACTTTCCACCTGGAACTCCAAATGTGCACTTTGACGGATTGAGCTTGATATCATACCTCCTGAGATTGGCAAATGTTTCAGCGAGGTCAGTCAATAGGTCGGAACCCTTTCGTGACTTGACCACAATATCATCCATGTATGCTTCAACGTTCCGACTGATTTGAGTGAGTAAACACTTCTGAATCATCCTCATGAACGTGGCTCCGGCGTTCTTGAGGCCGAATGGAATGGTGATATAGCAGAAGCACCCGAATGGAGTGATGAAAGCTGTTTTTATCTCATCGGGCCCGTACAGACGGATCTGATGGTACCCGGAATAGGCGTCTAGAAAAGACAATCTCTCGCATCCCGCAGTCGAGTCAATAATTTGATCGATGCGAGGGAGAGGAAAATGATCTTTCGGGCAGGCCCGATTGATGTGTTTGAAGTCGATGCACATGCGGAGTGACTTGTCCTTCTTGGGAACCATGACGACATTGGCGAGCCACTCGGAGTGGTATATCTCTCGGATAAATCCTGCCGCCAATAGTCGAGCCACTTCCTCACCAATGGCTTTTCTCTTCTGGACGGCGGACCGCCGAAGATGTTCTTTGACCGGTTTTGCGGCTGAGTCGACTCTAAGGCGATGTTCAGCCAGTCCCCTGGGAACACCCGGCATGTCAGCTGGCTTCCATGCAAAGATGTCCCAGTTCTCACGGAGGAACTGGATGAGCGCTTCTTCCTATTTAGGGTCGAGTGTTGTGGAAATATGGGTTGGAGCTGCATTGGGGTCGGTCGGGTGAATGTGAATGGGCTTTTTCTCACCGGACGACTGAAACGCTGACTCTGTGGCAGGCTTCTTAGCCCGCAGCAAATCACTCGGATCTGCATTTTGCTTGTATCCCTCTAGCTCGACCGCTGTCACCTGGGAGTCGGCAATTTTCGAGCCTTTCTGGAAACACTCTTCTACTTTTTTCCGATCACTAGTGATAGTGATCACGCCTTTGGGGCCGGGCATCTTCAGTTTGAGGTACACATAACATGGTCGAGCCATGAACCGTGCGTAAGCTGGTCTCCCCAAAATAGCGTGGTAAGCGCTCTGAAAGTCTACAACTTCAAACGTCAGCTTCTCTTTGCGGAAATGCTTCGAGTCACCAAACACCACGTCCAGAGCTATCTGACCGAGCGACTCGGCTTTCTTTCCAGGTATAACTCCATGAAAACTCATGTTGCTGGTGCTCAGTCGGGACATCGGAATGCCCATCCCTTTCAGTGTGTCCGCATACAATAAATTCAGTCCACTACCACCATCCACTAGCACCTTCGTCAGTCGAGTGCCTTCGACGACTGGGTCGACCACCAAAGCTTGCCTCCCAGGGGTGGCTATATGAGTCGGGTGATCTGACTGGTCGAATGTAATGGGAGTTTGGGACCATCTCAGATAACTGGGCATCACCGGGGCGACCATGTTTGTTGGAAATATGCCCTAGAGGCAATAAATAATAAAGGTATTATTATATTTCCTTGTTCATGATAATTGTCTTTTATTCATGCTATAAATGTGGTATCCGGAAATCGTAATACACGTGTGAATACATAGACCACAATATGTCCCTAGTGAGCCTCTAGTTGACTAGCTCGTTGTGATCAACAGATAGTCATGGTTTCCTGGCTATGGACATTGGATGTCGTTGATAAAGGGATCACATCATTAGGAGAATGATGTGATGGACAAGACCCAATCCTAAGCATAGCATAAAGATCGTGTAGTTCGTTTGCTAGAGCTTTTCCAAATGTCAAGTATCTCTTCCTTAGACCATGAGATCGTGTAACTCCCGGATACCGTAGGAGTGCTTTGGGTGTATCAAACGTCACAACATAACTGGGTGACTATAAAGGTGCACTACAGGTATCTCCGAAAGTGTTCGTTGGGTTGACACGGATCGAGACTGGGATTTGTCACTCCGTGTAAACGGAGAGGTATCTTTGGGCCCACTCGGTAGGACATCATCATAATGTGCACAATGTGACCAAGGGGTTGATCACGGGATGATGTGTTACGGAACGAGTAAATAGACTTGCCGGTAACGAGATTAAACAAGGTATCGATATACCGACGATCGAATCTCGGGCAAGTACAATACCGTTAGACAAAGGGAATTGTATACGGGATCGACTGAGTCCTTGACATCGTGGTTCATCCGATGAGATCATCGTGGAACATGTGGGAGCCAACATGGGTATCCAGATCCCGCTGTTGGTTATTGACCGGAGAACGCCTCGGTCATGTCTACATGTCTCCCGAACCCGTAGGGTCTACACACTTAAGGTTCGATGACGCTAGGGTTATAAAGGAAGTTTGTATATGGTTACCGAATGTTGTTCGGAGTCCCGGATGAGATCCCGGATGTCACGAGGAGTTCCGGAATGGTCCGGAGGTAAAGATTTATATATGGGAAGTCCTGTTTTGGTCACCGGAAAAGTTTCGGGCATTATCGGTATTGTACCGGGAGTGCCGAAAGGGGTCCGGGGGTCCACCAGCCCCGGGGGGCCACATGGGCTGTAGGGGTGTGCGCCTTGGCCTATATGGGCCAAGGGCACCAGCCACAAGAGGCCCATGCGCCAAGAGATAAGGGAAAGGGAGAGTCCTAAAGGGGGAAGGCACCTCCTAGGTGCCTTGTGGAGGATGGACTCCTCCCTAGCCGCACCCTTCCTTGGAGGAAGGGCCAAGGCTGCGCCCCCCTCTCCCTTGCCCCTATATATAGTGGAGGGGAGGGAGGGCAGCCGCACCTGAAGCCCTGGCGCCTCCCTCCCTCCTGTGACACCTCCTCCTCTCTCGCAGGTGCTTGGCGAAGCCCTGCAGGATTGCCACACTCCTCCACCACCACCACGCCGTTGTGCTGCTGCTGGATGGAGTCTTCCTCAACCTCTCCCTCTCTCCTTGCTGGATCAAGACATGGGAGATGTCACCGGGCTGTACGTGTGTTGAACGCGGAGGTGCCGTCCGTTCGGCACTAGGATCTCCGGTGATTTGGATCACAACGAGTACGACTCCTTCAACCCCGTTCTCTTGAACGCTTCCGCTTAGCGATCTACAAGGGTATGTAGATGCACTCTCCTTCCCCTCGTTGCTGGTTTCTCCATGGATAGATCTTGGTGACACGTAGGAAAATTTTGAATTTCTGCTACGTACCCCAACAGTGGCATCATGAGCTAGGTCTATTGCGTAGATTCTTTGCACGAGTAGAACACAAAGTAGTTGTGGGCGTTGATTTTGTTCAATATGCTTACCGTTACTAGTCCAATCTTGTTTCGACGGTATTGTGGGATGAAGTGGCCCGGACCGACCTTACACGTACTCTTACGTGAGACAGGTTCCACCGATTGACATGCACTTGGTGCATAAGGTGGCTAGCGGGTGCCAGTCTCTCCCACTTTAGTCGGAACGGATTCGATGAAAAGGGTCCTTATGAAGGGTAAATAGCAATTGACATATCACGTTGTGGTTTTTGCGTAGGTAAGAAATGTTCTTGCTAGAAACCCATAGCAGGCACGTAAAACATGCAAACAACAATTAGAGGACGTCTAACTTGTTTTTGCAGGTTATGCTATGTGATGTGATATGGCCAAGAAGAATGTGATGAATGATATGTGATGTATGAGATTGATCATGTTCTTGTAATAGGAATCACGACTTGCATGTCGATGAGTATGACAACCGGCAGGAGCCATAGGAGTTGTCTTAATTTATTGTATGACCTGCGTGTCATTGAACAACGCCATGTAATTACTTTACTTTATTGCTAACCGGTAGCCATAGTAGTAGAAGTAATAAGTCGGCGACACAACTTCATGGAGACACGATGATGGAGATCATGATGATGGAGATCATGGTGTCATGCCGGTGACGATGGTGATCATGGAGCCCCGAAGATGGAGATCAAAAGGAGCAAAATGATATTGGCCATATCATGTCACTATTTGATTGCATGTGATGTTTATCATGTTTATGCATCTTGTTTACTTAGAACGACGGTAGTAAATAAGATGATCCCTTACAACAATTTCAAGAAGTGTTCTCCCCTAACTGTGCACCGTTGCTACAGTTCATCGCTTCTAAGCACCACGTGATGATCGGGTGTGATGGATTCTTACGTTCACATACAACGGGTGTAAGACAGATTTACACACGCGAAACACTTAGGGTTAACTTGACGAGCCTAGCATGTACAGACATGGCCTCGGAACACAGAGACCGAAAGGTCGAGCATGAGTCGTATAGTAGATACGATCAACATGAAGATGTTCACCGATGATGACTAGTCCGTCTCACGTGATGATCGGACACGAGCTAGTTGACTCGGATCATGTAATCACTTAGATGACCAGAGGGATGTCTATCTGAGTGGGAGTTCATAAGATGAACTTAATTATCCTAAACATATTCAAAAGATCTTTGCAAATTATGTCGTAAGCTCGCGCTTTAGTTCCACTGTTTAGATATGTTCCTAGAGAAAATATAGTTGAAAGTTGACAGTAGTGATTATGCGGACAGTAGAAAGCTTATGTCCTTAATGCACCGCTCAGTGTGCTGAACCCCAAACGTCGTTTGTGGATGTTGCGAACATCGGACATACACGTTTTGATAACTACGTGATAGTTCAGTTAAAAGGTTTAGAGTTGAGGCACCAAAGACGTTTTCGAAACGTCGCGGAACATATGAGATGTTTTCGAGGGCTGAAATTGGGATTTCAGGCCCGTGCCCACGTCAAGAGTTATGAGACCTTCGACGATTTTCTTAGCCTGCAAACTAAGGGAGAAAAGCTCAATCGTTGAGCTTGTGCTTAGATTGTCTGAGTGCAACAATCACTTGAATTGAGTGGGAGTTGATCTTCCAGATGAGATAGTGATGTTTCTCCAAAGTCATTGCCACCAAGCTGCTAGAGCTTTGTGATGAACTATAACATATCAGGGACAGATATGATGATCCTTGAGGTATTCGCGATGTTTGACACCGCGAAAGTAGAAATCAAGAAGGAGCATCAATTGTTGATGGTTGGTGAAACCACTAGTTTCAAGAAGGGCAAGGGCAAGAAGGGATACTTCATGAAACGGCAAATCAGCTGCTGCTCTAGTGAAGAAACCCAAGGTTGAACCCAAACCCGAGACTAAGTGCTTCTGTAATAAGGGGAACAACCACTGGAGCGGAATTACCGTAGATACTTGGTAGATGAGAAGGCTGGCAAGGTCGATAGAAGTATATTGGATATACATTATGTTAATGTGTACTTTACTAGTACTCCTAGTAGCACCAGGGTACTAGATACCGGTTCGGTTGCTAAGTGTTAGTAACTCGAATAAAAGCTACAGAATAAACGGAGACTAGCCAAAGGTGAGCTGACGATGTGTGTTGGAAGTGTTTCCAAGGTTGATGTGATCAAGCATCGCACGCTCCCTCTACCATCGAGATTTGGTGTTTGCGTTGAGCATAGACATGATTGGATTATGTCTATCGCAATATAGTTATTCATTTAAGGAGAATAATGGTTACTCTATTTATTTGAATAATACCTTCGATGGTCTTGCACCTAAAGGAATGGTTTATTGAATCTCGATCGTAGTGATACACATTTTCATGCCAAAAGGATATAAGATAGTAATGATAGTACCACTTACTTGTGGCACTGCCATGTAAGTCATATTGGTGTAAAATGCATGAAGAAGCTCCATGTTGATGGATCTTTGGACTCACTCGTTTTGAAAAGTTTGAGACATGCGAACCATGTCTATTGGTGTATACGCATGAAGAAACTCCATGCAGATGGATCGTTTGGACTCACTTGATTTTGAATCACTTGAGATATGCAAATCATACCACATGGGCAAGATGACTAAAAAGCCTCGTTTTTCAGTAAAATGGAGCAAGATAGCAACTTGTTGGAAGTAACACATTTTGATGTGTGCAGTCCAATGAGTGCTGAGGCATGCAGTGAATATCGTTATGTTCTTACTTCACAGATGATTCGAGTAGATGTAGAGTATATTTACTTGATGAAACACAAGTCTGAATTATTGAATGGTTCAAGTAATTTCAGAGTGAAGTTGAAGATCATCGTGACAAGAGGATGAAATGTCTATGATATGATCATAGAGATGAGTATCTGAGTTACGAGTTTGGCACACAATTAAGACATTGTGGAAATTGTTTCACAATTAATACCGCCTGGAACACCATAGTTTGATGGTGTGTCCGAACATCATAGTTGCACCCTATTGGATATGGTGCGTACCATGATGTCTCTTATCGAATTACCACTATCGTTTATGGGTTAGGCATTAGAGACAACCACATTCACTTTTAATGGGGCACCACGTAATTCCGTTGAGATGACACCGTTTGAACTGTGGTTTGGAGAAACCTAAGTTGTCGTTTCTTAAAAGTTTGGGGCTGCGAGGCTTATGTGAAAAAGTTTCAGGTTGATAAGCTCGAACCCAAAGCGGATAAAATGCATCTTCATTGGACACCCAAAACAGTTGGGTATACCTCCTAATTCAGATCCGAAAGCAATAGGGATTGTTTCTAGAATCGGGTCCTTTCTCGAGGAAAAGTTTGTCTCGCAAAGTTGAGTGGGAGGATGGTGGAGACTTGATATGGTTATTGAACCGTCACTACAACTAGTGTGTAGCAGGGCACAGGAAGTTGTTCCTGTGGCACCTACACCAATTGAAGTAGAAGCTTATGATAGTGATAATGAAACTTCGGATCAAGTCACTACTGTACCTCGTAGGGTGACAAGGATGCGTACTACTTTAGAGTGGTACAGTAATCCTGTCTTGAAGGTCATGTTGCTAGACAACAATGAACCTACGAGCTATGAAGAAGCAATGGTGGGCCCAAATTCTGACAAATGGTTAGAAGCCATGAAATCCGAGATAGGATCCATGTATCAGAACAAAGCATGGACTTTGGTGGACTTGCCCGATGATCGGCAAGCCATTGAGATAAATGGATTTTTAAGAAGAAGATGGACGTGGACGGTAATGTCACCGTCTATGAAGCTCGACTTGTGGCGAAGAGTTTTTTCACAAGTTCAAGGAGTTGACTACGATGAGATTTTCTCATCCGTAGCGATGCTTAAGTCCGTCGGAATCATGTTAGCATTAGCTGCATTTATGAAATCTGGCAGATGGATGTCAAAACGAGTTTCCTTACCAGTCTTCGTAAGGAAAGGTTGTATGCGATACAATCAGAAAGGTTTTGTCGATCCTAAGGATGCTAAAAGGTATGCTAGCTCCAGCGATCCTTCCATGGATTGGAGTAAGCATCTCGGAGTTGGAATGTGCACTTTTATAAGATGATCAAAGATTTTAGGTTTATACAAAGTTTATGAGAAACTTGTATTTCCAAAGAAGTGAGTGGGAGCACTATAGAATTTCTGATGAGTATATGTTATTGACATATTGTTGATCAGAAATGATGTAGAATTTCTGGAAAGCATATAGGGTTATTTGAAAAGTGTCTTTCAATGGAAAACCTGGATTAGGCTACTTGAACAATAAGCATCAAGATCTATAAGATAGATCAAAATGCTTAATAGTACTTTCAAATGAGCACGTACCTTGACATGATCTTGAAGGTGTTCAAGATGGATCAGTCAAAGAAGGAGTTCTTGCCTGAGATGTAAGGTATGAAGTTAAGACTTAAAAGTTCGACCACGGCAGAATAGAGAAAAAGGACGAAGGTCGTCCCCTATGTTTCAGACGTAGCCTCTATAGTATGATATGCTGTGTACCGCACCGGAAGTGTGCCTTGCCATGAGTCAGTCAAGGGGTACAAGAATGATCCAGGAATGGATCATTGGACAGCGGTCAAAATTGTCCTTGGAGTAAATAAGGACATGTTTCTCGATTATGGAGGTGATAAAGAGTTCGGCGTAAAAGGTTACGTCGATGCAAGCTTTAACACCTATCCGAATGACTCTGAGTAGCAAACCGGATACGTATAGTGGAGCAACCATTTGGAATAGCTTCAAGTGGAGCGTGGAAGCAGCATTTACAGAATGACCTAGAGATTTGCAAAGTACATACGGATCTGAAAGTTGCAGACCCATTGACTAAAACCTCTCTCACAAGCAAAACATGATCAAACCCCAGAACTCATTGAGTCTTAATCACATGATGATGTGAACTAGTTTATTGACACTAGTAAACTCTTTGGATGTTGGTCACATGGTGATGTGACCTGTGAATGTTAATCACATGGCGATGTGAACTAGATTATTGACTCTAGTGCAAGTGGGAGACTGTTGGAAATATGCCCTAGAGGCAATAATAAAGGTATTATTATATTTCCTTGTTCATGATAATTGTCTTTTATTCATGCTATAACTGTATTATCCGGAAATCGTAATACACGTGTGAATACATAGACCACAATATGTCCCTAGTGAGCCTCTAGTTGACTAGCTCGTTGTGATCAACAGATAGTCATGGTTTCCTGGCTATGGACATTGGATGTCGTTGATAACGGGATCACATCATTAGGAGAATGATGTGATGGACAAGACCCAATCCTAAGCATAGCACAAAGATCGTGTAGTTCGTTTGCTAGAGCTTTTCCAAATGTCAAGTATCTCTTCCTTAGACCATGAGATCGTGTAACTCCCGGATACCGTAGGAGTGCTTTGGGTGTATCAAATGTCACAACGTAACTGGGTGACTATAAAGGTGCACTACAGGTATCTCCAAAAGTGTTTGTTGGGTTGACACGGATCGAGACTGGGATTTGTCACTCCATGTAAACGGAGAGGTATCTCTGGGCCCACTCGGTAGGACATCATCATAATGTGCACAATGTGACCAAGGGGTTGATCACGGGATGATGTGTTACGGAATGAGTAAAGAGACTTGCCGGTAACGAGATTGAACAAGGTATCGGTATATCGACGATCGAATCTCAGGCAAGTACAATACCGTTAGACAAAGGGAATTGTATACGGGATCGACTGAGTCCTTGACATCATGGTTCATCCGATGAGATCATCGTGGAACATGTGGGAGAAAACATGGGTATCCAGATCCCGCTGTTGGTTATTGACCGGAGAACGTCTCGGTCATGTCTACATGTCTCCCGAACCCGTAGGGTCTACACACTTAACGTTCGATGATGCTAGGGTTATAAAGGAAGTTTGTATGTGGTTACCGAATGTTGTTCGGAGTCCCGGATGAGATCCCGGACGTCACGAGGAGTTCCGGAATGGTCCGGAGGTAAGGATTTATATATGGGAAGTCCTGTTTTGGTCACAGGAAAAGTTTCGGGCATTATCGGTATTGTACCGGGAGTGCCGAAAGGGGTCCAGGGGTCCACCAGGGGGTCCACCAGCCCCGGGGTGCCACATGGGCTGTAGGGGTGTGCGCCTTGGCCTATATGGGCCAAGGGCACCAGCCACAAGAGGCCCATGCGCCAAGAGATAAGGGAAAGGGAGAGTCCAAAAGGGGGAAGGCACCTCCTAGGTGCCTTGGGGAGGATGGACTCCTCCCTAGCCGCACCCTTCCTTGGAGGAAGGGCCAAGGCTGCGCCCCCCCTCTCCCTTGCCCCTATATATAGTGGAGGGGAGGGAGGGCAGCCGCACCTGAAGCCCTGGCGCCTCCCTCCCTCCTGTGACACCTCCTCCTCTCCCGCAGGTGCTTGGCGAAGCCCTGCAGGATTGCCACGCTCCTCCACCACCACCACGCCGTTGTGCTGCTGCTGGATGGAGTCTTCCTCAACCTCTCCCTCTCTCCTTGCTTGATCAAGGCATGGGAGATGTCACCGGGCTGTACGTGTGTTGAACGCGGAGGTGCCGTCCGTTCGGCACTAGGATCTCCGGTGATTTGGATCACGACGAGTACGACTCCTTCAAGCCCGTTCTCTTGAACGCTTCCGCTTAGCGATCTACAAGGGTATGTAGATGCACTCTCCTTCCCCTCGTTGCTGGTTTCTCCATGGATAGATCTTGGTGACACGTAGGAAAATTTTGAATTTCTGCTATGTACCCCAACAATGTTCACCTCACGGTTGATAACCCTCAGTCGGCTCTTGCTTTCAACATCCGCAAAGATCATCAGAGTGGAGTTAACATGAGGATATCCTCCCTCGCTGTCTTCCTTGTCTTCGGCTTTGTCCGACTCCTTTACCTTGTCCTTGGGTTGTTTACCTTGGAACTGCTGGATCAGGAGCCTGCACTGCCGAGTGGTATGCTTCGGGTAAATGAAATTACCCTCTTCGTATTTCTTCGTGTGGATGTGACACGGCAGATCCATCACGTCATTTCCTTCTTTATCCTTCACCTTCTTGGGGTTCCAGGATCCTTTGGGTTTTCCTTTGAACTTGCCCTGAGTCACGGACAGAGCCTCTCCAGGAGCTGCTGGTTCGGCTTTCCGTTTCTGCTTCCGACTGGAGTTTCCTTTCTCCGACTGGCTCGGCTTGTACTTGCCGCTCCGGAGTCGGTCCTCCTCTTCGCCGTTGGCGTACTTGGTAGCAATTTCCATCATCCGACTCAGGTTCATATCTCCGGTCCGACCAAACTTCAAACTTAATTCTCTGTTCTTAACACCATCCTTGAAGGCGCAGACTGCCTGATGATCAGACACGTTCTCCACTGTATGATGCAAAGTGATCCATCTCTGAATATACTCTCTTAAGGTCTCATTCGACTTCTGTACACAAACTTGCAGTTCTGTCAATCTAGCTGGTCGCTTGCAAGTTCCCTCAAACGTTCTGACGAACACTCGGGAAAGATCTTCCCAAGTGTAAATGCTGCTTGGAGTTAACTGATTCAACCATGCTATGGCCGAACCTTCCAACATGAGTGGTAAGTGCTTCATGGCTACCTAGTCATTCCCACCGCCGATCTGTACAGCCACTCGGTAGTCCTCAAGCCAAGTTTCAGGCTTAGACTCACCGGTGAACTTGCTTACTCAAGTAGCCAACCTGAAGTTGGGAGGAATCACCGCGGCTCTGATAGCGCTGCTGAAACATTCCGGACCTGAAACATGCACTCGGCTGCTAGTGGGCGCATCTCTGTCGTGGCCACCTCGATGAGCCCTGTTCCGGTCGACCAAGCCTTGCACGATGATAGATCGCGCGTCAAAGCCTGGTTCGCTGGGGTCGACCGGAGCTCTTCGCCCCATACTGAGTTGACGCCTGTCATCTTGCTGCCGAGGAGCGTAAGACCCACCCCTCGGGGGAGGAGTGGGCACTCGACGCCTATCATCACGATCGTATCGGTCACCATATTGGTCCTGTCGATTCTCGCGTCCTTCATGCCGCGGAGGCGATCTGGGGCTGTGAGCCGACTAAACCGTATTCGCAGCGACGGATCGACTGTGAATTCTGTTGCGTGACTGCGACACGGCTGAATTCTGATCTCCTGCTGCTCGGAGCAAATCTCTGATCTGCATCAAGCCTCTGCCAGCCTCCGACTAAGAGGGCTGAATTGACTCTGCTATACGGGTTGCAGCTGCTAAATTCTGAACCGGAGTTTGATATACCTGAGTCGGCGGAAAGAGTTGACGTCGATTGGAATCGGGCACTCGTTGCCGCGCGCGCTCGTTGAGTGCTCGCTGGAGGTTCTCCAGACGAGTGCATTCAGCCAAGTTGGCCAAACGTGCCTCCTCCAAGGCACGAGCTTCGGGGGTTTCTCCCGCGATGGGAGTATGCAGGGCATCCATGTTCCTGCGGCGAAGTTCTTCCCTTTGCAGGGAATTAAGTGGCTCGGGTTGGTACTCCTCATGGACTTGAGCGGGGTCACCCCCACCGTCCACCCCGTCGTCGCGGGGGAAGCCGGGAGGGCTACGAGGTCCATTGACCATCAAGACCTCCGTCGCTGGATCACTGCTATCGCACTCGGATGCAGTCTCTACGGAGCCAGTCGACAGATCGAACAGGCCGTAGAGGGACTCGTCGGGCTCGATTGCCGCAACTTGGGTGGTGGCCGTCTGGCGAGCCACCGCGTGCCTCACCCACCGCTAGAGCCTCGACCGACCAGAGCGCTTGCGCTGGCGGGAGACAGGGAGGGTGGACGATAGGGGAGTCGACCGATATGGAGTCGACGGTTGTTGGGGAACGTAGTAATTTCAAAAAATTTCCTATGCACACGCAAGATCATGGTGATGCATAGCAACGAGAGGGGAGACTGTTGTCTACATACCCTCGTAGACCGAAGCGGAAGCGTTGACGCAACGTAGAGGAAGTAGTCGTACGTCCTCCCGGTCCAACCGATCCAAGCACCGTTACTCCGGCACCTCCGAGTTCTTGACACACGTACAGCTCAATGACGCACCCCGATCTCCGATCCAGCAGAGGCGCGGGGAGGAGTTCCGTCAGCACGATGGCGTGGTGACGATCTTGATGTTCTCCTGTCGCAGGGCTTCGCTTAAGCACCGCTACAATATGACCAAGGTGTAATATCGTGGAGGGGGGCACCGCACACGGCTAAGGAACGATCTCAATGATCAACTTGTGTGTCTAGGGTGCCCCCCCGCCCCCGTATATAGAGGAGGGAGGGAGGAGGAGGCCGGCCTAGGGAGGAGGCGTGCCATAGGGGGGGCAAACCTACTCCAAGTAGGTTTGGCCCCCCTTTCCTATTAGGAGTAGGAGAAGGAAGGAAGAGGGGGGAGGAGAGAAGGAAAGGGGGGGCCGGCCCCCCTCCCAATTCGGATTGGGCTTGGGGCGGGGGGGGGGGGGCGCCCCCTCCCTTGCTCCTTCTCCCTCCCTTCCACTAAGGCCCAATAAGGCCCATATACTTACCGGGGGGTTCCGGTAACCTCCCGGAACTCCGGTATATTTCCAATCTCACCCGGAACCTTTCCAGTGTCCAAATATATCCGTCCAATATATCAATCTTTATGTCTCGACCATTTCGAGAATCCTCATCATGTCCGTGATCACATCCGGGACTCCGAACAACCTTCGGTACATCAAAATACATAAACTCATAATGTAACTGTCATCGAAACCTTAAGCGTGCGGACCCTACGGTTCGAGAACAATGTAGACATGACCGAGATACGTCTCCGGTCAATAACCAATAGCGGGACCTGGATGCCCATATTGGTTCCTACATATTCTACGAAGATCTTTATCGGTCAAACCGCATAACAACATACGTTGTTCCCTTTGTCATCGGTATGTTACTTGCCCGAGATTCGATCGTCGGTATCCAATACCTAGTTCAATCTCGTTACCGGTAAGTCTCTTTACTCGTTCCGTAATACATCATCTCGCAACTAACTCATTAGTTGCAATGCTTGCAAGGCTTAAGTGATGTGCATTACCGAGAGGGCCTAGAGATACCTCTCCGACATTCGGAGTGACAAATCCTAATCTCGAAATACGCCAACCCAACAAGTACCTTCGGAGACACCTGTAGAGCACCTTTATAATCACCCAGTTACATTGTGACGTTTGGTAGCACACAAAGTGTTCCTCCGGTAAACGGGAGTTGCATAATCTCATAGTCATAGGAACATGTATAAGTCATGAAGAAAGCAATAGCAACATACTAAACGATCGGGTGCTAAGCTAACTGAATGGGTCATGTCAATCAGATCATTCAACTAATGATGTGATCCCGTTAATCAAATAACAACTCTTTGTCCATGGTTAGGAAACATAACCATCTTTGATTAACAAGCTAGTCAAGTAGAGGCATACTAGTGACACTTTGTTTGTCTTATATATTCACACATGTATTATGTTTCCGGTTAATACAATTCTAGCATGAATAATAAACATTTATCATGATATAAGGAAATAAATAATAACTTTATTATTGCCTCTAGGGCATATTTCCTTCAGTCTCCCACTTGCACTAGAGTCAATAATCTAGATCACATCACCATGTGATTAACATCGATAGTTCACATCATCATGTGATTAACACCCATAGTTCACATCGCCATGTGACCAACACCCAAAGGGTTTACTAGATTCAGTAATCTAGTTCACATCGCTATGTGATTAACACCCAAAGAGTACTAAGGTGTGATCATGTTTTGCTTGTGAGAGAATCTTAGTCAACGGGTCTTTCACATTCAGATCCGTTATGTATTTTGCAATTTTTTATGTCTACAATGCTCTGCACGGAGCTAATCTAGCTAATTGCTCCCACTTTCAATATGTATCTAGATCGAGACTTAGAGTCATCCAGATCGGTGTCAAAACTTGCATCGACGTAACCCTTTACGACGAACCTTTTGTCACTTCCATAATCGAGAAACATATCCTTATTCCACTAAGGATAATTTTGACCGCTGTCCAGTGATCTACTCCTAGATCACTATTGTACTCCCTTGCCAAACTCAGTGCAGGGTATACAATAGATCTGGTACACAGCATGGCATATTTTATAGAACTTATGGCCAAGGCATAGGGAATGACTTTCATTTTCTTTCTATCTTCTGCCGTGGTCGGGTTTTGAGTCTTACTCAATTTCACACCTTGTAACACAGGCACAAACTCTTTCTTTGACTGTTCCATTTTGAACTACTTCAAAATCTTGTCAAGGTATGTACTCATTGAAAAAACTTATCAAGCGTCTTGATCTATCTCTATAGATCTTGATGCTCAATATGTAAGCAGCTTCACCGAGGTCTTTGTTTCAAAAACTCCTTTCAAACACTCCTTTATGCTTTGCAGAATAATTCTACATTATTTCCGATCTACAATATGTCATTCACATATACCTATCAGAAATGCTATAGTGCTCCCACTCACTTTCTAGTAAATACAGGCTTCACTGCAAGTCTGTATAAACTATATGCTTTGATCAACTTATCAAAGTGTATATTCCAGCTCCGAGATGCTTGCACCAGTCCATAGATGCACATTTTGTTAACACCTTTAGGATCGACAAAACCTCTTGGTTGCATCACATACAACTCTTCTTTAATAACTCCATTAAGGAATGCAGTTTTTGTTTATCCATTTGCCAGATTTCATAAAATGCGGCAATTGCTAACATGATTCGGACAGACTTTTAAGCATCGATACGAGTGAGAAAATCTCATTGTATTCAACATCTTGAACTTTGTCAAAAACCTTTTTCGACAAGTCTAGCTTTGTAGATAGTAACACTACTATCAGCGTCTGTCTTCCTCTTGAAGATTCATTTATTTTCTATGGTTTGCCGATCATCGGGCAACTCCACCAAAGTCCACACTTTGTTCTCATACATGGATCTCATCTCAGATTTCATGGCCTCAAGCCATTTCGCGGAATCTGGGCTCATCATTGCTTCCTCATAGTTCGTAGGTTCATCATGGTCTAGTTACATGACTTCCAGAACAGGATTACCGTACCACTCTGGTGCGGATCTCACTCTGGTTTACCTACGAGATTCGGTAGTAACTTGATCTGAAGTTACATGATCATCATCATTAGCTTTCTCACTAATTGGTGTAGTAGTCACAGGAATAGATTTCTGTGATGAACTACTTTCAATAAGGGAGAAGGTACAATTACCTTATCAAGTTCTACTTTCCTCCCACTCACTTCTTTCGAGAGAAACTCCTTCTCTAGAAAGGATCCATTTATTAGCAACGAATGTTTTGCCTTCGGATCTGTGATAGAAGGTGTACCCAATAATTTCCTTTGGGTATTCTATGAAGACGCACTTCTTCGATTTGGGTTTGAGCTTATCAGGATGAAACTTTTTCACATAAGCATCGCAGCCCAAACTTTGAGAAACGACAACTTTGGTTTCTTGCTAAACCACAGTTCATATAGTGTCATCTCAACGGATTTAGATGGTGCCCTATTTAACGTGAATGCAGCTGTCTCTAATGCATGATCCCAAAACGATATTGGTAAATCGGTAAGAAACATCATAGATTGTACTATATTCAATAAAGTACGGTTATGACGTTCGGACACACCATTATGATGTGGTGTTCCAGGTGGCATGAATTTGTGAAACTATTCCACATTGTTTTAATTGAAGACCAAACTCGTAACTCAAATATTTGTCTCTGCGATCAGATCATAGAAACCTTATTTTCTTGTCACGACGATTTTCCACTTCACTCTGAAATTCTTTGAACCTTTCAACTATTTCAGACTTATGTTTCATCAAGTAGATATACCCATATCTGCTCAAATCATCTTGTGAAGGTCAGAAAATAACGATACTTGCCACGAGCATCAACACTCATTGGATCGCATACATCGGTATGTATTATTTCCAATAAGTCAGTAGCTTGTTCCATTGTTCCGGAGAACGGAGTTTTAGTCATCTTGCCAAAAGGCACGGTTTGCAAGCATCAAATGATTCATAACCAAGTGATTCCGAAAATCCATCTTTATGGAGTTTCTTCATGCGCTTTACACCGATATGACCCAAACGGCAGTGCCACAAATAAGCTGCACTATCATTATTAACTTTGCATCTTTTGGTTTCAATATTATGAATATGTGTATCACTATGATCGAGATCCAATGAACCATTTTCATTGGGTGTGTAACCATATAAGGTTTTATTCATGTAAACAGAACAACAGTTTATTCTATTACTTCAATGAATAACCGTATTGCAATAAACACGATCAAATCATATTCATGCTCAACGCAAACACCAAATAACATTTATTTAGGTTCAACACTAATCCCGAAAGTATAGGGAGTGTGCGATGATGATCATATCAATCTTGAAACTACTTTCAACATACATCGTCACTTCACCCTTAACTAGTTTCTGTTTATTCTGCAACTCCCGTTTCGAGTTACTACTCTTAGCTACTGAACCAGTACCAAATACCGAGGGGTTGCTATAAACACTAGTAAAGTACACATCAATAACATGTATATCAAATATACCTTTGTTCACTTTGCCATCCTTCTTATCCGCCAAATACTTGGGGTAGTTCTGCTTCCAGTGACCAGTCCCTTTGCAGTAGAAGCACTTAGTCTCAGGCTTAGGTCCAGACTTGGGCTTCTTCACTTGAGCAACAACTTGCTTGCCGTTCTTCTTGAAGTTCCCTTCTATCCCTTTGCCCCTTTTTTTTAAACTAGTGGTCTTGTTAACCATCAACACTTGATGTTCTTTCTTGATTTCTACCTTCATCGATTTCATCATCATGAAAAACTCAGGAATCGTTTTCGTCATCCCTTGCATACTATAGTTCATCTCGAAGTTCTACTATCTTGGTGATGGTGACTAGAGAATTCTGTCAATCACTATCTTATCTAGAAGATTAACTCCCACTTGATTCAAGCGATTGTAGTACCCAGACAATCTGAGCACATGCTCACTAGTTGAGCGATTCTCCTCCATCTTTTAGCTATAGAACTTGTTGGAGACTTCATATCTCTCAACTCGGGTATTTGCTTGAAATATTAACTTCAATTCCTGGAACATCTCATATGGTCCATGATGTTCAAAACTTCTTTGAAGTCCCGATTCTAAGCCATAAAGCATGGTGCACAAAACTATCAAGTAGTCATCATATTGAGCTAGCCAAACGTTCATAACGTCTGCATCTGCTCCTGCAATAGGTCTGTCACCTAGCGGTGCATCAAGAACATAATTCTTCTGTGCAGCAATGAGGATAAACCTCAGATCACGGATCCAATCCGCGTCATTGCTACTAACATCTTTCAACACAGTTTCTCTAGGAACATATCAAAACAAACATATGAAAGCAACAACACGAGCTATTGATCTACAACATAATTTGCAAAATACTACCAGGACTAAGTTCATGATAAATTTAAGTTCAATTAATCATATTACTTAAGAACTCCCACTTAGACAGACATCTCTCTAGTCATCTAAGTGATCACGTGATCCAAATCAACTAAACCATAACCGATCATCACGTGAGATGGAGTAGTTTTCAATGGTGAACATCACTATGTTGATCATATCTACTATATGATTCACGCTCGACCTTTCGGTCTCCGTGCTCCGAGGCCATATCTGCATATGCTAGGCTCGTCAAGTTTAACCTGAGTATTCTGCGTGTGCAAAAACTGGCTTGCACCCGTTGTAGATGGACGTAGAGCTTATCACACCCGATCATCACGTGGTGTCTGGGCACGACGAACTTTGGCAACGGTGCATACTCAGGGAGAACACTTCTTGATAATTTTTAGTGAGAGATCATCTTAAAATGCTACCGTCAATCAAAGCAAGAATAAGATGTATAATAGATAAACATCATATGCAATCAAAATATGTGACATGATATGGCCATGATCATCTTGCGCCTTTGATCTCCATCTCCAAAGTACTATCATGATCTCTATTGTCACCGACACGACACCATGATCTTCATCATCTTGATCTATATCAATGTGTCATCACATGGTTGTCTCACCAACTATTGCTCTTGCAACTATTGCTATCGTATAGCGATAAAGTAAAGCAATTATTTGGCACTTGCATCTTATGCAACAAAGAGACATCCATAGGGCTTCTGCCAGTTGCCGATAACTTTAACAAAACATGATCATCTCATACAACAACTTATATCTTATCACATCTTGACCATATCACATCACAACATGCCCTGCAAAAACAAGTTAGACGTCCTCTACTTTGTTGTTGCAAATTTTACGTGGCTGCTACGGGCTGAGCAAGAACCGTTCTTACCTACGCATCAAAAACCACAACGATAGTTCGTCAAGTTGGTGCTATTTTAACCTTCGCAAGGACCGGGCGTAGCCACACTCGGTTCAACTAAAGTTGGAGAAACTGACACCCGCTAGTCACCTGTGTGCATAGCACGGCGGTAAAACCAGTCTCGCGTAAGCGTACGCGTAATGTCGGTCCGGGCCGCTTCATCCAACAATACCGCCGAACCAAAGTATGACATGCTGGTAAGCAGTATGACTTATATCACCCACAACTCACTTGTGTTCTACTCGTGCATATAACATCAAACCATAAAACCTAGGCTCGGATGCCACTGTTGGGGAACGTAGTAATTTCAAAAAAATTCCTACGCACACGCAAGATCATGGTGATGCATAGCAACGAGAGGGGAGAGTGTTGTCTACGTACCCTCGTAGACCGAAGCGGAAGCGTTGACGCAACGTAGAGGAAGTAGTCGTACGTCCTCCCGGTCCAACCGATCCAAGCACCGTTACTCCGGCACCTCCGAGTTCTTGACACATGTACAACTCGATGACGCACCCCGATCTCCGATCCAGCAGAGGCGCGGGGAGGAGTTCCGTCAGCACGACAGCGTGGTGACGATCTTGATGTTCTTCTGTCGCAGGGCTTCGCCTAAGCACCGCTACAATATGACCGAGGTGTAATATCGTGGAGGGGGGCACCGCACACGGCTAAGGAACGATCTCAATGATCAACTTGTGTGTCTAGGGTGCCCCCCGCCCCCGTATATAAAGGAGGGAGGGAGGAGGAGGCCGGCCTAGGGAGGAGGCGCGCCATAGGGGGGGCAAACCTACTCCAAGTAGGTTTGGCCCCCCTTTCCTATTAGGAGTAGGAGAAGGAAGGAAGAGGGGGGAGGAGAGAAGGAAAGGGGGGGCCGGCCCCCCCTCCCAATTCGGATTGGGCTTGGGGGGGGGGCGCCCCCTCCCTTGCTCCTTCTCCCTCCCTTCCACTAAGGCCCAATAAGGCCCATATACTTACCGGGGGGTTCCGGTAACCTCCCGGAACTCCGGTATATTTCCAATCTCACCCGGAACCTTTCCGGTGTCCAAATATATCCGTCCAATATATCAATCTTTATGTCTCGACCATTTCGAGACTCCTCGTCATGTCCGTGATCACATCCGGGACTCCGAACAACCTTCGGTACATCAAAATACATAAACTCATAATATAACTGTCATCGAAACCTTAAGCGTGCGGACCCTACGGTTCGAGAACAATGTAGACATGACCGAGATACGTCTCCGGTCAATAACCAATAGCGGGACCTGGATGCCCATATTGGTTCCTACATATTCTACGAAGATCTTTATCGGTCAAACCGCATAACAACATACGTTGTTCCCTTTGTCATCGGTATGTTACTTGCCCGAGATTCGATCGTCGGTATCCAATACCTAGTTCAATCTCGTTACCGGTAAGTCTCTTTACTCGTTCCATAATACATCATCTCGCAACTAACTCATTAGTTGCAATGCTTGCAAGGCTTAAGTGATGTGCATTACCGAGAGGGCCTAGAGATACCTCTCCAACATTCGGAGTGACAAATCCTAATCTCGAAATACGCCAACCCAACAAGTACCTTCGGAGACACCTGTAGAGCACCTTTATAATCACCCAGTTACGTTGTGACGTTTGGTAGCACACAAAGTGTTCCTCCGGTAAACGGGAGTTGCATAATCTCATAGTCATAGGAACATGTATAAGTCATGAAGAAAGCAATAGCAACATACTAAACGATCGGGTGCTAAGCTAACTGAATGGGTCATGTCAATCAGATCATTCAACTAATGATGTGATCCCGTTAATCAAATAACAACTCTTTGTCCATGGTTAGGAAACATAACCATCTTTGATTAACAAGCTAGTCAAGTAGAGGCATACTAGTGACACTCTGTTTGTCTTATATATTCACACATGTATTATGTTTCCGGTTAATAAAATTCTAGCATGAATAATAAACATTTATCATGATATAAGGAAATAAATAATAACTTTATTATTGCCTCTAGGGCATATTTCCTTCAACGGTTGCCGTAGCAGAACGCCGCGGACACATGCGCGAAAATGCGTCGCACCACGGACGGGGAGCGCATCGACGTCGAGTGGAGCCTCCTGGAGCCAAGCGGAGTCGTCGGCGATGAAGGTGAGCGCGCCGAGACGGATCTCGCAGCCCTCGACCAAAACTCCACCAGAAACCATGATGAAGACAATCGGAACAATTGCAACTTCTCTAGAAATCGCTAAGACACCGACCCCATGGTGGGCGCCAACTGTCGCGGTTCTAAGTTTGACAGTAGAATAGGGGGTAGGTATGGAGAGGCAAGATCCTAGCTATGGAGTAGTTGTAAACACAAGGGATGTACGAGTTCAGGCCCTTCTCGGAGGAAGTAACAGCCCTACGTCTCGGAGCCCAGAGGCGGTCGACTGGATTATGAGTGTATGGATTACAAGGGTGCCAACCCCTTACATTGAGGAGGGGGTGGCTTATATAATGTCCACCAGACCCCTACGGCCCTCAGTAATGCAGGGTTTAAAGTACGTTAAAGCTAGGCGTTACTGGTAACGCCTTACATAAAGTGTCCTAAATGCCATAAAGACTACTTAATTACAGACCGTTTGGATGCAGAGTGGCTCTTGATCTCCTGGTGGTCGAGTGAGTCTTCATGGTCGAGTCCTTCGAGTCTGTCGAGTGAAGTCCCTCTTGGTCGACTGGAAGGCAGTTTCTTCTGAGGGTGTCCTTGGAAAGGGTGCTTAGGTCAGGTCTATGACCCTACCCTAGGTACATGACCTCATCAGTATGTAGGCTCACGTACTGGCAGTCAGGGGTAACTCAGGCACGTAGAGACCTAAGCAAAAAGATTGTCTTATTTGAGGCCCATACAAGAGGTTGGCCACATCGGTTTTGCACTCTGCAATGCCTAGAAACTTGTTTTGTACCACCTCGTGAGGCGATGTGGGTATGAGAGGGCGAGGAAGATATAAATAAAAGGGAATGCCACAATACAATCCCTCAATATATGGATTGCTCCGAATCAATTGTAGTGAAGCAAGTTATTTTTTGCATCTTGAGTTAAGGATATTAATTCTTACAACAACAAATTCCGCCTCCTTTCTTAGTGTAATATAGAGGCAAATCTTTGTGTTCCGAGGCGGAATCTGCTGTTGCAAATCTTGATTTGATGTCCTTAGCTCATGAAGCAAACTCAATTTGATCACATGAATTTGCTGCTTCAAATTTTGCTTTGAGTCCTACCACTACGTACAGGGGTGGAGCTACTTCGCTCGCGGGGGGTGGGGGCGGGGAGCTCAAATCTTCAAGATTTCCACCATCTCTAGCACGAAAATGAAAGAACATGCGGTGCCCCCGTGTTTGGTTTTGGCAATTGATGACAATCTCTATGGACTAATGGTTGCCTTGAGTTATATTTGAAGGGTTTGTCCATAGGCTTTTCTTGGAGTCCATTTGTTGGTTTCAAGGAGATTTTGTGATGACCACGGTGCTATTAAGGAATTATCCAAAGACCGGTCATGTGAGTGTTGAGCTTATGGCAAGCATGTCTTGAAGAAGAAGATTGTGTGATCATTCATGTCCACCTTCAAGACATCATCCAAATAAAGAGAGTTGGAAAGATTCAACACACAAAGCACACAAGAGATCCCATGGTATGGTAAGCATTGTCCATTACGCTTTGTGTGCTAACCCATGGTCTTCGTGAGAGTTCTTTGTGGGGTTAGGTTGCGGTGTGCAAGTTCAAGTGATGCATCACGAAGAGATCAAGTGCTTGAAGCTTGCCGTCCATTGTGGTGACAATGGACTTGTGAAGATGAGCGAAAGAGTGGCTCACCATAGTGGAGTATGGGGGAGCAATCAACTAGTCTTCATCGAGCCAACGCAATCAAGAAAGGTGGTCCATCTTGAGGAGGACAAGATCGTCATCATCTAGCTCAAGTGGATCATGTGCAAGGCAAAGGTTTGCCCTTGATAGGTTTTCTATTTTACCGGTCTCATGGTAGTTGTGGGAGACCGGGTTATAGGATCGATTGTCGTACTATCAAGTGGGGCTCTTGATGAGTTGCTTGATCGTATCGTTCGTAGAGAACTCAAACCATTGCATCCTTGCATCATCTTTATTGGTTCTTGTTTGGTTCTTCTCCTTGTGAGTTTTGGAGCTTATGGTCATTTTTATGACAAGCTCGAGTTCATCGAAAACGGAGTTTGCATGCATCTTCTATGATGTTTTCGATGTTGGAGGTTCTGCCGGTTCTTCTCTGTTGGAGGTTCCTCTCCTCTGTTTTGATGCTACTCGTTGTCTTGTATCCAACAAGCTTGAGTTTGCTCAATTCGGAGCTCATTTGCAGAAGTTATGACAGTTCTGGTTTTATTGTTTCCCTCTATTGTCTTCTCTGCAAAATGAAGGTCTTCTAGTGTTGCTGATCTGGGGCATGCGGTAGTACTGCTCTCCGGAGCGGTAGTACCGCAGGCCCTTGCGATAGTACCGCTCTGTGGGAGCGGTAGTACCGTGGCCTCAGGCCAGGCAGCGGTAGTAGGGGCGGATGTAATTTTTTACATCCGCGCCCTACGCGGTAGTACCGCGCCGCGAGCGCGGTAGTACCGTGGGCTCTGGCCAGGCTTAGTAGCATGAGCGGAAGTAGGGGCGGATGTGATTTTTTACATCAGTGCCCTACGCGGTAGTACCGCTCTTCGTGTGCGGTAGTACCGTGCCGGAGTTTTGCGCAGGTCCTCCCTCAACGGAAGTAGGTACGGAAGTAATTTTTTACGTCTGTGCTTTCTCTGCGCCTAGTGTTGCCTGCCTTACGGTAGTACCGTAGGGGCGCGCGATAGTACCGCTCTGGCGGTTCTACCGCTCGTTGCCCTGTGCAACAGGCCTTCATCTGGCCAGAGCTGCACACGCGGTAGTACCACAACCTGCAGCGGTAGTACCGCAACTCCCTGCGGTAGTACCGCGTCGTGCGGGCTGAGTGAGGGGATAACGGTTGGATTTTCTCCCCACCTATAAAAGGGGGTCTTCTTCCCATTAGGACCGAATCCTTAGAGCTCGTGTTCTTCCTCCATTGTTGACCTTCTTCGAGCTTGCTAACTCTCAATCCCTCTAATGATTCTTGCTAGTTCTTGAGGGAAAAGAGAGAGGAGATCTAGATCCACGTTTCCACCAATCACTTTCTCCTCTAAGTGAGGGGAACCCCTTGGATCTAGATCTTGGAGTTCTTCGTGTTCTTCTTTCGTTCTTCCTCTCATTTTCCTCACTAGCATTAGTTACTTTGGTGGGATTTGGGAGAGAAGGACTTGGGCACTCCGTGTGCCCTTGCCATTGCATTTGGTGCATCGATTTGAGTTCTTCACGTGATACGTGAAAGTTACAAGTTGAGAAGCTTATTACTCTTGGGTGCTTGGTGCCCTTGAGCTTGTTTCTCTTGGGTGCTTGGGCGCCCTAGACGGTTGGTGGTGTTTGGAGCTCAATCATTGTGGTGTAAAGCTCCGGGCAAGCGTCGGGGTCTCCAATTAGGTTGTGGAGATCGCCCCGAGCAATTTGACGGGTTCCGGTGACCGTCCCCAAGGGTTGCCAAAGTGTACGGGTTCGGTGACCGCCCCCAAGGGTTGCCATTTGTTCGGGTTCGGTGACCGCCCTCAAGGGTCCCTTAGTGGAATCACGGCATCTTGCATTGTGCGAGGGCGTGAGGAGATTACGGTGGCCCTAGTGGCTTCTTGGGGAGCATTGTGCCTCCACACCGCTCCAAATGGAGATTAGCATCCGCAAGGGTGTGAACTTCGGGATACATCGTCGTCTCCGCGTGCCTCGGTTATCTGTTACCCGAGCCCTTTACTTATGCACTTTACTTTGTGATAGCCATATATCTTGCTATCACATAGTTGCTTATCTTGCTTAGCATAAGTTGTTGGTGCACATAGGTGAGTCTAATTGTCGTAGGTCTTGTGCTTGACAAATTAACCGTTAGGTTTATTCTGCTTTTGTTCAAGCCTAACCGTAATTATTTTAAAGCGCCTATTCACCCCCCTCTAGGCGACATCCACGATCTTTTATAAAAGCGCCCCAAAGCTTGACATGTAATAATGTTTACGCTAGAATGTTCCTAACCATTTTTTTCTTTAATATAGTGCCTTTGACTATTTTGATGGTCAATTTTTACCATCAACACTTTCTTTTAGAAAAAAAGCGACGACCCGGCTTTATAAATGAAGTCAAACATGGCAAAGCAAGCCATATGACCAAAGTATCTAACAATTCAAGGTTCACAACAAATACCACAAATACACAACGACCCAACAAAATGGCTCGCATGCCACAGATAAACACGCGAGACTAACAAAGGCAACAACTAGATCTTGTCTTGATGACAACGAGCTAGTAGACTCTCGGATCTTGTTCTTATTGCATCCATGGCACGCGGAGGCTGGGTTGCCAAATTCATCAAGAGTGGCTCGTAAACTGAAGGACACAGAGTGGGTACCAGGATGCAGGAGACACTCTCCTCGCCGCACATGTAGGCGTTGAAGCGAAGGTCACTGAGGGACACAGATGTGGCTCTCAACATGCCCCAATCAAACTTAGTGTCCGTTTACGTAGACATCGTTGTCGTCGGAGCATTGTCCAAGGAGACAAGGCAACTCGATCAATTGATCTCCCATTAGTTGTTACACTATTAAAGATGTCAAAGAAACAAAAAACAAGATTGGACTTGTAGTTTAACCTATTGTTGTTTTCCTACCAGATGAAAAAAAGCGGTTGAATATGTTGGTCATTCCAAGGAGGCGCCATTTTTCGTTACCAAAGGCGCCAAACATTTGGGTACAATTATTATGTGGCGAGAGTAACGGCTTTTCAGTAACCAAGGGTGTGTTGTAAATAAACCAACCAAACTCTATTCTCTTCTTAATTAATAGATAAAACAAATCTTTTGACTCGATTTCAAAGAAAAAGCTTGACATAAAAATATGACAATTGTGCACTGCGAGTGCTGTTGGTCGAAATCAGGACGTGTCGCCCAATTGTCGGAGTGCGTTCGTGGGTAATACCTTTTTTTGAGCAGTTTGGATTACTTACCACATATGTCACATGGTGCGTTCGTGGGTAATACCTACCCACACACCTAGAGAAAGTATCCTCTGAAGACTCAGTTTCAAATTGAAACCTGGAGACTGGCTTCCGATCCAAAATCTACGGTCCAGATCAATCAGTTCGGCCCGCCAGATTGCTTTGTGATATTTCGCCAAAAAAAAACCTCTTTCTATTCATTTTTTCCATAACGTGTACCAGCTCCAAGCTCCCAGTCTGTCCCGACTCCCGAGCTAACACAGTCGTGACTGGTCAACTCCATGAGCTAGGTTAGTGTAGCAGAAAGACTTGCCAGGCTTCATACATTTGTTCCATGCTGTTCACTGAATATTTGCTTCATACACCGGTTCAACTACGGGTTCGCACTGTATTGAAATCTGTGAAGGAATACTAGTATCAAATAACAGTACGAGTAGAAGCACATCAGTGCTTGTTGAATAGTGCTGCAAGAATCTCATCGGTCTTAGGCCCTGCTTGTTTGGACTTTTGCTTCAGTTTTTGTAGCTTTATCATTTTGACCAAAAAAGCCATAAAAGCTCCTAAAGAGTCACTTTTAGAGCTTTTATGGGTTTTAAAGCTAAATATTGTTATATTGATTCATCAAAAGTCATAAAAACTCCAAAAGCACCTATTTGAAAGCTTTTATGGCTTTTGACCAAAGTGAAAAAGTTGCAAAAGCAGAAAAAAAACCCAAACAAACATGGATTTAGAAAGCATCCAATGGCCTCATGGAGCTGAATATTACTCCCTCCGTTTCGAATTACTTGTCACAAGTATGGATGTATCTAGATGTATTTTAGTTTTAGATACATCCATTTCTGAGACGAGTAATTTGGAACGGAGGGAGTAGTTTTCATTAGAGACTTTGTCTGTGATCAAGACAAAGGGTGATCCGGTCCGCACACCTCTGATCCAACGGCTATGACCGAGTTTCTAAGTTTCCACCGGATATCAGTTTTCATTGGAGACTTTTTGTCTGTGATATGCCTGCAGAGCAGTGCAGTCCAAGACAGATCGAGACAAGGAGGCTAGCTAGGAACGCCGGTTGGCAACCTGTCTCCATGCTTCCCCAAATTACTACTCCCTTCGTCCGCTAACGTATGAGAGTGTTTTCGACATAAAGTTAAAGACGCTCTTATATCTTTATCTTTACCTACTAATAAACCAGCGAGTGCCCGTCCGTCGTCGTCAATTTTGCAGAAAACCCCCTTATTTTTCTAGAATTCAACCCGCAGTTCTATTTTAAGTGGGTATGTAAGAAAACGCTTCGTTTTTACAAAGAAACCCCTGCGTTAGTAACAATTCTACCCGTGATCCTTAATTAAACTGCTTCACCACCGGGCACCAGCGCCGCTTATCCATTCGCGCTCTCCACTGCCGGACACCGGCCGCCGCTTGCCGCCGGCGTCCACGCCGCAGGAGCCCAGGAAGGAGCGGCGCCGTCGTGGGGCTCAGGCGGCACAACGGCAGCAGGGCACTGCTCGCGGACCACGCCCGCTCCCTTTCCAGCCGCGGCGGAGCAGGAGAAGGTGAGGGAGGTGCGCCCTTGCCGGCGGACGGCTTCTGACACGCCGGGGAAGGGGGGGGGGGATTCAGGAGGCCCTACCGCGGCGGTGCTTGGGGCTCGTACGAACGGAGGCGAGCAGCGATAGGAGAAGCTCCGCGGCGACGCTCTGAAGACCATTAGCCATGGTGGCTGCGGATGCGCGCGGCTGGTTAGAGCAGGAGGCTCGAGGCAAGGGGGAGGACCCGGCCTCCTCCACGGCTGGTGCTGGCCGGCTGGATGGCTCAGGAGGCTAGAGGCAAGGGGGAGGACCCAGCCTCCTCCAGGGCCGGCGCTGGCGGTCATGTCCGATTTGGATCGGATTCAGTTCCATGTGTTGTGCAGGAGAACTACTCCAACACGATTGCCATGGGTGCCCAACCCGGATTTCACATATTCTTTGGTTTCATAAAAAGATAGCATCCACCGGATTAGATCACAAGTTCTGAAGACGAACAGATCAATGTCGCCTTCGCCGATTTCGCCATCGCCTCCTTCGACTTCGCCTGAAGACCATCTGCCATCGCCTCCATCGACTTTGTTGGAAGACCTTCAGCTGCTGCCTAGGCCTACTTTGCCGCAGGTATCTTTTTTCTTTGTGCAAATTATAATGGAGCTATGATGATCCAATTTGTCTGTTGGCATAGGCTCAAGCAATCACCTCTTCTTGACGCAAGCAAGTAATAACCGTGAACAAGATGTAGTAACCATGAACAAGATGTCCCTAATTCTGTAGTATGTGTTGTATAGTAGTACACTCTTTTTTTTTTGCTGCAGTATCACAATACCATCGTCATCTTATTTCTTTGTGTTAGTGTGACAAAGATATTTTGATCAGACTCATCTTGCTGGTTATACACAGTTCTCTGCCCGTATCTTGCTGGAAATCCAAAAATCCACCCTATAATTACCTTTTCAATATTGTCAGATGATTTCAAAATTGGAGGTTTAACTCCAAATTTTGTTGTTATTACAGAAAATGAATGGCATCGCTGAATTGACCATTGTAGGGGATTTTTGATTCAGCCTATTTTCAGTTGACAATATACTGAATAATTTGGCAGTGAACAAGTACAGAAAAAAATCTTAAGAAACGATAGTTTTGAACCTGAATTTATAAAATAAAATGAACCAATTCATATTGAAAATATCGTAGGCATCCACCAGGTTTGAGATGTTCACAGAAACATGTCAGTTTCACGATGCTATAATTCAGAATTGTTTGCCACACTGATTTGGATCGGATTCAGTTCCATGTTTGTGCAGGAGAACTACTCCAACACGATTGCCATGGGTGCCGGACCCGGATTTCACATATTCTTTGGTGCCATAAAAAGAAAGCCTCCACCGGATTAGATCACAAGTTCTGAAGACGAACAGCCTTCGCCGATTTTGCCATCGCCTCCGCCGACTTCGCCTGAAGACCATCCGCTGTCGTCTCCGTCGACTTGGCCGCAAAAACTCTGCCATCGCCTCCATCGACTTTGTTGGAAGACCTTCAGCTGCTGCATAGGCCTACTTTGCCGCAGGTATCTTTTTTCTTTGTGCAAATTATAATGGAGCTATGATGATCCAATTTGTCTGTTGGCATAGGCTCAAGCAATCACCTCTTCTTGATGCAAGCAAGTAGTAACCGTGAACAAGATGTAGTAACCATGAATAAGATGTCCCTAATTCTGTAGTATGTGTTGTATAGTAGTACACTCTTTTTTTGCTGCAGTATCACAATACCATCGTCCTCTTATTTCTTTGTGTTAGTGTGACAAAGATATTTTGATCAGACTCATCTTGCTGGTTACTTATATACACAGTTCTCTGCCTGTATCTTGCCGGAAATCCAAAAATCCACCCTATAATTACCTTTTCAATATTGTCAGATGATTTCAAAATTGGAGGTTTAACTTCAAATTTTGTTGTTATTACAGAAAATGAATGGCATCGCTGAATTGACCATTGTAGAGGATTTTGATTCAGCCTATTTTCAGTTGACAATATACTGAATAATTTGGCAGTGAACAAGTATAGAAAAAATTCTTCAGAAGCGATAGGTTTGAACCTGAATTTATAAAATAAAATGAACCAATTCGTATTGAAAATATCTTAGGCATCCACCAGGTTTGAGATGTTCATAGAAACATGTCAGTTTCACGATGCTATAATTCAGAATTGTTTGCCACATTGTAATGTTTCAGCCATTCAGAAACATTGCCAATGATGTTAATATGTTGATTAGGGGCCTTTTGTAGCTACTTTAATGAAAATTGTAGTACCACAGTGTCCTGCTGCATATATATATATATATATATATATATATATATATATATATATATATATATATTAAATTGCAAAGTGAACGTAACAAAAAAAATCGAAAAGTTTCTGTCCAATTTATAATATAAATTACTCCTATGTGTTCTTTTATTCAGTTATTATAGTTTTACTCCTGTGTGTTCTCTTATTTAGTTCTGTCAGGAAGAAGAAGGGATTATGTTGATGTGTAGTATGTTCTTTATTCTACAACCATACCTACATGGGATTATAGTTCAGTACCTACCATGCATCTCATTCTCATTATCATTTTCATTCTGTACCAACCATTTTTGTATTTCGGGGTTGGATGAGTAGTGCTTTGATGGACAACGTTACACTGTTGTTCAGTTCAATTATACATGGTCGCCATGTGAGTGATGCCAAACACTTGGTTGTTCTGAACAAACCGTATCTCATGAGTTCAGGTTGTTTGATTGGCGACACTGTGTCTCAATGCAGTTTTGGATGTTTGAGTGCCATAGTGATATATTCTCGATCCACTCAGTAGGGATCATATATTCAAAAGAATGGCGTTGGTGGGCACGGCAACTGTGATGGTGGCACTTCACACCTATTTGAATTATGAAACACATTATTCCATAGGAGCTCATGAGTTCAGGTTGTTTGTTTGGCGACACTATGTCTCAATGCAGTTTTGGATGTTTGTGTGTCATAGTGATATATTCTTGATGCACTCAGTAGGGATCGTATATTCAAAAGAATGGCGTTGTGGGCACAGCGACTGTGATGGTGGCACTTCACACCTATTTGAATTATGAAACAAATTATAACCATAGGAACGTTTCCTGCTGTATGATCGGCTTGTTCTGGTATAGGGTTTAATGGTGTGATTTTTGCCCTGTACGTTAGAGTTAATGGCGTTGTTGGTATTATTTCTGATACCACCGAAGTGTGACATCTCTTTTGATGGTTCAGTACAATTAATTATCTGGTATTACTTGATATTCAAAATAGCCCTGCCATAACTGCAATAAATAAAAAAGTGAGTTTGCCTGGTTCTGATGTCTGTTGTGTGTGCGCGTCCAGGTGCCAAAGGCGTCCAATCCAACTCAGGTGGAGGCCAAGGATGTTGAGCTCTCGGACATTGCACTAATAATGTTGCATGATGCCGACGTGCAAACTGTAAGTTTCATAGTCATAGATTCAGATTGGGACATTTCTTCTTATTATTTTGCCGTCAAAACTGAAAAAAGGGTGATGGTAATTCGCCAAATGTCAATGTAGTCATCAGCCTGTATGCTTCTCCTGGCAGAGTATTTTCCCCTTAAACGGTGCTACTGTCTCATGATGCATATCATGGTTCTTTGACCTTTGATCACTTTATTCTGCATTTAAAATTCCCTAGCAAAAATGCTCTAAAAATATATGTAAAAAAAACTATTCTTTTTTAGGGAAATGTTCTAATTTTCATAAAAACATTAATTATTAAGTGTTCCATTTTTTTTTGAAAAGCTTAACTTTTATTAAAAATAAGGAATTTTCCATGCTGAATCTTATTACGGGCATTTATTAGAATTGGATATAAAAAAGATGCACAATGGCACATGTGTCTTTTTTTCGCCTGGTGCAACGCACGGGCATTTGTACTAGTTATAAAAGAAAGGAAGTATCTACTACCATCGTCCTGTAAATATTATGGTACGGAAGAAGTACTACTCCCTCTGTACCGAAATACTTATAGCTAAAGAAAAATAGTGCAAGTTCCTCCAACCACAAGGTTTCCGGTACAGAGGTGGTACTGTACACGTTCGTGCGTGCTGTTGACGGTGCGCACGCTGCGAACGCAGGATAAGGAACGGGACCCCACGGAGACAGCTCGCTTCCCTCCGTGGGTGTTGTATGCCAGCTGATAAAAAGCGTTGGATTCTGGATCGGATGGTCCAGTTCAAACAGAGGCATGCCGGCCCGGTGCACGCCGTACGCACGTACGTGGTCCGTCCCCGGCCCTACACATACATCAGTGCACAACCGATCCTGCACGTACCGCATGCACGATGCAATCGCCCCGCTGCCACTTCAGATACCGTGACGCGTGTGGGGCTCCGGCGCGCAGGGCAGGGGCAGCGGGTGTGAAACCGACGGCACGGGACAAAGTACAGCGGCATGCATGCGCGCCAGGCAGGCGCGCGCACGCTCGATCGTGACCGTGGCGTGCACTGGCATCGGCATGGGCACGCACGGACGGCGCCCAGACGTCGATCCATCGACACCATGAGGCCACCGGCGCTTCCATGGCTGTATACACCGGGCCTATACATCGGCAACATGGAGTACTGTACGTAGGTACCAGCTGCCGACGTGCTCAATGTTGCCATCAGCTGGTACCTACGTACAGTGCGTGGCTGTATACACCGGGCCTATACATCGGCAACATGGAGTACTATGTCACGACAGCCACGCACTGTACGTAGGTACCAGCTGCCGACGTGCTCCATGTTGCCATCAGCCGCCCGCTCCGGAGCCTCTGGAACATGCACGCGACGGACATGAGGTAGCGGTCGATCTGAGTGTTGCCTGGAGGCACAGCTACCTCAATTCCATGCCTTTTCTATTCGCAACCATGGCTAGCTTTTTCGAAAAAATGCAAGCTACTCCTACATGCATGAGACGGCCGGATGTTTCCCCATGATTCTTTTGACGAATCGATATGAGATATGTTATTCATTGCCAAATCGACGCCATGTGATGGAGAAAAGACGCAGGGAAAAACACAGAAAACAGCATGGCTGCATATGAAAACGTACACTGGCTGGCAAAGCTAAGCTAATTAACTAACCTCAAAGCGGGCAAGGACAGAGGATTTCCAGACCCCTTTGGCACCCGCCCTGTCCCAAAAGAGAGAGCATTTTTTATCTCCGTGTCTAAAGAGCCCGCTAAGCACGAGCAAGATTCACCGCGCGGGAGGAACATGACAAATCGACAAGGTTGCTCGGCCTCACGACCTGACCGGGACGGGATTTTCGCTGGCAAATGAAAGTGCATGCGCAGTAGGCCCACGTGTAAGTGTGTCCCTTTGTAGCGCGATCTTGATGCTGGGCAGACACAAAAAAGGGGTCGATCGTGTCAACTCAACGTGCACTAGCTATGTATGGACGCATGGTCCTGCTCTCATCTAGGAGTAGGAGCCTCGCCTTTGTGCCGCGTGCATGGTGATGGAGTAGTAGCTAGGCCCGCCAATTACAACGACGACTACAAGCGCGTGCGTTCGTCAAATTTTACCAACGCATAATTTTCGCACGCGCTCTAGGTAGAAATCGGTTAAAATCGGACGGGATTGGCTATTAGTGGCGTCAGGGTGGCTGCCACAGTTCACGGGCGAGGTTGGGTACATTGAGACGGAGAGAAGATCTTGGGCAGTACGTACTCCATCTCCATGCATGTTGCCATGACAGCAGCAGCATCGTGATTTACGGCGGTGCCCGGCCTCCAATGGGATTACGGTACGGGAACGTGAGGGGTCAGCAAGGACTCCCGGCGCGCGTGCATGGATAGCCCGCTTGGCGCGTGGCTGGCACGCGACGGGCGCGTGCCGCCCGGCCCCCGCCATGTGGCGGCCGCCATAGACGACGGCACAAGGGCTCGTCCTGCAACTGCCGCAGAGCATGCATGCACGTTCCGCGTCTGAGCAGTACGCCGTTGGCGGCTTGCACCGCGACCCGTCACCGATGGAGATGCCCGGGCCAGATCGGGTCCGGCGCCGCGCCCGGATTTGATCCTCCTCTCTATCTCTCTCCGTGGGCAATTTGGATCGGGCGTCCCCCCGGGTCTCTGCCCTGCCCTACTTTCGATCAGTGGCATTTCGATATTTGCTTCTTCATCTTCTCCGCTGATACTCACTGTCACTAGTGATCTAAATGCTTTTATATTGGGAGTACAGTAGTTAAGCTTTTTCGACACCGAGGCTCGACTTATCTCCGGCACTTTTGTGCTTGTTTATTATATAGGGCCATCTTCCTGTAGAAACACAAAGGGCACGTTAGCTGGCTCACAGGATGTTACTCACTCTGTAAAGAAATATAAGAGTATTTTTTATGGAAGGAATACTTACGTTTCGAAATCACAATATCCGGTACGTTTAGCTGCATGATACTGCATTAGCAGATTAGCTGAGACCGACGACCATATGCTTTGGAGCTGGCTGATAAGAACAATAGTTGTTGTACTCCATCCACGCCGCGACCAGCTCTAGTTGCCTAGCTGGTGCATCTTTCGTTATCCGGACACTGATACCAACCTTTCTTCCTGCTCATGCCAAAAGGGTCGAAGCTACTGTAGATGCCAGCCAACAAACCCAATCAAGATGCACGCATGCTGCAAAACCTAATACCATCTCAATATATATGCCCTTTGATTCTCTCTTCTTCCTTGTTTTAGGTAGGCAGTAAACACTAGGATCGCCGCTTGAAAAAGACCAGCGCAAGGCTTGATGCCATTGCCGATCCCAAGTACGCGTACATAGCCTCTCAAGCCAAGCCACGTGCTGTCAGTCAGGCTCTACTTTTGGTTGGCGTCCGTCCCCTCCCACTACGCACTGCTTAGCTTCTTTTGCCCAAGTTTGTCTCACACTGTGCTGCCTCAATGCAACAGGCCAATTCGTTGCCATCTTGGTGTTCCACAGCTCCATGCCACCTTCTCATGATTTCCAGCACCCCATGAAGCGACTGCAAGCATTGGACTACGTCCGGGCAGCAGCGTTCGCCGTCCTGCTGATCTGGACCCTTGCAGAGCTCGTGAAACGGAGGAACAGGCACCAAGAAGCAGCAGCGGCAGGGTATGGCGCCAACGTGGTCTTGGCGCAGCAGCGAGGGGCAGCCAGTATAGTTGCATTCTGCAATGCTTCGATCACGCTGGCCCATATCGGGTTCTCCGTTCTTGGGGTCTGGAAGCGGCAAGCCGTCTCCCCGGGCCTGGTATTTCAATCTTCCTCGTGGCTTCTGGCTACTCTCTTCCTGCTCTACTGCAAGCATGAAGGTGCTGCAGGGGTAGTAGTATCGTCCAACTGGCCTCCGGTTCTTGTTTCTTGGTGGTTCTTCAGCTTCTTATCGGAATCGCTCCTCGCCTCGCTGCATTTGCTTCGCCTCTTTCATTCTGCAACTGTCATCGTTGATTTCGCTTCTCTTCCATTCTGCACCGTCATCTGCCTGGTTGTAGTAGCTATGAGGCTTTCCAAAGCAAACCGGAAGGAGCTGGAACAGTCGCTGCTGCTGAGGGAGGACGCTGATGACAGCAGCAGGGACAGGTTCTCTAGCTCGGGGTGGTGGAGTCGCCTCACATTCCGGTGGCTGAACCCAGTCTTCGAGAAGGGGCACAAGGTGAGGCTTGAGCTGGAACACATCCCATCTGTGCCGCAGCCCGAGACGGCAGAGCAGTCGTATGCCTTGCTTCAAGAGACACTCCACAAGCAGAAACCTGAGCCAATGCCACTGCGGGAAGCCATCATTTGTGCTGTCTGGACACCTCTGGTCACCAATGCAGTCTTTGCAGGTTAGTGAACAGTTCTTCTTTTTCCAATAATAGAGCTAGTATTTGTCCTGGCAATCTACTAATACAGTAACTGGCTTTCATTACCAGGGCTCAACACTGTTTCTTCTTATATGGGACCATTCTTGATCACCTACTTGGTGGAGCTACTCTCTGACAAGAACACTGACAAGGGCCATGGCCCTGGATACATGCTTGCATGCCTCTTCCTTGCCTCCAAGACAGTGGAGTCACTCTCACAGCGGCAGTGGTACTTTGGCGCCCGCAGAATTGGATTCCAGGTGCGGGCAGCACTGATGGTGTCCATCTACAAGAAGTCCCTGCTGATGAAGAACTCGGGTCCAGTTGCAGGGAAAGTTGTGAACTTCCTTGATGTTGACGTCGAGAAGGTTGGTGAGTTCTTCTGGTACATCCATGGGATTTGGTTGCTGCCTTTGCAAATTTTCTTGGCACTTGCCATCCTGTACCGCAGTCTTGGTGCAATGGCCTCGCTGTCTGCAGTCCTCGTAACAGTGCTGGTGATGGTGAGCAACACACCACTGGCAAATTCACAGCAGAACCTTAATATGAAGATAATGGAGGCGAAGGACTCGCGCATCAAGGCTATGGCCGAGGCAATGAAGAGCATGAGGATCTTGAAGCTTCATGCATGGGAGACAGCCTACTTGGACAAGCTTCTGAAGCTCAGGGATATGGAAAAGGGGTGGCTCAGGAAATATCTCTACACGTGCTCAGCGATAGCTTTCCTGTTCTGGGCCTCACCAACGTTGGTTTCGGTCGTTACCTTTGGTGTCTGCATTCTTGTGGAGATACCATTATCAGCTGGAACAGTCTTATCGGCCCTTGCCACGTTTAGAATCCTCCAAGACCCGATCTATAACCTCCCAGAGCTTGTGTCAATGGTCACACAAACCAAGGTGTCCTTGGACAGAATAGAAGAGTTCATCAAAGAAGACCACCAGGGGAAGCCAAGTTGCTATGGCAACATAACTGGAATGAAGGACTTGGCAATGGCTGGTGAAATAGTAATTGAACCAGGAGAGTACAGTTGGGAAGCTGATACTAGCACGAAGAAAACAAAGGTAACACTCAAGATCAACAGCAAGGTGAGCATCAGGAAGGGTCTCAAGGTTGCAGTGTGTGGGCCAGTTGGTTCAGGCAAATCAAGCCTCCTTTACAGCATCATGGGAGAGATTCCAAGGGTTAGCGGTGCAGAACCAACGGTTGTCGGATCAAGGGCATATGTCCCTCAGAGTGCGTGGATTCAAACTGGGACAATTCAGGACAATGTGCTCTTTGGGAAGGTTATGGACAGAAGCTTGTACGAAGAGGTGATACAAGGCTGTGCTTTGGATAGAGATTTGGAGTTATGGGCCAATGGAGATATGACTGTAGTAGGGGAAAGGGGTGTGAACCTAAGTGGAGGCCAGAAGCAGAGGATCCAGCTTGCCAGGGCATTGTACAGCAATTCTGATGTTTATTTCTTGGATGATCCCTTCAGTGCTGTGGATGCGCACACCAGCGCACATCTCTTCAAGGTACATACACATGAGCAATCTGCAATACATGAGCAACACATGAACTTAGCTTGGGCAATTCTTGCAATTTTACAGGCCTACAGCATAAGGCGTGAAACATAAGCAAACAAGAGAACACACAGTTTATACAATACGTACTTACTAAATTGTATAACCATTAAGTAATGTATAAGAAAATTATTTCCAACGAGCGTTTATATTCTTGACATGGTCAGCATCAACTTCGTGAAAATGATCAATTTGTATTTGCAGGAATGCTTACTGAGGCAAATGTCCTCTAAGACAGTCATGTATGTTACTCATCAGCTAGAGTTCTTGCGAGATTCAGACCTTGTTTTGGTAAGGTGTCAACCCAGTTTTCCACACGTAACTAGTTTTTGCCTGAGTTAAAGAAAAGTTGTGCATTTCAAACTAAGTTCAAATAGAATAATAAAACATGTAGATATCTTAAATAGTGTAAAAATGTAGATTTATACTGTCATGCGGGCCTGGCAACATCCAATTCTAACAGATGGCTGTGAATGGTCACTTGAAGGTCATGAAAGATGGAAGGATCATTCAGTCTGGGAAATATGATGATCTGATAGCTGACAAAGATGGAGAGCTCTCGAAGCAAATGGCTGCACATGATCAATCCCTTAGTCAGGTCAATCCAGCAAAAGCACATGGCTTGCCCAAAAGCAAAAAACAGAAGAAGCAGATAGAGGCCACAGAAATAGAATCCGATGGCCATGTCATAGGGAGGGAATGTGAAGAAGAGCGTGAATCTGGAAGAGTCAAATGGGATGTTTACCGCAAGTTCGTCACCTCTGCATACGGCGGAGGTCTCATCCCTGTGGTTCTTCTATGCCAAGTCTTTTTCCAGGGATTGCAGATATGTAGCAACTACTGGATTGCATGGGCAGCAGAGAGAGAAGATCAAGTAAGCAAGAAGAAGATGATTGGTATATTTGTGCTATTGTCTGCAGGAAGCTCGGCATTTATATTGGGAAGAGCTGTCTTCCTTTCAACAATTGCCATTGAAACTGCCCAACAGCTCTTCTTAGGCATGACCAGAAATATTTTTCGAGCACCAATGAGCTTCTTTGATTCCACTCCATCAAGTCGGATACTCAATAGGGTGAGCTAACAACCGTACCTCTCTACTAGGGAAATTGTACAAAATACTGTCCGTTTTTTCAGTTCTCATGGCTTAGCTTGTCCATTTTGCAGGCTTCAACAGATCAAGCCACAGTTGACACAGATATTCCCTACAGACTAGCAGGGCTGATATTCGCAATGATTCAGCTCCTCAGCATTATTTTCATCATGTCCCAAATTGCTTGGCCTATATTCATGCTATTCATAATAATAATTGCAATCTCCACTTGGTATCAGGTACAGCTTCATTCATTGTAACCTACTTCCCTAAGTTCTCAAAATGCACACTAGTAAGTAGTAGCTTGTACTTAATGCAGAGCTATTACATCAGTTCGGCTAGAGAGCTAGCAAGGATGGTTGGCATCAGAAAAGCTCCAATCCTCCACCATTTTTCAGAGACTGTATCAGGAGCTGCAACTATTAGATGCTTTAATCAGGGAGAGGAGTTCTTGACAAAGAGTCTTGCGCTAATTGATGACTATACCCGCATTACTTTCCATAATTCAGCGACAGTTGAATGGCTATGCATCCGTATCAACTTCCTCTTCAACCTTGTGTTTTTCGTGATGCTAGTCATACTTGTCTCCTTGCCACGGGATACAATTGATCCAAGTAAGTGTTTTTTGTAAAACAGGATTTTCAGTTACACGAACTGTATTTTTTAGGGTGTTTTAGAGTCAAAACACATTATTCTATACAGCTTTAAGTAACAAAATCACATTGCTAGAAACAATAAATCATTTTCCTTTCTCCTTCTTTAGGTCTTGCAGGGCTTGCAGCTACCTATGGCCTTAACCTTAATGTATTACAAGCATGGGTTATATGGAATCTGTGCAATGTTGAAAACAAGATGATCTCTGTAGAGAGGATTTTCCAGTTCTCAAACATACCGAGTGAATCTCCTTTAGTGATTGAGAACTCTAGACCAAGGGAGACATGGCCATGGTGCGGAACCATTCAGATCGAGGCTCTCCAAATTCAGTACAGCCCTGACATGCCCATGGTTCTCAAGGGCATAAGCTGCACATTTCCTGGAGAAAGGAAAATTGGGGTGGTAGGGCGGACAGGGAGTGGGAAGTCAACTCTCATCCAGGCTTTGTTTCGGGTCGTTGAACCATCTGCAGGACGGATATTCATAGATGGAGTGGACATATCGCTTTTGGGAGTGCATGATTTGCGGTGTAGATTGAGTATTATACCACAAGAACCAACTCTCTTCCAAGGGACTGTCAGAACAAACCTTGATCCTCTACAACAACATCTGGACACTGAAATATGGGAGGTAAACAATATAGAGTGCCAGCAAAATGCGCTTTAGTGTCTATATGATGCAAATATTCTTCGCAAAGAAATTACAGTAGTAATATTTTAGCTGTTCATGAATCAGCAGCTCGCTAGTAGTTTCCTACTTTGTCAAGTCTAACTTTTAAGAATTTTCATCTATCAGGTTCTGCATAAGTGCCGCCTTGAGGAGATTGTCAGAGAAGACAATAGGTTGTTAGATGCACCAGGTAAGATTAATTAGTTACGATTCTCACATTCTATCCAAATTATTTTTCAAGATGGCCCGGTTACATGGTTGTAGTTTATGTAACAGTAGTTGAAGATGGCGGAAACTGGAGTGTGGGGCAAAGGCAACTTGTGTGCTTGGCCAGGGTATTGCTGATGAAAAAGAAGATACTTGTTTTAGATGAAGCTACAGCATCAGTTGATACTGCGACGGATAATATCATCCAAAAAACTATAAGGCAAGAAACGGACAATTGCACAGTTATTACAATTGCACACAGGATCCCCACCGTGATTGACAGCGACCTTGTTCTTGTACTCGGAGAAGGTAAAGAACACTAAAGCACTTGCAGTATTTTGGTTTTTGCATATATTTTGGGGTGTTATAAGTTGACACTTCCAACAAATTGTGTCCTATGACAAAGATTATCATTTCTCATCAATTTTTGCTGCAGGTAGGATACTAGAGTTTGACTCACCGGAAAATCTACTTAGGGATGAATCATCAGCTTTCTCAAAGCTGGTGATGGAATTCGTGGGAAGGTCAGAGGGCCGACATCAACCAGAGCCAATGTAGAGGCATCAAGCAACTACCAACCTACCTGACCTCACTTAGGCTTGTGTACATATAAGCTCTGACGGAGTATAAGGAAACACAGCACGGGGAAACTAGGAAAATTTGGTTTACTGGTGACTGGTGAAGATTAGACCAGCGGCATATGGACACTTGAACTACTGTAGAAATCTAATTTATCTTCCTGCTCTAGCCCCCTTTTTCTCTCTCCTAACGTTTGTTCATATCATATGGCCAATCTAAGTGACGTTAGATGTATGCAACTTCCTTTCTACCAACCATTGAAAAGTGAATAAATAGTCACCCTACTATTTTCAAACAGAATGTTGTCATGCATAATTCCTTCTTATCATGGTACATTTTTTTTTGCGGGTTATCATGGTACATTTCGAGAGAGACATTCTATGATTTAGCTTTTTCAGGCCAACAGAGACCCACAGGCCCTTGGCCCCGCCCCATTCTACTCAAGAATCAGCATCAGCAAGCAGAGCTCATCTTGTGCGCGTGCGGTTGCAGTCTTGCAGAGCATGCAATCGACAGAACGTAAGTTGCTAGAAAGAGTAAAAGCATGCCAGCAAGCAATACAAATCGGCTCAGAAACTGGCGATGCGGACACGGACGAGTAATCCGCAGTTGCTGAGAGGCAGCAGCGAGAGTGGGAGCGGGTCCTTACCCGTCTGGGGCAAAAGAGCGAACAGCTGGCGGGCACTGGTGACCACCCGCGGGGCAGACGGCGATCGAACGACTGCTTCGCGCGCGAGCACCGGCTCCCGCGCCGCTGCCGGTCGCCGCACTCGCGCACGAGCGCTGGTTCCCGGCTTCCCGCGCCGCCGCCCGCATGGGCGCGTGGCTCCGGCCCCGGCGTTGTTGCCACGATGCGTGCTGTCGCATTCGCATTTCGTTTCTTTCTCTCCGAAGTGGAAACGGGCAACACAAAGCTGCGGCAGAGCACAAGGTTTATTTTAGGAAGAACAGTAGACAAAAAGAGTAAAATGCACTGCTAGTCCGTCAACTCGAGCAAATTTGGTTAGATATATCCGTGGATTTAACTACTCCCTTCGTTTCATTTTACCCCGGATACAAAATTTGTTTGAAATTAAACTACACAAAGTTGGATCACATTTATATTAAAAATTACAGACATTACTATACCAAAGTTATGGAGTATGAAAATAAATTTTACTATGCATCCAATAATATTGATTCTGTATCGTGAATGTTGATATTTTTTCTATAAAATTTGTCAAACTTTACAAAGACTTGAAACAAATTTTTATATGCGGATAAAAAGAAACATGGAGAGTGTTTTTTCATCGAGCCCTCCCTCCTTCTTTCTTTTCATATCCTCCGCGTCCCAAAGTAATTAAAGTTATGAGTTTGTCTTAAGTCAAACTAGTTTAGGTCTGACCATGTTTATAGAAAAATAAATATTAACATAAAGAGCACCAAGTTTTTCTTTTGTGTGGGAATAAAGAACACCAAGTTAGTCTCACGAGATTCTTTGTGAAATATATTTTTATACTATGCGTATTCGGTTTAGTACATCTTAACACATTTTCCTATACAGTTAATTAAACTTAAGTTAGTTTCACTTGGAACAAAATTAAAAGTTTAATTATTTTGAAACGGGGGAGTAGCATGGTTAGATATTGATCTTATAAAATATTATCACACAATATCAAGTGGAGACATCCAACATAGCCGAGTGATAAACACACTTGTGTATATGTAGAGGGCCGTTGAAATAGACTTCCCCATCTCTTTTAATCGATTTGGACTTTTTGAATTACCTAGTTGGAGATGCACTTCTATTCAGTATCATACCTTACATGGCGGGGTTGGGGGGGGGGGGGGGGGGTGCTCAGTAAGGTTTGATGTGTATTAACAAAATTGTGATCGGTATTTTGCATTCAAGTTAATTGTCCGAATGTTTTAGGTGTTTAGAAACAAACCCCTGCGCGCTTCAATATATTTTCTAATCAAGAAACAAATCCATATGCCGACCATTAGAACCAATTAGGGTTTGATCCAAATTCCACTGAGTATCCATCTCGGCTACCCACATGTAAATGTATAGAGAGGTTTTGTACATAGCTCGGTTGCCATGAAGAACGGAAAAGATCAGAAATCATCTAATGTGTCGACAACTAATCCTGAGATTTGGGCCAGGTCGGGCCAGCACGACTCGACTCTGTCGTGCCCTGGGCCAAGTCAAGCTCGGGCCAGATGGCTCGGTCATCCTGTGGTGTTGTGTTGTGCTGGTCCATGTCACCCATTAGTCACCGAAGGAAGGAGGATAGAGGAGACGTCGAAGCAGGCACCGTCCTTGTAGGGCAACATGGTACACCATCGTGTTTGTTATGGATTGATGGGCCTCGACACGATGCCGACCCCCTGTGTGCGACCTTCAGCCGCTACTGGGGAGCCGGTTGGTGAACCATGTCTGTTATGGATTGCGCTCGTTCGTCCGACTCCAACGGGGCGTCACACAACAGTGGTGGCTACCTAAAGAGGAGAGAGGGGCAAGCGGCGACGACAGAGAGATAAAAAGAGTAGGTGGTGGCAAGCAGTCTGATGAGCAGCAAGGAACGAGGGAGTAAGGGGGTTTCAGAGTTATCGAGCGAAACCGATGAAGGGGATAGTGATGATCTGGTGGCCTTTTCTTGTGTTTAGGCATTTTTTCGGTGCTTGTGTCGGTTTTCATACCGGGACGTGCTCATGCCAGTCCGCCAACTCATGTTGGGCCGTGCCACTTGTCTACTAAATTACCTGTCACGGGACATTGGGCCAGGCCGGCCTTGTATGCCAACCATTGGATCGGGCTGTGCTACGGGTTGTGCCTTAAGGTCAGGCCTGGTGCCAGGTCAAACAAGCACGACACGAGTCTCATATTTATTCACAACAACACAATTGGATGACATACAGAAGGGATGTAGCGGGTTGCATGACCAGATTATTGCTGAGATCTTAAGAGGGCTAGATTTTAATTGTAATTTTCTCTTTGAGGGTGGGGCATCGAACACCAAAGCCCATTTGCTTGCCAAGTTTTCCGTGTGTAGTTCATATTGAAATATCTAAAAGTACTTATATTTAGAAACGGAGGGAGTAGTTCATCAAATCGGGGTGCTGTGTATGATTAGGCCAACCACACGATTCTTTTTGTCATCTTTTATTTTTTACCGTCAACATTGTCATCCTTTTTTTTGACGTCAACACTGTCGTCTTTGAGTAATAATAAAGCTTTGGCCCTCGTAAAAAAACACAGTCGGATCGCTAGGTAGTCAGATACAGTTTGTTATTTGTCTAAAAAAAATACAGTTTGTTATGTTTTTTTTTGAACCTCAGTTTGTTAGGTATTGTTACAATCTAATTCTAAAAAGTAAATCTAAACCATCTACAAACTACAGCCTTATCTGCCGGTAACACTAGAAACTTCATTGCCGTATAAATAAACCAATAATGCTAAACATATAAAGCTTTACATGCTTTTACACCCGAAACAGTCCCCGATTTGGTCCCCAATTGAACTACTATGATATGAATCGTGAATTCGTGATCCATACATACACTACACTGCATGATCGATACATGTACATTGCATAAACAATCAACCAAGAAATCTCGTCAAGACGTCAATGCCGGTCCTTGCATCGCGAAAGAAATCGAACAGGATATGGCACGCTGCCCGGCGCTGTACAGAGACCACGTAGAATCACGTTGCTCCGATCTTGCTTTGCGGGAAGCCCGCGGTGGACGACGACGGCGCCCACTCCGCCTCGCGACCCGGACGCGACGGCGCGCACGGCGCAATCACGGTTTCAGGGGAGTTCTGCGGCCGGGCCGGCGCCTGGTTGGGCTTGGACGTCGTCGACGGCTGCCGTGGCTGGACCAAGGAGCGGCCGTGCGGATGATCGAGCTCCGTGCCTTTCTTCCCGGCGCCGCCGCGGGGGGCGGTGCTCGCGCACCGGGGTCTCTTTGCTTGCGGGGCGCGCGCGGCAGGCGGCTTCCTCGTCCTGTTTTTCGGCGGGGCCGGTGCACACAGCGCTAGCACCGTGATGCGACTGAACTCGATTTGCGGAGGCGGCTGCGGCGACAGCGGTGATCCTAGTTTATCGGCCGGCGGCTGCTGCAGCGGTGAGCCCGGTTTATCGGCCGGCGGCTGCTGCCGTGGCTCGAAGGGGCGATCCGTCTCGTCCTGCAGCCTGTACCCGGCCCTGGCTGCCCGCATGAGCACCCTCAAGAACAGGTCTTGCGCCCTATCGCTGTCCTCGTCAAACATGCGCTCCCACAGCTCCACCTTTTGCAGCTCGTCCTTGGACATGGTCACGAAGACGAAACTGTCTCCGTCGCCGCCGCCGCCGCCGCTCTCCTTCCCGTCCATGGCCGGGTGCTCTGCGGCTGACCTAGAATGCGACGATCTGCCGCAGGGCGCGTAGGTGAGGATTGCTCTGTATAAAAGGGCAACTAGCGCTCCGACTCAGACGTGGTTACAGTAGCTGAATCCGGGAAGGAATCCTTTTCTGCAAATCCGTGCAGCTCCAGTTCCAGTACCCGCCTGGCCACCTCTTTTTTTGATGGGGAATCACTTGTATCAGATATTCAGATATACAGTATTACAGTAGTTGTTACAATTCTGCTACAACTGGATGGCAGACGCCGCTCGGGGCCAATTTTCGTGTTTCGACCTTTTCCAAAAAAATCTGAACCCGGTTCGAAAGTATTTCGCTAGAAGCCTGGGCGGTAGCTCACTCATCCACGTCAGCCCGTGTAAACGGCAGCCATCTCCTGCCGTCCACCCTAACGCCAGGTACACAGGCGGTAGGCTGTGCAACCCTACCACTGAAGACTCTGATGGTAGATGTTGAACAGTTATAAACCATGGGGCCGGGGCGCGGGGCCCACCCACGAACCCCAACCCCCATCTTCTCCCCTATGCCGCACCGCCCAGCAACAAAGAGCAACTCCTCTATGCCCTCTCCACTCTCCCCGGATCTTCTTCATTTCTTCACCATTTTTGCGAATCGAGATGGCTCCGAAACCAGAAAAGTAAGCTCTCTCAATCCCTCCAATTAGTTTAGTCAAAGCGCTTTTGATTTGATGCATTATTTGGTCCAAATGAACCCTATGTTCCTAATAGATTTTAATTTTGGTTGATGCTAGGTTTGCTTAGCTTGATTCTATATGATGTATGGGGTTGAATATGAACTCTAGTAACTAGTTGGAGAGATTCTATGTAGTTTTCATATGAGCCCTAGTTCGTCGCCATTTTTTTGAATGAATGGTCATATGATGGATGTTGGAGGGATTGTAACTAGTTGGCTACATATGATGGATGTTGTTGAATGAATGAATCCAATACATATAGTACAATGTTTGAATATGATGGATTTTGGTGAATTATGCATATGTGTATTTTAAATTTTTATATAAATATTGAATAAATAAATGAATGATCTTAAAAAAATCTTGGATGGTTGAATGTTGTTGAATGAATGATGTTGGTTGAATATGATTCATTTGCATTGATCATTTATATTGATTGAATATGATACGAATGTTGGTTGAATATGTGATAATTGATGAAAATGATATGATTCATGTTGGTTGAATATGTATTTGAACTTGATACGATTCATGTTGGTTGAAAATGATATCATTTATATTTGAACTTGATATGATTCATGTTGGTTGAAAATGATTCGTGTTGGTTAAAAATGATATCATTTATATTTGAAAATGATATGATTCATGTTGGTTGAAAATCATATCATTTATATTTGAACTTGATTCATTTCCAATTGTTTTAGCCCCCCCCCCTTGCGCCCAACATCAGCGTCAAGTATACCATGCTTGACCATGCTTTCGACAACGGTCATCGCACTCGTTTTGTGGAGAATGGAATGATAATATCTATGATCAAGTTGTTGCAGAAGCTGTTGTTTATTATGAGAAATGAAGTTACTAACTATTATCGTTTACACTTTGGCAGATGCTACCCCCATTGCGGATGAGGGGCCACACCAAGGCCGTCTAGATGCGGTATAACGAGCGGTACACACCGTACTTCAGGAGAGCAAGACTGTTGTATTTCATGCTTCAGTTCAAATGAAAGTCGCTGACGCTCGTCCACTCGGCCCTCATGGCATTCATCGACTGGTGGCGCCCTGAGACGCATAGTTTCCATCTCCCATGTGGTGAGATGATGGTGACACTCGAGGACTTCGACATGATCACAACCCTACCAATCCAGGGCCGTGCTCTCACTGGGCAAGTGGAGAGGACCAACTGGCGGGATAGGGTCATCACCCTCATCGGCGGCTGCCCTCCGATGAATGGGAACATAACATCCGGTGTGCCACTCAAGTGGCTCCAGGAGAACAGGTCCATATGCTCGGAAGATGCCGATGAGCGGACCGTGGAGCAGTACACGAGGGCCTACTCGTGGTACCTTCTGACGGAGGTCGTGTTTCTATAGCACCCTATGGATGTATCTCGGCTTTCTGGAGGACTCGGATGCGGGGTACAACTGGGGGTCCGCTGGCCTCACGTACCTATACCGCTCAGTATGATAAAAATCTCAATATTCGTTTATGGACGTATGTATGCTGCTTTAGATTGTGTTATCTGAATATCATTTGATGTTTGTAGCTGGACAATGCAACGAAGAGGACCAAAGAGAGCTCTGGCATGTGCGGATTTGTCTGGGCCCTCTCCATTTGGATGTGGGAGCGGTTGCCGGTCGGCCGTCCTGAGAGAGATGACTGGCGGTTATGGACGAAGTATGACAAAGAAGGTGACAATGAGTTGGACAACCTGTCAGCTTACCAAGTATACCAAGTAGCTTACCAATCGTTCTGTGGCCACTTTCACAGTTCTTACCAATCCTTTTGTAGGCCAACTGGTGGCCATGCCACGACCGGGAATGGGGGTTCGAGCTCAACACGATTTGCTACGAGGATAGGCTTGCCTGGCGGTGCATTGGGCCAATGATATGTTTGTACGCCATCGAGTGGCAGTTACCACAACATGTGGCCACACAGTTTGGTATCTTCCAAAATACCCCACCGGCGCGCCCCACCGACACCGGTGGCTTCGACCTTCACTGGCGAGGGCATTGTTCTCTATTTTCATATTTTTGTTTGCGTTTGACGTTAGCATGACGTCCACTGCTTCTTATGCTTTGCAGGAAGAGTAGGAAGAATTGTCAATCGATCACAGACTAGGGGCACAAGCACGCGGATCATGTGAATGCGTGGGACGAGAGGAGGTATCACAATGACACTGAGAAGAGAGCGGATGACTGGGACACGTATGCTGAACACGTGAAGTGGTACGACGATGGCGTGAGTTCCAAGTAAACTGCAGCCATCGTGTCCCACCATTGTAAGTCCCCAGTGCAAAAGTTAATAACTTTTGTGTGGGTATATGTGGCTTTCAACATTTATTAACATAATAATTATTTATTTAACTCAATCTGAAATTATTTACATTATTAATGTTTGTGACAGGGAATAATTGATTCGAGATTTCACGCGAGGAAGTAATACTCAAGGTGTCGAGGACGACTGTGATAGAATACAGTAGAGGAGTCAATAGGGATCGACTCTACTGAAATTTTATATGCACGTATTTGAAGAGTTGGGTTTGTTTTTCAAGATCGGCTCTACAGGCTATTTACCCACATGACTAAGATTGGAAGTTGCTCTCACACATACAATTTAATCATGGACGTGACTCACACATGTGTGATCGGGACTAGTATATTTAGACTCAGAAAACTAGCATGTTTTATCGTGGTTGATAATATTGCACAGGAGTCATATGGATCTGTTAGGAAACAGGTAGAATAACAAAGCACCTGGAAGTGGATTCTACAAATAGGTCCTGCCCTCTTGATGGTGTCCTGGACTAGGGGGTGTTAGCCACGTCGTATCCCGGCCAGGTGGGCCGGGTCGATGATTCCCATGGTAATTTACCAGTGGGCCACGCTTGTCGGGCCCAGGAGTGTCAGGATGGAAGCTTCCGAAGACTTGACGCCTACTCCAAGAATTAGAGATCATCTACATCATGATTACCCTAAGTGCAACCGACCTATGTACACCCCAGGTACTTATATAAACCGAGGGGTGAGGCCCGTAGACGATCATCTCATATGCAAATATATCTCGCGGTAGATCAACCTGTAGCGTGTAATCCCTCGAAATCAGTACAATCAAAGCATGACGTAGGGTATTAACTTCTCGAGAGAGCCTGAACCTAGGTAAAATCATGTGTCCCTGTTACCATAATGCCAAGGTTACCAGCTCGGATCCCTACCCAGATCTGCTAGATTTGACTCCATCATTGGTGGCCCATGCGAGTCCCTCCGAGTAGTTGAAGCGGTTCGACGGCGTCCATGACCGACGACCAGGTCAGGCTTGGTCTGATCTCAACATTGGAACACCCGTTCGCCGATTCGACCAGCCAATGAGAGTGGATCAAAATTCCGGATCCCCGTCTAGGTATCATACTCCACGGACTAAAACCTGCCACCGTGCCCTCGTTCTTGATATCATATCGGACAGAGGAACAATAGGTCACCTTCGCCTAAGCACCGACATCAAGTCGGGCTTGGAATGAAATCTACACTTCACCAGATCCAGTCTGGAGCTCGGATCTGGTGACCCAACTTGGAACTCAGATGAATCTATTTCCACAAGATAACCTCAGATTGATGTCAAATCAATCCGAGAAAATCATCCTTGGAACTGATGGTAGATCGGATCAGAGCCAAATTTTTGCTCCCACCCACCACCCATGTCGAGTACATCCCAGATAACACCGCACAAACCGACATATGGGATTTCGTCACTCGTCATCCAAAAGAAAAGGGAAACCATCCGACCATTTTGGACCCATTTTCTGTCAAAAAAGAACAAGATACTGGACTACGAGGATGACAAAGCCCTAGTGGCATTCCGCCTCAATATTTGTGATGATCTCTCGGCCACCAGTTTGCCACAACTGAGCCCCACCGCGGCCATGGATCCACTCCAGCGAGGGATTCTGGTGAACCCATTAGCCATTTCCCTCTCTTTTATCTATGTTCACTTCGCCCCAACCGTTTCTATCTCAGCCTCTCTCTCTCTCTCTCTCTCTCTCTCTCTCTCTCTCCCTCTCTCCCCCCCCTCTCTCTTTCTCTTTTTTTGCGGGTGAACTCTCTCTCTCTCTCTCTCTCTCTCTCGTAGTAATTTAGTAATAGGAGATATCTGATCCCTAGGCTACACATGAATTTGATAGGTAGTTGCGCGATCTGATAGACCTCCGGGTGATAGGTATTGATATCTTGAGGGGAACACAATTATTTAGGAGTCACGGTTCTCCATAAAACTCGTGACCTTAATGTCTTTCCATTAGCCATTGCTGGTAGGGACGGGAAGTAGGACTATTGAATTGTCTCAACATGGGGCTGCTTGAGAGATAATGTTATGTGAGGGATCCCCTAACCATCGGAGTATTGCCATATCCTATAATGCAGGTACCGACTCAACTGTATGTGCTGATAGTCAAAAGGCTTAACTCCATTCAACATTGGAGTGTAACGAGGCCATACCTAGATGCCAGCGTACTCATCTAAAATATCACATTACTTCTCATAGTTTATTTTCTCGTTTTAGTTTAGTATTTATTTTCCGTTCATTCTAGTACTTAGTTTAATTCCCTCCTTTTATTATTTCTCCTAGCAACCGACTTTAGTGAACTATTTCCAAACTCTGGTTTGGGTGTGAGCGTAGTTGCGTAAGTGACAACGCAACTACGGGGAAAGTACTGCCTTCCTATTTGCTCCTTGTGGGATCGACAAACCTTACTCATCACGAGATTGCTACAAAATATTGTGCACTTGCAGGACATCAGCCACCTAGCGAGAGCGGCGTCTAGCTCGGCAATGTTTCTCGTGTGCTACAAGGAGGTGTACATGAATTAATGTGGGCTTCTCCAGCTAGCGGGCGCCTCGTGAAGGAAATATGCCCTAGAGGCAATAATAAAGTTATTATTTATTTCCTTATATCATGATAAATGTTTATTATTCATGCTAGAATTGTATTAACCGGAAACATGATACATGTGTGAATACATAGACAAACTTAATGTTACTAGTATGCCTCTACTTGACTAGCTCATTAATCAAAGATGGTTATGTTTCCTAACCATAGACATGAGTTGTCATTTGATTAACGGGATCACATCATTAGGAGAATGATGTGATTGACATGACCCATTCCGTTAGCTTAGCACTTGATCGTTTAGTATGTTGCTATTGCTTTCTTCATGACTTATACATGTTCCTGCAACTATGAGATTATACAACTCCCATTTATCGGAGGAACACTTTGTGTGCTACCAAATGTCACAACGTCACTGGGTGATTATAAAGGAGCTCTACAGGTGTCTCCAAAGGTACATGTTGAGTTGGCATATTTCGAGATTAGGTTTTGTCACTCCGATTGTCAGAGAGGTATCTCTGGGCCCTCTCAGTAATGCACATCACTATAAGCCTTGCAAGCAATGTAACTAATGAGTTAGTTACGGAATGATGCATTACATAACGAGTAAAGAGACTTGCCGGTAACGAGATTGAACTAGGTATTGAGATACCGACGATTGAATCTCGGGCAAGTAACATACCGATGACAAAGGGAACAACGTATGTTGTTATGCGGTTTGACCGATAAAGATCTTTGTAGAATATGTAGGAGCCAATATGAGCATCCAGGTTCTGCTATTGGTTATTGACCAGAAACGTGTCTCGGTCATGTCTACATAGTTCTCGAACCCGTAGGGTCCGCACGCTTAAGGTTTCGATGACAGTTATATTATGAGTTTATGAGTTTTGATGTACCGAAGGTTGTTCGGAGTCCCGGATGTGATTACGGACATGACGAGGAGTCTTGAAATGGTCGAGACATGAAGATTGATATATTGGAAGCCTATATTTGGATATCGGAAGTGTTCTGGGTGAAATCGGGATTTTACCGGAGTACCGGGAGGTTACCAGAACCCCCCGGGGGCTTAATGGGCCTACATGGGTGTCGGTGTCAAAACCGGCGGATCTCGGGTAGGGGGTCCCAATCTGTGCGTCAACGCTGATGGTAACAGGAAGCAAGGGACAGATGTTTACCCAGGTTCGGGCCCTCTCGATGGAGGTAAAACCCTACTTCCTGCTTGATTAACATTGATGATATGGGTAGTATAAGAGTAGATCTACCACGAGATCGTAGAGGCTAAACCCTAGGAGCTAGCCTATGATGGTATGATTGTAATTGTGATCGGCCTTCTAAGGACCAACCTCTCCGGTTTATATAGACACCGGAGAGGGCTAGGGTTTACATGGAGTCGGTTACAAGGAAGGAAATATAATATCCGGATCGCCAAGCTTGCCTTCCACGCCAAGGAAAGTCCCATCCGGACACGGGCCAAAGTCTTGAGTCTTGTATCTTCACGCTTCAATAGTCCAGATGTTGTACACAGTCCGGCTGTCCGGATACCCCCTAATCCAGGACTCCCTCAGTAGCCCCTGAACCAGGCTTCAATGACGATGAGTCCGGCGCGCAGTATTGTCTTCGGCATTGCAAGGCGGGTTCCTTCTCCGAATGCTCCAAAGCAATTATCGAACACTCAAATCGTGTCCGGATTTGAAAAATGATCTTCGCATACCACCGTAGAGAAAATGATATTTCACAAATGCAATCTGCTGACAACTTTTTCTGATGACGTGACACGTTATTATGATCGGATCCATCATTCAAACCGTTTCCCCACAACCAGCCACAACGCATATTACGAGGCGGTTTCTGTGACACGTCTTGTCAAAGCAGAGACCGTGTCCCCTTATTATGGGATTCTCATCAATACGGGTATGGGTAATCTCACCACGCCATTAATCATGGCGCTTGGGAAACAAGCGATTCCCAACGGGCAAGTGGGGAGGCGCACCGCTTCCGGTGCCTCTATAAAGGGATAAGATTCCCCCATTTTCACCCACGCCTTCTTCCTCCTTCGCCCACTCTTGCCCCCTCGAGCTCCAGCGCCCAAGCCCAAGTCTTCCCCGCACAACTAAACATGTCCGGAGCAGGAGGCAAGTGGGTGGCTTCCACCGTCAAGGAGAAGCACATCGCAAATCTTCGGGCGGCTGGATACTTGGCTGCGGACATAGCGCACCGTCTACCGGACGCCGAGCAGGTCATTCCGACCCCAGGACCCCACGAGAGGGTTGTATTCGTCGCCCACTTCGTTCGTGGACTGGGATTTCCACTCCATCCCTTCGTCCGCGGGCTTATGTTCTACTACGGGCTAGATTTCCACGATATAGCCTCGAATTTTGTCCTCAACATCTCGGCATTCATCTTCGTGTGCGAGGCCTTCCTCCGCATCCGGCCTCACTTCGGCCTATGGCTGCAAACTTTCTGCGTGAAGCCGAAGGTGGTAAGCGGCCAACAGGTGGAGTGCGGAGGGGCCATGGTGGGGAGAATGCCCAACGTCACATGGCTCGACGGCTCCTTTGTGGAGACCGTAAAAGGATGGCAATCGGGATGGTTCTACATCACCGAGCCGCGTGGCGCCAACTGGGCAGCGACCCCCGAGTTCCGATCCGGAGCCCCCATGCGGCTCACCTCCTGGGAGAAGAAGGGCCTGTCCTGGGGTGATTCCACGGAGCTGGCCGGACTCCAAACATGCGTCAAAAGCATGAAGGACAAGAACATCAAGCTTGTCAACGTGATCCAGGTCATGCTCGTTCGCCGAATCTTGCCCTGCCAGAGGCGGGCAGTCAATCTGTGGGAGTTCGTCCCAACTGAGCACCGGACGCTCCAGAGGCTCTATGACATGACGCACAAAGGTGCATGGAAGGTGCTGTTCAAGGCCTCCGAAGTGCCTCCTCCGACATCCAAGGACTGCGGGCTTCATGCCACGCGGGCTCCTAGGCCGGTGAGTTCTTAGACTGACACCGGACCCAGTTCTTCCCAATATATTCACGGGAGTGCCTTAAGTAGTTGTGCATATTTGCTTTAGGATTACGTGGAGACAGCGGAGCAGGTTTACCGCCTGGCTCCGCTGCCAAAAGACCCAGCAGATGCTCTCCTGACGGAGATGCTGGTCCCGGCGCCGTACAAGGTGCCGGAGAAGAAGGCTGAGAAGAAGGCCCTGGGGATCCGAAAGGGTCTCCGACGTAAGGTTGTGCCGGAAGCCTCATCCGAAGACGACGAGGCGGACTCCTCCCACGAAAGGGAGGAGGAAGAAGACAAAGACGCCCCATCCGGAAAGGATGAGGGGTCCGAGGAGGCAGTCCAGGGGGCCGAAAAGGCCCCCGGCGCAAGGCCGTCATACCCCTGTCGTCGGATGATGATGAGTCAGATTCCTCCCGCGGAGGCGGGGGGAATCAAGAAGAAATTCCACCTCCCCGCACTAGGGAGGGGAAGAAAAGAAAAGCCGCCCCGGAGGGGGAGGCTGGGGCGTCCAAGAAGGGGAAGGTGCCCCTTCCGGACTATTCCGCCACGGCCGCTCATAGTGAGGAGGGGTGGCTACCCAGGGGGAAGCCCCTAGTGTGATCGTAAGTGTCCGCATTCTATCATGATTTCACTTCATAATTTTTGCATTTTATAATGCCGAACATATGTGCAGTCCGGCCAGGGATCTCCCCGAAGTGTCTTCCTCCGGGTCCCTGAGTGATTCAGAGATCAATTCGCTTCCGACAGCCACTACTCCTCAACACGCGGATGACATGGAGGTGTTGTCTCGAAGGCTCCCAGAGCGGGGGGAGGTGACTCTGGAGACGCCCCGAGGCGGGGTCCCAGACGTCGGACACGCGGGGTTCAAGATCCCCGCGGATCGTGTCGATGAGAGCCTTGGCCATCCAAGCTCTCAGCCGAACACAATTCCGGAACCTTCAATGGTTCCGGACTCAGGCATGCGACCCCTCGCTAGGGAGGGCGAGCCGTCTGTGTTGCGGACTTCCGCCGCGCATGAGGCGCTGGACGGTCTGCTGGAAGCGCTTCGCGGCGCTTCCCTGGATGAAGGGCACCGTACTCTTATGAGTACGGTGATTCGGAAGGTTTCGTCCGCCAAGAGCAGACTAACCGAAGCTTGCACCAGCCTCTTAACAGGCTTCGAGGTAAGTAATAAATATGTGCGAAATTACCACCCGATAGGTAGTAGCCCCTGATACTCTGTTTGGTGTTCGAAAAGAAAAGCCGAGCAAAGGGTCAATTATAATCCGCAGGAGTCTAATCATAAGTATTATTGTGAATAAGCAGGCTGTGCTGCTTGCTGCTGCTGCCCGTACTGCCGAGGTTGCCGAACTGAAGTGGGACCTGGAGCAGGCGCAGGGAGAGCTCGACCTCACGAAGAGGCAGCTCGAAGAGAACAAGGGTAAGTAATTCCTGTTCTTATATATTTAAGGATAGGCAGAATTGGTGAGTCTAACACCTAAGTGTCGTGACCGTGTAACAGGGGCCACCGCCGAAGTGGAGTCCCTGAAGAAGGCGTTGTCCGAGGCTGAAGACAAGGCGGCCTCGGAGTGTAAGGAGCACGAAAAGCAAAGTGCTAGGGTAGGTGAGGTACAACAAGAGCTCCAGGACCTCGGCAAGAAATGCGAGTCCGTGGAACATGATCTGAAGGCGAAAGAGGCCGAGCTTACGAAGGCCCTTACGAATTTAAAAGACGCCAAGGCCGAAGCCGAGAAAGCACAGCAGGAGCTCTAGGAGGCCAAGAAGATAGCAGCGGGTAAGAAGTTCTTTATGCAAAGCAAACATGTGGAGGAGGCGTTTCTTTTACTTACTCGAATTCGAAGCTCTCTAGGGGCATTCGCAGATCTGCCACGCAGCATATCAGACGCTGCGGAGTTCTACCATGCCCAGGAGGGGAACTCAACGGAGAAGCTGTTCTGGTCCCAGTATGCTGGGGCCGAACACCCGATGCCTCTGAGTGACCAACTGAAGCAGTTGGTCGAACTCCACAGGGCGGACGAACTGGCTATGAAAGGTTTCATAGTCCGGATGTGGCCTGGTGAGCTCATGCCCAGTAGCTACTTCGGCCTGATCAAGTGGATGGTGGATGCCTGCCGCGGCTTGAGGTGATCAAGCGATTCGTGTGCATCGAGGGTGCCCGCCGGGCCTTTGCCCGCGTGAAGGTGCATTGGGGCAAGCTGGATGCGGAGAAGCTGGTCAAGGACGAGCTGCCGGAGGGCAAGGCGCATCGCCATCCCGAGCTGTACTATGATGGCGTTATGAAGGGTGCTCGTCTCGTGGCTGACGAATGTACCAAGGACACCATTTTTTGAATGAATTCACTTCTGTCGTGTTTGTATTTTAAAGACGAAGTTACTTGCGCTATGTAGCGCTTTTGTTATTTAAAATATTACCTTCTGTGTGGCTGTTTATAAAGTCCTGAAAGTAGGCCAGTCGTCGGCTTCCGCCCCCGCGTGACTAGCACTGGGGTGTTCGTGGAAAACCCGGACACTCTTTATCCAAATGTTTGGTCCCTTAAGGAGGTGTCCGGCGCAGTGAACGAGGCAATCGGACTATGCGGCTTTATAACTTTCACTTAGCCATAGAATTCTACAATTTTAAATTTCGGCGAAGCCCCTAGGATCCAGAAGTCCGAATTGGGGCGCTATATACGCCTAGATCAGACAAAGCCGATTTGTCGCCTAAAGCGGAAAATCTTTAAGGATTTTAGTACCTCTCGAACAGCGACCGGCTCTCGCCACATCATGTCGGTCAGTTTTCGGCTTTCTCTATGATACATCTCCGTCGTATCTACTTTTCCAAACACTTTTGCCCTTGTTTTGGGTCTAACTTTATGATTTGAATGGAACTAACCCGGACTGACGTTGTTTTCAGCAGAATTGCTATGGTGTTGTTTTATGTGCAGAAAACAGAAGTTCTCGGAATGACCTGAACTCCACGGAATATCTTAGAATAAATAATAAAAAATCCTCGCCAAAGATGAAGGCCAGGGGGCCCACACCCTGTTCACGAGGGTGGGGGGCGCACCCCTCCCCCCTGGGTGCGCCCCCTACCTCGTGGGCCCCCTGGTGGCCCTCCGACGCCAACTCCAACTCCATATATTGGCTTTCGGGGAGAAAAAATCAGAGAGAAAGTTTCATCACGTTTTACGATACGGATCCACCGCCAAGCCCTAATCTCTCTCGGGAGGGCTGATCTGGAGTCCGTTCAGGGCTCCGGAGAGGGGGATTCGTCGCCGTCGTCATCATCAACCATCCTCCATCACCAATTTCATGATGCTTGATGTCTACTACACAACCTTCTTCTTGTAGACGTTGTTGGGCCTGCAAGTGCACAGGTTTGTAGGACAGTAGCAAATTTCCCTCAAGTGGATGACCTAAGGTTTATCAATCCGTAGGAGGCGTAGGATGAAGATGGTCTCTCTCAAACAACCCTGCAACCAAATAACAAAAAATCTCTTGTGTCCTCAACACACCCAATACAATGGCAAATTGTATAGGTGCACTAGTTCGGCGAAGAGATGGTGATACAAGTGCAAAATAGATAGTACATAAAGGTTTTTGTAATATGAAATAATATAAACAGCAAGGTAGCGAGCGGAAAAGTGAGCGTAAACGGTATTGCAATGATAGGAAACAAGGCCTAGGGTTCATACTTTCACTAGTGCAAGTTCTCTCAACAATAATAACATAGATAGAACATATGACAAGCCCTCAACATGCAACAAAGAGTCACTCCAAAGCCACTAATAGCGGAGAACAAACGTAGAGATTATGGTCGGGTACGAAACCACCACAAAGCTATTCTTTCGGATCGATCTATAAAAGAGTTCGTACTAGAATAACACATTAAGATACAAATCAACCAAAACCCTAATGTCACCTAGATACTCCATTGTCACCTCAAGTATCCGTGGGCATGATTATACGATATGCATCACACAATCTCAGATTCATCCAACCAACATAAAAGTACTTCAAAGAGTGCCCCAAAGTTTCTACCGGAGAGTCAAGAACGTGTGCCAACCCCTATGCATAGGTTCTCAAGTGTCACGAAACCCGCAAGTTGATCACCAAAACATACATCAAGTGGATCAATAGAATAACCCATTGTCACCACGGTTATCCCACGCAAGACATACATCAAGTGTTCATAAAAGACTCAATCCAATAAGATAACTTCAAAAGGGGAAACTCAATTCATCACAAGAGAGCAGAGGGGGAGAAACATCATAAGATCCAACTACAATAGCAAAGCTCGGGATACATCAAGATCGTGCCATAGAACACGAGAGAGAACACGAGAGAGAGAGAGAGAGAGAGATCAAACACATAGCTACTGGTACATACCCTCAGCCCCGAGGGTGAACTACTCCCTCCTCGTCATGGATAGCGCCGGGATGATGAAGATGGCCTCCGGTGATGGGATCGCCCTCCGGCAGGGTGCCGGAACGGGGTCCCGATTGGTTTTTGGTGGCTACAGAGGCTTGCGGCGGCGGAACTCTCGATCTATCTTCTGTTCTGGAAGTTTTAGGGTACGTAGGTATATATGGGTGCAGGGAGAACGTCGGTGGAGCTACGGGGCCCCCACGAGGCAAGAGGCGCGCCTAGGGGGGGGAGGGCGCGCCCCCCACCCTCGTGAGCACCTCCCGTATCTTCTGACGTGGGGTCCAAGTCTATCAGGTGGGTTTCCTTCCAAAAATAACTTCTCCAGTTGATTTCGTTGCGTTTTGACTCCGTCTGATATTCCTTTTCCTCGAAACACTGAAATAGGCATAAAATAACAAATCTTGGCTGGGCCTCCGGTTAATAGGTTAGTCCCAAAAATAATATAAAAGTGGATAATAAAGCCCAATATTGCCTAAAATAGTAGATAAAGTAGCATGGAGCAATCAAAAATTATAGATACGTTGGAGACGTATCAATGCTCACCGCCGTGCATGAGTAATTGCATCGTAGGCTTGCTGGACGGTGATGGGTTGGATGAGATTTATCATGTAATCGAGTTAGTTTTGTCAGGGTTTGATCCCTAGTATCCACTATATTCTGAGATTGATGTTGCTATGACTTTGCTATGCTTAATGCTTGTCACTAGGGCCCGAGTGCCATGATTTCAGATCTGAACCTATTATGTTTTCATGAATATATGTGTGTTCTAGATCCTATCTTGCAAGTCTATAGTCACCTACTATGTGTTATGATCCGGCAACCCCGAAGTGACAATAATCGGGACCACTCCCGGTGATGACCGTAGTTTGAGGAGTTCATGTATTCACTATGTGCTAATGCTTTGTTCCGGTTCTCTATTAAAAGGAGGCCTTAATATCCCTTAGTTTCCATTAGGACCCCGCTGCCACGGGAGGGTAGGACAAAAGATGTCATGCAAGTTCTTTTCCATAAGCACGTATGACTACATTCGGAATACATGCCTACATTACATTGATGAACTGGAGCTAGTTCTGTGTCACCCTATGTTATGACTGTTACATGATGAACCACATCCGGCATAATTATCCATCCCTAATCCGGTGCCTACGAGTTTTCCATATACTGGTTAACGCTTATTTACTTTTCCGTTGCTACTGTTACAATCACTACAAAATACCAAAAACATTACTTTTACTGTCTTTACTTTTGTTACCGTTACCACCACTATCATATTACTTTGCTACTAAACACTTTGCTGCAAATACTAAGTTTCCAGGTGTGGTTGAATTGACAACTCAGCTGCTAATACTTGAGAATATTCTTTGGCTCCCCTTGTGTCGAATCAATAAATTTGGGTTGAATACTCTACCCTCGAAAACTGTTGCGATCCCCTATACTTGTGGGTTATCAAGACCTTTTTCTGGCGCCATTGCCGGGGAGCATAGCTCTATTCCTTGAGTCACTTGGGATTTATATCTGCTGGACACTATGAAGAATTTGAAAGATGATCGAACTACTATTTTGCCCTCAACTACGAGGGGAGGTAAGGGATTGCCATCTAGCCTTGCACTAGGTTCTCCTTCTGTTATGAGTAAGTTTGCGACACCTAAACCTACTACTGCTATTGATTCTGATATGTCGCATGTTATTGATGATGCCACTTCTGCTATGCATGATACTTATGATGAAACTACTTCTATGCTTGATACTACTGTGCCACTCGGTGAATTTCTTGATGAGCAAATTGCTAGGTCTAGAGAAAGAGAAATTATTGAACCTGAACATGATGATGTTAGTGATGATGAACCTATGCCTGCTATTCCTGAGGGTTATCTTTTTAGCGCTGAATCTTTTGAAGCTGTTGTTGCTTGCCAGGATAGTCTTGAACATAAGAGGTTGCTAATTAAGTGGAGTAAAGAATCTTTTAGAGGAAGGATGAGACCTGATCCTGCTTTTGCTACTTCACCTGTCTGTGTCTCTGATTATGATTATTATGATATTTCTGTCGATCCAGATATAATTACTTTGGTTGAATCTGATCCTTTTTATGGCTATGAATCTGAAACTGTTGTGGCTCATCTTCGTAAGTTAGATGATATAGCTGCCCTGTTTACTAATAATCTGAGATCGCGCCACCTTTATTTACTTAAAATATTTCCGTTCTCATTAAAGGGTGATGCTAAGAAATGGTTTAATTCTCTTGATCCTGGTTGTGTGCAAAGTCCCCAGGATATGATTTATTACTTCTCTGCTAAATATTTCCCTGCTCATAAGAAACAAGCTGCTTTGAGGGAAATATACAATTTTGTGCAAATTGAAGAAGAGAGTCTCCCACAAGCTTGGGGGAGGCTTCTCAAGTTACTTAATGCTTTGCCTGATAATCCTCTTAAGAAACCTGAAATATTTGATATCTTTTATAATGGACTAACTGATGCTTCCAGAGATTACCTGGATAGTTGTGCTGGTTCTCTTTTCAGGGAAAGAACACCGGATGGCGCTGAACTTCTATTGAATAATATGTTGGCTAATGAAAATAATTGGGCACCTCCCGAGCCAACTCCTGAGCCAGCTCCTGAGCCTATTACTGAGCCTATTCCTAAACCAACTCCGAAGAAGAGAGATGTTCTATTTCTCAGTCCCGAAGATATGCAAGAGGCAAAGAAATCTATGAAAGAAAAAGGTATTAAAGCTGAAGATGTTAAGAATTTACCTCCTATTGAAGAAATACATGGTCTTAATTTACCGCCTGTTGAAGAAGTATATGATCTCAATTACTTATTTACTGAAGAACCTCCCGATATCCCGACACAGGTAGTAAAGGTAAATTCTCTCTATAGATATGATAACGCTGAAGTTCCTCCTACTAAAATTGCTAGTTAGTGCTTGGATGAGTTTGATGACTTTATGTTTAAGCAAGATGACTTTAATGCTTATTTTGGTAGACAATTAAAACATAATACCTTTATGATTAAATGCTTGAGTGATTATATGGCTGATATTAGAGGTGAACTTAAACTTGTTAGCAAACATGCTTCTATGGTTACGACTCAAGTAGAACAAGTACTTAAAGCTCAGAAAGAAGTGCTCGATGAAATGAATAGTAAAAAAAATGATTATGCTGTTAGAGTGGCTACTAGAACTGGTAGAATGACTCAGGAACCTTTGTATCCTGAAGGCCACCCTAAGAGAATCGAGCAAGATTCTCAGAGAAATAATATTGATCTGCCTAGTTCTTCTAAGAGGAAGAAAAAAATGATAGGATTGTGCAAACTTCTAGTGAACCTATTGCTGAACCACCTGATAATCCAAATGATATCTCTATGTCTAATGCTGAAACACAATCAGGTGATGAACGTGAACCTAGTGATAATGTTCATGTTGATGCTCAACCTAGTAATGATAATGAAGTAGAAGTTGAACCTGTTGTTGATCTTGATAACCCACAATCAAAGAATCAACGTTATGATAAAAGAGACTTCGTTGCTAGGAAACATGGTAAAGAAAGAGAGCCATGGGTTCAGAAACCCATGCCTTTTCCTCCCAAACCATCCAAGAAAAAGGATGATGAGGATTTTGAGTGCTTTGCTGAAATGATTAGACCCATCTTTTTGCGTATGCGATTAACTGATGTGCTCAAAACATATCCTGATGCTAAGTATATGAAGGATATTATTACTAATAAAAGAAAGATACCCGAAGCTGAAATTTCCACCATGCTAGCTAATTACACCTTTAAGGGTGGAATACCAAAGAAACTTGGAGATCCCGGAGTGCCTACTATACCATGCTCCATTAAAAGAAATTATGTTAAAACTGCTTTATGTGATCTTGGAGCCGGTGTTAGTGTCATGCCTCTCTCTTTATATCGTAGACTTGACTTGAATAAGTTGAAACCTAGTGAAATATCTTTGCAAATGGCTGATAAATCAACTGCTATACCTGTCGGTATTTGTAAGGATGTGCCTGTTGTGGTTGCAAACATTACTATTTTAACGGACTTTGTTATTCTTGATATTCCCGAGGATGATAGTATGTCTATTATTCTTGGAAGACCTTTCCTTAATACTGCAAGGGCTGTCATTGATTGCAACAAAGGCAATGTCACTTTTCATGTTAATGGCAATGAGCACATGGTGCACTTTCCAAGGAAACAACCTCAAGTTTATAGTATCAACTCTATTGGAAAAGTTCCATCGATTATATTTGGAGGTTTTGAATTTCCTCTCCCTACCGTCAAGAAAAACTATGATATTCTTATTGTTGGGGATTTTCATATCCCCGTTGAGGTAACATAGTGTCATTCGAAATTTCTCCGGTTCTGGGATTATTCGGAATGAGTTTGTTAACAAGACTTGATCAACCTTGTTAGCGGGTTCATTTTGATGATCACGAGATGGATGAAACTAGAAGCACAACTTTCTGTACCCTCTTAATGTTTTCTGTTATTTAGTAGAAATAAAGTAATTTCTGTCTGTTTCCTGACTTATCCGTGCAATATAAAAATATCCCGAAAATAAAAGTCCTCAGAATGCCATGCCAATTTAATATGATTTTTTTCGGGAATATTTGAGAATTTACTGTGCAAAAATTACCACGGGGGGAGCTACCACCTGGCCACGAGGGTGGAGGGCGCGCCCTACCCCCTAGGCGCGCTCCCTGCCTCGTGGGCCCACGGTGGCCCTCCTCTACTTATTCCTGCACCCATCTTCTTCCTCTGTCTCACACAAACACGAAAAACCAACTCAAGCACGAGTTCCAACCCCCGTTGCTGTGATTTTTGATCTTCTTGCTCAAAGCACCTCTCGCAAAACTGCTTGGGGAGATTGTTCCTTGGTATGTGACTCCTCCATTGGTCCAATTAGTTTTTGTTCTAGTGCTTTATTCATTGCAAATTTGTGCTGCATAGGTGACCATGTTCTTGAGCTTGCATGTCAAATTTATATGGTTCCATGTAGTTCTAATGCTTGATATAGGCCCTAGGCACTTGTGGGAGTTGTTGCTATAAATTTTATTGAAGTTGGTTCACTTTTATTTGAGGTTACTAAAAATTTCAGATTGTGTCAGAAATAATGAAGAGACTTTTGAGGGGCTCGTCGAGCCGAAGCTCTAAGGAAAAACAAAAGGAAGAAGAGGAGAAGCCCAAATTTAATTTACCTCGCACTGCGGAGGTCCGGCCGTGTGAATGGCCTTCCGATGACTTCTTGAGGAGAGCTAGGATTCATGAAGATTTCTATTTATTGATTGAGAACGCCGGCCTCACCGACTTCCTCCACGACCAACGTCATCAGTATCTCTTACTCACAAATACTTTTGTGCAAAACTTCTACTTTTTCCCTAAGAAATCACCTCCAACAGTAGAGTTTCATTTATATGATGTTGTTAAAAAGATGACATTAGCTGAATTCTGCGAGGTCTGCAGAATACCCTTTGAGGGCTCCTTAGATGAACCCCACAGTAACGAAGTAGAAGCTTTTATTAACACTATCACGGTGGGAGAAACCAGGAAGGTTTCTGATGCGAGGATCACTAGCATTCATTATCCTGTTTTACGCTACTTTGCCATGTTTGCTAGTCGTTGCTTGATTGGACGCGGAAACTGTGGAAACCTTAGTATTCCTGATATTATTATTTTGCTCCATGGTTTATACCGTGATAACTCTGTCAGTATGGGGGGGATTGTTGCTAGACGGTTAAGTCTGAACCGTACTAAGGGCCCCATTTTTGGAGGCATTTATGCTTCGCGCCTAGCTGAACATTTTGAAATACCTATTAGGCATGCGGAGAAAGAAGAAACAGCGCTGCCCCGTGCTTATTTAGATTACAAGAGTATGATAGCGCATGATTTTGTTGTTAAGAGTCATGATGGGGAGCTCAAATACAAATTATACTTTGATAAACATCACCCTGAGACTATTACCTTGCCTGCTCCTTCTTTGTTTAACTTGTTTGCAGAACCTCACATCGTTTCGTGGTCAGCTGTTCAAGCCTATCGGAACCCTGCACCAGCCCCGGAGCCGGAGCCACAAGATGAGCCTCCACGACTATCTGTTTATTCTTGGGATCCAGAGGAGGCCGCCAGCCAGTGGCAGCCGGAGTCTTCTTCATCACAGTACGACCCCAGCTTCACCTACGGATATCCGCCAGGCCATCCCTGGCAATAGACCAACTTAGGCCAAAAGCCTAAGCTTGGGGGAGTACGTATTTCTCACCGACATTACATTCATGTTCACACACACTCATTGCTAGATGTCGGTGCTCATACTCTTTCACTGTAATATCCATGCTAGTTTATTTTCTTTTTCCTGCTTTCTTCTTGTGTGTTTGATAAACCTTAAGAAAAAACCAAAAAAATAGTTAGTTTACTTTTCATGCTTGTAGTAGAATTAAAAAGAAAACCCAAAAATATTTCCCGTTCTTCTTTTACTTGTTGGGGGCTTTCCCGTGTAAATAGTTTTTATTTTCTTTTCCTTTCTTTGGGGGTCGAGAAGACTATATTGAAAATGCTTAGAGGCTCTTATATGCATGATTGATTATTTAAACCTAGAGCCCATATTACTTGTCTTCTCTCTTGAGTTGAATGCTTGCAGATTCCAGCTTAGTCCAATGCACGTGCACTCTTATTATTAAACACACCGTTCGGTCGTGCAAGTGAAAGGCAATAATGATGATATATGATGGACTTATTGGGAAGAGAAAAGCTGGTATGAACTCGACCTCTCTTGTTTTTGTAAATATGATGATTCATCATTCTTGATTCAGCTATTATGAAGTAAACATATTTGTAATGACATTTAGAGATTATAGTTGCTTGTGCCATGCTTGATTAGCTATGAGTTATAATGGTCTACCTTGCGTGCCAACATGCTATTAGAATGATTATGATATGGTATGATGGGGTGGTATCCTCCTTTAAATGCATTGAGTGACTCGACTTGGCACATGTTCACGCATGTAGTTGAATCAAATCAACATAGCCTTCATGATATTTATTTTCATGGTGGATTATATCCTACTCATGCTTATATTCGGTGTAAATTAATTTTAATGCATGTTTATGACTGTTGTCGCTCTCTCAGTTGGTCTCTTCCCAGCCTTTTGCTAGCCTTCACCTGTACTAAGAGGGAATACTGCTTGTGCATCCAAACTCCTTAAACCCCAAAGTTATTCCATATGAGTCCACTATACCTACCTATATGCGGTATTTACCTGCCGTTCCAAGTAAATTTGTATGTGCCAAACTCTAAACCTTCAAATAAACATTCTTTTTTGCATGATCGAATAGCTCATATGTCAACTAGAGCTGCCCTTATCTTCCGTGTTAGGCGGGTTATTCTCAAGAGGAGTGGACTCCGCTCCTCATTCACGAGAAAATGGCTGGTATTCGGGATGCCCAGTCCCATGCTTTGTGCAAACTAAATCAAAATAACTGCAAACAAAACTCCCCTTGGGACCCGTTGAATGTTGGAGGCACTCGTTGTTTTGAGCAAGCCATGGATTGATGCTTGTGGAGGAGGGGGAGTATAAACTTTACCATTCTGTTTGGGAACCGCCTATAATCTGTTAGCATGGAAGATATCGTCGTCTTTTAGTTGTTATGTTGACAATGAAAGTATCCCGCTCAAAATATAATTTATCTCTATTTCAAAATCGAGCTCTGGCACCTCTACAAATCCCTGCTTCCCTCTGCGAAGGGCCTATCTATTTACTTTTATGTTGAGTCATCACCCTTCTTATTAAAAAGCACCCACTGGAGAGCACACTGTCGTTTGCATTCATTATAATTGGTTTATATTGGGTATGACTTGACTGGATCTCTTTTACCATGAATTACAATGTTAAGTCAGTCCTTGATCTTTAAAGGTGCTCTACATTTATGTTTTGCGGTCTCAGAAAGGGCTAGCGAGATACCATTTTGTTATATCATGTTATGATTATTTTGAGAAAGTGTTGTCATCCGAGTTTTATTATTATGGCTCGCTAGCTGATTATGCTATTGATATGAGTAATTGTGAGACCTACGTGTCATTGTGAGTATGGTTAATTCGTAATAATTGCTGAGACTTGAATGCTGGCTTTTCATGTTTACAACAACAAGAGCAAACAGAGTTTGTAAAAGTTTTTCTTTTTCTCTTTCAGTTTGTCAACTGAATTGCTTGAGGACAAGCAAGGGTTTAAGCTTGGGGGAGTTGATACGTCTCCGTCGTATCTACTTTTCCAAACACTTTTGCCCTTGTTTTGGACTCTAACTTGTATGATTTGAATGGAACTAACCCGGACTGACGTTGTTTTCAGCAGAATTGCCATGGTGTTGTTTTATGTGCAGAAAACAAAAGTTCTCGGAATGACCTGAAACTCAATGGAATATCTTAGAATAAATAATAAAAAATCCTCGCCAAAGATGAAGGCCAGGGGGGCCACACCCTGTTCACGAGGGTGGGGGCGCGCCCCTCCCCCCTGGGCGCGCCCCCTACCTCGTGGGCCCCCTGGTGGCCCTCCGACGCCAACTCCAACTCCATATATTGGCTTTCGGGGAGAAAAAATCAGAGAGAAAGTTTCATCGCGTTTTATGATACGGAGCCGCCGCCAAGCCCTAATCTCTCTCGGGAGGGCTGATCTGGAGTCCGTTCAGGGCTCCGGAGAGGGGGATTCGTCGCCGTCGTCATCATCAACCATCCTCCATCACCAATTTCATGATGCTCACCGCCGTGCGTGAGTAATTGCATCGTAGGCTTGCTGGACGGTGATGGGTTGGATGAGATTTATCATGTAATCGAGTTAGTTTTGTTAGGGTTTGATCCCTAGTATCCACTATGTTATGAGATTGATGTTGCTATGACTTTGCTATGCTTAATGCTTGTCACTAGGGCCCGAGTGCCATGATTTTAGATCTGAACCTATTATGTTTTCATGAATATATGTGTGTTCTAGATCCTATCTTGCACGTCTATAGTCACCTACTATGTGTTATGATCCGGCAACCCCGAAGTGACAATAATCGGGACCACTCCCGGTGATGACTGTAGTTTGAGGAGTTCATGTATTCACTATGTGCTAATGCTTTGTTCAGGTTCTCTATTAAAAGGAGGCCTTAATATCCCTTAGTTTCCATTACGACCCCACTGCCACGGGAGGGTAGGACAAAATATGTCATGCAAGTTCTTTTCCATAAGCACGTATGACTACATTCGGAATACATGCCTACATTACATTGATGAACTGGAGCTAGTTCTGTGTCACCCTATGTTATGACTGTTACATGATGAACCACATCCGGCATAATTATCCATCGCTAATCCGGTGCCTACGAGTTTTCCATATACTGGTTTACGCTTATTTACTTTTCAGTTGCTACTGTTACAATCACTACAAAATACCAAAAACATTACTTTTACTGTCTTTACTTTTGTTACCGTTACCACCACTATCATATTACTTTGCTACTAAACACTTTGCTGCAGATACTAAGTTTCCAGGTGTGGTTGAATTGACAACTCAGCTGCTAATACTTGAGAATATTCTTTGGCTCCCCTTGTGTTGAATCAATAAATTTGGGTTGAATACTCTACCCTCGAAAACTGTTGCGATCCCCTATACTTGTGGGTTATCAAGACTCTACTGAGGTGCTCGTCCGGAAGAACCGGGACACAATCGCAGTAGTTCTCCCTGCGCTACCTTAGCCGATATAACGGAACGTAAGGCACCAAAACAAGGGAGCCGGGCTATCCTAACTGTAGACCCAAGACATGATTCGGAGCTGATGCATATAGTGCTATAATGTCACGCCCAAGATGCGACCCTATCCTAAAGGAACTCGAAGGTCCGACCAAGGATAGAAGCGCATCTTGAAGACGCTTTTGCAAGGTGGATATCATTACATCAACATTACATAATAGATGGGGATACATACATAAGGCATACAATGCCACACGAATACAACATCATCTTACATAAGAGCACCATCCGACTACGGATGGAACACAAACAGAAACTCAAACGACATCCACACTGCTAGCCCAGGCTGCCAACCTGGAACCTATCCCCTGATCAAAGAAGAAGCGGAAGGGGAACTCCAAAACAAGAAACATCGCTCTCGCGTCATGATCATCGCAAACCTGTACCTGCAACGGTTGTTGTAGTAATCTGTGAGCCACGAGTACTCAGCAATCCCATTACCATGGGTATCAAGACTAGCAAAGCTTAATGGGAAAGGAAGGGGTAAAGTGGTGAGGTTGCAGCAGCGACTAAGCAAGTATGGTGGCTAACATACGCAAATAAGAGCGAGAGGAGAAACAAAGGAACGGTCGTGAAGCTAGCAATGATCAAGAGGTGATCCTGAACTCCTACTTACGTCAATCATAACCCAAAAACTGTGTTCACTTCCTGGACTCCGCCGAAAAGAGACCATCACGGCTACACACACGGTTGATGCGTTTTAATTCAGATCTGGTGTCAAGTTATCTACAACCGGACATTAACAAATTCGAGATCTGCCACATAACCGCGGGCACGGCTCTCGAAAGTTTATACCCTGCAGGGGTGTCCCAACTTAGCCAATGATAAGCTCTCGCGATCAACGAAGGATATTTCTTCTCCCAGGAAGACCCGACCAGTCTCGGAATCCCGGTTTACAAGACATTTCGATAATGGTAAAACAAGACTAGCAAAGCCGCCCGATGCGCCGACAATCCCGATAGGAGCTGCACATATCTCGTTCTCAGGGCAACACCGGATGAGCAATCCGTACAACTAAAACCAGACCTCAAGTTTCCCTGAGGGGGCGCTGCAAAGGGCTCTAGTTTAGACCAGCACTTAGAGAAGCACTGGCCCGGGGGGGCTAAAATAAAGATGACCCTTGGGTTAATTACTCCCAAGGGAAAAGTAGGTGGTGGTGAGGCAAATGGTAAAATCAAGGTTGGGCCTTGCTGGAGGAGTTTTATTCACAGCGAACTGTCAAGGGGGTCCCATAAATCACCCAACCGCGTTAGGGACGCAAAATCCGGGAACATAATACCGATATGACGGAAACTAGGGCGGCAAGGGTGGAACAAAACACCAGGCATAAGGCCGAGCCTTCCACCCTTTACCAAATATATAGATGCATTAATTAAATAAGAGATATTGTGATATCCCAACATAATCCTGTCCACCATGGAGCAATCTTCAACTTCACCTGAAACTAACAACGCTATAAGAGGGGCTGAGCAAAGTGGTAACATAGCCAAACAACGGTTTGCTAGGAAGGGTGTCAAAGGTTAGAGGTTCATGGCAATTTGGGGAGGCTTGAAGAACAAGGGATAGGAAGCGCAACAAAGCGATAGAACGAAGCAACTAGCATAGCAATGATAGTAGTGAGATCCAGGGTGACGGTCATCTTGCCTGAGATCCTGCAAGGAAGAAGAACGATTCCATGAAGAAGACGAACAGATGAAGCCGAACCAAGCGTAGACGAACGAATCCTCACGATCGCAACGAAACGGGAACTATCGAGAAGAAGCACACAACATGGTAAACACACCACACATAGACATGACATGATGCACAACCAAACATGATGCATGACAAAGCTACATGAAGCTACTCATGGCAAGAGATGATGCAAACAAGAGCAACACATCAAGGCAAGTTTAAATGAGGCCGGAAACAACATATAACCATTCCGGGAAGTCCTCATATACAAGTTTCGAAATTGGTCCAGATCTGAATAAACCTTATGTTCAAGTTGTTAAATAGCAAGTTAATATGCACCAAGATGATCTACACAAGATTCTAGTCAAGTTACATATAAAGTTCATTGAATTCGGAGCTACGGCCTAGAAGATATGAGCAAAACAAGTTAAACATGGCATTGATGCAAAATGCATACAAACATCAAGCAAACACCTCAAAACAAGGATGCAACATGATAATATGAAACAACATGCAAAATCAAGCAAGTTTCATATAGAGCACACTCAAAACGGAGTAACGGTTCAACACATACACTCTATACAAGGTTAAAGGGCATGCTGTCCAAAACAGCAACTAGGCATCTAGCAAGCATCAAAACAATAAGCTACAGCACCCCAACATAAGAACCAAAGGCATGGGCATGAAGTACAGGTAAAGCATGACAAAACATGAACACTGAGCTAACTCCATAAATCACTAGATCATGCTCAAAAGGACATGGCAAGATTGCAAATAATAACAGTTTCAGGCTTAGCAGAAATAACATCAGGTTGCAATGTTTAGAGCTATCAAACAACATGCTGCAGGAACTTATCATGGCAAAAAAAGGCATGGCATGAACCTACTAATTGCATAGAACAAAAGTCCCTTACTGACCATGAGCTAAAAAGGAACAGAAGATATGATGGCACCCATGTAAACATGGCAAATAATATGACAGATTCAAACATGGCAGGAACAACAATAAGTAGTCATGTTGGTGAGCTTTTACCACTCACCACAAAGCAATAAATGGCATGGCAAGGTAACCAACAGTAGAAAGATATGTTTATGAAGCTAAGCATGGCAATAACAAGTTCATAGGGTGCATGGATCACTAACAACAATCATGGCAACATTGAACTTAATGTTAACAGGCTGACATCAACATTATTTAGCAAGTTTGGAGCAATATTACAACAAGCTACAACAGGCTATAAATACAACCGGGGGCATGGATGGATAGAGAATGACATGCATAACAAAACATCCTTAGTGAACATCTCCAGATTATGCATAGAATGACTTGTAGCAGCAGGTTTACATAGCATCATGATATAGCAGATTCAGCCTAGCAAAACAATAACAGCAAGTACCCTACTTCACGAGCTAGATGCACTCACTACAAGGCTCACAAAAATACATGGATGGCACCACTGTAAAGATGGCATGATGTAGTACAAAACTCATGTAGACATCAAGCTCATAGGATGCACACACAAAATGCAACAAAAAAGACAAAACAGCAAGTTATAACAGTTTCAGCAGGTTTACATCATATAGCACTCTTGCAACAATGATTCAGGCATCAAGATGACCTCAACCAAACATGGCGCAATGGAATGAAATGTAGAGCATCTCACAATGAAGATTTTGATATATTATTCACGCAAAACTGAGCAGTACGCATGGAGTTATGATGCGATGAACAGGGCAACATTATGCGAAAATATCAGGGACTTGACGAAAAACGGGGTCAACCTTCGGGATTTCAGATCTAGATCCGGGGCGGCACGGGAACCGAGGATTGCCGGGGAGCGTCGCCGGAGTTCCACCGGAGAGGAAGAAGAGGCGGTGGCGTAGCATGGTCGGGGAGGAGGTCGGCCGGACCTTGGGGAGGGCGCAGATCCGGCACGGGGCGGTCGCCGGTGCGCAGGCGAAGACGGTGGCGCGCTGACCGGAGCGGACGGCCGGCGAGGTCCGGCGCGGCCGGAACCGGTTGGACGGCGTGGAGGCGGGCCATTGCAGGAGGCGCGCGGGCGACCCGGAGGCGAAGGCGAAGGGCGGCGGGGCTGGAGGAGCAGGCGCGGAGGAAGACGAGGCTAGAGTTTGGACTGCGCGAAAAATTCGGGGGGATGCACATATATATAGGTAGAGGGAGCTAGGATAGTCCAAATGGAGCATGGTTTTCGCCCACACGATCATGATCGAACGACCGAGAGCATGGAGGGGGTTTGGATGGGTTATTGGTCCACTTTGAAGGAGTGTTGGGCTGCAAACAAAAGAGGCTTTGCGGCTACCCGGTTAACCGTTGGAGTATCAAACGACCTCCAAATGGAACGAAACTTGACAGGCGGTCTACCGGTGGTGTACCAAGGCTACTTGGCAAACCTTGGTCCATTCCTGGAACGTTTAACACCCGCACCCAAAAATAGGCAAAAGGGGGCGCCGGGGAACATAGGAGTGCCGGATTGCAAAACGGACAACGGGGAAAATGCTCGGATGCATGAGGCAAACACGAATGCAAAATGAGATGCATATGATGACATGGAAAAATGCAACATGCAAGCAAATGACATGGCAATGAAAGCGAATAACTGGCGGACACCTGGCGCATCAGATCCGGGGCGTTACATATAAGTTCGGGGTGCCGCACTATTGAAAGTGTTCGGACTTTTATTTGCCATATTACGGGGCGCCATGAGAAGCCCCTGGAAAACTGACCATACCAATGTGTACGGATGCAAAACCAAATAAACGTTTATAGGAGAAAAAATGCTCTAGTAAGAATAATAAGCTGACGCTATATATAATCTCCCATTGACGAAAAATACGTTTAAGCGTATGTTTACAACGGATGCATTAAGCGGAGATAAATAGGACTATTTGACATGTCCTATCCAGGGGTAGGCTGTGTACAGGTAAATAAAGCAGGTATAATGATCGCAAATAGATTCCACCTGGGTTTTCTTCTGTTCTGCACGTCTGTTGCCTCCTTGGATGTCTCTCCCCTATGAGTCTGGCAATTCGGCTCTTCTGAGGATGCTGCACTAGCGCGGTGTCCTGAAAGGTAAGAGGGAAAGAGTATGAAGGTATTTGACGGTTACCGCATTATCGACTGAGTCGTTGATGCGCCTCCGCCTATGCCCATGGTATCTTGAGTGCGTAATTGTGTACGCGTGGCACTAATGCTGCTTTGGAGGGGCTTGAGCGGAGGCCGGACTGCTAATCACGATCTTGGTGTTCCTGATGATCCTGTTGCGGGGTGCTCTAGACTTGCTTGACGGTGCTCGAAGTTGTCACTGGATTGGTGTGTCGGAGTAGGCCGCATTGTACTTCTGCCGCGAGGGCTGCCGTATGCTCTTCTATTCGAAGGGAGCGGTCCATATTTCCATTGACAGTGATGACCCCGCACGGTCCTGTCATCTTGAGCTTGAGATATGCATAATGTGGTACTGCATTGAATCTAGCGAATGCGGTTCGTCCGAGCAATGCGTGGTAACCTCTGCGGAAAGGGACGATATCGAAGATTAACTCTTCACTCCGGAAGTTATCCGGGGATTCGAAGACCACTTCCAACGTTATAGAGCCCGTACAGCAGGCCTCTACTCCAGGAATTACACCTTTAAAGGTAGTTTTGGTGGGCTTGATCCTTGAAGGATCAATGCCCATCTTGCGCATTGTGTCCTGATAAAGCAGGTTCAGGCTACTGCCGCCGTCCATAAGGACACGCGTGAAGTGGAATCCGTCGATGATTCGGTCTAAGACCAGTGTGGTTGAGCTGCCATGACGGATGCTAGTGGGATGATCCCTATGATCAAAGATGATCGAACAGGCTGACCATGGGTTGAATTTGGGGGCGACCGGCTCCATCGCATAGACGTCCCGTAGTGCTCGCTTCCGTTCCCGTTTGGGGATGTGAGTGGCGTAGATCATATTGACCGTTTTCACCTGGGGGGGATTTCTTTTGTCCCCCCGTATTCGGACGCCGGGGCTCATCGTCATCGTCGCTGTGCAGCCCCTTGTCCTTGTTTTCGGCGTTTATCTTGCCGGCCTGTTTGAACACCCAGCAGTCTCTATTGGTGTGGTTGGCTAGTTTGTCCGGTGTGCCATGAATTTGGCACGAGCACTCTAGTATGCGGTCCAGACTGGACGGTCCCTGATTATTTCTTTTGAACGGCTTTTTCGCTGTCCGGACTTAGATCCGCTAAATCCGGCGTTGACTGCTGTGTCTTTAGTGCTGTCGCTGTTGTTCCGTCTCTTATGTCTGTTGCGCCGTGGCTTGCCGTTAGCATCGCGGCCGTCTGAAGCGCCAGGATGTGGCGTGGTGCCGATGCGAGCCAACCAGCTATCCTCACCCGCACAAAAACGGGTCATTAGGGTTGTGAGAGCTGCCATAGACTTGGGTTTTTCCTAGCCGAGGTGTCAAGCGAGTCATTCGTCACGGATATTATGCTTAAAAGCCGCCAGGGCTTCGGCGTCCGGACAGTCGACTATTTGGTTCTTTTTAGTGAGGAACCAAGTCCAGAATTTCCATGCTGACTCTCCGGGCCGTTGAGTAATGTGGCTTAGGTCATCAGCGTCCGGTGGCCGCACATATGTGCCCTGGAAGTTATCAAGGAATGCGTCTTCCAGGTTTTCCCAACTGCCAATGGAATTTGCTGGCAGGCTGTTTAACCATTGCCGGGCTGGTCCTTTGAGCTTAAGGGGGAGATACTTGATGGCGTGTAGATCATCTCCGCAGGCCATGTGAATGTGGAGAAGGAAATCTTCAATCCATACTGCGGGGTCTGTTGTGCCATCGTATGATTCGATGTTTACGGGTTTGAATCCTTCTGGGAATTCATGATCCATCACTTCATCAGTGAAGCAGAGGGGGTGTGTAGCGCCTCTATGCCGGGCTATGTGGCTACGCAGGTCGGATTGGTCTGGGTTGCTATGTTCGGCCAGGCCGGATTTGTTGATGATGTATCCGGCGTGACGGTCATCGTCACGCGCTGGGGCGCCCCCCCTCGATCCGTAGATCAATCTTGGCTGCCCTGCTTTATTTTCCAGAATATCTTGCAGGTCATGCCTGTTGCCCTAAGCCGTAGTGTATCGGCGTGGGGGTGCGGGCTGGTATCCGGGCTGGTATCCCGTTTTATCCCGACCACGGGGTGGCCGGTCAGCCGTTTGGCGTTCGAGTCCATATTCCTCGGCTGCCAGGACTTCAGTCCATCTATCTGTGAGCAGGTCTTGATCATCTTGGAGTTGCTGCTGCTTCTTCTTCAGGCTCCTCGCAGTGGCTATAAGCCTACGCTTGAAGCGCTCCTGCTCCACGGGATCCTTAGGCACGCCGAATTCGTCGTCGCCGAGGCTGATCGCGTCTACGGAGGGGGGCATGTAGTTGTCCTCCTCTGGGTATGCGTCTGTCGCTTGTTCTTCTAGGCTGACCTGCTCATCTTCCTGTTCGGCCTGCTCGAAGGCGGGCTGGTCAGGGTCATATTCTTCTTTGGTGCCATCCGGATTATTTTCGTCTCCGGGGCCGGTGTTGCTATGGCGGGGCTTGGAGCGGCGCCGACGACGCCCATTCTTTGATTTTCTTCTTGAGGGGTTGTCCTCCATTGCCTCATCGCCATTAGTTTCCTTCGGAGTGTCCACCATATATATATATCATATGAGGAGGTGGCCGTCCACCGCCCGGTGAGCGGTGGCTCCTCTAATTCTCCTACATCATCGTCCATACCGTCGATGTCTTTGGAGTCGAAGTCAAGCACGTCGGAATCATCGATCGTGGCAATGAAGTGGGTGGTGGGTGGGCAACGAATTCCGTCGTTGTCTGATTCCCACTCGAGCCGGACATAGTTCGGCCCAGAGTCTCCTGACAAGGAGAGAGACTTCAATAAGTCCAGCATGTCGCCGAAGGGCGAGTGCTGAAAGACGTCCGCCGCGGTGAACTCCATCAACGGAGCCCAACCAGGATCGGCGGGCTCGGGGGCGCGCGGACTGGAACCTGCATACGGATATGAATCCGGGGGTCCGGAGTCACAGGCTCCCTCGGAGGTGAGACCTGTGCTCGGCTCCATCGCCGATGAGGGTACGGCCTGCGAGGCGGGGTTCGGCCCTCCGTCCTTGGGCGAAGCAACCTGCCCCGGATTTAGATCCGAGGCCTCTGCCGGGGTGATATCCCGAGCAATGTCTGACAGCAGGTCTAAGCCGTGCTGATCGTGACTGTTCGGCATTTCAGGCGCTGGCCCGAATACGTCGAAGATCAAGTCTCCGCGGATATCCTCCATGTAGTTCAGGTTTCCGAACCTGATTTGACGGCCGGGGGCATAGCTATCGATCTGCTCCAGGCGGCCAAGCGAATTGGCCCGCAGCGCGAAGCCGCCGAACTCGAAAATCTGTTCGGGGAGGAAAGTTTCACCCTGGACAGCGTCGTTAATGATGATTGAAGGAGCCATCGAGCCTGACAACGACGACACATAGGAACTCTCAATGAAAGCACCAATGCCGGTGTCAAAACCGGCGAATCTCGGGTAGGGGGTCCCGATCTGTGCGTCAAGGCTGATGGTAACAGGAAGCAAGGGACACAGATGTTTACCCAGGTTCGGGCCCTCTCAATGGAGGTAAAACCCTACATCCTGCTTGATTAATATTGATGATATGGGTAGTACAAGAGTAGATCTACCACGAGATCGTAGAGGCTAAACCCTAGGAGCTAGCCTATGATGGTATGATTGTAATTGTGATCGGCCTTCTAAGGACCAACCTCTCCGGTTTATATAGACACAGGAGAGGGCTAGGGTTTACATGGAGTCGGTTACAAGGAAGGAAATATAATATCCGGATCACCAAGCTTGCCTTCCACGCCAAGGAAAGTCCCATCCGGACACGGGCCGAAGTCTTGAGTCTTGTATCTTCATGCTTCAATAGTCCGGACGTTGTACACAGTCCGGCTGTCCGGATACCCCCTAATCCAGGACTCCCTCAATGGGCCTTAGTGGAAATAGAGGGTAGCAAGGGGAGTGTGGGGCGCGCCCCCCAAGGCCCAAACCGAATTACTTTAGGGCAAGGGTGCTGGACCCCTCTTTCCTTCTCCTCCTCTCCCTTTCCTTCCCCCTTCTCCTAGTCCAACAAGGAAGGAGGGAGTCCTACTCCCGGTGGGAGTAGGACTCCCCATGGCGCGCCCCTCCTAGGCCGGCCGCCCCTTCCACCTTGCTCCTTTATATACGGGGGCAAGGGGGGCACCTCTAGACACAACAATTGATCTCTTGATCTCTTAGCCGTGTGCGGTGCCCCCCTCCACCATAGTCCTCCTCGATAATATTGTAGCGGTGCTTAGGCGAAGCCCTACGACAGTAGAACATCAAGAACATCACCACGACATCATGCTGACGGAACTCTCCCTCGACACTCGGCTGGATCGGAGTTCGAGGGACGTCATCGAGCTGAACGTGTGCTAGAACTCGGAGGTGCCGTAGTTTCGGTGCTTGATCGGTCGGGCCGTGAAGACGTACGACTACATCAACCGCGTTGTTCTAACGCTTCCGCTTTTGGTCTACGAGGGTACGTGGACAACACTCTCCCCTCTCGTTGCTATGCATCACCATGATCTTGCGTGTGCATAGGAAAATTTTGAAATTACTATGTTCCCCAACAATGGCATTAGAGCCTGGTTTTATGTGTAGATGTTATATGCACGAGTAGAACACAAGTGAGTTGTGGGCGATACATGTCATACTGCTTACTAGCATGTCATACTTTGGTTTGGCGGTATTGTTGGATGAAGCGGCCCGGACCGACATTACGCGTACGCTTACGCGAGACTGGTTCTACCGACGGGCTTTGCACACAGGTGGCTGGCGGGTGTGAGTTTCTCCAACTTTAGTTGAACTGAGTGTGGCTACGCCCGGTCCTTGCGAAGGTTAAAACAACACTAACTTGACGAACTATCGTTGTGGTTTTTGATGCGTAGGTAAGAACGGTTCTTGCTCAGCCCGTAGCAGCCACGTAAAATTTGCAGCAACAAAGTAGAGGACGTCTAACTTGTTTTTGCAGGGCATGTTGTGATGTGATATGGTCAAGACGTGATGCTATATTTTATTGTATGAGATGATCATGTTTTGTAACTGAGTTATCGGCAACTGGCAGGAGCCATATGGTTGTCGCTTTATTGTATGAAATGCAAGCGCCCTGTAATTGCTTTACTTTATCACTAAGCGGTAGCGATAGTTGTAGAAGCAATAGATGGCGAAATGACAATGATGCTACGATGGAGATCAAGGTGTCGCGCCGGTGACGATGGTGATCACGACAGTGCTTTGGAGATGGAGATCACAAGCACAAGATGATGATGGCCATATCATATCACTTATATTGATTGCATGTGAGGTTTATCCTTTATGCATCTTATCTTGCTTTGATTGACGGTAGCATTATAAGATGATCTCTCACTAAATTATCAAGAAGTGTTCTCCCTGAGTATGCACCGTTGCAAAAGTTCTTCGTGCTGAGACACTACGTGATGATCGGGTGTGATAGGCTCTACGTTCAAATACAACGGGTGCAAAACAGTTCCACACGCGGAATACTCAGGTTAAACTTGACGAGCCTAGCATATACAGATATGGCCTCGGAACACGGAGACCGAAAGGTTGAACGTGAATCATATAATAGATATGATCAACATAGTGATGTTCAACATTGAAAACTACTCCATCTCACGTGATGATCGGACATGGTTTAGTTGCTTTGGATCACGTGATCACTTAGATGACTAGAGAGATGTTTGTCTAAGTGGGAGTTCTTTAGTAATATGATTAATTGAACTTAAATTTATCATGAACTTAGTACCTGATAGTATTTTGCTTGTCTATGTTTGTTGTAGATAGATGGCTCGTGCTGTTGTTCCGTTGAATTTTAATGCGTTCCTTGAGAAAGCTAAGTTGAAAGATATTAGTAGCAATGATGCGGATTAGATCCATGATCTGAGGTTTATCCTCATTGCTGCACAAAAGAATTATGTCCTTGATGCACCGCTAGGTGACAGACCTATTGCAGGAGCAGATGCAGACGTTATGAACGTTTGGCTAGCTCAATATGATGACTACTTGATAGTTTAGTGCACCATGCTTAACGGCTTAGAATCGGGACTTGAAAGACGTTTTGAACGTCATGGACCATATGAGATGTTCCAGGAGTTGAACTTAATATTTCAAGCAAATACCCGAGTTGAGAGATATGAAGTCTCCAACAAGTTCTATAGCTAAACGATGGAGGAGAATCACTCAACTAGTGAGCATGTGCTCATATTGTCTGGGTACTACAATCGCTTGAATCAAGTGGGAGTTAATCTTCCAGATAAGATAGTGATTGACAAAGTTCTCTAGTCACCATCACCAAGTTACTAGAAATTCATGATGAACTATAGTATGCAAGGGATGACGAAAACGATTCCCGAGCTCTTCGTGATGTTGAAATCAACGAAGGTAGAAATCAAGAAAGATCATCAAGTGTTGATGATTGACAACACAACTAGTTTCAAGAAAAGGGCAAAGGGAAAGAAAGGGAACTTCAAGTAGAATGGCAAGCAAGTTGTCACTCCCGCGAAGAAGCCCAAAGCTGGACCAAAGCCTGAAACTGAGTGCTTCTACTGCAAAGGAAATGGTCACTAGAAGTGGAAATGCCCTGAATATTTGGTAGATAAGAAGGATGGCAAAGTGAACAAGGGTATATTTGATATACAGGTTATTGATGTGTACCTTACTAGTGTTTATAGTAACCCCTGGGTATTTGATACTTGTTCGGTTGCTAAGATTAGTAACTCGAAACAGGAGTTACAGAATAAACAGAGACTAGTTGAGGGTGAAGTGATGATGTGTGTTGGAAGTGGTTCCAAGATTGGTATGATCATCATCGCACACTCCCTATATTTTCGAGATTAGTGTTAAACCTAAATAAATGTTATTTGGCATTTGCGTTGAGCATGAGTATGATTTGATCATGTTTATTGCAATATGGTTATTCATTTAAAATCAGAGAATAATTGTTGTTCTGTTTACATGAATAAAACCTTCGATGGTCATACACCCAATGAAAATAGTTTGTTGGATCTCGATCGTAGTGATACACATATACATAATATTGATGCCAAAAAATGCAAAGTTGATAATGATAGTGCAACTTATTTGTGGCACTGCCATTTGGGTCATATCGGTGTAAAGCGCATGAAGAAACTCCATAAAGATGGACTTTTGGAATCACTTGGTTATGAATCATTTGATGCTTGCGAATCGTGCCTTTTGGGCAAGATGACTAAAACTCCGTTGTTCGGAACAATGGAACGAGCAACAAACTTGTTGGAAATAATACATACTGATGTATGCAGACCAATGAATATTAAGGCTCGTGGCAGGTATCGTTATTTTCTGACCTTCAGAGATAATTTGAGCAGATATGGGTATATCTACTTGATGAAACATAAGTCTGAAATAGTTGAAAGGTTCAAAGAATTTCAGAGTGAAGTGTAAAATCATCATAATAAGAAAAATAAAGTTTCTACGATCTGATCGTGGAGATGAATATTTGAGTTATGAGTTTGGCCTTCAGTTAAAACAATGTGGAATAGTTTCACAAACTCATGCCACCTGGAACACCATAGCGTAACGGTGTGTCTAAACTTCATAAGCGCACTTTATTTGATATGGTGCGATTAATGATGTCTCTTACCGATTTACCAATATCATTTTGGGGTTATGCATTAGAGATAGCTACATTCATGTTAAATAGGGCACCATCTAAATCCATTGAGACAACACCATATGAACTATGGTTTAGCAATAGACTTAAGCTGTCGTTTCTTAAAGTTTGGAGCCGCGATGCTTATGTGAAAAAGTTTTAACCTGATAAGCTCGAACCCAAATCGGAGAAGTGCGTCTTCATAGAATACCCATAGGAAACTGTTGGGTACACCTTCTATCACAGATCTGAAGGCAAGATATTCGTTGCTAAAATGGATCCTTTCTAGAGAAGGAGTTTCTCTTGAAAGAAGTGAGTGGGAGGAAAACAGAACTTGATGGGGTAATTGTACCTGCTCCCTTATTGGAAAGTAGTTCATCACAAGAACCGGTTCCTATGACAACTACACCAATCAGTGAGGAAGCTAATTATATTGATCATGAAACTTCAGATCAAGTTACTACACAACCTCGCAGGTCATCTAGAGTAAGATCCGCACTAGAGTGGTACGGTAATCCTATTCTAGAAGTCATGTTACTTGACCATGGCGAACCTACGAACTATGAGGAAGCGATGATGAGCCTAGATTCCGCAAAATGGCTTGAGGCCATGAAATCTGAGATGGGATCCATGTATGAGAACAAAGTATGGACTTTGGTTGACTTGCTCGATGATTGGCAAGTCATCGAGAATAAATGGATCTTCAAGAAGAAGACTGACGTTGATGGTAATGTAACTGTCTACAAAGCTCGACTTGTTGCGAAAGTTTTTCGACAAGTTCAAGGAGTTGACTACAATGAGACTTTCTCACCCGTAGCGATTCTTAAGTCTGTCCGAATCATGTTAGCAATTTCCGCATTTTATGATTATGAAATATGGCAAATGGATGTCAAAACTGCATTCCTGAATGGATTTCTGGAAGAAGAGTTGTATATGATGCAACCAGAAGGTTTTGTCGATCCAAAAGGTGCTAACAAAGTGTGCAAGCTCCAGCGATCCATTTATGGACTGGTGCAAGCCTCTCGGAGTTGGAATAAATGCTTTGATAGTGTGATCAAAGCATATGGTTTTATACAGACTTTTGGAGAAGCCTGTATTTACAAGAAAGTGAGTGGGAGCTCTGTAGCATTTCTGATATTATATGTAGACGACATATTGTTAATTGGAAATGATATAGAATTTCTGGATAGCATAAAGGGATACTTCAATAAAAGTTTTTCGATGGAAGACCTCGGTGAAGCTACTTACATATTGGGCATCAAGATCTATAGAGATAGATCAAGATGCTTAATTGGACTTTCACAAAGCACAAACTTGATAAAGTTTTGAAAAAGTTCTAAATGGATCAGGCAAAGGAAGGGTTCTTGCCTGTATTACAAGGTGTGAAGTTGAGTCTGACTCAATGCTCGACCACAGCAGAAGATAGACAGAAAATGAAAGATGTTCCCTATGCTTCAACCATAGGCTTTATCATGTATGCAATGCTGTGTACCAGACCTGATGTATGCTTAGCAATAAGTTTAGCAGGGAGGTACCAAAGTAATCCAGGAGTGGATCACTGGACAGCGGTCAAGAATATCCTGAAATACCTGAAAAGGACTAAGGATATGTTTCTCGTTTATGGAGGTGATAAAGGGCTAATCGTAAATGGTTACGTCGATGCAAGCTTTGACACTTATCCGGATGATTCTAAATCGCAAACCGGATACATGTTTATATTGAATGATGGAGTTGTCAGTTGGTGCAGTTCTAAACAAAGCGTCGTGGCGGGATCTACATGCGAAGCGGAGTACATAGCTGCTTCGGAAGCAACAAATGAAGGAGTCTGGATGAAGGAGTTCATTTTCGATCTAGGTGTCATACCTAGTGCACCGGGACTAATGAAGATCTTCTGTGACAATACTGGTGCAATTGCCTTGGCAAAGGAATCCAGATTTCACAAGAGGACCAAGCACATCAAGAGACGCTTCAATTCCATGCGGGACCAAGTCCAGGTGGGAGACATAGAGATTTGCAAGATACATACGGATCTGAATGTTGCAGACCCGTTGACTAAGCCTCTTCCACGAGCAAAACATGATCAACACCAAGGCTCCATGGGTGTTAGAATCATTACTGTGTAATCTAGATTATTGACTCTAGTGCAAGTGGGAGACTGAAGGAAATATGCCCTAGAGGAAATAATAAAGTTATTATTTATTTCCTTATATCATGATAAATGTTTATTATTCATGCTAGAATTGTGTTAACCGAAAACATGAGACATGTGTGAATACATAGTCAAACTTAATATCACTAGTATGCCTCTACTTGACTAGCTCATTAATCAAAGATGGTTATGTTTCCTAACCATAGACATGAGTTGTCATTTGATTAACGGGATCACATCATTAGGAGAATGATGTGATTGACATGACCCATTCTGTTAGCTTAGCACTTGATCGTTTAGTATGTTGCTATTGCTTTCTTCATGACTTATACATGTTCCTACAACTATGAGATTATACAACTCCCGTTTACCGGAGGAACACTTTGTATACTACCAAACGTCACAACGCAACTGGGTGATTATAAAGGAGCTCTACAGGTGTCTCCAAAGGTACATGTTGAATTGGCGTATTTCGAGATTAGGTTTTGTCACTCCGATTGTCGGAGAGGTATCTCTGGGCCCTCTCGGTAATGCACATCACTATAAGCCTTGCAAGCAATGTAACTAATGAGTTGGTTACGGAATGATGAATTACATAATGAGTAAAGAGACTTGCCTATAACGAGATTGAACTAGGTATTGAGATACCGACGATCGAATCTCGGGCAAGTAACATATCGATGACAAAGGGAACAACGTATGTTATTATGCGGTTTGACCGATAAAGATCTTCGTAGAATATGTAGGAGCCAATATGAGCATCCAGGTTCCGCTATTGGTTATTGACCGGAAACGTGTCTCGGTCATGTCTACATAGTTCTCGAACCCGTAGGGTCCGCACGCTTAAGGTTTCGATGACAGTTATATTATGAGTTTATGAGTTTTGATGTACCGAAGGTTGTTCGGAGTCCCGGATGTGATTACGGACATGACAAGGAGTCTCGAAATGGTCGAGACATGAAGATTGATATATTGGAAGCCTATATTTGGATATCGGAAGTGTTCCGGGTGAAATCGGGATTTTACCGGAGTACCGGGAGTTTACCGGACCCCCCGGGGGCTTAATGGGCCTACATGGGCCTTAGTGGAAATAGAGGGCAGCAAGGGGAGTGTGGGGCGCGCCCCCCAAGGCCCAAACCGAATTGGTTTAGGGCAAGGGGGGCCGGCCCCCTCTTTCCTTCTCCTCCTCTCCCTTTCCTTCCCCCCTTCTCCTAGTCCAACAAGGAAGGAGGGAGTCCTACTCCCACCGGGAGTAGGACTCCCCATGGCGCACCCCCTCCTAGGCCGGCCGCCCCTCCCCCCTTGCTCCTTTATATACAGGGGCAAGGGGGGCACCTCTAGACACAACAATTGATCTCTTGATCTCTTAGCCGTGTGCGGTGCCCCCCTCCACCATAGTCCTCCTCGATAATATTGTAGCGGTGCTTAGGCGAAGCCCTGCGACGGTAGAACATCAAGAACGTCACCATGCCGTCGTGCTGACGGAACTCTCCCTCGACACTCGGCTGGATCGGAGTTCGAGGGATGTCATCGAGCTGAACGTGTGCTAGAACTCGGAGGTGCCGTAGTTTCGGTGCTTGATCGGTCGACCCGTGAAGACGTACGACTACATCAACCGCGTTGTTCTAACGCTTCCGCTTTCGGTCTACGAGGGTACGTGGACAACACTCTCCCCTCTCGTTGCTATGCATCACCATGGTCTTGCGTGTGCGTAGAAATTTTTGAAATTACTACGTTCCCCAACACCTCGTTCCTCTACACCACCACCCCGTCGATGGCCATTCGATGAACTGGCGCCCGGGTGATGACATGGTGTTGGAAGCTGTTTGAGGAGTCAAAGGGTAGCCCGTGAACCCAAAAAGTTAGTCTACACGACACACACGATTGAGGAACTCGAAGTCGATCTCCTCTATGCCGCGAGAGGCCTGAGGGAGTAGGGGTAGAGATTGTAGTTGAGCCCCATGGTGTACTTGGCGGCGGCCAGGACTGATGTCCTTCCAGTGATGTATCTCTGCTTTGGCCTCGTGATCACTCTAGTCCCGCCCTTGACTGATCTAAGCACCGACGACCTTCCCTTGAGCTCTACTTGACACGTCACCACTGCCAAACAATTTCTCGCCGTTTGCCACCAGTAAGTCTCCCGACACTACTATGTCCTTCTATCTCTCTAACACTATTGTCCCACATGGTGTCTCCTCACTCTGCTATAGCCGACAAGCGGGACTTCCTTTGCCACAACACTTTTGAGAAAAGAGAGGGAGTGAGAGGAGGGAAATACAGACTGGTGAAGTGCGGACCACCCCACCCCCTCCCCTCCCTCCAACCCCTCACAGGCGCACCAATACATTTTAATGGTTCAATTTAATGTCATTAAAATTTGGTGCCACGTCAGTGTGATAGTCGGGCTTCACCAGTTAGTTTTGGTGTCAACCGCTACTTATCGGCCGATCCGTGCGATTTGAAAATTATTACTTCTTCCATTTCAAAATAAGTGTCGTGGTTTTAGTTTAAATTTGAACTAAAAACATGACTTTTGGAACAGAGGGAGTACTAAATACCGATGTGTGTTTTCTTCTTTTGCAAGAAAATGTATCCGACTGTTTCTTTTTAAACCCTAACAACAGTTGTGGTGATGATCGACCAAATATGTGGGTTGAGGACCCTCCTAACTTTATTTTATCTTTGTTTAATCGACGATGTATCTCCATTTTTTCTAGATTTATTAGACACTCACCGAACTACCACTCCATGCTCGGAGCACAACAGCTATAGTACCACTCTCAGAGAAGAGTCAACGCCGCAATGGCAGCATCACATCTCCTCCTCCTCCTGCTGCTGGCCCCGGTCGCGGACTCCGCGCCCACCCGCGTCTTCTCCGTCGCCGACTACGGCGCGGCCGGCGACGGGTCCAGGTACGACACGGCGGCCATCCAGGCGGCCGTCAACGCCTGCGGGGAGGCGGGGGGCGGCCGCGTGCTCCTCCCGGCGCCCGGGGACTACCTGACGGCGACCGTGCACCTCCGCTCGCGCGTGGTGCTCGAGGTGGCCCCCGGCGCGCGGCTGCTGGGCGGGACCAGGCAGCGCGATTACCCGGCCGAGCGGAGGCGGTGGTACGTCGTGCTGGCCGACAGGCCGAGAACACCACCGGAGCGGGCGTCACCGGCGGCGGCGAGATCAACGGCCAGGGCAGCGCCTTCGTGGTCACGCCCAGCGACCAGAAGAACGTCATGGTGAGCTGGAACGCCACGGGGCACTGCCGGGGCGACGAGTGCCGCCCCCGGCTCGTCGGCTTCGTCGGCTCCAAGGACGTCACGGTCCACGACATCACCCTGAACCAGCCGGCCTACTGGTGGTGAGCGCTTCTTCTTCCCCCCTCACTTGCTATCACTGGCTGTTGCCGAGACAGCGAGATGAGTCTCCGATATGCTCGCATTCTCTGCAGCCTTCATCTTGTGAGGTGTGATCACTCGGTGATACGCAACGTCTCCATATACGGGGATTTCGACACTCCTAACAACGACGGGATCGACATCGAGGGTTCAAACAACACGATCATCAGCGGCTGCAGCATAGACACCGGAGACGATGCGATCTGCCCCAAGTCTCTTACGGGCCCTGTTTACAACTTGACGGTGACAAACTGCCGGATCCGCACCAAGTCTAGTGCTATCAAATTTGGAAGCGCAAGCAACTTCAACTTCGAGAGGCTGCTCTTTGACAACATAACCATAGTCGATTCGCATCGAGGGCTTGGAATGCAGATCCGTGATGGAGGTAACCACTTTTTTTCTCTTCTTGCAGTACTATTAGGTGGCATCTTATTCAAGGAAGCTGCTATTTTGACTGCAACTTTGTGGAGTTCAGCTATTTGCATTAAGTAATATACTAGCTGATTTGGATATGCGTAATTTTGCAGGGAACGTCAGTAATGTGATCTTTTCAAACATCAAAATGCGCACTAGGTACTACCATCCTTCATGGTGGGGGAGAGCTGAACCGATCTACATCACTACCTGTCCAAGGCACCCTGGTTCCAAAGAAGGCACCATTTCAGATGTTTCCTTCATCAACATCTCATCGGTATCGGAAAATGGTGTTTTCCTGGCTGGGTCGAGGCACAGCCTTCTTCGCAACTTGAAGTTCAAGAATGTTGATTTGACCTACAAGAGATGGACAAACTACACCGGGGGCCTGTATGACTACATGCCTGGATGCCAGGAGCTGGTAAAGCACAAGACTGGTGGTATGATGCTGGAGCAAATCTCCGGCTTGGAGATCGATAATGTCAGGATGAGATGGTCGAGAGGAAGCCTCCAAGGGTGGGATGTTAATCCACTCCTATTCCGGCCATCAACTATTGACAGGCTGTCATTCCATGATTGGCAGTCCCTGAATGTTCAATAGCAGACCACCTGAATCTCAATCGTATGTATCTGTAAACATGGTATACACTTTGAGCGCAATTTCACCGAAATTTCGGAAATTTCATTAATGTTTTTCTTACTCTGTAAAAGATAATTTTGACTATGAATATTTCAGCAATTACAGTGGTGTACACAAATTAAAATCATTTTATGATTATTATTTTCTTAAATTTGGTTGATCTCATCAAATGCAGGCGGGAATTTCAGTCCTTTGGCCGAAAGGAAAACGAAAATCACTTAAATATTCCTGAAACTGATTCAGTAAGATGATTTAATGCTTATTATAATAAGGAATGATACCGGGCGAAATAATGAAGGGAAATAAGAAATAAAAAGCTGACAGAAATGGATTTGAAACCATGACCTCAGGTGTGAAGTCCTTGCAACACGCCAAGCTTAGTTCATGTAGAAGAGTTAGAGCAATATATGGCATACCTATTTACCTCTTCTGGCGATTTTCCATTTCATTTTCACCCGCAAAAAAAGATTTTATTTTTACTTTTACATATGACGCACCTATGGGCCTGCGAAATTTTCTTTTTATTTTTTCAAGTTCATATTCATTTTGATATTTTGATATTGTTTTCCCATTTGAAAAAAAAGAAATCTAAGAAAAATTACAACTGCCATAAGATTTAAAGAAAGTGTTAATGCATTTGAAAAAAAATGTTCACCATGTTTTTGGAAATGTTTCACGTGTATTAAAATATTGTAAACATGTTCGTGAATTTTATTATTATCACACATTACAAAAATTGACAACGTGTATTTCAAAAATGGTCATCGTCTTGTTGGGATATCCTTCTCACGTGGGTTGTGAGGAGATGGCCATTTGAAGCCTTTTAGGCAGCTCAATGAGGTGACGAAACCCACTACCCATTAGGGTTATGACCTAGGGTCATTTGGACTTTGCACGTGAGTGGATGGGGATGCTTTACCCTCCATCCGGCAGCCACCATCAAGTGGGACGAAAAATCAGTTCATCCTCCAAGGGAGAAGAAGAGAGAAAACCAAGAGAGAAAGGGAAGAAGAGGAAGATTGAAGGAAGAAGCAAAGGGGGCTCCTCCCGAAGCTTGTGATGGTCTAGATCCACTGCCTTGTCTCCTTCAAGCTCCGGTTCCACCATCTTTGGTGAGATCGTTCCAATCCCTAGCTCTTGAGCCCCAAATCTTGTTGTGTTCATCCAAGATTCAGAAATCTTGATGTATGAGAGCCTCTGGTGCTATCTATAAAAGAAGTTGTTGTATCCCACATTTGATAGTAGTGGAAGAGGATTTTGGGCTGCTTCGGCCCGTGGTTTTTCCCCTCAAGTTGGGGGGTTTTCCACGTAAAAATTCGGTGTCTCTGTGTTGATGCTTGTTGTTGTCCAAAAACTTACTCCTACTACAAGACACTTGTCTGAGGAGCATCTTGTCTGCTGAGTAATATATTTTACCTCCATATATGTTGTTGCATATGTTTCCTTCTGAACTAAGCAACGATCATTGAGTTAGTACATGATGTGGTGTTGAGATTACTTTATTTTCGTTCCAATTTTCAGTTAACCACAAGTGCATTTGTGTGCTATCCCCAACAAAGTGGCATTAGAGCCTTGGCTGCTTAGAAGGTTGCTAATCCCGGTTGCTGGAAGTGTTGCTCACAATGGCTTTGAAAGAAAGCGCTACTACAAGTGGCATGATAAAACTTGATTCTTTCGATTACTCATTATGGAAGCCCATGATGGAAGACATCCTTTATTGCAAGGATTTTTATGAGACAGTTGCGAAAGACAAGTTACCCACCAGTGTCGTGAAAGAAGAATGAAGAGTGTAGCATAGAAAGGCAGTAGGTATGATTCGGTTGTACATCAACCACAATCACCATGTTGCAAATGATACAAATGCATATGAGATGTGGCATAAGTCGGGGTCTATGTATGAGAGGAAGACATCAATGAACAAGGCCTCGATGATCAAAAGACTTGCAAAGCTTGAGTACCGAGATGGCACAAGTGTGATTAAGCACTTGAATGTCTTCCAATGCCATATAAATCAACTTTTAGCCATGAAGATAAACTTTGAGGATGAGGTGCAAACATTGTTGCTGCTGAGTTCCATGCCTGATAGTTGGAATACACTTGTTGTGTCGCTTAGCAATTTAGCTCTGGATGGGAAGCTGACGTTGGAGATGGTGAAGAACAGTATGCTGGATGAAGAAGCCGGAAAGAAAGAAAAAGGTGATGCCTCTTCTTCTGATGCGTATGTGGCTGAAACCCATGGGAAGAATGAGAACCGTTGATGTAGCAATACAAGATTTCAGCAAGGCGGAAGCAAATCCATGGGGAGATCAAAGTCAAAACAGAGAAAAGATATTACTTTCTTTCATTGTGGCAATCCGGGACACATAAAGAGCGAGTGTAGAAGTACAAAAGAGAGCTTGCGGAGGGGAAACTTGCAAAGAAAACCGACTACAATAGATGAGGACTATCTAGTAATTGAAGATGACAAATGGTATAGTGTTGTTCGTGATGATGTCATGAGTTGGGTTGTGGATTCAGGTGCGTCCTTCCACATTACATCACACAGGTAGTATTTCATATCTTACACTATGGTGTTACTGGCCAAGTGAGGATGGGAAATAGTGGTTCGTCAACAATTGTTGGCAAGGGCTCTATATGCATTGAAACAAACACAAGTTATAGATTGGTGCTCGGCGATGTGAGGCATGTTCCCGACATAAGGCTGAATTTATTGTCAGTGAGCAAGCTTGATGATATCAAACATCCTAATTACTTTGGTGAAGGAAAGTGGAAGGTCACCAAGGCTCCCTGATTGTGGCTCGGGGAAGTAGGTAAGGTAATCTCTATGTGACTAAAAAGACACTTCGGTTGAATTGTGGCACAAGAGGCTTGGGCATATGTGTGAGAAGGGCGTGCACGCTCTTGCTTGCATGGGTTACCTCCCTGAGTTGAAAGGGATATCCTTGAAACCCTGTGCACATTATTTTGTTGGCAAACAACATAGGGTGCATTTTGTACACTCCCTCCATATCGTGTAGAAAATGTTCTTGATGTTTTGCACACTGATGTTTGCTCCACCACTAAAAAATCCCATGGTGGAGAATTATACTTTGTGAGTTCTATTGATGACCATTCCAAGAAGGTTTTTGTGTATGTGCTGAAACACAAATACCATACGCTTGAAGCCTTCAAGGAGTTCCATGCCAAAATTGATAGAGAAACTGGTAGGAAATTGAAGTGCGTGAGATCAAAAAATAATGGTGAATACCGAGGTCCTTTTGAAAGGTATTGTAGGAAGTGTGGCATCGGGCTTGAGAAGTGTCCACCAAAGACACCTCGGCTCAATGGTCTTGCAGAGAGAATGAACAGGACACTCACAAAGAGGGTCATAGCTATGCTTTCTCATGCTCATTTACCTAATTCTTTTTCGGCTGAAGCATTGATGAATGCTATGTATGTGGTTAACCTATCTCCCTCAGTTCCTCTTGCAGGTGATATTTCTCAGGGAGTTTAGTTAGGGAAGGAGGTATCATACACGCATTTGAAGGTCTTTGGTTGCAGGGCATTTGTACATGTTCCAATGGACGAGAGATCCGAACTTGATAACAAGACAAAGTAGTGCATCTACCTTAGCCGACCAAGTGAAGAGTTCGGCTACAAGTTGTGGGATCCAGCCAATAGAAAGATTGTGCGGAGCCGAGATGTGGTGTTCATTGAAGATGAAACAATAAAAGATATTGGGAAACCAGAGAAGCCAATGGCAAACAAACCTCAGGACCCGATCCGTCCTTCTCTCGTGCATGACAATTATGGGGGAGATGATGACACTAGGGATAGTGAAGATGCAACTGATCAAGGAAGTACAAGTCAAAGTGATGAGCAGCCATCAAGTGATGATAATGATGAAGTTGGTAATGATGATGCCAACGAAACTCCACCTGAATCACCACTAGTGCAGCTGAAAATGAGAGGTGAAAGAGGTCACATTCCTTCTTCTAAGTATCCAGCACATCAATATGTGTTGATGACTGATGCAGGTGAGCCCTCATGCTATGAGGAGGTGATGTCTGATGAGAACAAGAATGAATGGTCAAAAGCCATGTAGGATGAGACGAATTCCCTGTATGAGAATGATACTTTTGAGTTGGTGAATTTGCCAAAGGGCAAGAAAGCACTCAAGAACAAGTGGGTGTACAGAGTGAAGACTGAAGAAAATACCTCACATCCAAGGTACAAGGCCAGATTGGTTGTGAAAGGTTTCAATCAGAAAATGGGCATCGATTATGATGAGATATTTTCTCCGTTGGTCAAGATGTCTTCGATCTGAGTTGTGCTTGGCATGGCTGTCACCATGGACTTGACAATTGAACAACTTGATGTGAAGACTGCATTCTTGCATGATGAACTAGAGGATGGGATATACATGGAGCAGCCAGAGGGGTTCATGGTTGCAGGCAAGGAGCGCTTAGTTTGCAAGAAGAGCTTGTATGGCTTGAAACAAACTCCTCGGCAGTGGTATAAGAAGTTTGAGCCTTTTATGACTGAGCTTGGTTACCATAAAGCACAAACAGATTTACTTGTTCCTCAAGCAAAGTTGTTGAGTGAGTTTGAAATCCGATCGTTGGAAACTTGTCGGTTCGCCATTGGTTGGGCCATAGTCCCTTATTGCTCATTTACCCTCGGGTTACTCCGGCTATAAATAGCCACCCCACACCAACGGAGATGGGTGGCTGCTTGCTTTTCATGCAAATATGTATGTGAAGATGTTGTGTTATATATTTGCATTCGTTGTACTTGAGATTGTATGTTTGTATGTTCGTCTGATTTACATCTGGTGCTACTTAATTATACAGCTAAGTCGTGCTCTCATGGACATCTCTCGACAGTGTGCGTGTTTTTTATCTGAGTTTCGGCAATTATCTTTCTTAGGGTCATATTCTACCTATCTTGACATGTTTTGTTTTAGCTGTAGTTGTCTATCATGATCCTGCATTCACTTAGTTTTATTTTGATTGTAGTTTTCTTTCGTAGCCCCACATTTGTTGAGATTTATTTCCATTGTCTTGTACTGAGAGTTTTTTTTGAAATAAATTTTAAATCTCCCATTCACCTCCTTTGTGCTCGATATACTCCGATCATACAAACATTGACTGGGATAATCTGTGGTTTGTTTGTAATTTGCATGTCCTAGTAGTTAAGTTGGCATGTCATAGTTTAAGTCTGCACCAGAAATTCGCTTTGGCACATAGGAGCGCGCGCTCCTACCACCGGAAAAAAACATTTCAAAGTATGAAAAAAATTCAAACAAAAAATTGGCGGATACATTTTGACATTATATGTGTGCACGTCAAGTTTCGAAGGAAACTGATATTTTTTGTGACTTGTGTAAAAAAGACAAAAAGATGTCTTGTGAAAAAAGGCATTTTTTAACACCGGATTTTGTCTTTTTCACACGCGGCACATAACTTGTCGGTTTTTCGCGAGACGACTTTGTGAGCATGTACAATATCAAGATGTACACGTCAAACTTTTGTTTGGAATTTTTTGACATTTCAAAATACATTTAAAATACATTTTAAAAACCAGGAGTGCGCGTTTCCGTGTGCCAAAACGCCACTCTTTGCATTTCATGTAATACTTTAAGTTTGTAGTTGAACTATGTCACATGTATGAACTTTGAGTGTGGTCCAAGTAGTTATGAAGTATTAAATATGGTCGAAGTGTTCAAATGTTCGTGGCCAGTGATACGCGCCGGTGCGCCGGCCGAAATTTCGGCCGGTCGCACCGCTGGCGTACGATTCGTTTAAGTTACAGCCACCGGATCTGCCGTAGGCTTTTCCTTCGCTAACTGCTTCGTTAGAGTTATAAAAAAACTGCTTCATTACGGAAACAAAGGAAAAGCCATGACGCTCCATCGCGTGTAGCTAGTGGCCTTAAGGCAGCAAGCTCGCCGGGCGTCCTGCCCGCTTGCCTTAACGTCTGTCGCTGCCCTCGTCGCCGATGCTCGCCCTCATAGCACCCGTCCTCACCGGTTTCAATAGTACGACGTCGCCCCTAGTAGCAAAACTGTGCCGCCTGACGTCTCTGCTGTTGCGGCACCTAGCCGTGCCGCCGTAACACGTCCATCGAAGCACCATCGTACCGCCGGTCACCGCTCGCACCTTGGTTTGAAGCTTTTTCTCACGCCGTTGAAGCTTTTATGCACCCCGCCGTTGAAGCTTTTCGCTACACCGGTGAAACTTTTATCCATGCTCGTTGAAGCTTTTTTTCATCGACGCTTGCTGCACGGGGTTGCACGAACGACGGCCACCAGTCAACGCCATGTAGCAAAAAACCTCACCGGTCGTAGCCAACAACAACAACGGTTGCAGCAATAATCGTCGCCACCACCCCGGGTCGCATCCCCGCCATGAATGGATGTAGCAAATTTTCTCGTCGGTTGCAGCAAAAAACGATGCCGGTTGTAGCAAAAAAGTTTATCGCTTCCACCAAAAAAAGCTTACCGCTGCCGTCCGCCGTCGCCATTGTAGCAAAAATGTTGATCGGATGTAGCTTTCGTAGTTGCCGGTTGCAGCAAAAAAAATTACGTGGTTGTAGCAAAAACAAAATAAACGTCACGCAGGGCGCTGTGTACGGTGGTAACAAACCTTGTAGCCGGTGGTAGCAAAAAAAACATCATGATTTGCAGCAAAAAACGGTTTTCGCCCGTCATCAAGGTTGCATCATCTTCACGAATTGTGTCGCAAAAAAAGTTTGTCGCCGGTAGTAGCAAATGAAAACGCTGGAAGTAGCAAAACAAAATGCTGGTTGCAGCAAATAAAAAATTAGCGATAAAATCATGTGGTTGGTTTCAATAAAAAAAATGTCGGTTGTAACATCCCTCGCCGCCGGATGTAACATCCCTCGGCTTTCAAAATGAATGGTTCCAACAATGTCTCCATTGTCACACGCCATGGTTGGTCGCTCGCCATGGTTGGTCGCGCGCCACGGATGGTCCCCAACGTTGCACACGGCCTCTTGCAGCTCTCCCCGTTGTGACTTCTGTCGTCTTCTTCGCCCCCGCCGTGGCTCGCCCTACCAGCAAGGGCATGTCATCGCGGTGCGCTGCGTATGGCGGCGAAGATGGGAGAAAAGGAGCAGTTGCAGAGTTGTAGGGAAGAAGAAGAAAGCGTACGTGGAAAAACCGATTTGAGGAGTGCTCCCGTGATGCATCTGGAAAAAACGATTTAAAGAGCGCTCCTGTTTTGCTCAAAAAAAGAGCGCTCCCGTAACGCATGATGGAAAACGATCGTAAGGCTCGGGTGCGACCGGCCGAGCGTTCGGCCGGCGCCCCGGCCCCAAGCGTTTCCCAATGTTCGTTTCCAAAAAAATGGTTCTGCTGATCTAGGTGCCCTATTTTAGGACAGTTGTTGGAGACGGCGCTTTATTATGCCTAGAAAAATAATTCATGTCCCTTTTTTTACAACACCCTCTTGGTGAAATAGGGCAGCTATTGAGGATGCTCTAATGCTATTTTTTATTTTACTTTTAAATTTCTAATAAATGGATTAATAATCCAAAGTTATCGTGTTCATCCGGATGAATTAACTCGGGATAATATCCCATGTCGAGTTGTAGCTCAAACGGTTCACCGGTTTTGTCATGAGCGATCCTTATCTCGAGATATAGGTCCTCTACCCGGCTATCCATGATTTAAGGCGACTCACATTTTTTTTGTTGCAACGCATGGCCAATTTTTGCTAGTTTGTGCATAAGTATAGATTTTATTCAACTGATAAGTGTCACATATGTGGCACGGAGCTGCTTCTGGCCCTGACTTTTTTTACAACTAAGTTGTCATTCGAAAAGAAAAAACAAACAAAAAAAAAACCTGAGACTTGTCGTCCGAAAAAAAGTTGCACTGCTTACAACTAAAATTGTCATCCTCGCGTTACTAAGAGCATCTCCAACAGGCGCCGAACGTGCGGCGCGCTAAATTCTGGTTTACGGCGAGCCATTCGCCAGGTTTGGCGCGGCGCGCAGCGCTGGCTCCAGCGGCCGCGCTAAAATGCAACACGCGCGTAGCTCCAGCAGGCGCGCTAAAATGCAGCGCGCGCTCATGCTACAACATCTTTTTTAATTAACTTTGCATAGATAAAACGATGCATAGTTCTAGTATAGATAAAAAACGATACATAGTTCATTATAGCATAGGTAAAAAAGGATACAAAGATATATTACATAGTTCCTAAGCATAGATAGATAGAACTACGGTACAACTAGATAGAAAAAACTACGGTGCAACGACACAAACTACGGTGACTCCCAGCCGTCATCATCATCACCATCATCATCCTCGGTGGTGTTGTCCGAGGTATCGAGCCACATGTCATCCCAACGCAGATCGTTGGGGGAGAAGATCGACTGCCCGCCGTTCTCGACGATATCGCACTGCGATAAGGCCAGTGCCTTGCGCCGGCACCTGTCGGCACGCTCCGCGCGGCGCCTTGCCGTCCTCTCTGCCTAGAACTCGTTCTCGGCGGCAACGTCCTCCGGGTGGCGACGGCGCCACTCCGCCATGGCTCGCTCGTCCTCCTCGGCGATGAGGAGGCGGCGCTGCTGCCGCACGTGGTCCGCACGGTCCTGGTCGGTGACGAGACGAGGCGGAGGGGCGAGGCGCTGCGCCTACTCGTGCGTGAAGATGTCCCGGAAGTTTATCTGTGACCGGAGCCTCTCCAAGCGCCACGCCGCCGCGTCGTACGCGCGGGCCGCCTCGTGCCCGGTCCGGAACGAGCTGAAGCCGAGCCGGACGTCGCCGGACCGGATCTTGGCGGAGTACCAGCCCGAGGGGCGCTCGCGGTAGCCCGAAGAACCCCGGCCGCGCGGCGGCATGGTGGCGCGATGGTGGCGGGGAAAGCGGCGAGAAAGAGCGGCGAGGTGGCGAGGAGGAGGGCGCGTGGCAGTTTGCTTGAGCGCGTGGCGAGCGCCAGATTTTATAGGCGCGCGCGAAGTGGCGCGCCAAATCTACCGCGCCAGCTGCCGCTTTCTCCCGCGCGCGCGGTAAATTTCCGCCACGGCTGGAGCGCCCGAAACCGGGCCGCACGCTAAAAAGCAATTTTACCGCGCGGGCGTGTCTTTTGGCGCGCCTGTTGAAGATGCTCTAAACTTGTCATAAAAAACATTCAAAATTATTGTCATGTGTTCCTACGACACGTGTAGGTGCTAGAATTTTGTCGCGAGAAGCCTAAAAGTAGAAAGATATTATACCAAAACGAACACCGATCGACATGTATGCATATAAAGTAACAAAAAGGAAACATCCATGGAGTCGGTGGCGATTTCCTTGTGCGACGATCTTCTCCTCCTATCCGGTTCCCTATATGTAAATACCCAATCTATAGGGCTACACCACGATCGACTTCCACAATCTAGTGCGTCGTAACGAAACCAACGATCTGATCTCATGGCGACCTCAGGCCAGCGGTGCGCCGCGTGCTACAACACCATGACGCGCCAGGATGGCGCCTTCACGGCTTCACGGCGGAGTGCGACCATGCCTTCCACCCTCGCTGCGCCTCCGGCGTCCCCGCGTGCCCCTCCTGCTACGCGACGTGGCGCGCCACGCCCACCTTCACGCCGCGCCCGCTCTCCTACTCTCCCCTGCAGCCGCAGCCCGGCCGGATGCCGCTGCCCTTCCACGGCGCCCGGTCGTGGTCCACGTGCGCCGTCTGCAAGGGCGCCGTCGGCGGCGCCTTCGCCGGCGCCACCTTCACCTCTGAGTGCGAGCACACGTTCCACCTCTCGTGCGTCATGGGGAGCGTGTGCCCTGTCTGCAACACGCACTGGCCTTACCAGGTCTCTTCGTACCCCACTTTCCACCACTACGCTCCGCCGCCGCGGCCGGCGCTGTTCCCTCCCTTCATGCACCAGCCATCGCCCATGTATCTCCCTGACCGCGCCGTGTACGACGACGACGAGCCGGTGGAGCCTCCAGCGCAGGGGGCGCCGCTGGGCGACTGGGATCTCGTCCAGGACGCGGCCAAGGGCGGAGGCAGACTTGTCCTCGACGCCCACTGCGAATACCCGGCCGTCGCCAGGGGCAAGCCGCACGACAACTTCGTGGTGCTGGTCCACGCCATGGCCCCTGGCGCCGTCACCGCAGCGGCGGCGCAGACACGCGCGCCGCTCGACCTGGTAACCGTGCTCGACGTCAGCGGCAGCATGGCGGGCCACAAGATCGCGCTGCTGAAGAAGGCTATGGAGTTCGTCGTCGACCAGCTCGGCCCTGCTGACCGCCTCAGCGTCGTGGCATTCTCGACGGCCGCGCATCGGGTCATCCCGCTGACGCGCATGTCGGACGCCGGGAAGGTCAAGGCCAAGGACGCCGTGCAGTTACTCGAGGCTGAAGGTGGAACGAACATCCTCAAGGGCCTCACCGAGGCTGCCAAAGTGCTCGACGGCCGCCGGCACAAGAACGCCGTAGTCAGCGTCATCCTTCTCTCGGACGGCCAGGACACGTACAATCTCGATCTTGGAGGTTACGGTTACGGCTCATACCAGACAAATAACTACCGTGGTCTCGTGCCAAGCTCCTTGCTAAGCGGTGCCGGCCACCGATCGACGCCGATACACACCTTCGGCTTCGGCGTCGACCACGACTCGTCAGCCATGCACACGATCGCCGAGGAGACCGGCGGCACGTTCTCCTTCATCGAGGACGAGAAGGTGGTGCAGGACTCGTTCGCGCAGTGCATCGGCGGGCTCCTCTTCGTGGTCGTGCAGGAGGCGCTGATCACCGTCAAGTGCGTGCACCCAGTGCGCGTCCGTGCAGTCAAGTCCGGCCGCTACGACACCAGCATCGACGCGTACGGGCGCTCCGCCTCGGTGGACGTGGGCGAGCTCTACGCGGACGAGGAAAGGCGCTTCCTGCTCCTGGTGGACGTGCCGAGGGCCAGCGACGCGGACGACGTGACGCAGCTCGTGAGGGTGACCTGCACCTACCGCGACACGGCGACCGGGCAGGTGCTGGACGTGGCCGGCGAGGACGTGGCGGTGCAGAGGCCGGTGGAGGTGGAGCTGACCAAGGACCAGCAGCCGTCCATGGACGTGGCGCGGGAGAAATTCCGCGTGGAGGCGACGGAGGACATCGCGGCGGCGCGCGCGGCCGCGGAGCGCGGCGAGTACGCGGAGGCCGCGAGGATACTGGAGCGCAGGAGGGAGGCGCTTGTGCCGGCGCTGGCCGACGACGCGAGGTGCAAGGCGCTGGTGGAGGAGCTGCGGGAGCTGAGCACCCGCGTGGCGAGCCGGCGGGAGTACGAGAAGTCGGGGCGCGCGTGCATCCTGACCGGCTACAGCTCCCACGCGCAGCAGCGCGCCGCGTCGGCCTTCGTGGCCGGTGCCGAGGGGTACGGTTGTCCCCAGCCGGCCGGGGCGGCTCCGGGCGCGGCGCCGTCGATTCTTGGTTTTGGCGCGGCGGGGGCGTACGCGACGCCGGCGATGCAGAGGATGGTTGGCGCGTCCAGGCAAATACGTGAGCAGCAGCAGCAGCCGGTGACGTCGAAGAGGAAGAGCGGAAGCAATGGCGGTGCATACTAAAATCAGTGGATTCAAGTTTTGCCACTCAGACCTTTGGTATAGACTTTTGTTTGGTGCACTTCTACTTGCGTCTCATATTTATCGGATAGAAATATTTTTTTTTTGCGTCGAATCGGATAGAAATATATACAGTACTATAGTCGAGTTAAAGTAGTATATTGTGGTTGAACTCGTATAATTTCGTGTATTTGTGTGGCATTAATACGTTGCACTTCTTTTTAGGATTTCGCAGTTAAGTACTAGGTAAACGTTTGGGGCCGGGGCACCGGCGGAACGATTCGGCCGGTCTCCCTCTTCCTCGCGCAGCGCACGTACAGGAGGGCACCAGCGCCGGCAGGCACCACGCGTCGGCCAGGCGACCAGCGCGCTCCTTCGACCGCCGCCGCCAGAGAAGAGCGCCTTGTCGTCCGCGTGCGGCCGCCCCTCGCCGGATGTCGTTCGCGTGCGGCCGCCCCTCGCCGGATCTCGTTCGCCTGCGGCCGCCCCTCGCCGGATCTCGTGCGCCTGCGGCCGCCCCTCGCCGCAGGCTCGTCGGGGCGCCGCGACGGAGGTGCTGGGACCGCGCCAGGGGCACCATATCGAGCTGTGCCGACGAGCCTCCATGGACGACCCACGGTGAAGGTTGCATCGCCAACGAGCGGACAACGATGCTGGATTCATCATTTTGTTTTGCTTCAACCGGCGAAATCCAAAGCTGGAACCACAGCTGTTTTTTGCTGCAACCGATAAGCGAGTTGGAAACACAGCTGGGTTTTGCTACAACTATATCATTTTTTTGCTACATCCGGCGTCTCTATTTGCTACAATCTCTCGGCGGTGTAGTTTGGCCGATGACGACAAACAACTGCAACTGGGAGATCAGAAAAGTTGCAACCCATGCCGTGAAATGGTACGACCGGCAACAAAAAAAGCTACAACTGTCGGACCGACGTGTTGCAACCAAAGACGTCAAACTTGTGGCCGGCGACACCAGAATAGCTGCAACCTACGACCAGGAGCTGCAACCGGCATCCAGTTTTGCTACAACCTGCATTTTGCCGTGCTACCATCGGCGTCGAGTTTTGCTACAACCGGAATAAATAGTTGAAAAAAAAGCTTCAACCGGCGATGTTTTTTGCTGCCACCGTTGATGAATTTTGCTACAACCTTTAATCAGGGGGTCCGGCGGGGGCACTGGACTGCGAGCGGCAGGGCGCGGGGCTGCAAACTGCCGGAGTTGCAACCGGTGACTGGCGTTGCCGGAGCCGCGGCCATCACCAGCGAGGGGAGCTGCAACCCACGGGCGACCCGCGGCCATCACCCGGCGAAGTTTTTGCTACATGTGGATCCCGGCGAGAAACATGAGAGGAGACGGCGGAGACCGGTGGCGAGCGCGGCCATCGGTGCCGAGTGCGGCATCCAGTAGCGGGGGGCGGCGGAGGGAGGAGGTCCGAGTGACGGGGTGACGGCCGGCGGCCGGGAGAGGAGAGGAAGAAGGAGAGGGGAAGTCAACGCGGGGGACGCGGGGGGATCGAACGGCCTAATCGCGTGCATCGAACGGCTAGGGCTGGACCGGCCGAAACTGTTCGGCCGGTGCGCCGGCGCCTAGCATCGCTCTAAGTACTATTGCTGGATATACCTAGTTTTATAATCGTTTTTGTCTGTTGAATTGCACTTTCTCCATTCTTTTGTAATCGTCTTTGACCGAGAATTATAACTAACCCGTAGAAGATCACCATTATCAGAGCATCTCAACGGCCGCACAAAAATTCCGCGACCAATAAAAGTTATAGTGTCATTGTAGCAATTTTAATGCGCCGGGACCAACATTGCTTTAGCAGGCGCCCAAAACCGTCCGCCCAAAAAGCACACAGTGTAAATTGTGAAGCGCGTGCAATTCGGAGCCCAAAATATGCTGCGCGCGATAGGGTTTTTCAACGCGCGCCCAAAAACTTTTAGCGCTACAACTTCTGCTGGAGCTGTTCAGCGCCCAAAAAACGAGTTTTTAGTGCACGGAGCTCTTTTTGGGCGCCTATTGGAGATGCTCTTCGGCCGTCAAGGATAGAGCACATCTGTTCTTCACATGCCCCGCGGCAAACGGCATGTGGACTGCTCTCGTTTTGCGCCCATGTTTCACTCTGATCAGTGTATTTTTATTGTATTATTTTGTCCTTCAAAATTCTGTTACATAAAAAAACAGTAGAAAGCAACGAACATTGATATGTTAGTCCAACAAAATATCTACTACCTAAAAGAACCGTAAGGTTCCTTCTCCCCTCTTACGTCAATCTTTTAGTCAAACCCCCTCCGTTCCGTCGTACGTAGTCCCCCCTCCCATCTCGATTTTTTCACCTTCCTTTCAACCTTTTCCTGAAAACCAGCCTTAATTAGAGGCTTTAATCTGTTTCCGTGATCTCCTCCACGATCAGTTTTTTCTCCAGCGTTGGTACCATGATGATCAGGCGCCCTTCCCATCTGTGACCGCGCTGCGCCTCCCCCATCTAGGAGCAGGACACGCACAAAGGCCCCGCTCCATGCCGCAGCCCTACGCCTTGCTCACGTCCGGCTCCTGCTCCAGATGCAACAATCCCCCAACGGCCCCGGCTTGCTTGGGTTGCGCCGCCATCAGCCCGATCTCCCGTCTGGTCACCTCCGCTTCTCGCTGTCTATCTCATCATGTCATCGCAGACGAGCTGCATGGGATACAATCACGTTGGATCTCCACGAACCCACCAGATCCATCCAAGAACAGCCCCCTCTCGATTCACATCACTTCGGAGGCGAGGACGACCACGCAACCACCGCACCCTGGCACTCAGCCGCCGGGGCAGGAGCCTACCTCCGTACCATGCCCAGAAGGCAAGGGGCTCCCCGCAACTGCAACTCCATTACGTTCCTCAGTTGAGGTATTTGTTCTTTGGCTTGCCAAATTTTGTTCAGCTCCTGTGCATATGTCTATATATGTTTGATTCATTGACAGTTAGCTCTTGTACATTAGCACATGATTAGATGAACATGGAGCACACAGGAGCATGCGTGGATGGACCATGCATGCCCAGAATCACCTCATTCCTTATCCATGAGTATTTCACCATGACCCTATGTATCAGCTCTAAGATGTATTATAATGGTTACACTAACGGTGCTACTCCATTCACCAAGATGAGGAGCAATTTAATGTTTTTTCCTTTCTCTTGATTGTATTGCAAGTCATTTTTCTACACTAAAATATCACAGATTGGATGATGCACCGTACAGTACGTGAAACAATTCAGCCATGGTTTCGTAGTTTGCCGAAGTACCGAATGACTACCACTATTATTCTATTTATTAGTATCCTTCATGGTTGTTGGAATATTCGAATGAGATAACACTTTGTATATATCTCAATTAACAATGTAACTAAAGTGAGATGATTTTAGTTTGTTTGATGTGCAGCAAAGCCATGAGGCCATGATGCGCAATGAAGGATCTAACTGCGGAGCCACATCAGTTTTCTGTAAGGTGCTTGCTTGCTTCAAGTGTCCACAAGAATTAATGTTCCACTGTATCTGTTTCATAGATTGTATAAATGCAGAAGCTAAATATCAGATCACCTGTAGCATTAGAGAAAAAGGTTAGGTGTAGATACAATACAACACATTCATTCATGAGAGCTAAATATGTTTATGCTGTTGTTAAAAATGTATTATTTTTGTTGTTTGTCTTGTGTTATAAAACATATTTGAAAAAAATGGATGTTTATTTTCTACGTTATTTCTTATATTAGGAATAATTTAATCATTTAACTAAAAATGTGAGGCATTGCAATGATGAACAGAAGGATTTGATAGTTTCATATAAAATTAATATCCAAGATGATGAAATATAGTTGTTCGGGGTGTTGCTAGAGTATAATTGTTGGGGGTGTCTCCCGGGACAACGTCGATAGGTAGGTGGCATGTGGTCCCGTGGATCGCTAGCTTGAGCAACGGGATTAGGGTTTTTGGATGTGGCTGTTGTGTTGATAGTGACATACGCACTGGACTATTGTTTTACGACTCCTACACATGTTTATGTCTTTTAGTTCCTTTCGTCCTCTGAAGGATAATCTTAGAAAATAGCTTTCCTTTAAATTGTTAAATTATGATGTTCACATGTTCCAATTGTTGTTGCTTTTATGTCCATTATCCGGATCCCATGCATAAGCAAATGAGCTTTGAGGTCCACACATGGGCCTATGAAATATGTATGTCAAAATTACAATAGTAGGCATTACTTTAACCTGCTCTACTTTATTGTAAATGTAAACAAAATTGGCTCCCGTTGCAACGCACGGGCATTGACCTAGTGAAATAAAAAATGTATCAAAAGTGCATCGAATCCTGATTGGCTCATCCCCGTTGGCACATCACGCACATGCTACATTTTTACTGGTTTCGGTATCTAGCGGTGGCCACCAATGGTGCAATGACATATGTAAAGTTGTGGGACCATATGCTTGTATATATGAAAGTATTTGGTGGAGAGCATCTCTTGTATTTATTTTAGTCAAATCAATGTCAGGATAGTGTAGTACCTTTTTAGAGAGGTGACAAATATCAACATCTACAACACAAAATATATATGCTATGAAACTACATTTCATAATGAATCTAACAATATTGATATTGTGAATGTTGATACTTTTTTTTATAAGTTTGGTCAAAGTAGAGATACTTTGACTTCAGATAAAACCTACGTGCGGACTAAAGAGGACCGAGGGAGTATAACAATTTGATCGAGCATGGCGAGAGGAGCTCACCGTACCAGAAACCATCAAGCTTGCTCGAAGTCGAGAGCGCATGCTTCTTTTAAAAAATGATTTTACACTAATTAGTACAAATAGTAATAATCCCCATATGGTTTGAAAATTTTGTGAAAAATACAATTTATTTACGATATGTGCACAAATGATAAGCTCAAGCACTTTACCAAAATACTCTACCTAGATCAAGTTCACTCCTACTTTTCAAGTTCTGTGAAAAAAAAATCCAATTCATCCATGAGCTCTGTAAAGATTATTGCCGGTTCCTATTCAGCGCTTAACGCACCATTTAGTTCGCTACTGGTATGCAGTGCGACGCGCTTATTGTACTGGGCTGGCTCATGTAACGTTATAGCTAGCTCCGGTTTTGGGAACCTACTAGTACTAGAAGCTTTCGGTTTGTTTTTCTTCTAGGGTTTTCTACTCATTTTGTTCAGTTTGTATCTTATTTTTTTTCTCCTACTTTCCTTTTCATTTATCTTTTTTGAACAATTTTCCAAATTCGTATTTTTAAAAAAATCGTGATTTTTTTTCCAAAGCACCTGGTATTGTTTTTCAAATTCATAAACCTTTGCCAATTTTTGAAATTTTTTCGAATTCACGAACTTTTTAAAATCCGTGCACTTTTTAAACTCACAATATTTTTAAAAAATTAAGAACTTTTTTCAAACTCGCATAGTTTTCTAAAATTTATGTAATTTTAAAATTCATGATTTTTTACAGTTTGCAAACAGTTTTTTGATATATATATATATATATATATATATATATATATATATATATATATATATATATATATATATATAGGACAAATGTTTCCTACAAGCAGTGGTAGTTACCACCACTTGCGTTTTGTATGTTGTATGTAGTATCTATCGAAACTGAGAGTATGTACGTGTAGTATGTAGTATATAACAATGATTAGGTAGTATATGTACAAATTTTTAGGTAGTATGTACCATTTTTTGAGTATGCTCTTTTTTACGTACAAATATGTACGTATTTCACAAATATAACAAAAACTATGGGCTCATATGCAATTTTTTCATGTAACTTGCTTTGAAATATCTTAGATATATTATATGAACATATTTAAAATAATAAAATAGTATATATAGTACCACATGGTAGTATATGAGATATGTGGGGTAACTACCACCGGGTGGTAGGATGGATTTTCCCTATATATATATATATATATATATATATATATATATATAGGGCCGCTAAAATGAGCCTGAGCGCAAAAGCTCTAATCCTACGCTCCGGTCGTCACACGCACCCACTCTGTGATGCTCGGTAATGAAGTGGCATGTATAACAATTGATGGTAAAACTGATGGCAGAAAAGGTAAAGAAATTAAATCGGTTACTAGCTGCCATGCACAACTCTCCGCCCCGTAGCCTACGAAAGGATAGGCGGTGAACTGTTGCATGCGACCAGTAAAAAATATGAATTATGTTACTATGTTTTGCATGATTCGTTACTACTAGTAAAGGAAAATGATTGCGGGCGGTGAATTGCTGCATGCAGACAGTAACCAAATTAATTGTGTTACTATGTCTTACATGGTTGATTACTATGTGCAATTTGAAGCACTCATATAGTAGTAGAGTAAAATGGTGGCCAGTCGGTGAAGCATTGTATGCATCTAGTAAAAAAATAAAACAATTACTATATTTTCAAGGTTTATTACCATGTTTAGTTCCGGGATGCATATAGTAAAGGAAGATGTTGGCGATGCAATTATCTGTTGCACGCATCCAGTGACAAACTTAAACCAGTTACGATATTTTCCAAGTTTGATTACCATGTGAACATTGTTGTAGCTAGTAACAAAACTAATTCTTTAAATTTGAGCGTAATTAGGGAAGAGATTGCAGTAATGGAAAATTTGGTGCATGTTTCGAGTAAATTTTGTAAAAGTTTGGTTACTATGTTTGTGAAGGATTTTACTAGCAGCAATAAATTGAATAGCTAGTACGGTGGGAATAAGTATATGCATGCAGTTCGTAAAGTATTTTATTCCATTACTATATTTGCCAGGGATTTTACTACAAGTACGGGCACGGTGGGGTATTGTGCATGCATCCGGTAACGAATTGATTCACGTTACTGTGTTTGACAAGGATGTTACTAGAAGGCATCACATGAATAGCTAGTACGACTCGATGCGGAGAGAGGTACATGCACCCCGTAATGAATTTAATCTCGTTACTTTTTTCTGTGAACGATTTTACTAGAAGGTGGAAGATGATTAGTTGGTTCGTTGAGCGGCACTGGCCGGAGCGTAGGATTAGCGCTTTTGCGCTCAGGCTCACTTTAGCGCTACCGTATTATATATATATATATATATATATATATATATATATATATATATATATATTTGCAAGTCAACATTAAATGGACAACAATTGACCGGTAAATGGTTGACCGAGTGAACGAAGCGTCTCGTGTCTGTGTGGATGCAAATCACACTCAAATTTAGCGTAGAAATGCATCCAAATGGATAGCGCGCGGACACTATTTGGGGTTGGGTCGGCACGTTGTGCAGTTATTTTTGACCTCGCGGACCCAAACGGACCAACACAGATGAAATGGGCCACCACATTGGAATTGGCCTTATCATATTGTATACTTGCTCTTAAAGTACAACCGACTTATCTTCTTTTTCTTTCGACTCAGCAAAAAACATAATATTCAAATTCTTATATCTTGATTACATCACTTTATTATACTTGCTCATAGAGAAATTAATAGAGTAGTACTCTAGAAAGAAAAACTGCTAAGCACGTGTACCTAGGCAGAAAAACAATTTTGAGTCTAGCTTGGCAACAAAAAAAACTAAACACATATGCATCGGAGACTTGAGTTGCTAAGCCATTTAATGCACTTAGCACCTTATCGAAGCACATTTGCATTAGAAGAGGTCTAAGGCTGGTCATAATGGGAATAACTTAGCAAGTAACATAACACATTTCAAGACTAATTTGATCATGTGGCATATAGTTAACGAGGAGAGGGGCGTTTACAGAACATAATATGTTACTTTACACTACGAATCTACAATCTAACATAGCACAAAGCAAAATGAGTCTACAATCTAATAAATGCAATCATCTATGATACTACCGTGACTGCGTTTTGTCCGAATCGTATCGCGCCGTGTTGGTACGCAAGCAAGGAAGGAAGCTGGTTCCATTCCATTAGGGCAACCGTTTCCTACCAACAGTATGATGCTTGGGTGACAATGAATCATAAACGCCGTCGCCAGTCACAGGCCCTGAGCCCAAAGATTGTTTTCAAACTTCCATGTGAATTTGTGTTGTCTGGCATATTTATTATGTCTACCATCACGGAAGAAACTTACTCCAGGATAAGCAATTGTTATTCATCACTTACTTAATGGTGAAGAGGTCTACTGATCAGCAAACAACTTTGTTGTACATTAGACCTTCAGCAGCCTGTCATACCCAAATTCATCATTAACATGAACATTTTTTCCACAGGATGATTTTTTTACATTCACATTGAATTTTTAATTTTTTACATAATGAACATTTTGCAAATAATACTGAATGTTTTTTAAGTGCATGATGAACATTTTTCAAATACATCTTGAACATATTTGCTTTTTGCGAATGCATGTTGAACATATTTTGGATACACGATGAACATTGAGGTTGAACATTTTTTTTAAACATGGTGAAATTTTAATGCGCACAATTGAAATGGATCTAAACATGGAATGCTTTAAAAAATGTGAACATTTCTTTAAAAATACATGAACTCTTTATCGGGGTTGTATTGCACGTTTTCCTTTTCCTATTTCTTTTTCTACATGAAAAACTTGTAAGTCATGGGAAAACTTTTCTAAACACCCGATGAACATTTTTAAATACATTATAAACATTTTTTAACTGATCATTGTATTGGAATTTGTATAAAAGTTTTATAACAAAATAGACGATGAACGTCTTTTAATATATTATAAGACAACTGTAATGCATGCCATATATTTGTGAATTATATGTGGATCTTTTTTTGAATTATGCGATGAAGTTTTTTGAAATATGGAATGAACTTTTTATTATTACACGATTAACATTTTATAAAATTAATATTAAAAAATTTGATACTTTTTGAACATTTCAATATATATAGGAAAAATTTGAAAACAAAATAAAAAAAATAAAACAAAAGTGATAAAGAAGGAAGTACGAGCTAAAGTTATATTGGAGTCTCAGTTGATTTATAGATGGATTTGTACTAGAGGCAAATTGCCAGCCATCCGTGTCCAGCTGGGTCGCCGCTGATTACGTGCGCATGCAGCTTTGGGTTAGAGAAACGAACTCCATCTGAACTCGGAGTCGATCGGGTCTCCACCGAAACCAACGTCATAAATAGTCCGTCCGTCCGTCCATTGATCCATCCAACACGTTCGCTCCGCTCGCAGCTGACGACGACGACGACAGCAAGCACAGATCGGTTTATGCTTCCGTCCCCGCTCTCGCATCCACCGCTCGCCGCCGCCGCCGTCAAGATCAGTCTCCCGTCTCCCTCGACAACAGCGAGGCCGCCGCGCACTTTGATCCAGCTGGACGATGAAGCTCGTGGGAAAAAGCCTCGCCCGCGACGGGCCCGGCTCCGTCAAGCTGCTGCCGGAGGTGGATGACGACCTGTGGGACGCGTACAACCTCATCGCCGCCGGCGACGCCGTCGAGGCCGTCACGGTCCGGAAGATCACGAGGTCCGGAGGCCGCGACTCGGAGCGCGTCAAGCTGACGCTGGAGGTGGCGGTCGAGTCCACGGACTACACAAGGACGGCTCCGTCCTGCGCGTCCGCGGCAAGAACCTCACCAAGAACGAGCACGTGCAGATCGGCCAGTACCACACCCTGGAGATCGAGCTGCGGAGGCCCTTCCTCCTCCGCAAGGAGGCCTGGGACTGGCCGGCGCTCGACACCATCCGCAAGTCCTGCGACGAGACCGCCGCCAACGCCGACCTCGCCGTGCTCCTCATGCAGGAAGGCCTCGCCCACCTCTTCCTCGTCGGGCGGAGCGTCACCGCCACCAGGGCGCGCGTCGAGGTGCCCATCCCCAGGAAGCACGGCTCCGGCGCCGTCGCCGCGTACGACACCGCCATCAAGGACTTCTTCCAGCGCGTCCTCGCCACCTTCGTGCACCACGTCGACTTCGGCCTCGTCCAGTGCGTGGTGATCGCGAGCCCCGGCTTCACCAAGGACCAGTTCCGCGACTACATGCTCCTGGAGGCCCGCGCCCTCGGGTTACCCGCACAGCCTCAAGGACGTCCTGGCCGCCCCGAGCGTCATGTCGCTGATAAAGGACACGAGGGCCGCGCAGGAGGTGCCGGCGCTGCAGGAGTTCTATGCCATGATCGCCAAGGACTCGGCGCGGGCTTGCTACGGGCCCAAGCACGTCGAGGTTGCCCATGAACGTCTCGCCATCCAGACCCTCTTGCTGACGGACACTTGGTTCCGGAACCCCGACGTTGCTGCTAGGCGAAAGTGCGTCGGTTTGACCGAATCGGTGAAGAAGGTCGGTGGCAATGTGCGGGTCTTTTCGTCCATGCATGTCTCCGGCAACCAGCTCGAGCAGCTCACGGGGATAGCCGCGGTTCTTCGTTTTCCCATGCCTGATTTAGACGACATCGAGATGTGATAATCGCTATGCTTATTTCCTTTGTAGCGTGTTTTACTTTTACTTACTATCGTTTTAGATGTCTCAAATAAACAACTTTGATCACTTATTTCTGTTATACCAAGCAAAGTTTATACAGTTTTGCTAAAACTCATCTAGATGAGATATAATTTGGTCTCATTCACCTTTTATAGCCATTGGATGTGATGCTATAAGATGCGTGTGTGCTAACATGGGTTGTATCTGTTCTTGTTTTCAAAGTAAATGAGACCAAATTATATCTCATCTAGATGAGTTCTAGGTACTCTCATGTGGAGGTGAATTTTTTTTCATGAAATATCAATGTTACTAAGCTCCCTAGAATTCCTAACATGTGGTGGCTTGTGGCTTCGTAAGGCATTGATGGTGAAAATGCTAGACTCACGGAGTATCACGAGCGTTTTACGGGGCTTTTTTCTAACAAATCCGCTCCCCCCCCCCCCTCACCCACCCACCCACTCTGATTTTTAGGGGATGAAATCACATATTTGACCTGAGGCAGAAATCAATTCACAAACTGACCTGCTTTCAAAAAAATTTCACTCTGCTGACCCTTTCGTGTGGCGCCCGACAGCTGGGCGCTGCACACTACTATGCAGCGCCTCAGCCTTAGGCGTTGCACCTGCTGCCAGCGTGGCAGCCCTGGTCCAGTTGCGGCCCCACAGACACAGCACTGTAGCGCCTAAGTCTTAGGCGCTGCACTGTGTATATTGCAGCGCCCTTGTCTTAGGCGCTGCACATTGACTTAGCCCGCATCGGGCCAGCCCCTCCCAGGCAGTTCTTCCCCTCTCCAGGAAGTTGCTCTCTAGACAGAGAGCAGCGGCGGCGGCGCCCCATCGGATCCCCCCCCCCCCCCCATCCCTCTCAGATTTGAAGATTTGATCCGTGGATTCGATCTCCAATCCCTCCTACTAGGTAAACTCCTCCGTTCCCTTTCTTTTCCTCCATAAATTTGTTGCCATTTAAGAGATTTGTTCAAGATTTGGTGGAATCCTTGATTTGCTTGATTTGCTTGGTTTAGGATGTGTAGTAATAGTGGTACTACCGTAGTGTTGTTCATTAGTTCACAATATATGATTCTTGTTAGTGAAACCCTAGATTGTTTAGTTTTTTTTAGATATATATGAGATGCCTATTTTTGTAGACATATATGTGATGTTTAATTTTTTTAGATATATATTAGATGTTGAGTTTTGCGGACATATATGTGATGTTTAGTTTTTTTAGATATATATTAGATGTTGAGTTTATTTGAAATATGAGATGTTGATTATTTTTGAGATATATACGAGAATTTACGATCATTTATTCATTGTGCGAGAAGAACATGTTGAGATTGTTGTAGTTGAACACATATGAGATGTTTAGTGTATACCGATATTTGAGATGAAAATGAACTCATATATGTTTATTGTTTGAACTTTGTAAGGATGGTTTGGCTTCTCGACGATGCCTACGACACACGACACCGGGCCTACATGATGCGTGAGAAGGAGATGGTAATAATGAGTACTCTAAATCTTTTGCAAATTTGCCTTTAGTTGAAATTTACATGCCCTAAGATTTGTCATTACTTTTTTTGGCAGAAACTTGAACCTCTGAAGATTCGGTATCACGGGGTCTCTGGTCCTGCCATGCCTTACGACGAGCGGTACACACCGTACATCAAGCAGGCAGGACTACTCCCGTGGATTCTGTTGGCCAGCCGGTCCACGCCGAATCTGAACGCTCCACTGATGTCTGCTCTTGTCGATCGATGGAGGCCGGAGACGCACAGTTTCCATGTTCGGACTGGGGAGATGACCGTGACGCTTGAGGATGTCGCGTTGATCACCGGTCTTGCTATCGACGGGAGGCCTCTCTGTATGAGCACTGATTCTGATGGGTGGCGCGAGCAGATGATTGCTCTAATCGGTATGGCTCCTACCGAGGCTGAGGCTGATGTAGAGGAGGGAGAAGAGAAGAAGAAGGGGGAAAGGAAAGCAGCTGGAGCTGCTTTCATGTGGATTCAAAATAACTTTGCGACGTGCCCTCCGGATGCCACTGATGATGTGATCCAGACACATGCTCGTGTGTATATGTGGTACGTTGTGTCGAGGACTTTGTTTCCTGACTCCACTGGCAAGAACGCTCCATGGATGTGGCTGAAGGCGTTGACCGTCTTTGATAGCAAATGGAGCTGGGGTTCAGCGACTCTTGCCTACTTGTACCGACAGGTAGTTGGTCTGTTTTGTGATCAACTCATTTCTTCATTAGCAATGCAAGCTTGCTGTCAAGTTAACATTGTTTTTTTCTTTCATATGTAGCTGGACGATGCGTGTTGCAGGATCACAGATAGTGCAGGCATTGGTGGTAATCTGCTTCTACTTTCTGTATGGAGCTGGGAGCGTCTGCCTGTTGGACGCCCGAAGAGCGTCAGGTTTGATCCTTGGTATGCAGATGAACATGACGAATTACGGCGCCCCACGTGGGCTTTCAAGTGGGATATCGTTTCCGAGATGACGAACGATGTCAATCTCATGTACCAAAAGTACATTGCCGAGTTGGACACGATTACGCCTGAGCAGATAAGGAGGTCATTACTTCAGTCCTCAAATTTGCATTGTCCTTTCTCATGCTTGCTTGAAACATAGTCATCAAATTTGCATTGTTGCCCTGTTTCATAGGTGGAATGGCAGCCATATGGCGCGGGTGAGAGGTTGGGGTACACCGAGGAGTTCCGCCTCAACCCGATGTGCTTGCGGGATAAGGATCTCTGGCTTATGCGGTGCCCATTGATATGCAACTGGGCGGTTGAGTTTCATTTGCCGCATCGCGTTTATCGTCAGTTTGGTCTGTTCCAACCTCACCCGCCGGACTGGGTGGACACGGACAAAGCACTTCATAGGTAAGAGAGCATGTCTGCGTATTGTCTAAGCATCGGGACTCCTTTTATTGTGCTAATGCTTGGTTTTATACCACGCAGGTTGGACAGGAGAAGGCAGCGGAAGATAAAGGACTGGGACAAGCATCATGCTTCGTATGTTACCCGCTTCCAGCTTTCTGTGGAGCAAGCTCGTAGCACTGCACGCGCCCCGCTTCGTGAGCACAACCAACAAGCTTTTGATAACTACGTACGATGGTTTATTGGAACTACTCGAGTTGAGATATTGCCGCCGGCATATAATGAGGATATTCTTGAAGAACCAGTAAATTATGAGGATCTAGCAAAGGGGAAGTACAACACAGATGTCAGGAAAGGGCAAGGAGTGCCTGCTGTTCCGGTGATTAACTATGTGGTAAAGTGTTCCGTTCTTTACTTTCCCGTTGACCGTATTACACATGTTTGAATGGCTAACACATTCATTCTTTCTCATCCTTAGCGCACCGAGATCAAGAAAGCAGCTGATGAGAGCCACTCTATTCTGGAGAAGACACCGGTTGGAACTGGCAATGATGATGGTTCACTACGAGCATTCCTCAAGGTACATATCGCATTCACTATGAGAGCCAGTCTATGTTGCGAAGTTTGATATGTTACACACTTGTTCATGTTACAGCGTCAGGCCAAGAAGTTAAGGCGGTTATCGAACTTACTCGGTTGCCGTGATCCTGAATATGAATCACCATCTACCTCTAGGTCTGGTACACCATCAGACCCCGCATCTCACCATGAGGGGGACGATGTGAGTTCCTCCTATGCTTATATGGATGATGAGGGTGCGCTCACCCAAGAGGTATGACTAAGCCTTTAGATGTGATTGTCACTTGATTACAACACCGGCCTTCACCATATTGTTTCGTTCTGTGATAGGGCCATGAGCTTGATGATGACATGTTATTGGCGGACGCTCAAGCTCGGTCCGCATATGTGTTCAAGCCTAGGCAGCCCAGACGCTGGTACACGCCCAACGACTATGACAACAGAGGCAACCCAAAGGTGGTCGTAGGGACCTCGCGGATGGCTAGCTTGGATGATGAGGCGGAGGAGGAGGCGGAGGCGGAGCCGCAGGCAGAGGAGGAAGTGCACGAAGAGGAGCCTCGTGCTCCTAAGAAGAAGAAGATTGCCTGCAGGCGTAGCACCAGGACCACGCGTGGAAGGCATTAGTGCTTTGTGTTAGGTTGATGAACTTGTGAGGTTATGTTATATGATGAACTTGTGAACTTGTTAGGTTGATGAACTTGTTAGGTTGATGAACTTGTGAGGTTATGTTATGGTATTTGTGTTTGCAAACTTGAAGCAAACTTTATTTGTCTTAAATGATGTGATGTTCAAGTTATTAGTTCTCTTTGCTTAGCATGTCCAGTTTATAGTACTTTTATTGATGTTTTAGTTATTTGAGTACTGCTGCACCCCACCCAAAATGGCATCTGTTTCTGCAGTTTTGCTTATAGCAACACTACAGCGCCCAACACTTAGGCGCTGCACTGTACTGTGTGGCGCCCAACTATTAGGCGCTGCACTGTACAGTGCAGCGCCCTACCCTTAGGCGCTGCACTACTGCCATGGCTATCCAGAAAGCCAACAGTTACTCCCATAGCTACTCCCACTACATCCATAATACTTACAATGACTGCAGCATCACAGCAATATGAACAAACACAAATTTTATGCCGACGATGTTCATAACTTAAGATAATTCAAACATTAGTACGACATGGTTCACGACACATTCATTACAAATGACAAATGGCAGCTTGCCCTAGAAGATAGTTCACCAACATCTCACATGCCCTCACAACTTCGCGACACATTCATTAGAAGATAGTTGACGAGGAGTGCACCGAAGCGAAGTCCCTACTGAGTAGAGCGAGGCCATTTCCCCTTCTTGTCACGTGGCGAGTCCTCCTCTTGCGCCTCGCGAGCCTTTGCAAGCTTTCTTGCCCTCTCCTCCTCACGAGCAAGTTTCGCTTGGCGTGCCCTCTCCTCCTCTCGTTTCTTCCGCTCCATCCTCTCCTTCTGACGACGCTCTTCCTCCAAGCCCCTTCGAAACGATTCTTCGAACCTCCGTTGCCGCCTAAGACAATCTGCATATTGGTCCTTTTTCACATCTTCTGGCACTTCAAGATCTATCCACGTGAAGTACTTGCATAGAGGAGGCGGTGACTGCATAAAAATTTGTTGTTAGTGTTGACACACATTTCAGAGTTACATTTTACTTCTCGAGCTTACCGGTGGTTGGTCATAGGCGTTAGTTGAAAGTGCACGATCATAAGCATAGTTCGGGCATACAAAATATCTCCGCCCTTCCGTCCATGCTTTCTTTCGGTCGGTGGACACCTTCACCTTGCAAACATCTCCACACCAACATGGCGGGATGTTGACATCTTTCTCCTTCACCTTGTCCAAAGATGTGTCCTCCCACTTGTTCGGCATGTCTTCTTGGTTAGCACACGGTGGCCTCGTCATGGAACCGGATGAAGCCATGCCTACAAAACAGAGAATTATTGGTCAACCCTAACCCCCACTTAACAATGAACACAACCCTAGATCCAATCAAAAACTAGGGTTTCCACCACACTAGCAAGATCTGAGCAAATGTGACAATTCCTATGGATGAAAACGAGGGGATCGGAGGAGATTACCTTAAGGGAGGGGATTGGCTTCGAAATCCACGGTCAAATACTCCGGATTTGCAAGATTTGAGAAGGATTTGAGAGGGGGGGAGAGGGGAAGAGAGGAGGGCCGCAAGCCTTAGGGTTTGGGTGGGGTGGGAGTGTGTGGGGTGGGGGTGGGAGGGGAGAGAGGGTGAGGCCAGCCCAAGTGGAACACAGACTGTGCAGCGCCCACGAGCTAGGCGCTGCACACTACAAGTGTGGCGCCTAAGACTTAGGCGCTGCACAGGTGCGTGTGGGGCCGCAACTGGACCAGGGCTGCCACGCTGGCAGCAGGTGCAACGCCTAAGGCTGAGGCGCTGCATAGTAGTGTGCAGCGCCCAGCTGTCGGGCGCCACACGAAAGGGTCAGCAGAGTGAAAAAATTTTAAAAGCAGGTCAGTTTGTGAATTGATTTCTGCCTCAGGTCAATTATGTGATTTCTGCCTGCTGCCTAGAAAGGAATGTGCGCGTCTGCCATCAGTCGGCAACAAAGAGACAATGTGTAAAAGCACAATAGGGATATCCAGAGTAACTACACCGGCATCAACTGACGAGTCAGAATGATCAGAAATAAGGAAAACACAGGTCAACCGCCTCCTGAACTGGCTAGGCAAAACTTCCCTTAAAAAAACTGGCTAGGCAAAACAAAAACGAGCAAGCCAATCATAATAGCACACTAAAAAAATGCTAATCCACAAATGATAAAACGGTGTGGTGAACCGTTGTTTATCCTAGTACCCAAACTACTAGTAAAACCAACAAGAAAAAGAACGCAACCACAAACTAGACATGGGTCGGGTTAAGACGATGTGGTGGTATTGTTAATTGAAATTGTCCATAGATATACGCCCTCCCGGGACCGCTCGCTTAAATATGAGACCTCTCGCGTCTGTTTTGGGAAGGTTCTAGAACCTTCCTCAAACCAGGTTTTCTATTTATGTTCTTTTTAATTATTTTGTTACTTCTTTTTTCTTTCTTCTTCTTTTTTTCTCTTTTCCTTTTATTTTTTGCTTTTTATTTTAAAATTTCGAATACATTTTCAAATTCATGAAATACATTTCAAAGTAACTAATTTATTTAATTATTGGGATATTTTTAGAAATTTGTGAATATTTTTTGTATCGGTGATTTTTTTTGGAACCAATGAACATATTCTGAAACTCGCAAATATTTTTTCAATTTTACGAAAATATTTTGAATCCATTTTTTTTGAACCGAAGAACATTTTGTGAAGTTTGGGTCGAATTTTTAAAATTTACGAACATTTATTGAATTCTTGAACTTTTTTGAATTCACAACTATTTTTCAAATTCGTGAATTTTCTAAAAAAAATCATGAGCTACACTTTTAAAGTCGGGGAACATTTTTTGTGAATCTTTTTGGAAAACTTTATTACTATTTTGTAATCCAATAACATTTTTTAAAAGTTGGAACATTGTTTGAGATTTGAAATATTTTTTCAAAATTTTAAAAGAGGCAAAAAAAGAAACCAGGGGCTCCCACCCCACACACGGGCCGTCCCAAAACCGCTCGCGTGGGAGCTGTGGGTTGGGTTGTGCTCGTTTGGGCGTCTCACGTCGACCCATGCGCGAAATAGGTGGTCCCCGTACACGGAATATCCTACTCGCCGCTCACTGCGGCAAACTGCCCCCGCTTCGCACAGGGGTGAGCGCGGAGCGATGCTTTTTGGGCCGGCCCACTTACGAACTTCCCACTCCGGTTTTGTGAACCTTCTAGTAGGTTCCATGAACCGTTTTTTTCTTTTATTGGTTTTTCACGTTTCTATTTTTTGTTGTTTTCTGTTTCTTTTTATTATTTCTTTTTTTCTTGTCTTTTTCAGAACATATTCGCAGTTTTACAAAATGTTTAGGATTTTCTTTTTTATTTCTTTTTTTCTTTTCTTTTTTTCAAAAAATATCGAAATTTCTAAGTTTTGTTCATGTTTCAAAAGAAATGCTCAGTTTTTGAAAAAATGTTCTCAAAATTCAAAAATTGTTCTCTCTAAACAAAAAAGTTCAAAACTTTCGAAATTTAGAAAATGTTCCAGATTTCAACTTTTGGTTCACATATTCAAAAAATATTCGCTCTTCCAAATTTGTCCGGGATTTTTCAATATTGTTCTCTGTTTCAAAATTTGTTCTCAAGATTCAAAAAATGTTCATGCTTTACAAAATTGTTCGTGCTTCCAAATTTGTTCGGGATTTTTCAAAATTGTTCTCCATTTCAAAATTTGTTCTCAAGATTCAAAAAATGTTCACGCTTCCAAATTTGTTCTCAAGATTCAAAAATCATTCATGCTTTATAAAATTGTTCTCAAATTCCAAAAATGTTCATGTTTTCATAAAATGTTGGGAAATTTAAAATTTGTTCTTTTTCATAGAATTTGTTCGCATTTTTTGAAAAAAAACATACGTTCAAAAAATTACTCAAATTTTGGAACAAAAAGTTGGGATTTTGTCAAAAAGTGTTTGCAATTTTAAAAATGTTCACAATTTAGGACTTTCGAAAACAAATCTGTTTAAAATGTTCACTACTTTATTTTTTGTTTTTTGAAATTTGAAAATAAGTGTGATTTGTTAAATTTTGTATCGTATTTTTGAAACAGTGCTCGTTTCTAAAAATAATTAACAATTTGGAAGGAAGGTTTGAAAAAAAAATATAAAAGTTGTCCAGATTCTTCGTTGGTATTAGTTCTTATACTAGGACGCTTCACATTTTAGCACATAGGTCAACTGGTTAGCTCGTCTCCTACGCAACAGGGAGGTCTAGAGTTCGATTCCTGGCAGGCACGCTTGCTGTATTGGGCACGCTCGCTGAATATGGAAACAGGCACGCTCGCTGTATTGGGCCGGCCCAGTCGGGGCTTTCATGCATGCGTCATGTCGCTATTTGACGCAGAATGCGTCCAATAGGAGTTCCCCCCGTACACTACAGTAGTATTCTTAGAAATTGCCACTAAATCGCGCTATAGGCCGAGCCCACTACAGTGCTTGCCTCGCATTTTTTACCTGCGGCGCTCGCTCTCGAAACATGCACCGACTCCTGATCTGAAAATGTTTACGAGTTCAATATATGTTGATGGATTCTAAAATTCTCATGAATGCGAGAAAAGTTCATGAATATGTAAAAAATGTTATTGAGTATAGAAAATTTTCATCAATTTTTAAAAGAGTGTATATTAATTTAAAAATATTCACAAATTTAGAAAATGCTCGTGAATTAAAAATATTCATGAATTTGAGAAATGTTCATGGATATCAATTAGTAGCACAATCTTCTGCTGTTCTAGATGGGCAGTCATTAATTATAATCTGATATAGCTCAATCCCACTCTAACCTCTGCGTGCCCACTAGCTACATCTAGTACCCCAAAAAAATCTTCGGATACAACATATCATCAAGTTTACTCAAATTTTCTTCTATCATAGTGTTGAAAACTTTTTGCCCCTTAATAAATTCTTTAATATTACTTTCAAGATCGGAGGGCATCCTATTATTATTATAAGAATTACCATAGTGTCGGTGTAAAAACCGTCAGACCTCGGGGTAGGGGGTCACGAGCTATGGATCTCGGATCGAGCGTAACAGGAACGGAGGAGATGATGTTTAGTCGGGTTCGGGCCCTCTTGATGGAGGTAAAATCCTATGTCCTGCTCTTGTTTGTGTTGATGGAGATGTATCGAGTACATAGTTGATCTACCTCGAGATCGTAATGTGTGGTCTAACTCTAGGGCTAGGTGAATGATTCTGTGTTGATGTGGCTAAACCCTATGGCTTATATACACGCCATGAAGGGTATCTAGGGTTACAAGGTCAGTAACTAAGAGCTAGGCGGCGGCATGGAGTATACGTCAAGTCTTCAGGGAGAGGCAGTCTTGATCACGCCCTCATGTACGCGTCCTCCGGAGTCCATCTTGACTGCGAGTGAGGGCTCGTCGGCCCAACCCGAGGAGAATGGGCCGACTAGATTAGTACCCCCTTATCCATGACACCGTCAGTAGCGCTCGAACTGGTCTTCTATGACGAGGAAACTGTTTCGGATAATAACCACATCGGATCCGGAGTCCTCGGCTCGATAGACGAGTTCCTTCCTGTAATTTTCAAACTACCCCTTTAAGGGGGCGATGCCAGCCAGAGCTCGGCTGAACCTGTACCCTTAGCCTCGAACACTATGCACCTCGGTGTGAACAGTTCCACTTTGTCTGACATCTTTATCGAAACGTTTCACCGCACGTCGGGTCAAAATAGTTACTGCTTCCCCCAAATCATGGCCTGAGGCAAACCTCTAACTAGCACGTCCCTTCGAAGCAGAGATTGTGCCCGTTTTATCAGGGATATCATCAAGATTTTGTTCCCCCATACGCTCAACGGCATCTTTGATGGGGGTAGCGAGTTTTCCGGCGCATGCTACTTCTTGAGCTTGCGTTGGTTTTTCCCTTGAAGAGGAAAGGGTGATGCAGCAAAGTAGAGATAAGTATTTCCCTCAATTGAGAACCAAGGTACCAATCCAGTAGGAGATACAAGCAAGTCTCTAATATATGCACCTACACAAACAATCAAACACTTGCATCCAACGTGATAAAGGGGTTCTCAATCCCTTCCCGGTCACTTGCAAGGGTGAGATCTGATAGAGATAGATATAAAAGAAATAAAAGTAAATAAAATTCAGCAAGGTATTTTTGGGTTTTTGGTTTTGTAGATATGAAAATATATAATGGAAAATAGACTCGGGGGCAATAGGTTTCACTATAGGATTCTCTCTTGAATAAAGCATACGGTGGGTAAACAAATTACTGTTGAGCAATTGATAGAAAAGCGCATAGTTGTGAAGATATCTAAGGCAATGATCATGAATATAGGCATCATGTCCATGACAAGTAGACTGAAACGATTCTGCATCTACTACTATTACTCCACACATCGACCGCTATCCAGCATGCATCTAGAGTATTAAGTTCAAGAGAACAGAGTAACGCTTTAAGCAAGATGACATGATGTGGAGGGATAAACTCAAGCAATATGATATAAACCCCCATCTTTTTACCCTTAATGGCAACAATACAATACGTGCCTCGCTGCCCCTTCTATCACTGGGAGAGGACACCGCAAGATTGAACCCATCACAAAGCACCTCTCCCATTGCAAGATAGATCAATCTAGTTGGCCAAACCAAATTAATAAATCGGAGAGAAATGCAAAGCTATCAAGTCATGCATATAAGAATTCAAACATGACTCAAATAATATTCATAGATAATCTGATCATAAATCCATAATTCATCGATCTCAACAAACACACCGCAAAAGAAGATTACATCAAATAGAACTCCAAGAACATCGAGGAGAACATGGTATTGAAGATCAAAGACATAAGAAGCCATCTAGCTACTAGCTATGGACCCGTAGGTCTGTGGTAAACTACTCACACATCATCGGTAGGGCAGCAAGGTTGATGTAGAGGCCCTCTGTGATTGAATCCCCATCCGGCAGATCACCGGAAAAGGCCCCAAGACTGGATCTCACGAGGTCAGAGGCTTGCGGCGGCAGAAAAGTATTTTTGTGGACGCCTCTGGTGGTTTGGGAATATTTGGGAATTTATAATGCAAAGATTAGGGTTGGGGGACTCCCGAGGGGTCCACAAGCCAGCCCCCTCCCCCCCAGTAGGGCGCGCGGGCTTGTGGGCTCCTCGGGACTCCTCTGGCCCCCTCTCCAAGCTACATGGGTGTCTTCTGGTCCAAAAAAATCATTGCGAAAGTTTTATTCTGTTTGAACTCCGTTTGATATTCCTTTCTGAAAAAGCCAAAAACAAGGAAAAAACATCAACTGGAACTGGGCACTAGGTTAATAGGTTAGTCCCAGAAAATGATATAAAATAGTATATTAATGCATATAAAACATCCAAAACAAATAATATAATATCATGGAACAAACAAAAATTATAGATACGTTGGAGATGTATCAGCGCGGCGAGGGGACTCTTGGCCTTTCGCAGGCCTATAAGAGCAAAATGAAGGGCTGCACAACTGACCACACTCCCACTCTCCCCATCTGCTGCTTCGTCGAGCTCCAGTCCAGATCCGATTCCGCACCCTTTTTCTTCAGCGAGTCCATCCTCTTATGCTAGCCATGGCTGAGACCCTCCAAGGGCACTGGGGTGGCTCCACCGTGATGGAGGAGACCATCCAGGAGCTGCGCAATGCGGGGTGCCTGTTGCTACGTCTTGAGCTTGCATTGGTTTTCCTTGAAGAGGAAAGGGTGATGCAGCAATAGTAGCGTAATTATTTCCCTCAGTTTTTGAGAACCAAGGTATCAATCCATTAGGAGGCTCCTCAAAAGTCCCACGCACCTACACAAACAAACAAAGAACTCGCAACCAACACAATAAAGGGGTTGTCAATCCCTTCACGGCCACTTGCGGAAGTGGGATCTGATAGAGATAATATGATAAGATAAATATATTTTTGGTATTTTATAATATAGATGCAAAAAGTAAAGATGCAAATAAAAGTAGATTGAAAGCTTATATGATAAAAGATAGACCCGGGGGCCATAGGTTTCACTAGTGGCTTCTCTCAAGATAGCATAAGTATTACGGTGGGTGAACAAATTACTGTCGAGCAATTGATAGAAAAGCGAATAATTATGAGATTACCTAGGCATGATCATGTATATAGGCATCACGTCCGCAACAACTAGACCGACTCCTGCCTGCATCTACTACTATTACTCCACACATCGACCGCTATCCAGCATGCATCTAGAGTATTAAGTTCATAAGAACAGAGTAACGCATTAAGAAAGATGACATGATGTAGAGGGATAAACTCAAGCAATATGATATAAACCCCATCTTTTTATCCTCGATGGCAACAATACAATACGTGCCTTGCCACCCTTTCTGTCTCTGGGTAAGGACACCGCAAGATTGAACCCAAAGCTAAGCACTTCTCCCATGGCAAGAAAGATCAATCTAGTAGGCCAAGCCAAACTGATAATTCGAAGAGACTTGCAAAGATAACTCAATCATACATTAAAGAATTCAGAGAAGATTCAATTATTTCTCATAGATAAACTTGATCATAAACCCACAATTCATTGGATCTCGACAAACACACCACAAAAAGAGTTTACATCGAATAGATCTCCACAAGAGAGGGGGAGAGCATTGTATTGAGATCCAAAAAGAGAGAAGAAGCCATCTAGCTAATAACTATGGACCCGAAGGTCTGTGGTAAACTACTCACAACTCATTGGAGGGGCTATGATGTTGATGTAGAAGCCCTCCATGGTCGATTCCCCCTCCGGCGGAGCGCCGGCGAAGGCTCCAAGATGGGATCTCGCGGATACAGAAGGTTACGGCGGTGGAAAATGTTTTTCGTTGGCTTCCCGGATGTTTTTAGGGTACGTAGGTATATATAGGAGGAAGAAGTGCGTCGGTGGCCACCTGAGGGGCCCAGGAGACAGGGGGCGCGCCCAGGAGGGGTAGGCGTGCCATCCTATCTCCTGGCCACCTCGTTTGCTTCTTGACTTGCACTCCAAGTTCTTCGGATCACGTTCGTTCCAAAAATCACGCTCCCGAAGGTTTCATTCCATTTGTACTCCGTTTGATATTTCTTTTCTTCGAAATACTGAAATAGGCAAAAAAACAGCAATACGGGCTGGGCCTCCAGTTAGTAGGTTAGTCCCAAAAATGATATAAATGTGTAAAATAAAGCCCATAAACATTCAAGAGGGGTAATATAATAGCATGGAACAATAAAAAATTATAGATACGTTGGATTCGTATCAAGCATCCCCAAGCTTAATTCCTGCTCGTCCTCGAGTAGGTAAATGATAAAAACAAAAAAAATTGATATGGAATGCTACCTAGCATAATTCTCAATGTAATTTTCTTTATTGTGGCATGAATGTTCAGATCCAAATGATTCAAAATAAAAGTTCATATTGATAAAAGAAATAGTAACACTTCAAGCATACTAATCAAAGTAATCATGTCTTCTCAAAATAACATGGCTAAAGAAAGTTCATCCCTACAAAATCATATAGTTAGGCTATGCTTCATTTTCGTCACACCAAGATGTTCCCAAATTCTACACCCCCGATGACAAACCAAGCAATTGTTTCGTACTTAAATAATCTCAAACTTTTTCAACCTTCACGCAATACATGAGCGTGAGCCATGTATATAGCACTATGGGTGGAATAGAATATGATGATGGGGATTGTGTGGAGAAGACAAAAAAGGAGAAAGTCTCACATTGACAAGGATAATCAACGGGCTATGGAGATGACCATCAATTGATGTCAACATGAGGAGTAGGAATTGCCATGCAACGGATGCACTAGAGCTATAAATGAATGCTCAACAAAACAAAACTAGTGGGTGTGCATCCAACTTGCTTGCTCACAAAGACCTAGGGCATTTGAGGAAGCCCATCGTAGGAATATACAAGCCAAGTTCTATAATGAAAAATTCCCACTAGTATATGAAAGTGACAACATATGAGACTCACTATATGAAAAACATGGTGCTACTTTGAAGCACACTATATGAGACTCACTACATGAAGAACAAGGTGCTACTTTGAATCACAAGTGTGGAAAAAGAGATAGTAACATTGCCCCTTTTATTTTTTTATTTTTTCTATTTTCCTTTTTTTTTGCCTTTTTTTCTTTTTTTTCTTTGGCCTTTCTTTTTTTGGCCTTTCTTTTTTTTTTATTTTTTTTATTTTTTGGGCAATGCTCTAATAATGATGATCATCACACTTTTATTGATTACAACATATGAATTACAATTCGAAACTAGAACAAGATATGACTCTACATGAATGCCTCCGATGGTGTACCAGGATGGTGCAATGAATCAAGAGTGACATGTATGAAAAATTATGCATGGTGGCTTTGCCACAAATACGATGTCAACTACATGATCATGTAATGGCAATATGAAAAAAGTAAAGTATGTCATGATGATGATGAACGGAACGGTGGAAAGTTGCATGGTAATATATCTCGAAATGGCTATGGAAATGACATAATAGGTAGGTATGGTGGCTGTTTTGAGGAAGATATAAGGAGGTTTATGTGTGATAGAGTGTATCGTATCACGGGGTTTGGATGCACCGGCGAAGTTTGCACCAACTCTCAAGGTAAGAAAGGGCAATGCATGATACCGAAGAGGCTAGCAATGGTGGAAAGGTAAAAGTGTGTATAATCCATGGACTCAACATTAGTCATAAGAACTCATATACTTATTACAAAAATTTAGAAGTCATCAAAAATCAAGCACTACGCGCATGCTCCTAGGGGGATAGATTGGTAGGAAAAGACCATCGCTCGTCCCCGACCGCCACTCATAAGGATGCACAAGCCAGGTACACTTCATGTTTCAAATTTGTTACACAACTTTAACCATATGTGCATGCTACGGGACTTGCTAACTTCAACACAAGCATTCTTTAAATTCATAATCACCCAACTATCATGACTTTAATATCACTACCTCCATATCTCAAAACAATTATCAAGTATCAAATTGATCATAGCATCCAATTCACTTCCTATGATAGTTTTTATTATACCCAACTTGAATGCCTACCATTCTAGGACCAATTTTATAACCATAGCAAATACCATGATGTTCTAAAAGACTCTCAAAATAATATAAGTGAAGCATGAGAGACTAGCAATTTCTACAAAATTAAGCCACCGCCGTGCTCTAAAAAAATATAAGTAAAGCACTAGAGCAAAAACTATCAAGCTCAAGAGATATAAGTGAAGCACATAGCATATTCTAATAAATTCTAATCAAGTAGGATTCTCCAAAAAGGTGTGTACAGCAAGGATGATTGTGGTAAACTAAAAATCAAATACTAATATAATACACAACGCTCCAAGCAAAACACATATCATGTGGCGAATAAAAATATAGCTCCAAGTAAAGTTACCAATGAACGAAGACGAAAGAGGGGATGCCTTCCCGGGGCATCCCCAAGCTTAGGCTTTTGGCTATCCTTGAATATCTTGGGGTGCCATTGGCATCCCCAAGCTTAGGCTCTTGCCACTCCTTATTCCATAGTCCATCAAAGCTTTACCCAAAACTTGAAAACTTCACAACACAAAACTCAACAGGAAATCTTATAGCTCCGTTAGTGAAAGAAAACAAAACCACCACATAAGGTACTGTAATGAACTCATTCTTTATTTATTTTTGTGTTAAACCTACTGTATTCCAAGTTCTATATGGTTCATACCACTTAATACTAGCCATATATGCATCAAAATAAGCAAACAACACATGAAAAACAAAATCTGTCAAAAACAAAACAGTCTGTAGCAATCTGTAACTAACGCAAACTTCTGGAACTCTAAAAATCCTACCAAAATAAGAAGTCCTGGACAATTTGTCTATTGATCATAATAAAAAAGAATCAACGCAAAATCAAGTTTCTGTGATTTAACAAAACTAATTTCGTGCGTGCAAAGTTTCTGTTTTTCAGCAGAATCAAATCAACTATCATCATAGGTTATCCTATAGGTTCTACTTGGCACAAACACTAATTAAAACATAATAACACATCTAAACATAAGGTAGATGCAAAATTTATTACTAAGCAGAAACAAAAACAAAAAAACACAAATAAAATTGGGTTGCCTCCCAACTAGCGCTATTGTTTAACGCCCCTAGCTAGGCATAAAGGCGAAGATAGATCTAAGTAGTGCCATCTTTGGCACTCAATTCCTCAATAGAGCACTTATAATGTTTAGGGGTTTCTACCTTTTTAGCAATGATTAAACCTTTAGGCAAAAATTCAAGAAATTTGTTTGTAGCAAAAGGTTCCTTAACGACAGAGAGACAATTGGGATGAACACTTATGGATTTGAGATCCGCGTCTCCCTTACTAGAAGATTCACCCTTGTTTTTAGGAACATAAATAAACTTGGCAGTTTTGGTAGGGGGTTTTGGAGTGTTTTTCATGGAAGAAAACGCGGAACCTAAGTTGGTAATGATAACCTCAAGTTTACTGATTCTTGCAGAATCTAGATCTATTTTTTCATTAACTATAGGTTCTTTCTCTTTAAGATTTTTCAAAGTAACTCCAACCCTAGATCCATATTGGGTAATGTGATTATGAATCTTTTTATCCAAATTTTCAATCAATTCAACAGTGGCAACTTTACTTTCAATAATTTCAAGTCGTTGCATAACATGTTCCAAAGTTAAAACAGTTCCATTGACCAAAAGAGGTGGTGGGCCAAATAAATCTAACATAGCATTATAAGCATCAAACGTATGGCTACTCAAGAAATCCCCTTCGGTAACGGTATCAAGAACGCATCTATTCCAAGGAGTAATGCCTACATAAAAATTGCAAAGGAGAACGAAAGTAGAAAGCTTCCTAGTAGATTTATTTTGAGCATTGCAACTTCTATGCCAAGCATCTTTTAAATTCTCTCCCTACCTTTGCTTAAAATTGAGAATTTCATGTTTGGGAGTAATAACAATGATAGGAGGACTAGCCATAATGACAAGGTAAACGGTCTAACACACGAGCAAACGGAAGAAGGCAAGCGAAAGAGAGAGGAGAAGATTGGGAAAGAGAGGGCAAATAAAACGTCAAGGGTGAAGTGGGGGAGAGGAAAACGAGAGGCAAATGGAAAATAATGTAAATGCAAGGGAGATGAGTTTGTGATGGGTACTTGGTATGTCTTGACTTGAGCGAAGACCTCCCCGGCAACGGCGCCAGAAATCCTTCTTGCTACGTCTTGAGCTTGCGTTGGTTTTCCTTGAAGAGGAAAGGGTGATGCAGCAATAGTAGCGTAAGTATTTCCCTCAGATTTTGAGAACCAAGGTATCAATCCAGTAGGAGGCTCCTCAAAAGTCCCACGCACCTACACAAACAAACAAAGAACTCGCAACCGACGCAATAAAGGGGTTGTCAATCCCTTCATGGCCACTTGCGAAAGTGGGATCTGATAGAGATAATATGATAAGATAAACATATTTTTGGTATTTTATAATATAGATGCAAAAAGTAAAGAAGCAAATAAAAGTAGATTGAAAACTTATATGATAAAAGATAGACCCGGGGGCCATAGGTTTCACTAGTGGCTTCTCTCAAGATAGCATAAGTATTACGGTGGGTGAACAAATTACTGTCGAGCAATTGATAGAAAAGCGAATAATTATGAGATTATCTAGGCATGATCATGTATATAGGCATCACGTCCGCAACAAGTAGACCGACTCCTGCCTGCATCTACTACTATTACTCCACACATCGACCGCTATCCAGCATGCATCTAGAGTATTAAGGGCGTGTTCGGAGGCTCTCAGGAGAGCTGAGCCGAACGAATTTCCGCCAAGAAGCTAGAAGCAAGAAGCTCAGCCGGACTCCAGTGTAAAAATGCGAAGCACCAAAAGCCCAGCTCCACCGATTTGGAAAAGGAGAAGTTCACCAAATTTACAAGGGGCTGCCACCGTGAAGTCAATTCAGATTGAACCGGTACGCTCGCTGTAACAGATCGCTCCTCACTCCCTGGATTGAATCGTTACGAGGGCTCCTTCTCTCGCTGAACCGCCAAGTTGGGTTGCCTCCAACCGGCCCAAACTTTAGCCCAACCAGGCCAGCTAGCTCCACCTGGGCTGCAGCGCTCGAGAAGCTACCCCCAACGCAGAACGATTGGGAATCGCCAGGTGAAGTAAAAAGCTGGCTGGGGAAGCTGGTTTTGTGAAGTTTTGTGAAGTTAGATGAGATCAGAACAGGCCCTAAGTTCATAAGAACAGAGTAACGCATTAAGAAAGATGACATGATGTAGAGGGATAAACTCAAGCAATATGATATAAACCCCATCTTTTTATCCTCGATGGCAACAATACAATACGTGCCTTGCAACCCTTTCTGTCACTGGGTAAGGACACCGCAAGATTGAACCCAAAGCTAAGCACTTCTCCCATGGCAAGAAAGATCAATCTAGTAGGCCAAGCCAAACTGATAATTCGAAGAGACTTGCAAAGATAACTCAATCATACATTAAAGAATTCAGAGAAGATTCAAATATTTCTCATAGATAAACTTGATCATAAACCCACAATTCATCGGATCTCGACAAACACACCGCAAAAAGAGTTTACATCGAATAGATCTCCACAAGAGAGGGGGAGAACATTGTATTGAGATCCAAAAAGAGAGAAGAAGCCATCTAGCTAATAACTATGGACCCGAAGGTCTGTGGCAAACTACTAACATCTTATCGGAGGGGCTATGGTGTTGATGTAGAAGCCCTCCGTGGTCGATTCCCCCTCCGGCAAAGCGCCGGCGAAGGCTCCAAGATGGGATCTCACGGATACAGAAGGTTACGACGGTGGAAATTTGTTTTTCGTTGGCTCCCTGGATGTTTTCGGGGTACGTAGGTATATATAGGAGGAAGAAGTACGTCGGTGGCCACCTGAGGGGCCCAGGAGACAGGGGCGCGCCCAGGAGGGGTGGGCGCGCCCTCCTATCTCCTGGCCGCCTTGTTTGCTTCTTGACTTGCACTCCAAGTTCTCCGGATCACGTTCGTTCCAAAAATCACGCCCCCGAAGGTTTCATTCCGTTTGGACTCCGTTTGATATTCCTTTTCTTCGAAATACTGAAATAGGCAAAAAAAACAGCAATACGGGCTGGGCCTCCGGTTAGTAGGTTAGTCCCAAAAATGATATAAATGTGTAAAATAAAGCCCATAAACATCCAAGATGGGTAATATAATAGCATGGAACAATCAAAAATTATAGATACGTTGGAGACGTATCACCTGTCCACCGACGTCGCCGCCCATGCTCCCGCTGCTGGCCACCAGGTGCCCGTTCCCAACGCTGGGAAGCGGGTGCTTTTCGTCCCCCACCTCGTTCGAGGGCTGGGGTTCCCGCTGCACCCTTTCGTGCGTGGGATCATGTATTACTACGGGCTAGATTTTCATCATCTGGCCCCAAACTCCATCCTCCATCTTGTTGCCTTCATCACAGTGTGGGAGGCCTTCCTCCGCTGCGAGCCACATTCGGCTTGTGGCTGAAACTCTTCGGGATCAAACCAAAGTCAAGCGGATCCTACCTCGCTGAGTGCGGCGGAGGGGGGGCATGATTAGCAAAAACCAAGGGGTCAACTGGTTCAAGGGCACCTTCATCAAAATGGTGAAGGAGTGGCAGCAGGAGTGGTTCTACATCACGGAATCGCTTACCCCTGGCCAGGCCGAGGTCCCGACCTTCTCGGCCAGACGTATTGAGAATTTTAAATCCTGGAAGGATAAGAGCGTCACCTGGGGGAACCCAAAGGAGGCGGAGTCCCTGGCCAACAGGCTGAAATGGTGGTCCACCACGGGGAAGGTTGAGCTTGCAGACATCATCAACGTCATGGTCAACCGCCACATGCTCCCTCTCCAACTTCGGGCTACCCCGATGTGGGCGCAAAAGCCCGAGGACATGGGCTCCTCACCTCTTTCTTCCGTTCCACCTTGGCCGGTATGTGGACGAAGCTCATGAAGCTGGCCAAGGACAAGATCCCCAAGGAGTTCGAGGACTGCGGCCTCGAGGACGACTATGAAGCCCCCCGGTAAGTGACGTTATTCGCAAGTCATCATTTCTTTCTTCCGAGGAGTAGAATCTAATGAACTGTTATGCTTGATGCTTGATAGAAGTGGCTGGCCTAGGTGGTGAACGTGCGATGCCCAACCCCACTACCAGAGGAGCAGCAGATCCCCTGCTTGCTATGCTCCTAACCAAGGAGCCGCATGTGGTGGCCCCCAAAAGGGATGAAGTATCAGAAGGGCAAGCCAAGTGCTCTAACCCAGGAGACCTCGGTCACCGGCCTGAAGGGGCCCATACCTCCACCACTCATGACGGCGACATGGAGGAGGGTGATTTCAAGGAGATCCTTCCCCCAAAGGGGAAGAGGGCGGCATCCTAGGAAGCCGATGCCAATGTGGAGCCCCAGGGATCAAAGAGTCCGAGGAGAACCTCGGCCAGGGCTGCCGGCAAGTTGAGAAAGCGAATCAAGCTCTCCAGCGACTCGGAAGAAGACCTCCTCGCAATGGGGAGGAACAAGCTAGCACCAAAACGGTAAGTCGTGTCTTTATGTCTTTTTATTCGTCCAGCTTTCTATAGCGAAGGTAAATTCATAGGGGGTTTTCACGCAGCCCGCCAAAGACGGTCCCCAACGGTTCCTCAAGCGGGCTTCCATCCACTAGTGGGACTCCAGAGCCTGCTACTCCTCCCCCAGCACATGACGGGCTTGCGGAGGAGACATCCAACCTTGCCCCCAATGTCAACACGATGGGGGCCAACGAGGTGGGAATCATGGCCGAGGTCGACACCTCAGCCCAACAAGACCCAGGGAGAGGCGCCCCGAGGTCGTAGAAGAGGGGTTGGTCCAGTCGTCGGTCCGGTCGATATCTGCTTCAGCTCCGCCTCCATAGGAGGAGACTACCCAGGTCGGCACGTCAGCACCTGGGTCTGAGGTCATCTCGCTACCGCCGCCAACTGCCCAAGGACAGGCTGGTGAAGGGTGGACCAAGGAGGTGGAGGAGGCCGTAAAGGGCTCCTCCCTTGAGGAAGAGCACCGCGCCTCCATAGGTGCGGCATTGCAAGGCTTCTGGTCCGCAGGGGCCGGCCTGTGCGAGGCCTTTCGAAAGCCTCATAATAAGCTTTGAGATATGCCCCTGCCCCTTTACCTGGTCTATTTACAGATTTATGAATTTGTCTGAAGACATGTCATCACATCGTTCTACACGGCTTAGTGAGTGAGTAGCCCCCGAGCCCAAAGTTGGTTTCAAGAAACCGGCATTGGGGTCGTATAATTTAATAGGAGCATGTAGTATAGCCCCCAGGTTGTTGCTTGATGCAATTGTCCTGGATCTTTAATAAGTTAGACTGTAGGCATTTCAATAAAGACCTCTATTGGCAGGTTTGGACCTTGGCTCTGGGCTCCGTCTCCGAGGAGATAGCGGAGGTGAACCGGAAGCTCAAGAGGACCTAGGAGGACCTCAACCTAATGAACCAGAGGTTCAAGCAGTCTCAAGGTGAGCCAGTTAAATGCTCTTTATACTTTGCAAAAAAGAGTTAATCGTATGCCTTGCAATATTAGAAACTAAGGTTGATTTGTTTGAATGACTCACAAGAGCTTGAGACGCTCAAGGACGAGCTCGATAAAGCTCGGTAAGAGGTGAAGCAACATGAGGCTGTGGTCGCAAAGGCGGAGGAGGCCCGAGCTACCGAGAAGGTGGTCGCGGACAAGGACCGCATGCGGGTCCTTGAGGTCGAGGAGACACTGAAGAGCATGTTCGAGGCATGTGACAAGCTTCAGGCGGGGGGGGGGGCAAAAAATGAAGGAGGAGCTCGAGAAGCTCCAGCATGCCCATTTCGACCCCAAGACCGCGTCTCGTGTAGACCACGAGGTGCTCCAGCAGCTAGAGTAGATCACCTCGGGTAAGAAGTACTTACTACGGTGTGTATTTGGTAGCGAAGGGTGCATCGAGCTCACGCAGTTGTGGCATTCTACAGAGGTCTTCGCAGATCCCCCGCAGAGCGTGGTGGACGCCATGGCACACTTCGACCAGTTGGTAGGCCATGAAGCAAAGAAGGTTTCCGGGGGCAATTCCCAGGGTCTCTGGAATCGCAACTGCTCAACAATCGAATGAAGCAGCTAGCCGAGCTACTCTGCATGGCGAGACCAGTGCTACAAGACCTTTGCGTCGCGCTGTGGCCTGCTAATGCCCTTCCGGGTAGCCTCTTCGGCCTCGTGATGTGCCTACACGGGGCTGTTGGTCTTGATAACCCACAAGTGTAGGGGATCGCAACAGTTTTCGATAAGTAAGAGTGTCGAACCCAACGAGGAGCTAAAGGTAGAATAAATATTTCCTCAAGTTCTATAGACCACCGATACAACTCTACGCATGATTGACGTTCGCTTTACCTAAAACAAGTATGAAACTAGAAGTAATTTGTAGGTGTGATAGGATAGGTTTGCAAGATAATAAAGAACGCGTAAATAAAAAGTAGGGGCTGTTTAGATAAAGAAGCAATAAAGTAAGTATTAGTAGAGAGATTTTTGTTACGAGAAAGTTATTTGTCCAAGGCAATCGATAACTAGACCGGTAATCACTATTGCAATTTTATTTGAGGGAGAGGCATAAGCTAACATACTTTCTCTACTTGGATCATATGCACTTATGATTGGAACTCTAGCAAGCAGTCCGCAACTACTAAAGATTCATTAAGGTAAAACCCAACCATAGCATTAAAGCATCAAGTCCCCTTTATCCCATACGCAACAATCCCCTTACTCGGGTTTAAGCTTCTGTCACTCTAGCAACCCACTATAAGCGAATCATCAACGTATTGCAACACCCTACAGCGGGAATCCCTCACGCTTGCGCGACATGGAGAGCACCATAGGACAGCACCAATAATAAAACATGCAACTCAAACCAATCACGATCATCAATTAACCCATATGACAAAACGGATCTACTCAAACATCATAAGATAGCCATACATCATTGGGAAATAATATATAGCGTTGAGCACCATGTTTAAGTAGAGATTACAGCGGGTAAGAGAGAGGTTACACCGCTGCATAGAGGGAGGAAGAGTTGGTGATGAAGGCGGTGAAGTTGTTGGTGAAGATCGCGGTGATGATGATGGCCCCCGGCAGCGCTCCGGCGCCACCGGAAGCAAGGGGGAGAGAGCCCCCCTTCTTCTTCTTCCTTGACCTCCTCCCTAGATGGGAGAAGGGTTTCCCCTCTGGTCCTTGGCTCCCATGGCTTGGGAGGGGCGAGAGCCCCTCTGAGATCGGATCTATCTCTCTATTTCTACGTTCTCAGATTCTACCCCTTCACCGTTTCCTTTATATCTGGAGATAAGTCCGATTGGGGTGAATCTTTCGCCCAGATTTTTCTCGTAAAATTAGCTTTCTTGCGGCAAAAGAAGAGCATCAGCTGCCTTATGGGTGGCCCACGAGAGTCCAGGGCGCGCCCAGGGGGGAGGGCGCGCCCCCCTATCTCGTGGCCACCCCGGACACCGTTTCGCGTTGATTCTTCCTCCGGAAAATCCCAAATATTCCAAAATAATTCTCCATCCATTTTTATCCCGTTTGGATTCCGTTTGATATTGGGTTTCTGCGAAACATAAAACATGCAACAGACAGGAACTGTCACTGGGCACCTGATCAATATGTTAGTCCCAAAAATAATATAAAAAGTTGCCAAAAGTATATGAAAGTTGTAGAATATTGGCATGGAACAATCAAAAATTATAGATACGACGGAGACGTATCAACATCCCCAAGCTTAATTCCTGCTCGTCCTCGAGTAGGTAAATAATAAAAAATATAATTTTTGATGTGGAATGCTACCTAGCATAATCTTGATCATAACTCTAATCATGGCATGAATATTAAGACACGAGTGATTCAAAGCAATAGTCTATCATTTGATATAAAAACAATAATACTTCAAGCATACCAACCAAGCAATTATGTCTTATCAAAATAACATAGCCAAAGAAAGCCCATTCCTACAAAATCATATAGTCTGGCTATGCTCCATCTTCATCACACAAAGCATTCAAATCATGCACAACCCCGATGACGAGCCGAGCAATTGGTTCATACTTTTTAACACGCTTCAGCTTTTTCAACTCTTACGCAGTACATGAGCGCAAGCCATGGACATAGCACTATGGTGGTATATGGTGGTGGTTGTGAGGACAAAAAGGGAGAAGATAGTCTCACATCAACTAGGCGTATCAACAGGCTATGGAGATGCCCATCAATAGATATCAATGTGAGTGAGTAGGGATTGCCATGCAACGGATGCACTAAGAGCTATAAGTGTATTAAAGCTCAAACTGGAAACTAATGTTGGGGAACGTAGTAATTTCAAAAAAATTCCTACGCACACGCAAGATCATGGTGATGGCATAGCAACGAGAGGGGAGAGTGTTGTCCACGTACCCTCGTAGACCGTAAGCGGAAGCGTTAGCACAACGCGGTTGATGTAGTCGTACGTCTTCACGATCTGACCGATCCAAGCACCGAACGTACGGCACCTCCGAGTTCAGCACACGTTCAGCTCGATGACGATCCCCGGGCTCCGATCCAGCAAAGCTTCGGGGATGAGTTCCATCAGCACGACGGCGTGGTGACGATGATGATGTTCTACCAGCGCAGGGCTTCGCCTAAACTCCGCGACGATATGACCGAGGTGGAATATGGTGGAGGGGGGCACCGCACACGGCTAAGGAATGATCTGTAGATCAACTTGTGTGTCCTAGGGTGCCCCCTGCCCCTGTATATAAAGGAGCAAGGGAGGGGGTGGTCGGCCTAGGAGGAGGCGCACCAAGGAGGAGTCCTACTCCCACCGGGAGTAGGATTCCCCCCCTTCCAAGTAGTAGGAGTAGGAGTCAAGGAAAGGGGGAAGAGGAGAGAAGGAAGGAGGGGGCGCAGCCCCTCCCCTAGTCCAATTCGGACTAGGCCTTGGGGGGGCGCCCAACCTCTCCTCTCTCTTTCCCCTAAAGCCCAATAAGGCCCATATACTCCCCGGCGAATTCCCGTAACTCTCCGGTACTCCGAAAAATACCCGAATCACTCGGAACCTTTCCAAACTCCAAATATAGTCGTCCAATATATCAATCTTTACGTCTCGACCATTTCGAGACTCCTCGTCATGTCCCTGATCTCATCCGGGACTCGGAACTCCTTCGGTACATCAAAACTCATAAACTCATAATATAACTGTCATCGTAACGTTAAGCGTGCGGACCCTACGGGTTCGAGAACTATGTAGACATGACCTAGAACTATTCTTGGTCAATAACCAATAGCGGAACCTGGATGCCCATATTTGCTCCTACATATTCTACGAAGATCTTTATCGGTCAAACCGCATAACAACATACTTTGTTCCCTTTGTCATCGGTATGTTACTTGCCCGAGATTCGATCGTCGGTATCCAAAACCTAGTTCAATCTCATTACTGGCAAGTCTCTTTACTCGTTACGTAATGCATCATTCCGTAACTAACTCATTAGCTACATTGCTTGCAAGGCTTATAGTGATGTGCATTACCGAGAGGGCCCAAAGATACCTCTCCGACAATCGGAGTGACAAAACCTAATCTCAAAATACGCCAACCCAACATGTACCTTTGGAGACATCTGTAGTACTCCTTTATAATCACCCAGTTACGTTGTGACGTTTGGTAGCACCCAAAGTGTTCCTCCGGCAAATGGGAGTTGCATAATCTCATAGTTATAGGAACATGTATAAGTCATGAAGAAAGCAATAGCAACATACTAAACGATCAAGTGCTAGGCTAACGAAATGGGTCAAGTCAATCACATCATTCTTCTAATGATGTGATCCCATTAATCAAATGACAACTCTTTTGTCCATGGCTAGGAAACATAATCATCTTTGATAAACGAACTAGTCAAGTAGAGGCATACTAGTGACACTATGTTTGTCTATGTATTCACACATGTATTATGTTTCCGGTAAATACAATTCTAGCATGAATAATAAACATTTATCATGATATACGCAAATAAATAATAACTTTATTATTGCCTCTAGGGCATATTTCCTTCAGTCTCCCACTTGCACTAGAGTCAATAATCTAGTTCACATCATCATGTGATTTAACACCAATATTCATATCTGTATATGATTAACACCCATAGCCCATAATTCACATCGTCATGTGACCAACACCCAAAGGGTTTACTAGAGTCAACAATCTAGTTCACATTGCTATGTGATTACCACCCAAAGAGTACTAAGGTATGATCATGTTTTGCTCGTGAGAGAAGCTTAGTCAACGGGTCTGTCACATTCAGAGTCGTATGTATTTTGCAAATATTCTATGTCCACAATGCTCTGCACGGAGCTACTCTAGCTAATTGCTCCCACTTTCAATATGTATCCAGATTGAGACTTAGAATCATCTGGACTGGTGTAAAAGCTTGCATCGTTGTAACTTTTTACGACGGGCTCTTTTATCACCTCCATAATCGAGAAACATGTCCTTAGTCCTCACTAAGGATATTCTTGACCGCTATCCAGTGATCTACTCTTAGATCAAAATTGTATTCCTTTGTCAAACTCAGAGCAAGGTATACAATAGGTCTGGTTCACAGCATAGCATACTTTATAGAACCTATGACTGAGGCATAGGGAATGACTTTTCATTCTCTTTCTATTTTCTGCCATGGTCGGGTCTTGAGTCTTACTCAACTTCACACCTTTGCATCACAGGCAAGAACTCCTTCTTTGACTGTTCCATTTTGAACTATTTCAAAAATTTATCACGGTATGTACTCATTGAAAATCTTATCAAGCGTCTTGATCTATCTCAATAGATCTTGATGCTCAATATGTAAGTAGCTTTACTGAGGTCTTTCTTTTAAAGAACTCCTTTCAAACACTCCTTTATGCTTTGCAGAATAATTCTACATTATTTCCGATCAACAATATGTCATTGACATATACTTATCAGAAATGTTGTAGTGCTCCCACTCACTTTCTTGTAAATACAGGCTTCACCGTAAGTCTGTACAAAACTATATGCTTTGATCAGCTTATCAAAGCGTATATTCCAACTCTGAGATGCTTGCACCAGTCCATAGATGGATCGCTGGAGCTTGCACATTTTGTTAGTACCTTTAGGATTGACAAAACCTTCTGGTTGCATCATATACAACTCTTCTTTAAGAAAACCATTAAGGAATGCAGTTTTGACATCCATTTGCCAGATTTCATAAAATGTGGCAATTGCTAACATGATTCGGACAGACTTAAGCATCACTACAGTTGAGAAAATCTCATTGTAGTCAACACCTTGAACTTTGTCAAAAAAAACCTTTTTTGCGACAAGTCGAGCTTTGTAGATAGTAACACTACTATCAACGTCCGTCTTCCTCTTGAAGATCCATTTATTTCTTATGGTTTGCCGATCATCGGGCAAGTCCACCAAAGTCCACACTTTGTTCTTATACATGGATCCCATCTCAGATTTCATGGCCTCTAGCCATTTTGCGGAATCCGGGCTCATCATCGCTTCCTCATAGTTCGTAGGTTCATCATGGTCAAGTAACATGACTTCCAGAATAGGATTGCCGTATCACTCTGGTGTGGATCTTACTCTGGAAGACCTACGAGGTTTTGTAGTAACTTGATCTGAAGTTTCATGATCATCATCATTAGCTTCCTCACTAATTGGTGTATGAATCACTGGAACTGATTTCAGTGATGAACTACTTTCCAATTTGGGAGAAGGTACAAATTACCTTATCAAGCTCTACTTTCCTCCCACTCACTTCTTTCGAGAGAAACTTCTTCTCTAGAAAGGATCCATTTTTAGCAACGAATATCTTGCCTTTGGATCTGTGATAGAAGGTGTACCCAACAATTTCCTTTGGGTATCCTATGAAGACGCACTTCTCCGATTTGGGTTTGAGCTTATCAGGATGAAACTTTTTCACATAAGCATCGCAGCCCCAAACTTTAAGAAACGACAACTTGGGTTTCTTGCTAAACCACAGTTCATATGGTGTTGTCTCAACGGATTTAGATGGTGCCCTTTTAACGTGAATGTAGCTGTCTCTAATGCATAACCCCAAAATAATAGTGGTAAATCAGTAAGAGACATCATAGATCGCACCATATCAATAAAGTGCGGTTACGACGTTCAGACACACCATAATGTTGTGGTGTTCCAGGTGGCGTGAGCTGTGAAACTATTCCACATTGTTTTAATTGAAGACCAAACTCGTAACTCAAATATTCGTCTCTGCGATCAGATCGCAGAAACTTTATTTTCTTGTTACGATGATTTTTTCACTTCACTCTAAAATTCTTTGAACATTTCAACTATTTTAGACTTATGTTTCATCAAGTAGATATACCCATATCTGCTCAAATCATCTTGTGAAGGTCAGAAAATAACGATACTTGCCACGAGCATCAACACTCATTGGATCGCATACATCGGTATGTATTATTTCCAATAAGTCCGTAGCTTGTTCAATTGTTCCAGAGAACGGAGTTTTAGTCATCTTGCCCAAAAGGCACGGTTCGCAAGCATCAAATGATTCATAACCAAGTGATTCCAAAAATCCATCTTTATGGAGTTTCTTCATGCGCTTTACACCGATATGACCCAAACGGCAGTGCCACAAATAAGTTGCCCTATCATTATTAACTTTGCATATTTTGGCATCAATATTATGAATATGTGTATCACTACGATCGAGATCCAACAAACTATTTTCATTGGGTGTATAACCACCGAAGGTCTTATTCATGTAAACAGAATAACAATTATTCTTTAACTTCAAATGAATAATCGTATCGCAACAAACATAATCAAATCATATTCATGCTCAAAGCAAACGCTAAATAACATTTATTTAGGTTTAACACTAATCTCGAAAATATAGGGAGTGTGTGATGATGATCATATCAATCTTGGAACTATTTCCAACACTCATCGTCACTTCCCCTCAACTAGTCTCTGTTTATTATGTAACTCCTATTTCGATTTACTAATTTTAGCAACCGAACAAGTATCAAATACTCAGGGGCTACTATAAACACTAGTAAGGCACACATCAAGCACCTGTATATCAAATACACCCTTGTTCACTTTGCCATCCTTCTTATCCACCAAATATTTAGGGCATTTCCGCTTTCAGTGACTATTTCCTTTGCAGTGTAAGCACTCAGTTTTAGGCTTTGGTCCAGCTTTGGTCTTCTTCACGGGAGTGGCAACTTGTTTGCCATTCTACTTGAAGTTTCCCTTTCTTTCCCTTTTCCCTTTTCTTGAAACTAGTGGTCTTGTCAATCATCAACACTTGATGCTCTTTCTTGATTTCTACCTTCGTCGATTTCAACGTCACGAAGAGCTCGGGAATCGTTTCCGTCATCCCTTGCATACTATAGTTCATCACGAAGTTCTAGTAACTCAGTGATGGTGACTAGAGAATTCTGTCAATCACTATCTTATCTGGAAGATTAACTCCCAATTGATTCAAGTGATTGAAGTACCCATACAATCTGAGCACATGCTCACTAGTTGAGCGATTCTCCTCCATCTTTTAGCTATAGAACTTGTTGGAGACTTCATATCTCTCAACTCGGGTATTTGCTTGAAATATTAACTTCAATTCCTGGAACATCTTATATGGTCCATGACGTTCAAAACATCTTTGAAGTCCCGATTCTAAAGCCGTTAAGCATGGTGCACTAAACTATCAAGTAGTCATCATATTGAGCTAGCCAAACGTTCATAACGTCTGCATCTGCTCCTGCAATAGGTTTGTCACCTAGCGGTGCATCAAGGACATAATTCTTCTGTGCAGCAATGAGGATAAACCTCATATCATGGATCCAATCCGCATCATTGCTACTAACATCTTTCAACACAGTTTTCTCTAGGAACATATCAAAGTAAACATATGAGAGTAACAACACGAGCTATTGATCTATAACATAATTTGCAAAATACTACCAGGACTAAGTTCATGATAAATTAAAGTTCAATTAATCATATTACTAAAGAACTCCCACTTAGATAGACATCCCTCTAATCTTCTAAGTGACTACGTGATCCATATCAACTACACCATGTCCGATCGTCACGTGAGATGGAGTAGTTTCAATGGTGAACATCACTATGTTGATCATATCTACTATATGATCCACGTTCGACCTTTCGGTCTCCGTGTTTTGAGGCCATATCTGTATATGCTAGGCTCGTCAAGTTTAACCTGAGTACTCCGAGTGTGCAACTGTTTTGCACCCGTTGTATTTGAACGTAGAGCCTATCACACCCGATCATCACGTGGTGTCTCAGCACGAAGAACTTTAGCAACGGTGCATACTCAAGGAGAACACTTCTTGATAATTTAGTGAGAGATCATCTTAAAATGCTACCGTCAATCAAAGCAAGATAAGATGCATAAAGGATAAACATCACATGCAATCAATATAAGTGATATGATATGGCCATCATCATCTTGTGCTTGTGATCTCCATCTTCGAAGCACCGTCGTGATCACCATCGTCACCAGCGCGACACCTTGATCTCCATCGTAGCATCGTTGTCGTTACGCCATCTATTGCTTCTACGACTATCGCTACCGCTTAGTGATAAAGTAAAGCAATTACAGGGCGTTTGCATTTCATACAATAAAGCGACAACCATATGGCTCCTGCCAGTTGCCGATAACTTTGGTTACAAAACATGATCATCTCATACAATAAAATATAGCATCACGTCTTGACCATATCACATCACAACATGCCCTGCAAAAACAAGTTAGACGTCCTCTACTTTGTTGTTGCAAATTTTACGTGGCTGCTATGGGCTTAGCAAGAACCGTTCTTACCTACGCATCAAAACCACAACGATAGTTCGTTAAGTTAGTGCTGTTTTAACCTTTGCAAGGACCGGGCGTAGCCACACTCGATTCAGCTAAAGTGAGAGAGACAGACACGCGCTAGCCACCTTTAAGCACGAGTGCTCGTAACGGTGAAACCAGTCTCGCGTAAGCGTACGCGTAATGTCGGTCTGGGCCGCTTCATCTCACAATACCACCGAACCAAAGTATGACATGCTGGTAAGCAGTATGACTTGTATCGCCCACAACTCACTTGTGTTCTACTCGTGCATATGACATCTACGCATAAAACCAGGCTCGGATGCCACTGTTGGGGAACGTAGTAATTTCAAAAAAACTCCTACGCACATGCAAGATCATGGTGATGGCATAGCAACGAGAGGGGAGAGTGTTGTCCACGTACCCTCGTAGACCGTAAGCGGAAGCGTTAGCACAACGCGGTTGATGTAGTCGTACGTCTTCATGATCCGACCGATCCAAGCACCGGACGTACGGCACCTCCGAGTTCAGCACACGTTCAGCTCGATGACGATCCCCGGGCTCCGATCCAGCAAAGCTTCGGGGATGAGTTCCGTCAGCACGACGGCGTGGTGACGATGATGATGTTCTACCGGCGCAGGGCTTCGCCTAAACTCCGCGACGATATGACCGAGGTGAAATACGGTGGAGGGGGCACCGCACACGGCTAAGGAACGATCCGTAGATCAACTTGTGTGTCCTAGGGTGCCCCCTGCCCCCGTATATAAAGGAGCAAGGGAGGGGGTGGCTGGCCTAGGAGGAGGCGCACCAAGGAGGAGTCCTACTCCCACCGGGAGTAGGATTCCCCCCTTCCAAGTAGTAGGAGTAGGAGTCAAGGAAAGGGGGAAGAGGAGAGAAGGAAGGAGGGGGCGCAGCCCCTCCCCCTAGTCCAATTCGGACTAGGCCTTGGGGGGGCGCCCAACCTCTCCTCTCTCTTTCCCCTAAAGCCCAATAAGGCCCATATACTCCGCGGCGAATTCCCGTAACTCTCCGGTACTCCGAAAAATACCCGAATCACTCGGAACCTTTCCGAACTCTGAATATAGTCGTCCAATATATCGATCTTTATGTCTTGACCATTTCAAGACTCCTCGTCATGTCCCCGATCTCATTCGGGACTCCGAACTCCTTCGGTACATCAAAACTCATAAACTCATAATGTAACTGTCATCGTAACGTTAAGCGTGCGGACCCTACGGGTTCGAGAACTATGTAGACATGACCTAGAACTATTCTTGGTCAATAACCAATAGCGGAACCTGGATGCCCATATTGGCTCCGACATATTCTACGAAGATCTTTATCGGCCAAACCGCATAACAACATACTTTGTTCCCTTTGTCATCGGTATGTTACTTGCCCGAGATTCGATCGTCGGTATCCAATACCTAGTTCAATCTCGTTACCGGCAAGTCTCTTTACTCGTTAGGTAATGCATCATTCCGTAACTAACTCATTAGCTACATTGCTTGCAAGGCTTATATTGATGTGCATTACCGAGAGGGCCTAGAGATACCTCTCCGACAATCGGAGTGACAAAACCTAATCTCGAAATACGCCAACCCAACATGTACCTTTGGAGACACCTATAGTACTCCTTTATAATCACCCAGTTACGTTGTGACGTTTGGTAGCACCCAAAGTGTTCCTCCGGCAAACGGGAGTTGCATAATCTCATAGTTACAGGAACATGTATAAGTCATGAAGAAAGCAATAGCAACATACTAAACGATCAAGTGCTAGGCTAACGAAATGGGTCAAGTCAATCACATCATTCTTCTAATGATGTGATCCCATTAATCAAATGACAACTCTTTTGTCCATGGCTAGGAAACATAACCATCTTTGATAAACGAGCTAGTCAAGTAGAGGCATACTAGTGACACTATGTTTGTCTATGTATTCACACATGTATTATGTTTCCAGTAAATACAATTCTAGCATGAATAATAAACATTTATCATGATATAAGGAAATAAATAATAACTTTATTATTGCCTCTAGGGCATATTTCCTTCAACTAAGTGGGTGTGCATCCAACTTGCTTGCTCATGAAGACCTCGGGCATTTGAGGAAGCCCATCATCGGAATATACAAGCCAAGTTCTATAATGAAAATTCCCACTAGTATATGAAAGTGAAAGCATAGGAGGCTCTCTCTATGAAGAACATGGTGCTACTCTGAAGCACAAGTGTGGTAAAAGGATAGTAACATTGCCCCTTCTCTCTTTTTCTCTCATTTTTTTCTTTTTCTTTTTCATTTTTTCTTTCTCTTTTCTTTTTGGTGGGCTTCTTGGCCTCTTTTTTTTATTTGGGCTTCTTTGGCCTCTTTTATTTTTCATAAAGTCCGGAGTCTCATCCCGACTTGTGGGGGAATCATAGTCTCCTTCATCCTTTCCTTACTGGGGCAATGCTCTAATAATGATGACCATCACACTTTTATTTACTTACAACTCAATATCTAGAACAAAGATATGACTCTATATGAATGCTTCCGACGGTGTACCGGGATGTGCAATGATCTAGCATAGCAATGACATGAAAAAAACGGACAAGCCATGAAAACATCATGCTAGCTATCTTACGATCATGCAAAGCAATATGACAATGAATTCTCAAGTCATGTATATGATGATGATGGAAGTTGCATGGCAATATATCTCAGAATGGCTATGGAAATGCCATGATAGGTAGGTATGGTGGCTGTTTTGAGGAAGATATAAGGAGGCTTATGTGTGATAGAGCGTATCATATCATGGGGTTTGGATGCACCGGCGAAGTTTGCACCAACTCTTGAGGTGAGAAAGGGCAATGCACAGTACCGAAGAGGCTAGCAATGATGGAGGGATGATTGTGTGTATATCCATGGACTCACATTAGTCATAAAGAACTCATATACTTATTGCAAAAGTCTACTTAGCCCTCGAAGCAAAGTACTACTACGCATGCCCCTGGGGGGATAGATTGGTAGGAAAAGACCATCGCTCGTCCCCGACTGCCACTCATAAGGAAGACAATCAAAAAACACTTCATGCTCCAACTTCGTTACATAACGGTTCACCATACGTGCATGCTACGGGACTTGCAAACCTCAACACAAGTATTTCTCAATTTCACAATTACTCAACTAGCATGACTCTAATATCACCACCTTTATATCGCAAAACTATCGCAAGGAATCAAACATATCATATTCAGCGATCTTACAAGTTTTATGTAGGATTTTATGACTAACCATGTGAATGACCAATTCATGTCATCTCTGTAAATAGATATAAGTGAAGCAAGAGAGTTTAATTCTTTCTACAAATATATGCCCACGCTCTAACAATTATAAGTGAAGAAAAAGAGCATTCTATAAATGGCGGTTTTCTATGTGAAGAGAAACAGGCAATCCAAACTTCAAATGATATAAGTGAAGCACATGAAGCATTCTATAAAGCCATACTCAAAAGATTTAAGTGAAGTGCAATGAGCATTCTATAAATCAACCAAGGACTATCTCATACCAGCATGGTGCATAAAAGAAAAGTGAAAAATAAATGCAAAATACGCTCCAAGACTTGCACATAATGCATGAACGAAACGAATTCGAAAACATACCGATACTTGTTGAAGAAAGAGGGGATGCCTTCCGGGTCATCCCCAAGCTTAGACGCTTGAGTCTCCTTGAATATTTACTTGGGGTGCCTCGGGCATCCCCAAGCTTGAGCTCTTGCCTCTCTTCCTTTTCCTCATATCGAGACATCCTCGATTAGACACTACATCCACACAAAACTTCAACAGAAAACTCGGTAAGATCCGTTAGTATAATAAAGCAAATCACCACTCTAAGTACTATTGCAAAGCAATTCATATTTTGTTTTTGCATTGTGTCTACTTTAATATAACTTTTCCATGGCTTAATCCACTAATATAAAATGATAGATTCATCAAAACAAGCAAACTATGCATCAAAAACAGAATCTGTCAAAAACAGAACAGTCTGTAGCAATATGAACATCAACCATACTTCTGGTACCCCAAAACTTCTACCAAAATTAGGAAAAATAAAAAAGTTGTATAGAAAGACAGTGCAAAAGGAATCAGAACCATTTGACGTTCCAGTTAAAAATGTAAAATCGAGCACTACAGCCAAAGTTTCTGTCCTGCACCGTACAAACCAACAAGCATTGTAAACATCCTAAAGGCAAACCTTGGCACATTATTTTTATAATATAATGGAATTGTACAAGGGGATAATTATTTCTGTTGAAAAGTTTCTGTAATCAAGATTCACAAAGTTTCCGTGAGCATGAACAAAGTTCAAGGCTAGCTCCCACTTCAACAATGCTCGTCTTTCTCACTTTCACTTTCCTTTTTGAAAAATTTTTAGGTTCCCCTCTTTATTTTATTTTGTTTTAAAACTATATAAAAGCACTCAACAGAAATAAATGACTCTCTAAAACTTCCGGGTTGTCTCCCTGGCAGCGCTTTCTTTAAAGCCATTAAGCTAGCCATATAGTGCTCAAGTAATGAATCCACCCGGATCCCAAGGTATATCAAAGCCAATTTTAATTAACAATGATTTGTAATTTAGTAGTGAGCACAAAGTAACATATATCATGAAACAACGAAGTCTAACTCTCTTTCTATGCATCGGCATGTCATAAAAGAACAATTCATGCACACCAAGTAAAGGCCAAGGCATAGTATAAGCAGTTTCTTGCAATTCTATCGTGTTGGAAACATAAATAGGCGGAGATGTAGTTCCTATCTCATAATAATTGCAAGTAGGAGCAGCAAGCACATGCATATTATATTCATCAAAATCATCATGTGCAACGGTAAAAGGCAACCCATCAATATAATCCTGAATAAGCACAAACTTCTCCGATATAGTGTAGTCGGGAGAATTCAAATAAATAATAGGACTATCATGCGTGGGTGCTATAGTTCATGCTTAACATAAGGAACTATAGCAAGTCTCCATAAGCATAATTCATATTGGCATCTTGGCCACAAGCATAGCAAGCATCATCAAAAAGGGATATTTCAAGATAATCAACGGGATCATAACAATCATCATAGCAATCATCCTTCGGTAAGCACGAAGGGGAATTAAATAATGTATGAGTTGGAGGGTTACTCTCATTAGAAGGTGGGCACGGGTAGCTAATCCGCCCTTCCTCCTTTTGTTCTTCGCTCTCCTCATCATCTTTTTCATCCAATGAGCTCATTGTTTCATCAATTTCTTCTTCCATAGCTTCCTGCAAAATATTAGTCTCTTCTTGGACAGCGGAGAAGTCCTCAATGTATGGTTTAACATAGGCATTAGAAGCATAATTATCATAACAATATTGAAATATGGCAAAATTTTCAGATTTGTAAAGAGTAGCATCATACTTTCAATCAAAGAGGCAATCTCATAAGCACCTTTAAAAGCAACAAATTCTTCAATTTGTTGAACATCATAGTAATTGTAAACACCCTTAGCATACGAAGATACGATTCCATTATCACTAAACAAGCATTGATAGGGTAGGTGTTTCTTAGGGTCTTCAGAACAACAAGTAAACTCATATATTTCACATAAATTCCAAGCATAGCATTGCAAACGTTGAATTTGATCCCATAATAGTTTCCCTTTTTCAGATATACGGTGTCGCACAAAACAAGCATGCTCATCTAAATATTTGCCCTCAACTAAACTAGTGGGGGTTTCAGCACGAGCACAAAGGGATCGAAGATTATCCAAGTAAAAAGCTTCAGGAGTGTGATAGATTTTGAGTGGTTCTTCAACCACTGGTTCAGTAGGTACAACTAATTTTTTTGGTATTTTGCGTTTCCTACCCATAACTAAAGATAGAAAACAACTAAGAACAGCAAATAAAAATTACTTAGTGATAAAGCAAACAAGCACACACGAGAATATTCACCCCACGCTATGACTCCCCAGCAACGACGCCAGAAAAAGGTCTTGATAACCCACAAGTGTAGGGGATCGCAACAGTTTTCGATAAGTAAGAGTGTCGAACCCAACGAGGAGCTAAAGATAGAATAAATATTCCCTCAAGTTCTATCGACCACCGATACAACTCTACGCACGCTTGACGTTCACTTTACCTAGAACAAGTATGAAACTAGAAGTACTTTGTAGGTGTGATAGGATAGGTTTGCAATATAATAAAGAACGCGTAAATAAAAAGTAGGGGCTGTTTAGATAAAGAAGCAATAAATTAAGTATTAGTAGAGAGCTTTTTGTTACGAGAAAGTTATTTGTCCAAGGCAATCAATAACTAGACCGGTAATCACTATTGCAATTTTATTTGAGGGAGAGGCATAAGCTAACATACTTTCTCTACTTGGATCATATGCACTTATGATTGGAACTCTAGCAAGCAGTCCGCAACTACTAAAGATTCATTAAGGTAAAATCCAACCATAGCATTAAAGCATCAAGTCCCCTTTATCCCATACGCAACAATCCCCTTACTCGGGTTTAAGCTTCTGTCACTCTAGCAACTCACTATAAGCGAATCATGAACGTATTGCAACACCCTACAGCGGGAATCCCTCACGCTTGTGCGACATGGAGAGCACCATAGGACAGCACCAATAATAAAACATGCAACTCAAACCAATCACGATCATCAATTAACCCATAGGACAAAACGGATCTACTCAAACATCATAAGGTAGCCATACATCATTGGGAAATAATATATAGTGTTGAGCACCATGTTTAAGTAGAGATTACAGCAGGTAAGAGAGAGGTTACACCGCTGCATAGAGGGAGGAAGAGTTGGTGATGAAGGCGGTGAAGTTGTTGGTGAAGATCGCGGTGATGATGATGGCCCCCGGCAGCGCTCCGGCGCCACCGGAAGCAAGGGGGAGAGAGCCCCCCTTCTTCTTCTTCTTCCTTGACCTCCTCCCTAGATGGGAGAAGGGTTTCCCCTCTGGTCCTTGGCTCCCATGGCTTGGGAGGGGCGAGAGCCCCTCCGAGATTGGATCTATCTCTCTGTTTCTGCGTTCTCAGATTTTACCCCTTCACCGTTTCCTTTATATCTGGAGATCCGCAACTCCGATTGGGGTAAATCTTTCGCCCAGATTTTTCTCGTAAAATTAGCTTTCTTGCGGCAAAAGAAGAGCGTCAACCGCCTTACGGGTGGCCCACAAGAGTCTAGGGCGCGCCCAGGGGGGCGTGCCTCCTGTCTCGTGGCCACCCCGGACACCGTTTCGTGTTGATTCTTCCTCCGGAAAATCCCAAATATTCCAAAATAAGTCTCCGTCCGTTTTTATCCCGTTTGGATTCCGTTTGATATTGGGTTTCTGCGAAACATAAAACATGCAACAGACAGGAACTGGCACTGGGCACTGGATCAATATGTTAGTCCCAAAAATAATATAAAAAGTTGCCAAAAGTATATGAAAGTTGTAGAATATTGGCATGGAACAATCAAAAATTATAGATACGACGGAGATGTTCAATTGCGCGTGCTGATAACTGGAGGAGGTATGCATGCGTTCAAGGAGCACGGAGGGCATACGCCTGCGTGAAGACACACTGGCGCAAGGTCGATGTCGTGACGGTGGCCATGGGTCCGCTTGCATACAAGCCCCGCACCGCGAATCAGTTCTATCCCGAGGTGGAGGAGGGAGCTCGGATGACCGAAGAGGCGTGTCCAAAAGACACGTTATATTATTAGATAGTACTTTGGAATGCTGAAGTTTGTGAAATGTGTAAAACATTATCTTTTGCTTGAATAACTATGGCTTTAAATTCCATGTGCGCTTTTCAATTATTGTACCTCCTGGGTGACATTTTTAAACTGAAAGTGGCCACTCACCGGCTTCAGCCCCAGTTCAGAGTCTACAAAGGGTGTTCCAAGATGCAGGTTTGACCCTTCGCCGACGTCTCAGTGTCCGAAGGCGGTTTTTCTGCTTACAGAAATGAGGCAATCAGACAAGAGTGGCTTGAGAACTTTCAAGTAGTCCTAGGAGTTTGACTGTGGGGACTGATGACCAGCACCCAGTATGGGAGTGGTCGGCCTAATAGGCCGAGGTCTAGTCCATGGCACACTTCGGATAGAAATGAAAGCCCTTCGTTTGACATGGGTGATATCTGTCATCACATCGCTTTACGTGGTCTGCGGATGGCCGACCAGTTTATGCCAACCTAGATGGTCAGTTTTTGGCTTTCTCCATTGAGGCGCTCTACCAAATGACCTGGCGGCACTATCGCAGTGGTTCTCCCATTACGCCCTTATTAGCCGAATTCATCAGAAACGTAAGGGGTACACATAGGAGCCGGGCAACCAACTATTGGCCAAAATCTAGGTTCGAAACTAATGCATATAAAGCCAAAATCCATGACGCCGAATACTTCAGACTTGCAATACAATTGTACCTTTTTTAGGAGACCTCTTTTTAGCACAAGGGTCGTGCTTATAAAGAAATGTGATAAGGACCTTTAGAGGGAACAATTTTCTTTATTTCATAATTTCAATCCTTTACATGCCTAGCTGTGTTAAGTGGGACTGGAAGAATACAACGTAAAAAACAAAAAGGAAGAAGGAAGAAACATGGCGGATATATGTCTTCGGATTTTTTGGAACCCGGGCAGCTTCCCGCCGCACGTCAACACTTCCAAGTTGTTAACCAGCTTGTCACCATTAACGGTGGGGACTTATGGAGGTTGATGCCCTTCCAGCCCTTTATACGCTCCAAGCGTTTGATTGGCCGAGCTCCTTGAAGGAGGCATTGCTGAAGTCTGCTCCGTGGTTGAAGCCACGTAGTCATGTTTGGTCACTTCTTTGACAGAGACTTACCTATGTGATGGCTTGACGCCACGTCGTTGCTTGGTCGAACTGTTCTGACGTTTTAGTATATTTTCAGCTCCGTAGCAACCCAAGGAATCTTGAGTGCGAAATTATGCACTCTGGGGACGTAGTGTCCTATCCAGAGAGGGCACGCTAGGAGCCCGTACCCCTATTTGGGGTGCGGAGGTATGTGGACGAGGTTGATGTGCGCGGCCTGGGTGCACTTTGAAGAGCTAGCGGTGCGTTTATTACTAATGGCTGCCTCCTCGGACGCCTATACCTCGGCCATGAAAGCTGCGGTCTGCTCCTCCGTCCGGAGTGAGTGCTCGATGTTACCATTAATTGTTATGACACTGTTGGGTCCTGGCATTTTGAGCTTGAGATAGGTGTAATGCAGCATAAGCATAAATTTTTATTACTCTCTACATAGGCAAAACTCTTCTCATTCGGAGTAGTGAGAGTATCATAAGAAACTCGAATACTATAAATTGTTTCCACACTAAAAGAGTGATGTTCAAAAAAAGGGTAATCATAATCATGATAAGTTTTAAAAATATAATCATCACTTCTTTTTATAGCATAAGTATCATCACAATAATCATCATAAGTAGCAACTTTGTTCTCATCATAATCAATTGAAACCTCTTCCAAGATAGTGGAATCATTACTAAATAAATTCATGACCTCTCCAAATCCACTTTCATAATTATCACAATAAAATTCAACATCCTCCAAAATAGTGGGATCATTACTTCCTAAAGTTGACACTCTTCCAAACCCACTTTCATCAATATAATCATCATAAGTAGGAGGCATGCTATCCTCATAATAAATTTGCATATCAAAACTTGGGGGACTAAAAATATCATCTTCATAAAACATAGCTTCTCCAAGCTTGGGCCAGACATTAATTGCAGCAAACAAATTCTCAAACATGTCATTCTCATTAAACATAGCATCCCCAATCTTGGGCCTTTTCATATCATAAGCATAATCACTCTCATCATTAATAGTATGGATAGCACCAATAGTATAGCAATTATTATCATCACAATGAGTAATAGGAGCAACATCATTTGGGAGGGATACCTTTTTACCTTTGCTTCTCCGTCTTTTCTTTTTCTTCTTCACATCATGTGTGGGTTTAATCCTTTTTCTGGAGCTCCTTATTAATGAGATTAGTTGAATAGAAAGCTCCTCCTTGTTACCTGATTCATCATAAGAAAGAATAGGAGGAAATTGGGAAATCTCTTCCCTTTCATTAGTATTCTCTTCATCTTCTATTTGTTTTCTTGTCTTTATGTAACTGGCAATATAAGGATTTTCAATGCAATTTACCGCACAATACATATAAATTTCCTCTAGATCAATATCAAGGAATTTCTCAAGGTTATATTCTAGAATATGCTTAGTTATACGTTTCATTTCTTCATAACCCAAAAGCAAACTAAGTTCATTATGATGTGCAAGGGAAATCATGTCATCGCAATTTTTGGACACGATTCGATCATGAAACAATTTGCATTGGAGATTTAAATGACCACGTTCATTGCAAAGTTCACAAGTACGGCTAAGAAAATTTAAATTTTCAGCACAAACATCTAGCCTCTCTTGCAACCATTTAGTTTCTAAATACTTATGCCTCTTGCAAAATCTATCTTCCCTATTTGGTGTATACTTGCAAACTCTATGCACCCCACAAAAGTTGACATGCTTATAAGAGACATTTTCATCATGACTAGTGCAATCATCATTAGTACTATGGATATTCAAAGAGTTCATTCTAATAACATTGCAACCATGCTCATCATTCAAATATTTAGTGCCAAACATTTTAATGCATTCTTCTTCTAACACTTTGGCACAATTTCCAGAATCCTTATTTTTATGAAAGATATTAAAAAGATGAAGCATATGAGGCACCCTCAATTCCATTTTTAGTTTTCTTTTATAGACTAAACTAGTGATAAAACAAGAAACAAAAAGATTTGATTGCAAGATCTAAAGATATACCTTCAAGCACTAACCTCCCCGGCAATGGCGCCAGAAAAGAGCTTAGTTGATGGGGTGTTAGTGCCGCTTACCTAGCCTCCCCGGCAATGGCGCTAGAAAAGAGCTTGATGTCTACTACGCAACCTTCTTCTTGTAGACGTTGTTGGGCCTCCAAATGCAGAGGTTTGTAGGACAGTAGCAAATTTCCCTCAAGTGGATGACCTAAGGTTATCAATCCGTGGGATGCGTAGGATGAAGATGGTCTATCTCAAACTACCCTGCAACCAAATAACAAAGAGTCTCTTGTGTCCCCAACACACCCAATACAATGGTAAATTGTATAGGTGCACTAGTTCGGCAAAGATATGGTGATACAAGTGCAATATGGATGGTAGATATAGATTTTTATAATCTGAAATTATAAAAACAGCAAGGTAGCAAGTAACAAAAGTGAGCGAAAACGGTATTGCAATGCTTCGAAACAAGGCCTAGGGTTCATACTTTCACTAGTGCAAGTTCTCTCAACAATAATAACATAACTGGATCATATAACTATCCCTCAACATGCAACAAAGAGTCACTCCAAAGTCACTAATAGTGGAGAACAAACGAAGAGATTATTGTAGGGTACGAAACCACCTCAAAGTTATTCTTTCCGATCAATCCATTGGGCTATTCCTATAAGTGTCACAAACAGCCCTAGAGTTTGTAGTAAAATAACACATTAAGACACAAATCAACCAAAACACTAATGTCACCTAGATACTCCAATGTCACCTCAAGTATCCGCGGGTATGATTATAAGATATGCATCACACAATCTCAGATTCATCTATTCAAACCAACACAAAGAACTTCGAAGAGTGCCCCAAAGTTTCTACTGGAGAGTCAAGACGAAAACGTGTGCCAACCCCTATGCATAAGTTCACAAGGTCACTGAACCCGCAAGTTGATCACAAAAACATACATCAAGTAGATCACATGAATATCCCATTGTCACCATAGATAAGCACATGCAAGACATACATCAAGTGTTCTCAAATCCTTAAAGACTCAATCCGATAAGATAACTTCAAAGGGAAAACTCAATCCATTACAATAAGCTAGAGGGGAGAAACATCATATGATCCAACTATAATAGAAAAGCTCACGGTACATCAAGATTGTGCCAAATCAAGAACAAGAGAGAGAGAGAGAGATCAAACACATAGCTACTGGTACATACCCTCAGCCCCGAGGGTGAACTACTCGTCATGGAGAGCGTCGGGGTGATGAAGATGGCCACCAGTGATGGATTCCCCCTCCGGCAGGGTGCCGGAACAGGGTCCCGATTGGGTTTTGGTGGCTACAGAGGCTTGCGGCAGTGGAACTCCTAATCTAGGTTTCTTTTCGGGGGTTTCTGTATTTATAGGAATTTTTAGCGTCGGTCCCATGTTAGGGGGGTCTCCGAGTCGTCCACGAGGCAGGGGGCACGCCCAGGGGGTAGGGCGCGCCCTCTACCCTCGTGGACGGCTCAGGACTCTTCTGGCCCAACTCTTTTACTCCAGGGGCTTCTTTTGGTCCATAAAAATCGTCAAAAATTGGCACGTCAATTGGACTCCGTTTGGTATTCCGTTTCTATAAAACTCAAAAACAAGGAAAAAAATAGAAACTGGCACTGGGCTCTAGGTTAATATGTTAGTCCCAAAAATCATATAAAATAGCATATAAAACATCCAAGATGGATAATATAATAGCATGGAACAATAAAAAATTATAGATATGTTGGAGGCGTATTAGCTTATAATATAAGGCTTGTATTATTTTAATTTGTGTATAGAGTTGTGTCGTGATATCTTCCCGTGAGTCCCTGATCTTGATCGTACACATTTGCATGTATGATTAGTGTACGATTGAATCGGGGGCGTCACGTATGACCCCACTTCTTTCAAGGGAACACAAGCTCAAGATGCTCTTCCACCACAAGACCACAAGCTAAAAGGCAAGGACAAGCTTCAAGAAGAGATTGATTCATTTGAAGAAGCTCCCAAGGGCTTGGTCAAGTGGGTTCCCAAGACTACATCAAGTTCTACTTCATCAAGTACAACTACAACTCCAAGGATTCCCATCAAATTGATGCGGGTCCCAAAGAAGAAGAACTAGAGAGTTCTTGAGGGTGACTCCACCAACATACTTCACTCATATTCATTTTGGCAAGGACAAGTGCAATCAACTTCCATATCTTGCACTAGTTCAAGGAGTTACAAACCCTCTTGTTGGTAAGACAAGGGACAAGATAACCTAATGCTTTCATGGACATCATCATATGTGTGTTTCACTCTATGTCTATGGATACCCTTGTGTGTTCCTTGTGGGACTAACCCATGTAGGTATTGAAAGTGCAAATCACTCCAATGGATTGCTCCAAATGATCTACATCAACATTGAGCATCCACATCTTCAACACCTACATGAAGTCATCATAGACAAAACCCAAGGTTAGTTCATCCCTCTAAGGGGGGATATCACATCTAGGGGAGCTTTGCTCTAAGAATTGAGTTAAAGCAACTCTAAAGGTGTAAAAACAACAATGCTTTATGTAAAAGTGGTAACCCCACTTTTGCTTAAACGATGAGTATGACCTATGATCAAATGTTCTCATTTGACTCCTCAGTCAATACTCATATATAGATGACCTAGTCATCGCCAATTGCTTGATAAATGTTAGAGTGTTTGTGCCTCCATTCGAGGACATCCATTTGTTGCTTTGATTGTTTGGTTTTTCTTTTTGCCAAGTGGATGGAAAAGAATGCCTAAGTACTCCCTCTAGCTACTTATGCTTTTCTCGTCTCAAACTCTATTCATGCTACATCACAAAGTTCGGACAAGTCGAATTCGGACCCTCCGGGTGAGGAGCACTCGGAGCCACCGAGCCGTCAAGGGCTTAACTTCCAAAACCTCTTAATGCATCTCGGTCAGACCAACTCACTACTCGGTCTCACCGAATTCATTAAGTTGATCTAGGTTTTCATCTCTGTGCAACCGATTTGAACAATTTGGTCACACCGAGTTGCAGCAACTGCTAGCAGTTTTGCATCTCGGTGCCACCGAGTCGTTCCACTCGGTCACACCGAAAGTGACTAGGTATATATACCGTTGGTTGAAAATTTGGAAATTCCTCCAAACACTCGACCGAGCCTCCCAGGTCTGCTGCCCTCTTGTTCTCCAGATCGTCGTCGTTGTGGCCAGTGCCTCCTGCCGCTGGTCTCCACCGCCGTCAATGGGATTCTCACCGTCATTGTGGCTGTAGCAAGTTCGTCACCAATTAGGGTACAAACTTGACCTCTTTGTGTGTTCTATTATTCAGAGTCTTGCACAAAGATCTTTACCATTGTTCCTCCCACGTATGAGATCAATCTATCCACCAAAAGAATCCATTAGAATAGATTTGATGCAAAAACTTACGGTTAGGTTTCCGCCGAACTCATCTCGGACTGACCGATCTGAGGATCCCGGTCACACCGATTTGGCCCTGGCCATTGCACAAGTACCACTCGGTCTGACCAAAGTGTACTAATCAGTGCGACCGAAATCACTTGTATGTGAAACCCTAGCATCTCGGAATCGCCGAACTGCATTTCGGTCTGATCGAAACTGTGCGTTTAGAGACTGTTTATGCTTCGGTGTCACCGAGTTTGTCAAATCGGTAGCTCCGAAATGCTTTCTACAGAAGACTAAAGTTAAGTTTTTGTCTCAATATTTTTGCAAATAGTTGTACTTTGTGATGCTCATCCACTGTATTTATACCCAACTATTCACAGGGTTAGTTTCAGCAATGTCAAAGGGTAGTGATAGCCAGAACAAGTCAGAAGAGCAGCTCAACCTTAGTGAGGGCACTAGTCCCTCCAACAGCAGTTGTGATGATGGAAGCAGAAGCACACCTAGCAACTTGCCTAAGGCAACAACCACGCAAAGGAAAAAAGAAAACTTATGAGTTTGAGGATGAGGATTTTGTGATTGAGGAGGAAGTGACCTCCAAGAAGAAAGTATTGAGGAAAGAGTATGGTGTTGTTGCTGCTACCACGAAGCCAGGTCAAAAGCAAAAGCAACCAGCCAAGAGAGCACCAATGTCCAAAATCAGACAGTCCAGAGTTGCTCAAGAGCAAGAAGCTGCTGCTGCACCAAGTGGTGCAGGTGAGAAGAAGGAAAGAAAAAGAGGAAGATGGTGCAAACTTGTAGATCCTATGGCTGAGTTTGAAAAGCATTCTTCTGATGAAGAAGATGAGGAAGAGGAAGAGCCTGCTGCACCTCCTTCCAAGTCACAAAAGTTGATGGCAGATGCTATCAAGACTGGTGCTACTCCTTCAAAGCCCAAGTCTGCCGCCAAGCCCAAAGCTCCAGCTCAAGTCCCCAAACCATCTGCACCCAAGAGATCTACTAGACATTCTTGTTGCTGAAAAGAACAAGGCCCCAGTGCCTGGAGCTCGAGAAGAAGAAGAAGAGTCACAAGTGCTCAGAAAGCTCAAAACCAAGATTCCAGACCATAGTGATGACCATCCTGTGGCAGAAAATATGAAGCTGAGAAAGGATGCAGGTCTGAGACTATGGAGGTAGAATGATCCATAGCTATCAGGAGGAGAACTATTGTAGACTATCGTTTCCACACCAAGGAACAACAGGATTTCTATGAAATAGTCTTGTTGGACAAGAAGCCCATTGTCTATGACATGAGATGGGTTGACTGGACTTACATTGATGACAATGAGGACTACTTCTCAGGTGTACATGAGAGCTTCAGGATGAATGAAGTGGACAAGTCTGTTGGTCAGAAGTTGACCAAGTGGAACGATGAGATGATCATGCAATTCTATTCCACTGCTCACTTCTACCCAGATGGAAAGATTGTCTGGATGACTGAAGGTACAAGGTATCAATCTACAATTTCTGAATGGGCCAGGTTGATCAATGTCCCAAAGGAAGAGAAAAATGACATTGATGTATATGCCAAGCCTAGGAAGGATCACAACTCCATGGCCAACATGTACAAGACTATTCCTGATGAAGCCTTGGAGACTCACAAGTTTGGATCAATATACTATTTGTTATCTGTCTTGACCACTATCAACACAATCTTGAGGCACACTCTTTTGCCCAAGTCAGGACATCATAGAATGATCCATGGTCACTCAATCAAGTTGCTCCACTTGTTTGATGTTGTTCCTCAGAAGTTCAAGGTGATGAGCTCAATTGTTGAAACTGTGAAGAGAACTGCAGCTGATCAGAAGAGATCATGTGGATATGCCCCTCACATACAAATGTTGATCAATTCCAAGATGGGAACCGAGACATATCTTCTTGATAAAGAGCATCTCCCCCTGAGGCCAGATATTGAGGACAATGGAGTTGTCTTGGATGCATCCCATCCTACTAGTGCAGAAGCCCAGGAGAAGAGAGAGAGAGAGAGAGAGAGAGCAAAGGCTGCAAAAGCAGCAAAGGCAGCCAATGCACCAGATGCTTCTACAGTGATGCTCAAGACCAAGCAAGATCAACTCAGTTATCTACTTGAGGCTAAAGTGAGAAGTGATAAGGGCTTGGCCACCCTGACTCAAAATCAAGAGAGTCTTGAGAGGATCACTGAGACAAAATTTCATGATCTAGATGTGAAGGTCACAGAGATCCAGACCACTATGTAGAAGCTCCAGGAAGAAGTTGAGGACAGGAATGACAGACCTACCACAGATACTTTCTAGAGTGCCATGGGCACAAAGATCTTCAGTAGTGCTAGTTGTTAGTGACACTAGGACTTCTATTTCAGCACCTGCAGCAACTGCCATGATTGCACCTGCAGTTTCAACTCCACCAGCTCCACAAACCTCTGCCGAAGCTTTTGCAGATGGACTCCTCTCCACGCCATCTACGCACACCGGAGCAACCAGACAGAAGACACCTTCAGGAGCTCCCGGAGATCGTGCCTAGAGTGTCGCATAGCACTGTATATGTATTTTCAAGCCTTTTGGTAACTTGTTGCCAAAGGGGGAAAAAGTGTATAGATCATTAGGCTTCGAGAGAGAGTGTGTGTTTTTCCTTTTGTTGGTTTTATTTGCCTCTCTTGCTACTTTGATCATTTGCTTGTTTGATTCCTATGCTACTAGTTGTGTTATGCTTGTGAGATACTCTTGTGATCATGTGTTTGATCATACTATGCCTTAATGTGTGCTTGCATGATGATATTTATGATATTTGTGTATGATCAATCATGTTTACCCTTCGTGATGAGTGCATGTTATTTAACTCTTATCATTTTGAGCGCTCCACCAAGATGTATGTGACATGGAAGAGTGACCCATGATCCTAATCGATTGTGCATTTGCATTCAAAGGCAAATTTTAAATAATGCACAAATTTAGGAGGAGCTCTTTCTTATCACATACTTCTCAAAGCGACGATGTATTTCATTCATATTATCATTTGTCAAAGCTTTGATCTATATGTTGTCATCAATTACCAAAAAGGGGGAGATTGAAAGTGCAACTAATCCCCGGGTGGTTTTGGTAATTCATAACAACATATAGCTCATTGAACTATTCCATTCAAGTTAAATATTTCAGAAAGTTCAATGATTGGCATGGCATGGACTAGAGATGTGGACCCCTCAAAATGCTAAGGAAAAAGATTGGCAAAAGCTCAAGACTCTTCATTTTCATTTTAGTGATCCAAGATCACATTGAGTCTATAGGAAAGCCAATACTATTAAAAGGGGATGAGGTGTTGCTTGATGGTCTACTTGCTCAAAGTGCTTAGTGATATTGCTCTAAAACCCTCAGCCACTTTCTCATTTCCACATATATTCAAATCCCATAGTCAAACTCGACCCCACCGATTTGATCTATCCGGCGCCACCGAGTTCAGTTGACATAGCCACTGCCAGAAACCCTAGACAATTCGGCCACACCGATACGGATCTGGGCTTGCAAACTCTTTGTTTCCCTTTGTAGCATTTCGGTCTCACCGAAATGAGCAATCGGCCCCACCGAGTTTGCTTGACTAACTCTTTGCTTGCTCTTTGCTGAAATCGGTCTCACCGAGTTCAGGCAATTGGTCTCACCGAGATGAGGTTTTGCCCTAGCCCTGGCACATCGGTCCCACCGAGTTGATCCACTTGGTCCCACCGAGATTCCTAACGTTCACATTTTGAACTAAATCGGTCTCACCGAGTTCTTCTATTCGGTCTGGCCGAGTTGGGTCAAATGTGTGTAACGGTTAGATTTTGTGTGGAAGCTATATGTACCCCTCCACCCCCTTCTCCATTCAAAAGAGAGCCATCAGAACGTGCCTACACTTCCACTACTCATTTTCTGAGAGAGAACCACCTACTCATGTGTTGAGACCAAGACATTCTAATCTAGCCACAAGAATCTTGATCTCTAACCTTCCCCAAGTTGCTTTCCACTCAAATCATCTTTCCACCATAGCCAAATCTATGTGAGAGAGTTGAGTGTTGGGGAGACTATCATTTGAAGCACAAGAGCAAGGAGTTCATCATCATCACACCATCTATTACCTTTTGGAGAGTGGTGTCTCCTAGATTGGTTAGGTGTCACTTGGGAGCCTCCGACAAGATTGTGGAGTTGAACTAAGGAGTTTGTAAGGGCAAGGAGATCGCCTACTTCGTGAAGATCTACCCGAGTGAGGCAAGTCCTTCATGGGCGATGGCCATGGTGGGATAGACAAGGTTGCTTCTTCGTGGACCCTTCGTAGGTGGAGCCCTCCATGGACTCGCACAACCATTACCCTTCGTGGGTTGAAGTCTCCATCAACGTGGATGTACGATAGCACCACCTATCGGAACCACGCCAAAAATCTCCGTGTCTACATTGTGTTTGCCTTCTCCAAACCCCTCCCTTTACCTCCTTATGCAATATTTTACTTTCCACTGCTACACTCTTAGAATTGCATGTGTAGGTTGATTGCTTGACTTGTACTAGTTGCTAAAATGTGCCAACACTTCAAACTGGGGAAGGCTAGATTTTTATTTGGTCAAGTAGTCTAATCACCCCCCCCCTCTAGACTTGCTTTCGATCCTACAGCTACGCAGCGAGAACCCATTGCTCGATCGGCGGAGCAGCGCCGTACTCGGGGACAACATTCACGGGACCTGCGGAGGCGTGTGCAACCGACTGATCAGGTTAGTCGTGCACCGCGGATGGAGTGGATCACGGCGATCAGGTGATCAATCCAATCACACACAAGTTGGGGGCGCTGCTCGGGGATGATGATGGTGTTGTGGACGGTGAAGCGGGGTGGTCAGGCAGACGAAGGCAACGACAACCGATAGGGAACGACGCGCAGACGAGGGCATCCAACGCCGGCACCCGAGTGGTTAAGCCCAAGCGGCCAACGACAACGACGCTCGGGCCGCCAGGCCCGAGCGACCAACGCAACGCCGTGTGTGAGATGGCCATACGACGACGACGGAGACCGTGGGTGATGCAGGAGTCATGTTCGGAGTGCGGCGGCAACAACCAACGCAGAATGACGGGCGAGAAGATACGCAAACGACGACCATGAAGGGCCACCACGTCGCACGAGGCCGCTGGGTCGGAGAAGAGGCCGGTGGTCGCGCCAGTGTCGGGGTAGAGGTGCAGAGTCGATAGCGGTGTCGGGCGACACAGGCCGATCTTAGATCGGAAAACCAAAAAGAAAAACTCCAATCAAGATAACCGGTGAGAGAGAAAAAAAACCAAAATGAAAGGATCAGGAAAAAGACTCTCGAGGGCAGTCGGTCAACACGGGTGGCGGACGAACCCTAGGTACGGCCGACGCGCCCCAACGGCGATCATGGAGATCGACCGCCCTGAGGCGACGCGGAGCAAAAGTGGAGGCGGCTAGGATTTGGATTAGTTAGGCTGATACCATGTTAGAAGGGATGGCAGGAGATGATTAGCATAATGCATTGGATGCTGTATTTAGCCTCACGGGTGAGTATATATAGAAGTACGTAGAGACTTGGATGGTAAGAAGCCTCTCCTAGAGATAAGGTAGGAGACAAATTCTAAATCCGAAACTACCAAATACATGTAAACCACATATATCTCTAACAAGATGCAAGATTGGCTGGAAAACAAAGGAGATCGCCAGAATTTCGCAAGAGAATGGAGAGAGAAGGCACAAAGAAAGAACAGGCTGGAGGAAGAAGAAGGACGGCCTTATCCCGACCTCTTCGGTCAGGGTTGTCCGAAGACAACAATTCGGTCATTGGAAGGCCAAAGAGAGTCTCTTCGGTCGAGGCACGGCCGAAGTTAATCTCTTCGGTCCACGGGCCACCGACAACCACTTTTCGGCCCGTATACACTTGTCTTCGGCCGCTTGTAAACCAAAAAGTCAACTTTGGCCAAGTAAGACGAAAGAGTGGCTCTTTGGCCGCAGTATGGCCGGCGGGGTAATAGTTTTGATATTTCAATCTCTGGCATACACTTTCCCAAATTTGTTATAAAAATAGTATTTATAAAAAGTCGGAATCTTCAGCCGCGATGGAGGATGGGCAAGCAGAAGCGCGACGCGAGAAGGATTGTCCATTGGCGACCTCAGAGTACATGGGAAGACAGCGAGGATGGCCCGCCGCCACTGTCAGCCGCCGGGGTTTTGCCCGGTGACGTCGACCCAACTACGGAGGGGAAGCGAGGGGACTTGAATAGGAGCCTGTAGCGGCGGATGGGTGCACCCCCAGCTCTCATCAAACTCTTACATGGTTTCCGTCTTAGATGACAAATGTGTTGGGGAACGTAGCAGAAATTCAAAATTTTCCACGCAACACCAAGATCAATCTATGGAGATACTAGAAACGAGAGAGGGGGAGTGCATCTTCATACCCTTGAAGATCGCGATGCGGAAGCGTTACAAGAACGCAGATGAAGGAGTCGTACTCGTAGCGATTCAGATCGCGGTTGATTCCGATCTAAGCGCCGAACAACGGCGCCTCCGCGTTCAACACACGTGTAGCCCGATGATGTCTCCCGTGCCTTGATCCAGCAAGGGGAAAGGGGGAGGTTGGGGAAGACTCCGTCCAGCAGCAACACGACGGCGTGGTGGTGGTGGAGGAGCGCGATACTCTAGCAGGGCTTCGCCAAGCACTACGAGAGACGAGGAGGGAGAGTGGTAGGGCTGCGCCTTGGGAGAGAGAGACTCGTGTGTTGGGCAGCCCCAAAACCTCCACTATATATAGGGGCAAGGGGAGGGGAAGGCGCCCTAGGGTTTCCCCTAGGGGGGCCGGCGGCCAAGGCAGATGAGATCTCCCCTTTGGGTGACTTGGCCCCCAAGCCAGGAGGTGGGAACCCTGGATGGGGCGCCCCAAACCCCCTGGTCACGTGGGAATAGGTGAGGGGGGCTCACAACCCCTTAGTGAGCTGGTTTGCCCCCTTCCCTTGGCCCATGAAGCCCCCCCCAACACTTGCCGGGGCTCCCGAAACACCTTTCGGTCATGCTGGTCACCACCCGGTACCTCCGGAACACTTCGGGACTCCAAAACCCTTCGTCCAATATATCAATCTTCACCTACAGACCATTCCGGAACTCCTCGTGACGTCCGGGATCTCATCAGGGACTCCGAACAACATTCGGTAACCGCGTACATCTGTTCCCTATAACCCTAGCGTCATCGAACCTTAAGTGTGTAGACCCTACGGGTTCGGGAGACACGTAGACATGACCGAGACAACTCTCCGGCCAATAACCAACAGTGGGATCTGGATACCCATGTTGGCTCCCACATGTTCCACGATGATCTCATCGGATGAACCATGATGTCAAGGATTCAATCAATCCCGTATTCAATTCCCTTTGTCTACCGGTATAGTACTTGCCCGAGACTCGATCGTCGGTATCCCGATACCTTGTTCAATCTCGTTACCGGCAAGTCTCTTTACTCGTTCCGTAACACATCATCTCGTGATCAACCCCTTGGTCACATTGTGCACATTATGATGATGTCCTATCGAGTGGGCCCAGAGATACCTCTCCGTCACACGGAGTGACAAATCCCAGTCTTGATTCGTGCCAACCCAACAGACACTTTCGGAGATACCCGTAGTGTACCTTTATAGCCACCTAGTTACATTGTGACGTTTGGTACACCCAAAGCATTCCTATGGTATCCGGGAGTTGCACAATCTCATGGTCTAAGGAAATGATACTTGACATTAGAAAAGCTTTAGCATACGAACTACACGATCTTTGTGCTAGGCTTAGGATTGGGTCTTGTCCATCACATCATTCTCCTAATGATGTGATCCCGTTATCAACGACATACAATGTCCATGGTTAGGAAACTGTAACCATCTACTGATCAACGAGCTAGTCAACTAGAGGCTTACTAGGGACAAGGTGTTGTCTATGTACCCACACATGTATCTGAGTTTCCTATCAATACAATTATAGCATGGATAATAAACGATTATCATGAACAAGGAAATATAATAATAATAACTAATTTATTATTTCCTCTAGGGCATATTTCTAACAGTCTCCCACTTGCACTAGAGTCAATAATCTAGTTCACATCGCCATGTGATTAACACTCACAGGTCACATCGCCATGTGATCAACATCCAAAGAGTTTACTAGTGTCACTAAACTAGTTCACATCATCATGTGATTAAGACTCAATGAGTTCTCGGGTTTGATCATGTTTTGCTTGTGAGAGAGGTTTTAGTCAACGGGTCTGCAACATTCAGATCTGTATGTACTTCGCAAATCTCTAGGTCATATTGTAAATGTTGCTTCCACGCTCCACTTGGAGCTATTCCAAATGGTTGCTCCACTATACGTATCCGGTTTGCTACTCAGAGTCATTCGGATAGGTGTTAAAGCTTGCATCGACGTAACCCTTTATGCCGAACTCTTTGTCACCTCCATAATCGAGAAACATGTCCTTATTACTCCAAGGACAATTTTGACCGTTGTCCAATGATCCATTCCTGGATCACTCTTGTACTCCCTTACCGGACACGTGGCAAGGCACACATTAGGTGTGGTACTCAGCATAGCATATGTATAGAACCTATGGCTAAGGCATAGGGGACGACATTCATCCTTTCTCTTTCTTCTGCCGTGGTCGAGCTTTAAGTCTTAACTTCATACCTTACAACTCAGGCAAGAACTCCTTATTTGACTGATCCATCTTGAACACCTTCAAGATCATGTCAAGGTATGTGCTCATTTGAAAGTACCATTAAGCATTTTTGATCTATCCTCATAGATCTTGATGCTCAATGTTCAAGCAGCTTAATCCAGGTTTTCTATTGAAAAACACTTTTCAAACAACCCTATATGCTTTCCAGAAATTTTACATCATTTCGGATCAACAATATGTCATTCACATATACTTATCAGAAATGTTGTAGTGCTCCCACTCACTTTATTGTAAATACAAGTTTCTAACAAACTTTGTATAAACCCAAAAACTTTGATTATCTCATCAAAGCGTATATTCCAACTCCGAGATGCTTACTCCAGTCCTTAGAAGGATTGCTGGAGCTTTGCTTACTTGTTAGCATCTTTTATGATTGACAAAAACCTTCTGGTTGTATCACATGCAACCTTTCCTCAAGAAAATTTTCGAGGAAACAATGTTTTGACATCCTATCTGCAAGATTTCATAAATAATGCAGTAACTGCTAATAAGATTCCAACAGACTCTTAGCATCACTACGAGTGAGAAAGTCTCATCGCAGTCAACTCCTTGAACTTGTCGGAAACATCTTAGCGACAAGCTGAGCTTTCTTAATGGCGACACATACCATCATTGTCTGTCTTCCCTCTTAGAATCCATATGTACCCAGCAGCCTTACGACCATCAGGTAGTTCTTCCAAAGTCTACACTTTGTTTTATACATGGATCCTCTCTCAGATTTTATGGCCTCGAGCCATTTGTCGGAATCCGGGCCCACCATCGCTTCTCCATAGCTCGTACGTTCATTGTTGTCTAGCAACATGACCTTAAAGACAGGATTACTGTACCACTCTGAAGTAGTACGCATCCTTGTCACCCTGCGAGGTACAGTAGTGACTTGATCCGAAGCTTCATGATCACTATCATAAGCTTCTACTTCAATTGGTGCAGGCGCCACAGGAACAACTTCCTGTGCACTGCTACACACTAGTTGAAGAGACGGTTCAATAACCCCATCAAGTCTCCACCATCCTCCCACTCAATTCTTTTGAGAGAAACTTTTCCTCGAGAAAGGACCTGATTCTAGAAACAATCCCTTTTTGCTTCCGGAACTGAGACTGGAGGTATACCCAACTATTTTGGGTGTCCTATGAAGATGCATTTTATCCGCTTTGGGTTCGAGCTTATCAACCTGAAACTTTTTCACATAAGCGTCGCAGCCCCAAACTTTTAAGAAACGACAACTTAGGTTTCTCCAAACCATAGTTCAAACGGTGTCGTCTCAACGGAATTACGTGGTGCCCTATTAAAGTGAGTGCGGTTGTCTCTAATGCCTAACCCATGAACGATAGTGGTAATTCGATAAGAGACATCATGGTACGCACCATATCCAATAGGGTGCAACTATGATGTTCGGACACACCATCACACTATGGTGTTCCAGGCGGTATTAATTGTGAAACAATTTCCACAATGTCTTAATTGTGTGCCAAAGCTCGTAACTCAGATACTCATCTCTATGATCATATCATAGACATTTTATCCTCTTGTCACGATGATCTTCAACTTCACTCTGAAATTACTTGAACCATTCAATAATTCAGACGTGTGTTTCATCAAGTAAATATACTCAGTATCTACTCAAATCATCCGTGAAGTAAGAACATAACGATATCCACTGCGTGCCTCAGCACTCATTGGACTGCACACATCAAAATGTATTACTTCCAACAAGTCGCCTTCTTGTTCCATTTTACTGAAAACGAGGCTTTCAGTCATCTTGCCCATGTGGTATGATTTACATGTCTCAAGTGATTCAAAATCAAGTGAGTCCAAACGGTCCATTTGCATGGAGTTTCTTCATGCATATACACCAATAGACATGGTTCGCATGTCTCAAACTTTTCAAAAACGAGTGAGTCCAAAGATCCATCAACGTGGAGCTTCTTCATGCGTTTTATACCAATATGACTTACATGGCAGTGCCACAAGTAGGTGGTACTATCATTACTATCTTATATCTTTTGGCATGAACATGTGTATCACTACAATCGAGATTCAATAAACCATTCATTTTAGGTGCAAGACCATTGAAGGTATTATTCAAATAAACAGAGTAACCATTATTCTCCTTAAATGAATAACCATGTTGCGATAGACATAATCCAATCATGTCTATGCTCAACGCAAACACCAAATAACAATTATTTAGGTTTAACACCAATCTCGATGGTAGAGGGAGCATGCGATGCTTGATCACATCAACCTTGGAAACACTTCCAACACATATCGTCATCTCACCTTTAGCTAGTCTTCGTTTATTCCGTAGCTTTTATTTCGAGTTACTAACACTTAGCAACCGAACCGGTATCTAATACCCTGGTGCTACTAGGAGTACTAGTAAAGTACACATTAACATAATGTATATCCAATATACTTCTATCGACCTTGCCAGCCTTCTCATCTACCAAGTATCTAGGGTAATTCTGCTCCAGTGACTGTTCCCCTTATTATAGAAGCACTTAGTCTCGGGTTTGGGTTCAACCTTGGGTTTCTTCACTAGAGCAGCAGCTGATTTGCCGTTTCATGAAGTATCCCTTCTTGCCCTTGCCCTTCTTGAAACTAGTGGTTTCACTAACCATCAACAATTGATGCTCCTTCTTGATTTCTACTTTCACGGTGTCAAACATCGCGAATATTTTAAGGATCATCATATATATCCCTGATATGTTATAGTTCATCACGAAGCTCTAGTAGCTTGGTGGCAATGACTTTGGAGAAACATCACTATCTCATCTGGAAGATTAACTCCCACTCAATTCAAGTGATTGTGGTACTCAGACAATCTGAGCACAAGCTCAACGATTGAGCTTTTCTCCCTTAGTTTGCAGGCTAAGGAACTCATCGGAGGTCTTATACCTCTTGACGTGGGCACGAGCCTGAAATACCAATTTCAGCCCTCGAAACATCTCATATGTTTCGCGACGTTTCGAAATCGTCTTCGGTGCCTGAACTCTAAACCGTTTAACATTACTGAACTATCACGTAGTTATCAAAACGTGTATGTCAGATGTTCGCAACATCCATAGACGATGCTTGAGGTTCAGCACACAGAGCGGTGCATTAAGGACATAAGCCTTCTACGCAGCAATGAGGACAATCCTCATTTTACGGACCCAGTCCGCATAATTGCTACTATCAACTTTCAACTAAATTTTCTCCAGGAACATATCTAAACAGTAGAACTAAAGCGCGAGCTTACGACATAATTTGCAAAGATCCTTTGACTATGTTCAGGATAATTAAGTTCATCTTATGAACTCCCACTCAGATAGACATCCCTCTAGTCATCTAAGGGATTACATGATCCGAGTCAACTAGGCCGTGTCCGATCATCACGTGAGATGGACTAGTCATCATCGGTGAACATCTTCATGTTGATCGTATCTACCATACGACTCATGCTCGACCTTTCGGTCTCTTGTGTTCCGAGGCCATGTCTGTACATGCTAGGCTCGTCAAGTCAACCTAAGTGTTTCGCGTGTGTAAATCTGGCTTACACCCGTTGTATGTGAACGTCAGAATCTATCACACCCGATCATCACGTGGTGCTTCGAAACAACGAACTTTCGCAACGGTGCACAGTTAGGGGGAACACTTTCTTGAAATTTTAATGAGGGGTCATCTTATTTACTACCGTCATTCTAAGCAAATAAGATGCATAAACATGATAAACATCACATGCAATCAAAAGTGACATGATATGGCCAATATCATTTTACTCCTTTTGATCTCCATCTTCGGGGCTCCATGATCATCATCGTCACCGGCATGACACCATGATCTACATCATCATGTCTCCATGAAGTTGTCTCGCCAACTATTACTTCTACTACTATGGCTAACGGTTTAGCAATAAAGTAAAGTAATTACATGGCGTTGTTCAATGACACGCAGGTCATACAATAAATTAAGACAACTCCTATGGCTCCTGCCGGTTGTCATACTCATCGACATGCAAGTCGTGATTCCTATTACAAGAACATGATCAATCTCATACATCACATATCATTCATCACATTCTTTTTGGCCATATCACATCACATAGCATACCCTGCAAAAACAAGTTAGACATCCTCTAATTGTTGTTTGCATGTTTTACGTGGCTGCTATGGGTTTCTAGGAAGAACGTTTCTTACCTACGCAAAAATCACAACGTGATATGTCAATTGCTATTTACCCTTCATAAGGACCCTTTTCATCGAATACGATCCGACTAAAGTGGGAGAGACTGGCACCCGCTAGCCACCTTATGCAACTAGTGCATGTCAGTCGGTGGAACCTGTCTCACGTAAGTGTACGTGTAAGGTCGGTCCGGGCCGCTTCATCCCACAATACAGTCGAAACAAGATTGGACTAGTAATGGTAAGCATTGAACAAAATCAATGCCCACAACAACTTGTGTTCTACTCGTGCATAGAAACTACACATAGACCTAGCTCATGAAGCCACTGTTGGGGAACGTAGCAGAAATTCAAAATTTTCTACGCAACACCAAGATCAATCTATGGAGATACTAGCAACGAGAGAGAGGGGAGTGCATCTTTATACCCTTGAAGATCGCGATGTGGAAGCGTTACAAGAACGCGGATGAAGGAGTCGTACTCGTAGCGATTCAGATCGCGGTTGATTCCGATCTAAGCGCCGAACAACAGCGCCTCCGCGTTCAACACACGTGCAGCCCGACGACGTCTCCCGTGCCTTGATCCAGCAAGGGGAGAGGGAGAGGTTGGGGAAGACTCCGTCCAGCAGCAGCACAACGGCGTGGTGGTGGTGGAGGAGCGTGGTACTCTAGCAGGGCTTCGCCAAGCACTACGAGAGACGAGGAGGGAGAGAGGTAGGGCTGCGCCTTGGAAGAGAGAGACTCGTGTGTTGGGCAGCCCCAAAACCTCCACTATATATAGGGGCAAGGGGAGGGGAAGGCGCCCTAGGGTTTCCCCTAGGGGGGCCGGCGGCCAGGGCAGATGAGATCTCCCCTTTGGGTGACTTGGCCCCCAAGCCAGGAGGTGGGAACCCTGGATGGGGCGCCCCAAACCCCCTGGTCACGTGGGAATAGGTGAGGGGGGCGCACAGCCCCTTAGTGGGCTGGTTTGCCCCCTTCCCTTGGCCCATGAAGCCCCCCAACACCCGAAACACCTTTCGGTCATGCCGGTCATCACCCGGTACCTCCGGAACACTTCCGGACTCCAAAACCCTTCGTCCAATATATCAATCTTCACCTCTGTACCATTCCGGAACTCCTCGTGACGTTCGGGATCTCATCCGGGACTCCGAACAACATTCGGTAACCGCGTACATCTATTCCCTATAACCCTAGCGTCATCGAACCTTAAGTGTGTAGACCCTACGGGTTCGGGAGACACGTAGACATGACCGAGACAACTCTCCGGCCAATAGCCAACAGCGGGATCTGGATACTCGTGTTGGCTCCCACATGTTCCACGATGATCTCATCGGATGAACCACGATGTCAAGGATTCAATCAATCCTGTATTCAATTCCCTTTGTCTACCGGTATAGTACTTGCCCGAGATTCGATCGTCGGTATCCCGATACCTTGTTCAATCTCGTTACCGGCAAGTCTCTTTACTCGTTCCATAACACATCATCCCGTGATCAACCCCCTGGTCACATTGTGCACATTATGATGATGTCCTACCAAGTGGGCCCAGAGATACCTCTCCGTCACACGGAGTGACAAATCCCAGTCTTGATTCGTGCCAACCCAACAGACACTTTCGGAGATACCCGTAGTGTACCTTTATAGCCACCCAGTTACGTTGTGACGTTTGGTACACCCAAAGCATTCCTACGGTATCCGGGAGTTGCACAATCTCATGGTCTAAGGAAATGATACTTGACATTAGAAAAGCTTTAGCATACGAACTACACGATCTTTGTGCTAGGCTTAGGATTGGGTCTTGTCCGTCACATCATTCTCCTAATGATGTGATCCCGTTATCAATGACATCCAATGTCCATGGTCAGGAAACCGTAACCATCTATTGATCAACGAGCTAGTCAACTAGAGGCTTACTAGGGACAAGGTGTTGTCTATGTACCCACACGTGTATCTGAGTTTCCTATCAATACAACTATAGCATGGATAATAAACAATTATCATGAACAAGGAAATATAATAATAATAACTAATTTATTATTGCCTCTAGGGCATATTTCCAACAAAATGAAACTTTTCTTTCCATGTTATTTTTGTCCAAACAAATACAGTTAATAGTTATGCTAAAACACATCTAAATGTGTCCTAAGTATTGCACATCTAAGTCCCATGTCATTGATCTTACACAGAGATTCATGCATGTATTTTCTTTTTTCCTTTTCCTTTCCTTTTCATATTTGATTGAGTCATTTAGATGTGCAATAAGTAGGGCAGATCTAGATGTGTCCTATATAAATCCATGAGTTAAAAAGGCTACCCGCAATTGTTTCCATGTATTAAGAGTACCGGTCGAGTAAGTTGATATCCATAACATTGCGAGTTTTCTTCCTTCCCGAGAAAGAAAGGAAAGGTGACTCGCCAAGAGAAACTAGCTTTCCGACGTCGTCCTTCCACGGCTCCCCTCCACCGACAACCTCTCGGCGTCGGTGGTGGTGGTGGGGGTCGCATTTGCCGGTGCAGGGGAGACATCGGATCCCCGCACACGGATCGTGTAGTTTTAGATTTTAAGGCCCTAGTAGCTTAGGTTTTGGGTCGCTCGGTGTCCTAGCTTCAGCGACATAGTGCAGAATAAAGTAGCTCCAGATCCTTCCTTGACGAGGCGTTCCGCTCTATGGTCGTTTATGGATTTGAAAAGTAGTATTTTCATGTCGGGATGGCGTGACGACGAAGGTATCCTTTTGGTGAGCTTGTGCCCTCGGGCTTTGGCATCGGTGCGGAGCATGGGAGGTTGTCAAGGAGCGGGTGTTGACGGTTATCTACATTGGCGGCAGCTGACGGTTATCTACGTTGGCGGCAGCTGTAAGACGGTGGGTTCGTGGTTGAAGCTTGGTGGGTCGGGTTTTCTCCTCCGACGTCGTCACGCTGGAGTGCCAGATCTAAAGTTCGATGACGTGACGAGGGTTATGTCTGGACAAATTCTTTCAATGACGATTTCTTCGCTTTTGACGAGCTACTTTGGTGGTTTAAAAAGCTACATATTAGTGACGAAGCCGCGTTGAGCTCAGGTAAAGAGGTGTGATGTCCTCCTTTTCTTCGACTGCCGTGGTGGTGGTGGAGGCGGGTGACGAATGTTGACATCGAGCTTAAGGGATTCATCGGTCTTGATTTTATTTTTCTGGATGAGAGTAGTTTAGGCTATTGGCAGTGTTTTGTTGTCTTTCTGGTTTGTCAAATCGATGTATACGTCACTTGTACGTTACTCTTTGGTTTATGAATGAGACACGTATTAAAAAAAAGGACACGTCTAGCGGGCGGCTGGGTGCCCGCTAGCGCTCCTGGGCGGCCAGCTTTTTTGGAAACCTTATGTCCTCTTTGTCCCGATTAGGAAACCTGTAGCATGTCATTAATTAATCACCTTATATATGGTTTCTTCTCATGTGTGACGAATGACTGCATGCCTTTGTATTAATATTCCTCATGCTCGTCTTGTGCATTAATTTTTGGTTTTCAAAATTATAAAAGACATATCTTCTAAACCGCATGTTGAAATTTAGATCCGTTTTCACCATTGAACCCTCGCGATGTGCTCTTTAAAAGTAGACCCCACATGGAGATGTTTCAACGAACTAGTCTTCCTGCCAACTAAACATCAATGTGTGTGCAACTAGACTACATTGCCGCGCCAACTGAGCATATGCGTGGGCAACTAGTGTTCTGCCAACTAAACATTAATGTGTGTGTAACTAGACTAAATTACAAGCTAACTGAGCATATGTGTGTAACTAGTCTTCCTGCCAACTAAGTATCAATGTGTGTGCAACTAAACTATATTACAAGCCAACTAAACATCAATGTGTGTGCAACTAGACTAAATTACAAGCCAACTGAGCATACGTGTGTGTAACTAGTCTTCCTGCCAATTAAATATCAATGTGTGTGCAACTAAACTACATTACAAGCCAATTAAACATCAATGTATGTGCAACTAGACTACATTACAAGAGGAGGTTGCACATCGACTTTCGTCGAGGCAATAGATTAATTGCACATCAAAGTTGTCGTGGTTGCTAGGTTTTTTTTTTAGCATTGTCGTGGTTGCTAGGTTGCAATCTCATACGAAGGTGCATCTCCAAACATTAGTTTTGGAAAAAAAAGTTGCACGATGTAGTACTAAAGTTGCATAATATATCATCAAAGTTGGCAACAAAAAAAATTCGTTGAAACATACTCATATAGGATCTAGTTTTAAAGATCTCGTCACGACGAACCCAACGGTGAAGACGGATCTGAATTCCGACACATGGTTTAATGACTTTAAAAAAATTAAAGAACCGAAATAAATACACGTAAGACTACCCACAATGGGAGTAACATAGATAGTAACATCACACATATCTAAATAAAATGGATGATGTGGCAAGCAATAAATGAAGAAAAAGAGGCATGTGGTAACATAGCTAGTTACTACTAATATAAGTAACATCACACATATCAAGGTAAAATGAGTCTATGGTCTAATAAATAAAGTGTTGCATGTTACCACACATATGTTACTACCCACTATAGAGTAGTAACATAGAGTAGTAACATGGACATGTTACTACTCTATGTTACTACCCATTGTGGCTAGTCTAAATCTGTTTTGTTGTTCATCGGTTATAAAGTCTGACTGTATTTAATGATCAATCAAGTGCATTAGATCCTAAGCATGCATGTGTGGCGAAGCCGGCCGCTCGTTCTTTCCATTTAGTGGGCGTGCACTTTGAGGTTTTAGGAAAAAAAAAAGGCTTTTGAGCTGAAGACGAGACAAGTACACCGAAACGACTAGGCCACTCATTTAGAGGCGCACGATCGAGATCCAAAGGGCATGAGCAAGAGGATGCCACCGCGAAAGAAAACGTTTCAGCAGGAGCCCTGCACTCCCTCGACCTAACCCTCCCGCCGCCGCCAGGGCCGGCTCCACCCCGCCGCCGGCCGGCGCTCTCCTCCTCCACGAGACCCGGCACTTCCAGGGTCATTCCCCCCAGTTCCCTTCCAGGACGTCACCCCGACGCAGCATCCCCACCCCGACGGCCAGTTCCACCCCGCTGCCGGCCGGTGGTCACCTCGACTGAGCCCCCTCTCCGACGCCGTAAACCCTAGGCCGAACTGGGCTGCTTCCAGCCGGCCAGCAGCCTCCCCAGCTGGGCTGCCTCGCTGGGAGAAGCTACTTCGGTGCCGAACGTTTCTGAAATCGCCACTTGGAGTTAGAAGCTGCGTTTGGAAGCTGAATTTGAGGATTTTTAGAAGCTTGGAGAGGTTCAGAACAGGCCCCTGGCAGCACCCCTCGCCGCCGCTGGACTCTTCGCCCCCGCGCCGCTATGATGGCCATGGCGCTGCTCGCCGGCGCCGCGGGGACTGCCGGAGCCGTGGCGTCCCCTCAGCCTGACTCCGACGCAGGAGCTGTGATGGCTGTATTCAAGTACAACTTCGGTGCGCCCCTCTCGCCTCCCTTTCCCGCCCCCCTCCGATGGAGGGTTACTTCTGGCTGGGTGCTTGGTTTTGGGGATCTAAATCTAAAGCTCAGTGCTCGTGTGTGTGTGTCTGTAGCGGCGCAGTTCCTTTCGAGGATCATCCCCTTCCTGTACAACGGCTGGTTCGTGCGCCAGCTCAGCGCCGACGACTGCGCGGTGCGGATCTCCCCTGCTCCCTCTTTTCTCCCTCCTCAGTTCAGTGCAGCGAGCAATCGATTTGTTTGATTTTATTCCTCGATGTGGAGCTAGCTAGTTCCATGATGACATTTGGTGCTTTGGAGTTGAAATGCAGCGTCAAGCTTAGTTAGCATCGGTGGTGCCCATTTCATGTGGATTCTAGTCTTTATTGTGGTTAAGTATGATAGTGTCCTCAGTTCATGCCTGCAGTTTTGAATCCTGGCCATCACATACATGGTTGGGACTGAAACTCTGGGTCTGTCATAAAGTGGATGCCTGGGATGGGATCTGTCTGAAGTGAAGTTCTAATTCTAGTTGCAGCGTGTGTTTGTTTCTTTGTAAAAATTCGTGATTACTGGCGGCACCCCAACCTTGTTCTTTGAGCTACTGAAGCGAAATGATGCATCTGGTCGATCGCATACTGTAATTATCATAGTGGTCGTTTTCAGTTATTTGAGTCGTTCATGTATGTGCATTGTAATGGCTCCCTTGCTATTGTTTGGTTTCTTTACTAGCTAGGAGCTGCGGTATCTTTTCATTTTGGTGAACATTATATTGAATTTCATGCTACTCCTCCGTCCGGAAATACTTGTCATCAAAATGAATAGAAGGGGATGTATCTAGATGTATATTAGTTCTAGATACATCCCTTTTTATCCATTTTGATGACAAGTATTTTAGGACGGAGGGAGTATTTTTTAAGACGGAACCAGATGTTTCTTGTTGTTAATATTTTCTAATGTGTTTGTCATTTATCTGGCAGGCATATGCATTGCAGCTTCCACTTTTCATCAATTGTGTCTTATTTTTAAGCCGGGAGGGGTTTCGGCGTGCTTGCTTGCGTAATAATTCTGGGAGGTGTTGCAAAATTGCGGAATAATTCCCACCTTGTGTGTTTGTTAAACTCTGTTGTTATATTCACATTAAAATCTCTATCAGTTCTGAACCACGTGATTTTTAGGAAAACTTTCTCTGATCTTGTAATATTTTTCCTTATTACTTGCTGCGCTGGAGTATTTCTCAACTGATGACTTAATACTTATATTACAGTGGTGATGTGTTGAGTGATGAAGAGATACTGAAGGTAGCTTGGATGATCATCCCGTTTGGCTTGTTTGTGACTTTTATTGGCAGTCTATTTGTGTTCAGAATAAAGAAACTGAAGTTATCTGACCCTTATGCAAAAGCTACGTTAATCATCGGTAAGTCTTCCATGAATTTACTAGTACTTAGTTATTTGTATATTTATCCCGAGCAAGATAATTGATATTTCATTAAGGACACCTCTCCAAGAATTAATTTGTCAGTTAGTTGATTCAGTTCGATTGAGTACGGCAAAATAACAAACCTCATTAAATTGTTAGAGGCACTGCGGTATTATATCTTTATAGAAAAAGTCCACTTTTCAACCCTGATTTATTGCAGAAGTTTGCTTTTCAACTGTGAACTATAATACTACTCCCTGTCTCCCTCCGTCCCAAAATAAGTGTCTCAACTTCAGTACAACTTTTCACTAAAGTTGTACAAAGTTGAGACACTTATTTTGGGACGGAGGGAGTACCATTTGAATTGCTCCAGTTTCACCTGCTGTGATCTCACAAGTAGTTTAGGGTGATGTGTCTACCATCTCTCTGCTGTGCCACCAAATTTGTCTTGTCTGTTCCCAATATAGAAAATGATCTGAATGGCAGGGTTTCTTCTTGGCATGTTTGTTTGTTATAATGGCAGTGACATGGTGGATACATGCATAGTTGCATACATGTCACTCCAAATCACTTTTGAAGCCACCTGGGGGTGAAAAGTGGATTGTTTCAGTAGTTCCAGGTTGCAAAATGGTTTTGGAGTTCAGGGTTGAGAGTGGGTTTTTTTTTTCTGTCTTAGATTAAATGCAAATGCTGAACACCGAGCTCTTGATCTATAAAATGGACAAGTATTTCATGCTGTCATGCAGCTAAATGGAGCATCTTGTAGAATTGCATTTCATGCTGTCATGCAGCTAAATGGAGCATCTTGTAGAATTGCATGCACCAACCAGTTCTCCCAAAAGCTCAAGCTGATGGGAAAAGGTGGGCTATGCATTTATACTTCAACACCCCCCCCCCCCCCCCCCCCTCACGCGTGGCTCCCTCAAGCCTAAATGTGGACTGAAAGTGGGCTGCAATTTTTATTTTTTAAATTGCGCCAGACAGCTCTTGAACTCAAGATCTCTTGGCTCTAATACTATGTAGAATTGCATGCACTAACCAGTTCTCCCAATATCTCAAGCTGATGGGGAAAGGTGGGCTATGCATTTATACTTCAACACATCCCATATAGATATCCTACTATTACTCCTAAACTAGAGTGCCTTCTCATTTCAATGTTTTGTCCACTTCCCTCACATTGAGGTCTGATGTTTTTATCTGGTCCAAAATGGCAGGATTTGCGTGTATCTTGGAGCTACTGGCAGAACCTTTGTATATTCTTTCCCAAACGAAGAAATACTACATAATAAGAGTGTATACCGAACCTGCAGCTACTCTGCTACGTTGCCTAACAACTTATATCTTCATAAAAGGACATATTAAAGTGGTAATGCCACATTAGCCTTTTACTCCAGTTTATTACCGACCGCATAAAATGCATATGCCCACAATGTTCTCATTGTTTACACCTAATATTCAGGAATCTACATTGCACACAGTTGCCTTGTAATTATACTTGAAATGGTCACCAATCAATGAATCATTCTGGAAAAAAAAAAATGACCATTTAGTGCAACTACCTCAATCCAATTATCTACTCCCTCCGTCCGGAATTACTTGTCATCAAAATGGATGAAAATGGATGTATCTAGAACTAAAATACATCTATACATCCATTTCAATGACAAGTATTTCCGGACGGAGGGAGTATTTTGTTTTCAGTGAAACCATCTCATTATCAAAACTAAAGCAAAGTTAGTGCAACCATCTACATGGTTATACATCCAACTTTGTGACAAACTAATAATCCATGACGTTCCAATAGCCAGTCCGTACTGTATATTGTATTTTTTTGGTATGTGTACCAAGGATAATATTTGTATATATTAGAAGATTTCAACTACTGTATTTTTGTGGTTGGCTAACAAATACAAATTTCCTAATTATAATAAGATAAAAATATCGGGAGCAGTTTTCTTCGTCATTCCTTTGTCCTGTGTTGTACTCATCCATTTTAAGTTTATCTTAAAAAATGATAGAGCTTTGCAGGATAAACAGTATAATTTTGCCAAGTGGCATATCCAATTGATAATATTCTCTGCACCACTTCTGTTCACGTACCCATTCATGCTTTCCCATGTAATTTTAATTTGTATTGATCAATACAGTACTATAATAGTGATTTTTTGTAGGAGAAGCTGGTCGTATTTGCTTTGTCTCAGGTCGTCTATGCGGCCTGCATTTTCATTGGATATTGGGCATATTTTCTTTTATTTGCTAATATCAGAATTTTTGATCTCTTTCCATTCAGGTTTCTTCTTTATTTGTGTTTTTAGTTGTATATAATTAGGCATGAGTTGTCACAAGTTAATTATATTTCCTTGTTGATGCCAAAACACGCACATTGTCAGGTTGTCAACCCTGATGGTCTACGATAAACAGTTATTGCACATGTGCATATTGTTTACAGGCCAGACTATCAGGAAATTGATTCTCCAAGAAGGCGAAAAATTTGTTCTTGTTTGGTTTGATACTCAATTTAACCAGGCTGCATATGGTCTTGTGGATAAATTAGGCAAGTATGTCAAGCACCTTCTGTTTCAAGTGCTTTTCTTTAGATAAATGGCAGTTGGCGAGGTGTGGTTCATCAATGCCTCCCACCTCCTTTTCTCACCTTACTAGAATATCTCCAACAAAAAATAAAAAATTAACTAACTAAAAATATGACAAAGCTATCCAAAATACTGACTTAACCACCTTCTGAAAAATCTAATGATCTTGTAATTGTTTGCAGGAAGTCTGGTTGTTAGAATAATTTTCCTGCCGTTTGAGGAGAGTTCTTATGCTACATTCACCCAATTAGCATCAGGTTGCTCTTTTGCATGAATATAAAGTTTCATTTTACTATGATAGCTAAGTACAATTGCTTCTCATCTGTTTGGCCTGAAAGATTGAATTTCATGCATTTGCGTCATTGCGGTCTACTGATCTGGAGAATCCGTCTGTAAGTTTTGCCTATTGAGCATCTCTGTACTTGATTAGTCAAAGGAGGTTAACCTATGTTGTGCTAGTATCTGCTAAACAAAAACACTCATGAAATATAGTTTTCTTTCCAAATCCATTTGGTTAGCTGAATTGATTATGTTCTTGTGAAGTGACTGCTTTGTGTATTGGCTACTGGTCGTTTGATATTTCTGCCCGCTTTCTGCATGTTTGCTATTCTCATTGTTCAGTATTTAAATTTCTCATGACCTGTCTCACAGGAAGTAAGCCTCTTACAAGTACTATGAATTTATTATTATTATTGCTAAGATAAGCATTGCTGCCAATGCAACAAAGCAAGATTACCTTTTGCATATTCCTTGCTATCTTAAATTGTACTCCCTCCGTCCCACAATGTAAGACGTTTTTTGACACTACACTAGTGTCAAAAAGCGTCTTACATTATGGGACGGAGGGAGTAATGTTTAACACAATTCTGGCTTATAATGCTGCTGCTGTCCAGTTAGAATTTAGATATGACCATTCCTATATCTCAAGCTATCTGAAATTATTAGTTTTGGCATATTTTTAGTTTGGTGCTGCTGTTTAATAACTCGTCCTTACAATTATAGTTGGCCATTGAACTCTTAGCAAAATTACTAAAACAATATGTTGTGTGCATTATCTTTGGATTTATATTTCTCTGAAAGAGCTAATGATGGATCCTTATCCACAGGGCAAACTCCTGAGAATATATCCAATCTGGAAGGTTCTTTGCTCGGAGCTCTTAAACTTATTACGCTGATAGGTATGCTGTCCAATACTGAATGCTCTAATGCATATATTAATCTATTTATTATCTACATGTTTTAGTTGCTGTCAACTTCAACCTCCTAGTTTTCTGTGGATATTAGATACGTTAACAGCCCTTGAATATGATCATCCTCTAACAATGCAGGTCTCGTGGTCATTTCTTTTGGTCCAAGTTATTCATACACCCTTCTGAATCTATTATATGGAAGAAGATATAGTGATGGCGAAGCTACAGCTGTCCTCCGTTTCTATTGTGTTTACATAATCTTCTTAGCAATGAATGGTTTGTATTTAGAACTTATATGCAGCAGCTCTGCATATATTTATTCTATAATCTTGCAAAGTAGTTTTTTTAAATAATGTTACGAATATTTCATTGATGAATAGTAACTCTGCACTGGTACCTGTCAAATCTAAATTGTGTATTTGATTTTAAACTAGTTTTTGCAAACCCAGAATTTGGAACACTGGGCATAACAGTCCCAGTTTCGCGCTTTCTGTTTTTAGTTTTTTCTTCAGTTATGATGCATGTAGCACAGTAATATATCCAACTTATATGAGGAACAGTTATAATTTCTTTCCAGCCATTTAATTAGCAGTTACGTTCATCCAAGTTATGACTTGGTCTCTCCTTTGCCATGAAAAGGTCAAAATCTTCTCAAGAGAATGCATAGTATAGAAAAGCTAAAAATCTGACGTCAGATTTTTAGGCATGGCAAATCTGACATTTTTCATGGCAATTTATATTGTCGCGATGATGGCAAATTTAGTTTGCAAGCACGGCGATTCCTGGCCAAAAAATAAACTGAGACGGATTTGCCATGCTCGCCAACTAAACTTGCCATCCTTGACGAACATAATTTGCCATGGTCAAAAATCTGACGTCAGATTTGTAGCAGTCTATATTTTACGAACAAGAAATATGCTACTGGTGGTGCTAATTGTTAGATATACCTGGGCTATTTAGTAGAGTATTCGGTTAAATGTGCATATTAATGAAGTTCCGCATGAATGACTTATGTCCTTTGATATTTTCAGGCACTTCTGAAGCTTTCCTTCATTCTGTTGCCAACGAAAGCCAGCTTAAGCAGTCAAACAATATGTTGCTCCTCTTCTCAGCAATTTATACTGTTCTAAATGTTGCTTTTATTAAATCTGCCGGAGCTGTTGGGTTGATTGCTGCAAATTCTGTCAGTATCCTTTAGTAATGACTATGCTATCCTTGTTTTCTTCAAATCAATCTTTTCCTGGGAGAACTTTCTTTGCGCCTTGACTGTCTGTAAAGATATGCTACTGCGAATCTCATATTCTGCAGTATTCATCAATGAGTATTTTAAGGTAAAGTTTCTTGAATGTTCCACCTTGGGATTTTTTCCTTTGTAGAAGGGGAGCCTTGGCGCAGTGGTAAAGCTGCTGCCTTGTGACCATGAGGTCATGGGTTCAAGTCCTGGAAACAGCCTCTTACAGAAATGTAGGGAAAGGCTGCATACTATAGACCCAAAGTGGTCGGACCCTTCCCTGGACCCTGCGCAAGCGGGAGCTACATGCACCAGGTTGCCCTTTTTATAAGGATTGCATTTGTAAAAAAGAAAACCTGATGACATATTTCAGGGCTCATTCTCCTTCTACCGCTGCTTGCCAGCGGGCTGGGGCGTTCTGCTCGTTTCTGGTCTGACCACAGCTTTCTCCGAGAGGATGTTTCTGAATAGAAATAGGTTCAAGCAGACCCTTCCCATTCACATGGCGATAGGCATCATGTGTCTGGGCTTCTCATTGCTTGAGATGTAAGCACTACATCACCACAGAATGATACTTGATCTGTTCAGATACTCCCTTCGCTCCATACTGTTAGTGGATAGTAGATTTATATAAAAAAAAACTTTGTAAGCTTTGACCAAATTTACATGAAATTTATCAACATTTAGAATACCAAATCCATACCACTAGATTCATCATGAAATATATTTTCATGTACTGTAGATATAGATACTTTTCTCTATAAACTCTGGTCAAAGTTTATGAAGCTTGACTTTTGAGAAAACCAATGCGCACTATATTATGGAACGTAGGGAGTATTATTAATCATCCTGACATGGCTTGTTTCTCGAGCAGATACCGTGGCGAAAAGCAGTTCTTGGTGAGCATCATCAAATCATTGAAGGGTCACGACATACACACATGAATTTATATATTTGGGGCAAGTGAATTTACCCCAGATATATACTCCCTCCGTTTTAAAGTTAGTACAAAGTTGAGTCATCTATTTTGGAACGGAGGGAGTAAATGATATTTCCATACAACATGCGTGCTGTAAATTCTTGTATACTGGCTAGAGTACCAAAGAAGGGAGCTGGACCCAGCAGCTGGAGAGGCTTCTGAAAGAACAGATCAAATTGACCGAAATCATAGATCGCCGCTATGCAGTGAATTGAATTGCTGGGACAAGTTATAGAGGCGACATAAAGCATAGATCATCTGGGTAGATAGGTAATATATTCTGTAACTTTTCTACATTGGACTTATTAAGATTAAATTGCAGCATGGTTGCCCTTAATTTACCATGTTGTGCCATTCAGGTTTGGTTAGCTGAGTTCCGATAGAACTTTGCAAAATTCCTTAATTGTTAGATAGCTGGGGATGAATCGTGTGGTAACGATTTTACATCTGACGATTGTGTGGATCACCTACTCCCTATGGTTCCCTCATTTTTCATGCCTACTCCCAACACCCATCTTGAGCGAGGATTGCGTTTCCTGGGTTGTGGGGAATGTATCGAGCCCTAACAACTTTATCTTTGCCGATGTCGAGGTTCTATTTGTTACACAGGAGAGCGGTTTTGCGCTCCATGTGGATCGTAATTATGCCTTTTGAACCTGCATCTTGATATGTTAAACAAGCATCTATTTTTTCTGATAATTTTACTTATAATTTGCACTGATGAATGACATTATCGTTGCTAATGCCATTTTTGCAACCAAAATTACTGTATTTATTTTTTCTATCACAACTTATTAAGGGATGGTTTAAACCAACACTTGTCTACACTTAATAACATGTCAACGAACCCTACCTGGGGCACTAAATTAGTGTGCTTTCAATGATCATGTATGAACCTCATCTTTTCCCAACTGGTGAAATATGCATGTTTTTCTAAATACATGGAGCCGACATGAAAATGTGCTTAATCTTGGTTATTTCTTGTGATAGGTGTGGAATATTTCCAATTTATGAGAAGCGTCAAGACTGATTTTGGTAAATCGTTTGAGAAACAGGACAATTACAGCGAAACTATTTTAAATTGTGTGGAACACTCGGTTTTTGCTAGTTATCAACCAGTGTAGAAACTTTAAAATTCGAAAAGCAGACAGTATGTTTTCTGAAGTTATAGTACTTTTGTAGGTCAGCATATGAATTTCTTCCAATTTCTTGATGCATCAATTATATGATGTGAAATGCAACAATTTAATATTTTGCATTTCTTCATTTTTTTTAGTTACAAGTCCTGAAACACTAGAAAATGGGTTTAGTTCAAGCCAGTTTATTTGTGATTTCGTTGTCATGTTTCAAATTGTGGCGTCGGTTTAAGAATATGGTTGTATGTGGGATTTTCCAAGAACGGGAACTTTTTGTGAAGGCCTCAACCATTTCATAGTCTCTTGGTCTCCAGTGACCTCGGCGTTCCACCTGCATTATCTTGCAAGGTAAATCTCCTTTAAGCAGTTGTGGTGATGCTGTTGGAGACTCTTTTTTTTGAACAAAAAGGTAGGTCATTTTCTACCTTATGCATTTAAAACGGGCAAAAATGCCCGGATGACCAAAGTCATTTACATGAAGACGATGTTAACAATGCACAAAGACATGCAGCAGGGCATCACCAAACCTCTATGGAACGAAAGAGTAAAGAGGCGAGGAAGACAGCTACGCGGACGTGATTACATTTGTCCATGCAACTAGAGCTTGTTTGACCTTCCCTTCTGCTGCCCTCATGCTGTCGAAGACTGATTAGGCAAGTTTTGTACTCCCTCCGTCCCATAATGTAGGACGTTTTTTGACACTAGTATATGAAAGAATTGTTCAGGTGTTTTTCCTTTTGGAAATTAGTTCGTGTGTGTTGGTTGGTTCAGTCCCTCTCTGTGCACTGATGGAGCTAGCCAAAAGCGATTGTGAAAATGTGGTTCCATCTACTCCCTCCGTATGAGTTTATTCATCCCCTTCATATCTTGAGTCAATTTTAATCATAATTCAACTAATAAAATATGAGTTGTATGTAGAAAGATAATACCATTGGAAACTTCTTTCAATTAAGAATCTAACAATATGTGGCATATCACTTATATTTTGCTAGTTAAATCTACGGTCAAATTTTGACACAAAAAATAAGAGGAACTAATAAATTGGGACGGGGGAAATAAATTAGTGTTGTTGTTAACCTGATTTTCATATACACGCCGAGTATATATCCAACATGCTATGAACAATTAACCGCGAGTATAAAATATCTAACACTGTGATTTAGTGGCAACACCTGATTTCTTTTCCAAGGAGCACCTGAAATTTACATGTCATAGGGTATTCAAAATGTATTTTAATATATAAGTGAAAAACTAATAATAATAAAGATTCATATCCTATGCAAACTTTATTCATTCATGTGACTTTTTGTTACAACATCAAGCTCTCGTACTTCTTTCGGCAAGAATGAAGAACCTCTGGTGTACTCCCCGCCATTTGCGCTCCATTGACTATCATACAATCATAACTGAGCAAACGGTTGAAGCACCAAGATATGTTTGCGTTGCATGTAAGACACGAGGGATTGCTAAACCTCGATTCTGACTTGTTTACAAATAAAGCTATGCTGGTTGACGACAGTTCACTCTACAAACTAACTAAATATTGACACTGTCGACGGCGTTTCCTCCCCGCTGATGATGTGGTTGTCACCTCTATCATTCATAAACCGCTTCCAGAACCAGTGTTGTTTCCACACTCTTTTAGCCATCTCCTTGATGGGAATGTTCTTCATTTCGGGGAGGAAGAAGAGGACGAAGAGCGACATGATGGCAACACACACGGAGGAGATAAACACGGTAAAAGGAAGGTTCTAGAACCTTCCCAAAATAGGTGGAAGAGAGGCACGTGTATTCGGGCTGGCCCTTATCAGGGCGAGCGATCTGCGGGAGTGCGCGTTTGCTTCGTGGATTAACATTTTTTGTTAGTGGGCTATTACGAATTTAATCCGTTGGCTCATTTCTCATGGAGGATGTTGACTTGTGTGTTTCCTTCTTTGAGATCGTTCTGACTAGTCAATGAAGGTGGTGCATTTTTCCATGGGTCTTTAATTATGGTACACCTGCATGTTTGTCTTTGTTGTCAACCGGTAGCGGGGCGCACATTCCTTTGCAGGTGTGCGTGTTTTTCTGTCATGTGATGTTGACAATGAGTAGGAACACGGTCATACAGCTGCCACGCTGACATGCATGCACATATACTCGTCGGGCAGCGATACACACACTTCCAACCGGGTCCATCAATGGCTTACAAAGCCATGAGCCAGCACGTGCTAGCAATTCTAGGGTGCCTCGTAACTCGATAGATTTCCGCATTGATGTTTTCAATGAAAAATCACATCCACAATGTATAAACTTTGCCTGATTACATAAATAAATATGGTAGAGTAAATAAGTGATCAAAATTGTGTATTCGAGACATCTAAAATGATAGTTCATTCTTCAAGTATATATAAAAGTAAAACAGAGAGCGTACTCCCTAGTACTCCCTCCGTTCCAAATTACTCGTCGTGGTTTTAGTTCAAATCTGAACTAAAACCACGACGAGTAATTTGGAACTGAGGGAGTAGTAGAAGAAAAGTAAGCAGAGCCCTTAAATTATCACATCTCGATGTCGTCGAGATCAGGCATGGGAAAACAAAGAACAACGGCTATCCCCGTGAGCTGCTCAAGCTGATTGCCGGAGACATGCATGCATGGACGAAAAGACCCGCACATTGCCACCGATCTTGTTCACCGATTCGGCTAAATCATGGTGAAGTCTACTGCGCCTGCGCGGAGTCGAAGATGTTGTTGCAAGAAGAAAAAAAAAGGAGAAAAAGGAAACCTATCCAGGGACCACCGATGGGCAAAAATCTGGATTGGGACGGCCCATACAGAGGACGACGCGTGTGGGGGGTACGCGTTTGATCGCTATTTTCTGACCTATGCGAGGAATAGGATCATCTGGATAGGCACGAGCACGTCTGTCATGTCAGCCCAGCCCATCTAGACCCACATGTCAGCCACTCCCTTGTCTTCTTTAAAAAATGCCTGAACACATCGTCTCCCTTTACCTGTCGTTCAGTGGCGGAGCTAGACAAGATCTTCAGGGGGGCCAAACACAAATTGTGCATGTTTCGGGGGGCCAAAGGATCTAATTTTTCTAATCAAGCTCTTAAAAATTTTCTTCATAGCTTTTAGCAATGATGGGGGGCCATGGCCCCTGCAGGGCTCCACATAGCTCCGCCACTGCCGTCGTTGACCATGTCCCACCCGCCTTACCGTTGTTCTCAACCTCGTCGGCCTGGCGTCGACTCACCGCCTCCAGCCCACGCTGCTCTTGGTTGCCGCCTCCTTGGTCAGAGACGTCGCAGGGGAGGTCACCTCGGAGGGCCTTGTGCCCGCCATCATGTGTTGTTGCTGCTGCTGCTCTCGAGGTGTCACACACAACATACTCGTCGAAATGAGTTGGAATGGGAATGTGACAGAAAAAGTGAGAACTTGTATCGGACACACCTAAACACTGTATGAAAACGTACGCAGATATTCGGAGGGTCATATTTACCTATGGGGATAGATGCTTTAACACGCGCACTATGATAAGCAAAGACGTGCTGATGGTGTCCGCCTTATCTAACGGGAAAATTGAAAATTGATAATTACGCTTAAGGATGCCAGTGGAGGGAGTATATAATTATGTGAAAGTAACACTTGTTAGAGTTGTGTCGACTATTATTGTATAAGGTAGGTTAAAATTGAATTATGAGTCGATACGGCGTATAGATAAGATATAGAGTTGTGTCCTAATAGGACATTTGTATCATAGGTCTCTCATATAATGCGGGGTAGACGCAGTATGTAACCTATGCCGATATAATAACACAGACACGTGGGGGTAGCCGGCGGCGTGTGCCAACGCCTGGGCGGTTGAAGTGCGGTATTGTAGTGGTGTCATGGGGAAGAGCACCCTTAGTCAGGCCCCGGAGATGTAGGCATATTGATGAACCTCGTTAGCAAATCTCGATGTCGTGCTCGTGTGATTGCTTGCTCCTCGGTAGATCGACGATGGCTCGGATTAATTCTAGCAACACTTCTTTCATCCATTTCAATATAAATGCGTATATATGAAAAGACAATCTTGGACAAAGATTGACTTTTAAAAATAAATACTTCTCAAGGTTAAATATATCATCCGCACTACTCTCACTACTCTATTATCACCTTCATCTGGGTTTATTAATCTCATCATATATTTTTGCAGGGGAATCTCATATAATTTCGATCAAAGTCTGACCATATGTTTGACTAGCAAAATTTTAATGCATGTCACAAAAAATTATATTATTAGATTGATAGTATTCGAACTGGTAATAACGGAGCTGGATCGCTCGCTGACAGGTGGCTCCCAGCGGCCGCACCTTATCCTCCCGGCGTCTTAAACCCCTCGGAGGGACGACGGACCGACCGACCGCCGCGCCGTCCTCCCAAACCCCGCAAGAAAATGGCGACCAGCGCCACTTTCCTCCACCTCCTCGCCCCTCCAGTCCTCCGCCCCAAGCCCGTACTCCGGCCCCGCCTCCGCCGCCTCGCCCTGTCCGTCTCCCCCTCGGGCCCCGACGAGATCCCCGCCGACGACCCGCCCGTGCTCCCCTCCATCCTCGTCAAGAACACCGAGCCCGAGGACGTCGCGCGCCGCCGGAGCTGGGTCGAGCACGGCTGGGCGCCCTGGGAGGAGGCGATGAGCCCCGAGGTGGCCTTCGCGCGCCACAGCCTGAACGAGGGCGAGGAGGTGCCGCTCACCTCGCCGGAGTCCGTCGAGGCGTTCCGCATGCTCACCCCGGCCTACCGCGAGAAGGTGGAGTCCGAGCCGGGGTACCTCGAGCGCCTCTTCTCCATGCGCGAGACGCCCGAGCCCCTCGAGACCGCGTGGGCCGGCCGGCTCCCGCTGCGGCTCGTGCCGCCGCGGGACTGGCCGCCGCCCGGCTGGGAGGTGGACCAGGACGAGCTGGCCTTCATAAGGGAGGCTCACAGGGCGGCGTCGGAGCGGGTGGACATGGAGGCGGCCGCCGCCAAGGGGGTGACCAACGTGGAGAAGGTGGAGGACGCGCCGCAGGATCTGGCGCTGGAGCGGTACAAGGTGTTCCTGAAGCAGTACAAGGAGTGGGTGGATACCAACAGGGACAGGCTGGAGGAGGAGTCCTATAAGGTACGTATATCACTATAACTCAGTCGATTATCTGTGTCATGTACTCTCAAATCCGCAATGGACATGATGATTCTATGAGAAAATAGTCCTGTCATTGCAGCAGAGCATTCTGAATTTGTTCTGGTATGATGCAATCGAAGTTGGCTTTTAAAATTAGTGGTCTGCTTGTAGTTAAATGATTGTTGTGGACTGCAAGTCTGCAGCCCACATACAGGGGAGCTTCTTCAGCCACATATTTGTCATGAGATGTGTTGATCACTGCTCCGCAGTATGTTATCACCCTTGATAATTTCAAAAGGAAGTACCTTCTCCTGATTAGTTCAAAAAGGACCCGTAGTATTATTTCAATGGTTATTAATTAGTTCAAGAGGACCCTTGTAGAATGATTATAGTGATGCATTGTGATAGTTGTTCCATGATATATTTCCTTGTTGAAGTAGACTGCAGAGATGCTCAAATGCAGTAACATGGTATCATGGTAGTATTAGTATACACTATTCAGTAGCCTTTTATGTGCCTGTTTAGTTGCACATTGGTTGTGAACAGTGCTGTTCCGCTATCTGTGTGCACCTTTGCTTCGACTCTTGTGATTGGTGTTGGCTGCCGGTGCCTTGTTATTTATTTTGAGTTGAACTCAAGATGTCTGTTTTGCATTTGCCCTGCAGTGCAAAATAAGTGTCAACTTCATACTTTCCCCAGTAACTGAACTTTGGAGCCAGTAGCCTAACTTGTTATTTGTCGGGTTATGGACGTTACTATTGTGGACCTAGCACTATGATTTCCTATAAGCTATACAGCTAATAATGATTGTATTTTGCCATTATTACTATCCAGGCTAGCGATGGTTGCATTTCACTTAAGAAACACAGCCTTTTCATGATAGCCCTGCAAGCTAGTCAACTAGTTTTGGTTCCTTCAAATGTTCTGGTTTCTTCATATACTTGGATTATCACAATGATTTTGAGTCTGTCTTGTCATCTCCTCAAGTGTTTGTAGCCATTCTCATCATTTCAGGATTGAGCAGTAATATTCTACTTGGCTATTTTTGTTATGCAGTTTGATCAGGATTACTACCCTGGTAGACGAAAAAGAGGTAAGGACTACCGAGAAGATATGGTATGTCCATTTGCTCTTGAATTTGCTGCCTAATTTAGTTCTATTTTTCCTGGTCCTGTTAATTGCTGATGTGTTGATTGCTTTTGTGCAGCTGGAACTTCCATTCTTCTACCCTGGACAGGTTCCACTTAAACTTTTGATTGTACCTTCCCTCTTCAGTAACTTGCTGACTGTTACCATTTTTACCTTTGATAAATGGTTCAATCTACCACATGCAGATATGTTACGGTAAAGTGATCTCTATTCACCTCCATCAAGGAGCTTTTGTGGATATTGGTGGCACACATGATGGGTATGTACTCCTCTTAATCTTCTGCGCAATTATGGAGTTACCATGGCTGATATAAGATCATGTGTTATGATATTTTTAGCAACATTTTGTTGTTGTCTTGCTTTTAAATGTGACCTGTTAGCTACGGTGAATAATACTACATGGAAATATTAAGGGCATCTGAATGTTTGCACGAAACTGCATCACAATATCCTACCAATAGCATTATGTTAAATGATGATTAATGAATGGCACTGTCAGGCCTAACTTTGCCTTCTTAGAATATTCTACTTTTTTTACATAACTTGTTATAGTAAGAAAATATTTAATTTGTGTGGCTGCATCTCTTTATATGTTTAGGTGGGTGCCCATAAAAGGAAACGATTGGTATTGGATCCGCCACCATATCAAACCTGGCATGAATGTCTATGTGGAAATTCTGGTTAGTTGGCCTCGAAGTTCACTTTCTAATTTCTGTTGCTGCTTCTGAAGATATCTAATGGTAAACAATGTAGTGGAGGAATGCCTGGTTATCCATTGCATTATGATATGTTAGTGGTGCTTTGGCATTACCAAAGTACATACGGACGCAGAGTATTTGAACCCGCGCTCACATGCCCCCTTAAAAAAATTCAAAAAATTCAGATATTTTCTTGTGATAAACATTGATGAATGTTTTTACTGCCTCCAAATTTTTGTGATAAAATGACATTCGTGTAGGTCTGGGCCAAAAAAAATAGAAAATCGATGCTCTGAAAAGACTATTGTTGTAAGCATTTTGGAGCATTGATTTTGTTTTTTTTGTACAGACCTCCACGAATGTTATTTCATCACGAAAATTTGCAGGGTGTTAAAACTTTCATAAATGTTTATCACAAAAAATCAGATTTTTTTGAATTTATTTAATTTTTTTATGATTTTACTGTTCATCAGAGAGCATGTGCGCTCGGGATCAAAAGAGCACTTTCGAGTACAATTTTGTTACTGTTCATCAGGGAGTAGTTTTCTTTATAAGATATCTTTTGTTTTTTCTTTGCAACCTGGACCCTGGAATTTCAGTAACTTTAGTAGATATGCCTTAGTAATGAATTATAACTATCTATTGTTTTACAGGCCAAACGAGACCCATATCGGTTTCGTTTCCCACTTGAAATGCGCCTTGTCTATCCTAACATTGATCACCTAATGTGAGTGCCGTCACTAACTCACTATCCTTATCCTCGGTCACTCTGACAAGTCCTGATTGTGTGACGGTTTTAATGTCCGTTGTGTAATGCATTGCTTCGCTTTACCTTCAGTCTTGGTTGACTGAGGGTTGTCTATCTTCTTCCTTGCTGCAGATTTAATAGGTTTGACTTCCCACCAATATTTCACCGAAAGGAGGATACAAACGAAGAGCAGCTGTGGGTACGACTTTTCAATTGATTTAACATTTGCTCTCCTGATTCTATTTTCTGCTACTTTGTTAAATCTAGTAATTCCCTCAAGGATTTTCACATTATTTTTGTTTGTGTGTGCTTCTTACCTTTATATGCACTGACAGCGCGAAGGTGGAAGGCCGCCCATTCCTAGGAAAAAGCCTTTGACAGACATGGAAACAGAACCTTTGGTGTCAGACCACCCCTTTGTTGAAACGGTAGACACATATCTACGGTTAACATGCTTGTGTCTCTTGCTCCCTCCTAGTGTTTACATTTAGTTCCCATTCGACAGGTTTAACAGGAATGTTCTTTATCTGCTTGCAGCTTTGGGAATGGCATAATGCAGAGCAGATGATTTTAGACCACGAGGATGAAAATCCAGATAAATTCAAGGATGTGACGTACGAGTCAACAGTTGATACATCCTCGTTCGACGAAGAAAACAGGATTCAATACACTGAAGGGCGTGTCAAAGAAACAGTGCTTAAAAAGAAAGTTGTGGTACGCTTTTCTGTGCCATGATTACTTTGATCATCATTGGGTGTTTATTTCACAGTACAGCGATCATTCAATGATACGCCCATTGTGGTTCTGAACTTTCTCTGTTGTAGAATGTAAACATCAAAGAACTCGATATGAAGGCTGCTCGTGCTGAGCGTGAGGTACCGTTTCTTCCATCATTAGCTGGATTTTGTTTAGCCACTCTGCCACTCCTTTACTGATGCTGAAATTTAACCGACGCAGGAGATTAAACGGCTCAAAGCAGAAGCACAAGAAAGAGGAGAGGAGTACAAAATCGGGAAGATGCGACGGAACAAAGAAATGGACGAGTACGATCTGCTGCAGTGGCGTCGCTCTTACGAAGAAAGGGAGGCTCTCCTCAGAGACATATGCTGGTAACCTGCAACTGCACAACAAGTTTCATCACATCCAACACACATGCTCTCATTATTAACACCTATGTAAACCGGCAGCCGGAAGGCCCTGGGCCTCCCCATCGAGGAGCCGGGGCGGTACGACGTGGACGAGACCATTGTGTACGGGAAGGACTACTACGACCCGTCGAAGCCGATGTACCGGTACGACTACTGGGGCGAGCCGCGCAACACGGAGAAGGTGAAGCTGGAGCGGGACGTGGAGCGGCACAACCAGCAGATCATCGGGGACGCCAAGAAGTGGTGCGAGACGTCGTACGAGGACTACGTCCGGAAGAAGGCGCTGCGGGAGGCCGCCGAGGCCCGGGAGCGGCGGAGGAGGGCGGCGGAGCCGCAGGAGGAGGAGGAGTACGACGACGACATGGACCTCGACTTCGAGAAGATGACCGACCCCCGCGCCCCGCACAACCGGTTCTACATCACGAAATGAAGATGGCGTGGTGTAGAGATTTTAGGTGTAGCTGTTGTTCTGTTGTGTGCGAGGGATGTGAATATTTGGTAGCTTCGTGGCTGTGATAAAAGCTGTGGTTTGGCACTCAATTGTGCGTGCCTATGATGTCTTTCTGATCAAATGCAAAGGAGAGTTTAGGAAGAGATCCAGGTCAAAGCAGGCGGACTTAACCTGGTTTAGAATGGATCAAACCCTGCCTCTTCTATAAGAAATGGTTGGTTGGTTAGGTTGGTTTTGTAGATGTAGAGTACTCATGAGCAAAGAGAGAGCGATCTTGTCCCTCAAAAAAAAAAGAGAGAGAGAGCGATCTTGAGCCCCTTTTCTGATCAACCAGACGGGTTAGGTGCGTTTAGCAAATCCATACCCTCCCCGTCCCATAAAGCATCTCCAACGGGCGCGCTAGATATGGCGTGCTCGGAAAAAAAATGCGCTTTTTTGCGTACGGGAGCCGGGTTGACGCGCTCCAACAGGCGCAGGAAAGTCCGGCGCGCTAAAAGAACTATGCGCACGCGTGAAAAAAGCGGCAACGCGCGCGGTAGTTTTGGCGTACGGCGTCCAGCGCGCTCTATAAAACCCGCACGCGAGCGCCCGCCAACCGCCGTCTTCGTCGCCTTTCTCTTCCTTCTTCCTCGCGCTCCGCCGGTGCCCCGCCACCGCCGCGCCCTTCTTCCTCACCTCCAGCGCCTTCTCCCTTGCCGCTGCCATGCCGCCGCACGCCCGAAGCAGCTCCGACTACTGCAGCGTCCGCGCCCCGCCCCTCCGGCGTGTATTACGCGGAGATCCGCCCCGGTGATACACGCCTCTGCGCCCACGAGGCCGCCCGTGCGTACGACGCGGCGACATGGCGCCTCGGGAGGCCACGAGCGCTGATGAATTCTCGGATGCGCGGACACGCCAACAGGCGTAGGACCTCGCACCTCCCCCGTGGCTAATCACCATGGAGGACCGCCGCATCCAGCGGAGGTGGGAGTGCCACCTCCTCATCGCCGAGGCGAATGAGCATGCCATGGCAGCGTGGCGCGAGCGCTTCCTGGAGGATGTCGCCGCCAAGAATGAGTTTTGGGCGCAGAGGAGGGCGAAGTGAGCCGCGGATCGGGAGGACAGGCGTGAGCGGAAGGCACTGGCGGAAGCCCAATGCAAACTGGGACCTGCGTCGATATGGGACGAGAATGATCCTCGGTGGAAAGACGTGTTTCTGTCATCGGACTACACCACCGAGGAGGACGAGGAGGACTAGTTTTCTCTAGTTTGTTGTCGACACGTTTTATCTACTATATTTGCATCGTACTATCGTTTTTTATTTGTATCGTATGGACTACATGTGGTGTTGGGCTTGAACTATGCTATGAATTAAAATCTATGTGTTGTTTCATATTTTTCCTATGTGTTGCATCATAGTATTGGCCGCTCTCGTGCTGGCTTTTGCAGCGCCTGGTGAGGCTATAGCGGTGCGCCATATTTTGGAGCGCCCGTTGGAGCAAACGCCCTCCTACGCGCAAAAATACTATTTCGTTGTTGTATAATTATTTTAGCGCGCCGTGCAACCCCGCGCCTGTTGGATATGCTCTAATATAAAGAGCGTTTTTAATACAGTCTAGTATCCGGCCCATAACATAAGAACCAATGTAGTGTCAAAAATGCTTTTATAGGATGTACTCCCTCCATCCCATAATATAAGAACGTGTCAAAAACGTTCTTATATTATGGGACGGATGTAGTATTATTTTTAGTTAAGGAGACGGCCGCGACAAGCTGTTTGTTAGTACATTTACGGTTTACAGGTTGTTACTGTAAAAGAGACTACGAATTTAGTAGTACGAGTGGTTCATGCGTGAAGCTTGGTGCAGGTGTATGGCGTTCCGTGTGCGCGTGCATGCAGATGCTTGTGCTTGCAAGAATGGGCGCCAGTACCGCGCCCCTGTCCCTGATGCCTGACCCAAGTCGTTCACCAGAACCGTTACATCTCCAGCATGTGATGTGAGGTGCCAAATCATCGTACTCGTTTTGTGTGTGTGGAGAACGTATTGGTGCGGTGCGGACGTGCGGTGCCCATGGACCCGAACCCAATGAAGATAGGGGCACGCATTTCTGCCCTGCTCTCCCAGCAGCCGCTCATGCAGTTGCCCATGAGAGCCGGCCGACGCTGCCGATCTCATGATTGGGGCGGGGCGGGCCATCATGCATCTTGCTCTTGGCACCGTCGCCGTCGGATGAGGTCAGTCGCCGTTCCGTTGAGTCATTTTCCAAGTCACGCAAAGCGCGCCTGCCTGCCTTTTTTTCTTCTCAAACAAAATGCCGGAAGCCAATTAATCACGGACCCGCCCGCCACCGGACAAAACCTCGAGCTGATTGTTTGTTAATTGGCGGCAACGATCGCTCTGCCCCCGCCCCCGGCATATTCGCCTCCACCCCGCCCCTGATCCCCCAACCGGCATCGGCATCGGCATCATCTGCAGCCGCTTCCCCTACGATACCACCCCCGATCCCCCAATCATCTCCGGCAGCATCACCTCCCCAGTTCAAAAATACACTCCGCAGAGCAAGTTTAATTAGGAAGAAAACGAGAGAGAGGATCCAAGAGAGTTATAATAGTTTCCTTTTTTTTCTAGAGCGAGATAGGGGGGGGGGGGGGGGGGGGGGGGGGAGGGGGAGTACGTAGTATAAGTAGGGTGAATCGCCGCCCATTGGCGCACATAAATTTTTGGAATAGTAGGAGGAGGGAAGGAGGGAAGGAAGGCTATAAATTTAGTGCTGCGAGTATATAGGGGAATCGCTATAAGTAAACTCTCTATACCGGGAATAGCCGGCCGTCCGACCGACCGTCCGTCCGGGAGGAAAAGAAACGAGCCATGGGGGACGGTGGTGGTGGTGATGGCGCCGCCGCCTCCTCGTCGCCGCCGGCCGCCGCGGCCGCCCCGGGGTTCTCCTACCTCGCCGTCTTCCACAACTTCCCCCTCGTCGCCGCGCTGCTCGGCTTCGCCATCGCGCAGTCCATCAAGTTCTTCCTCACCAGGTGATTGATTAATTCCTCATTCGCTCCTCCTCATTTGGCCTTTCGCTTCCTCCTCCCTCCCCTGGCCATAGCAGCGCCTTCCTCGCGCGTGGTCTGGTGGTGTTTGACCGTCGAATCGCTCGCCGCCCCGGGTCAAAGCTGGTCTTCACTCGCTTGTTACGCTGGCTCAGCGTGGGGAATCGTTGAGGCACTCCGATCTGGTTCCCTCCGATCCTCTGATTCTGCTCTGCTCTGCTCGTTGGGGATGATGCTAGGCTGCAGAATGCGATTCCCTGTGGAATTATTTACTTCTATCTCATCTCAGGGGGGGAGCATAAGATAAGAGAAATCGCCGCGATCTCTTCAAATTAAGCATCAGATTTGGTGGGTCCGTGCCTGTTCTGGGGTGGAATTTGCATTTCTTCAGTTCCAAAATAAAAAAATAAAAATGCATCGCTAGATTGCACTTCACATACACATCTAAACAAACCTTGCAATCCACATGTTCTCGGACTGCGTGCTTCGTTTCATTCAGAGAGGCCCTCGGCCTCGACCATCCAGAAAAGATGTTCATAGGAGGCAAAAAAACAAACAGAGAAATTCGATAAATTTGGGCGTTAGCGTGATCTGACATAAGCCATTTTCCTCATTAGACACTTATGTGCCTTTAATCACAAAAAAAAAACACATACACACTTCTGTGCCTGTTAATTGTTGCAGTAAGTTTTCATAGACAAATGCTGCTGCAATAGGTTTGATGTGCAATACTTCTTGACTGACTGAAGGTATAAGGAGAAAAGATGGGATCCTAAGCGGCTTATCGGCTCCGGTGGCATGCCGTCATCGCATTCCGCGACCGTTACAGCGCTATCAGTAGCCATTGGCTTCCAAGAGGGCTTCGGCAGTGCCCTCTTCGCCACATCGACGATATTCGCAAGTGTGGTAGGTTATCCATCTCATCCCATCACATCCTCTGTTTGTTTAAAGAAGAAAAAAGAAAGAGATGTTGCTTCTTGGACATAAGAGTTCTACCATGAGTTGGACATTAAAATGTTGAGTGCAAGCATCGTGTAAGATTTTATACTACTTAATTTCCTCTCTGCTAATTCATGATGATTGGCAGGTGATGTACGATGCTTCTGGTGTCAGATTGCATGCTGGAAAGCAAGCAGCGGTATGTAACAACTGCTCTGATTTTTGTGATTATATATGCTTTGATGTTCTGAGTTTTGCAACTATGCTGAGCTTTGTCCTCATTTTCTCCACTCTTTAGGTGTTGAACCAAATAGTCTGTGAACTACCGGCTGAACATCCCTTGGCTGAAACAAGACCATTGCGTGAACTTTTAGGCCATACACCGACCCAGGTCCGCTCAAATGTCCTTTTCATCGTCCATTTTTAGTATAATTTGGCAGTTCGAAAGCGATGCCATATTTTTACCGCGATCGCCCGGTCGCCAGCTGAGCTTAATTGCCAGTTCTGGGAGGTTTGCCCTTCCATGATCATACCAAAAAACTTATCGCCCACTCAAATTTGCTCACAGGTTGTCGCCGGTGCGGTGCTTGGGTGTATGATAGGTATTGCGGGGCAGATTATCATTGCAGTGACGAGCGTTGTATGACGCTGCTGTGTCTCAAGGCGCAGGAGAATTGCTAGTGCTTGCAGAGACCTGAGAAGAAGCAGCAGCTTCTCTGGTGTTTCTGCGACTTAGGTATCGGTTCGATGTGTAATGATGTGCCGTAGTGCTGTTGAAGATTGAATCAAGTTTTGATAGCACATAATTGTATGTTCAGGTGATGTTCTCAGGCTTGATGTACAGAATATCTATTCGATAACTTCATTGCTCTAGTGAAGGCTAGAAAGTGGCTGCATCACTAGTTATAATGTCTCGCTAATTTTGTTATTTACGCCTGTTTAGATAGGGATGGCTCGGGTTACAATTCATGGGGTTTAGTGCATAATAAAACTCACTTTTTTGGGGGAAAGATATGGATCTGTATCCTGATTCTTGGGGTTCAGTGACAAAACAAATCACAACAAAAACACTTGGTCCAAACACTCCCTGTTGATTAGTACAAGAAGCTGACAGCCAACATATCTAAAGCATGATGTAACAAAGATAATTTTATTCACATTGATGGAACATCTCTGGGAAGTTCATGTCAAATGTATGATAATGTAACCAACATGTGTGAGAAGATATCAACAAACAAACCTGACGGTCATGTACATGCAAATAATGCAGCATGGAACGGTTAATGTCCACGTCTACTGGCCGAGGTTCTAAGTTTGACAAACCCAGTCAGTTACTGAATGAATATCTGGGCATTCTTACACCTGGGGCCTATTTAAACTCAAAATCTGAGAAAAGACTTTTCTGACGTCTGCATAAGCATCTCTCACCCTCTCAGGTTCTGTTCTCCATGCTATGTGCTCATCAGGTCGAACCAAAATAACACTTCTATCACTTACCTGACACATCTCCCACCATGATGAGTTCACAGTTGCCCTTGGTATTTCCTCGACATCGACATAGTTTGTCCAGGGTGCCAGCTCAGACATGCTCCCTTTCACTTCCTCACCCCCCGAACCTTGTGGCCACATGACGCAAACTTTGGCTGATAACTCGAATTCATCTGTTATCCTCAGCATAGCCCGGGCAAGCTTATATGACTCTTTCAGTGGTGCGATGATGATAACAAACTCAGGTTTATCCCCACTTACTAGGTCCAGTGTCGAGAACACGCCCTCCTGTAAGGAGTCATCATGCCCACGGTTTACACAAAGGCACGTGAAGGGCTAAAAAGGAATGTACCAATTAGGTGTCAAAGGGCCGAACCTCACTCGAAGCAGACAGTGGTCTCACCAGCATGTGTGGTAGCCGTGAACCAACCTTAGCAGATGGGACGTACTCTCCTGATGACCTCTTAGAATGCTTCTGTTTTTCTGCTTGATAAGTGGTATCAGCACAATCTTCAGCAACTAGGGCTCCTTTTTCATAGCTGAAAGTGCACAGATTAGATCCATGTCAGAAACTTGCCTATTTGGTGAGAACATAGTATTATTGTCTCCGGAGGCGGTCTACTCATGTTGTTCCATCAAGTAAACTCAACAGGAAGATAAACAGTAAAGTTGTTTTGAAGAATCATTCACAGTAAGGAGACTAACCGAAAACCAAGATCCTCTGCAGGGAACTGCAGCTGTAGACTTTTTCCTTCATCAAGGATACTTCTCAATCTTGCTAATCTCAAGGATCCAAGGGGATTGTTCTCACTCAAAATGTAGTCCGAGACTTGTGTCCGACCAATTGAAAATAATCCTTCCAGAACCACCTTCTGTAAATTTCTTGGAATGATTGATCCTAGGCTGCTGTTGATTACTCTGTGCACTGATAGAAACATGTGAGGGATGCGTATAAGGGGCAAGTTGCAAACATTCAACAGTAACTTAACCATAGTTGTACATGTTGTCAATATTCACTTTTCAAAGAGAATAGCAATAAATTGTGCACAACCCTCTTACCAGGAGCAGGGTACTTTACCTGAGTTTGCAATGGTTGGATCAAGACCAAGGGTAGCAGGAATAGACATTGCTGCCTTGAAGTTTTCCAAACTAAGTTCTGTGTTAAAAATGGCAACCTGTATAAAGAAGCATGAATGCCATTTCAGTATATTTGTAGCAGAGATGTTAACATTGAACAAACAGAGGCATGCAAGAAGAATCTAACAGGTTTGCGCTCTGACTCATAAGTTTGTATAATTGATGGGTCAGCGATGCCATTTAGAAGTAAACACAATTTCCAAGCCAAATTATGTGCATCCTGAACACCAGTGTTCATTCCTGCGAAAATATGTCAGGAAGTGCACATTTCTTTATACATTTGAACTTCAAATACATAATAAAGAGCTCAACATGGTAATATTGCAGTATCAAATTTGAAAATAACTACTAACCAAAACCACCAGCAGGAGGAAAGCGGTGAGCAGCATCACCAACTAGGATTACACGATTGTCGCAGCCAACATACTTCTCTGCAACTTCAGCATGCATTGCCCATGGTTTTATGTCTAAAACCTGAATATCTGCTGGCTCCCATCCAACCAATTTGACAATAATTTGCTCGCACACCTAGAACCAAATGGGAAATACATATGGGGGGAAAGGGTAAGGAGGCGTGTAAATATTGGCATAAAATTTACTCTGCAGACCAGAAATCTACAGAACAAGTATTTCAGAACTGTAAGGACTGCAAATAAGTTCTTGAAAGAATACTACAGAACAAGCATTTCAGAAAGGCAAGGCTATACAGACTGGGTACCGAAGATAATTTTTACTAGATGTTCACAGGCGAATGAGGTGGGAGATGGCAAAAACTAGAAATTGAGAAAAATATTCAACTGAAATCACCTTTGCACTAAAATCCTCAAACATCTGCTGAGGCGGATAAAATGGAACCTGAACATGAAACAGAAGATAAATTAACAGCTAGATAACTAATCATCCTACTTCCTTCAGCATAAAGGGCATCTGACGCACAACAGTCTGCTAATTTGATATACCTGCAACACAAATTCCCCATGCTCCAGGTCATGTGCCACCAGCACACCAATTGCATCAGGGTTGAAAATAAAGAACAGCATGCCAGGCCTCTCACTAGATAAATATTTTCCAAGATCCTTGCTCACAAAATGAACACTGACCAATTTCTGCAAGTCCCTTTCACCTTTCATAGATATACCAGCCAACTCACGCACTTTGCTTCTAGCGCCATCTGCCCCTAGAAGAAGGCCACAGTGAAGCTTCCTCTCCTGCATCCTCCCCCCATTGTTAAATGATGCTCCAACCAAAATACCATCATCGGTCAGCTGAATGGAGCTACACTCGTGCCCCATCAGTATCTTGTTTTCCAGCAGCAAATCTTGAGCGGAGCTACCGCCAAGCTCATCAGGAAAGCACGTCTGAAAGCCAACGCCATCCAGTTTCTTGAGTAACAAATCCACTAGCTTGTACTGCGAGAAGTGTGCGACCGATATAGGACTAATGACCTTGTCGAAATCTGCACAAAACAATCGTCAGCGGATCGACGTATGCAGCGATATGCAAAACATCATATGGAAAGAACTAAACATGCCTTCCTGCTTCATGTGATCAACCGAACCAAGAATGGATCCGGAAAGCGAAGTACAGTACACGAACTTCCTCCACAGATCCACCGGCGGCTGAGCCCTCTCGATGTCCCCGGCCAGGCCGTCGAACTTGTGGAAGATCTGCCAACACCACCCAAACCTATGAAATCACCACCCACAACACACACGAAAGACTGGAATGGCAGTGTTGGGGGTGCGCTTGGCAGATAACTGATAACACACCTCCATGGTGCGGTTGTTGATGAAATGCGCTCGGGGATGCCGAGTGAACTCCATGCTTCTCTCTAGGACCGTACATTTGATGCCTGCGAGGTTTCAACAAAACGAAGTGTTAAATTTATCAGCTGGGCTCCGATTGATCCACTGAACACCTGATTTTAGTACCAAGGGGCGACTTCGCAGGTGCTCACAAAAAAATCCTCGCCCCACGCCTACTGAAGCGCGGAGTAGAACATAGCTCGCGGAGGTTGGCGGCGCTTACCGAATTTGGCGAGGAGGAAGGAGAGGGCGAGCCCGACGGGCCCGGCCCCGACGATGACCACCGGCAGATGCGGCGCGTCGCCGCCGCCGCCGCCGGCGAGGGACGAGAGGAGCGGGCGCTGGAGGCCGCGGAGGCGCATCCAGGCGATGCCCCGGCCCGCGGAGAAGAGGCGCCAGCCTCCTCCGCCGGCGATCGACGGCATCGTGGCCTCGGTGGTGGCCGCGCAGGCTGCCGCGGTTTGCAGGAGGGGGTTGTGGGTTTAGAACGCGGACACGAGTACGAAAAAACAGTTGGGCCGATGGGAGTTGAGCGATGGCGCCTGCGATAAGTACGCCTTCTACCTTAGAAGGCAGGTCCCCGGCTCAGCTGCTCCTCTCTCTGCCTCGACCCCTCATGCCGCCGCCCCCATCTCCAGGGACGCGGCTCGTCTGACGTACGGCCCACACACTGACGTGACGTGTGGGTCCGGATCCACCCGTCAGCGGCCCAACGGCAGGGGGTCGTACGTACGTACGGCCCACACATTGACGTGTGGGTCCGGACCCACCCGTCAGCGGCCCAACGGCAGGGGGCCGTACGTCAGGGGATCCGGCTCCTCCAGCAGCAGTCCGGCCAGCGCACAACTCCGGCGGACGCCGCCCCCACTCTGGCCGACGCACCAGTCCGGCGGACGGAGCCCCGTTCCCCTTCCCCTCCTCCCAGTCCGAGGCCTAGAGCCCGAGCATGAGCTCGTCTGCAAGGTGAGGAACATCCTCTGTTTCTTTGCAAAAAAATTCATGTAGATTTGCTATGTAGCTGCTGATTTATGATGTTTTCATCTTGATTTGTTTAATTAGAACAACAATATAATCCAAAGGCATTATGAACTTTTCACTGACCATACCACAAGTAAGCTGGCAAAACATGCATCGAAAAGAACTCGCTAGTTTATTATCTGAATCTTATTTTCACAAGAGCTTACCTGAAGCTTATTTTCACAGGACACCTTGAAAGAACTGGCCCTAAGACAGTAACTAAAATGGCTGCTCCAGCTGTAAATAAGTAATCCCTCTGTCCTACTCCTAGCCCTGTGCGTTCGGTTTATTCGGTTTACATGGTTCGGTTTATACGGTTTTTCGGTATGTACGGTATTAATACTTCGGTAAATATGGTATGAAATTAAAATACGGTTCGGTTTCGGTATATACCAAATTATTTCGGTATGGTTTCGGTATATACCATAAAAACCAAAGTTGACGCGAATTTGAAAATGACGTAATAATAATTTGCAAATTTATGACTCAAAACACATTCTATTTTACACAAATAGTATATGACTATATATATAAGTATATATGCATGCATTGATTCATCTGTTGATGGTTATGGACATGCTTAGCATTTTAAAAAGAGAAATATGACCATGTTACAAGAAAAATGTAGGTGCTTAGTAGTGAATTTGATTCATGTACAAGAAAAATGACAACTTGTACGGTTGTTCATCTCAAGAAATATAAATTTATCTTTTACTTCGGTTTATTCGGTTAACCATTTGGTTTTTCGGTATATACCATAAAAACCAAAGTTCAAATCGGTATGAAAAGTTCATACCATACCGAAACCAGAAACCATAAAAACAAAAAAATCGGTTCGGTTCGGTTTATTTTCGGTATGGTTTTTCGGTTCGGTTTTAAAATGCACAGAGTGACTACTCCCTCCGTTCGGAATTACTTGTCTCGGAAATGGATGTATCTAGAATTAAAATACATCTAGATACATCCATTTCTGCGACAAGTAATTCCGAACGGAGGGAGTAGAATATAAAAACGTTTTTGACACTATGCTAGTGTTAAAAACGTTCTTGTATTTTAGGACTAAGGGAGTAGAAGAGAAAAAAAACTACATGGATGCTCCTAACTTGACAGCGGATATATGAATACGGAAAATTTGAAAAATTCCACCGAATTTTGGAGCTTTCATATTAGGCAAATGGTATGTGCTACGTCGCTGAAAAAAGTATAAGATTAGAAACAATCACAGTTTGAGTCAAAACAAGTATCTCTCTGTCCTAATATGACAGCTTCGTACTAAAGTTAGTACAAAATTGGGACACATATTTTGGGACGGAGGGAGTAATTAGCCTTTCCAGATTTACCATTTACGGAGCCTTCACTCGTTCGTTCTCATTTCCAGCAGATGCCAAGGGCAAAGGTTTGCCGTTTAATAACGTAAGACACAAATGTCATGGAGGACAAAGCTGAGTGAACTCATCAATAGCAAATAACTTTTCAACCATCCTTACAAGAGACATGTTTTATCAGACTCTGCACGAACGAACGATCCTTGCACCCTCTTCACTCAAAAAATTTACATTTCGTTCCAAAGGCTACACGGTGTTTACAGGGGAACAAGGCGAGCATTTGAGGTTCAATTTTTCGGACAAGAACAGTGTCATATCTCCGGTTTATGTCCCTACAACAAAAGAAATTGTCTACATCTGCACAGCGAATAACTACATCTCAAAGCTTGGAGGCACCCATGGACAGGGCCTGCTGCACAAGCTCCCGCCGCAAGATCTTTCCCGCAGGCGATTTCGGTATTGCATTGACGAAAGCCATTCGGCGGACTTTCTTGTAGGGCACAACCTGTCGAACGATAAACATTTAGATATGCTTTTAGTGTCTAAGTGGCAATGTATTGTCAAAAAGCATATGCCACATACATAAAGGTGCATTTATGCCTTCTTTTTTGTTACACTATCTTCAAAAATTTCGTGTTGCTACATGTGTTGTGTGCATACCACACATGCACAGCTTGCTCGTGTGTTGACATGTGGCTTCGTTTGGTACGCAGTGATACAATTTGATGATCCCACCACGAGTCCTCTATAGCTTTTGCGACAATATGCTACATACTATTTCAATGTTGCAGCTCGATCATGGGGGAAAAAATGTTAAAATGCCTTAATAGGCAGAGAGACAGTGTCACTAACAATACTACAACATTACTAGGATCTAACTCAACTTGCAATCATGGTGCTCAGCTTGCTTGCCAAAAAGTAAAATAAAGCTGATTATGACGGACACTTTTAACTCAGCACCGAACTATATTTGGTAGAAAGCAGGATTAGGATAATGAGAAGGAGAAACTTACATGTTTAGCCACGTAATCCATGACTTGTTGGCCAGTAAGGTTGAAACCTGGTTGCCTCACTATAAAAGCCATTGGCAGTTGCCCAGCATCTTCATCTGGATATCTGCCACATGCCGAACAGAGCATCATACCATATTTTTAGCTTTTAGGAATATGTGATTCATTAGAATTTTCGCCAAGTTTACTGCAGTTCATACTAAAAGGTTGTACTTACCCGATAACTGCGGCATCAGCGATTCCAGGATGTGATTGTAGAGTATGCTCCAGTTCAGCTGGAGGCACCTGAGATAAGATGTACCTATATCAGTATCGTGCAGGCATAATCTTGTGAGGCAAAATTCTCCAAGGATAATGTAATTGTACCTGGTATCCTTTGTACTTTATCAACTCCTTCAAACGATCAACAATGTAGAGAAATCCATCTTCGTTGAAGTAGCAAAGGTCACCAGTTTTCAGCCAGCCTTCTGAGTCCACTGTTTCTGCAGTTGCTTTGTCGTCACCGACATAACCTGACCCCAATAATAATAAGGCAAAAGCAACAATGTTTAGATCGGTTACATACTTGTATTCGGGTTCTTGTCTCCATAGGCTTTTTGAAACTATTAGTGGTACGATCCTATAATCTGGCAAGTGACATTTCAGATCAAATAAATGTTTAGATCAGTTGTGATGTCACTTACAAAGCAATGAAAACATTTTGGTCCTCCATACCAAACTGTAAGGCGTACGCATAGCTGATAGCAGATATGAGATATATATCAGTCCTAATAGATGATTTTGATTAACACGTTCCAATAGCATATCACTGGCATGCTGGCATGACTATATATATTACGCAGGAGAACGAGCATCCCTGCATTGCTGCCAGGTTTGAAGATTACTCTTATTGAATTCGGTACTGATCCACCACCAGTATTTTTGGTTGGATAAATATCGGCAACTACATCAATTAACGGAAAAGTCATCACATCACCACCACATTGTTATGGACATACACAACTTTCACGTGATAAGTGATGGTAAAGAAATATAAGAGCGTTTATATCACAAAGAGAAAATCAAACGACGGCATAATAATACTTTCTCAGTAAAGAAAAATAAGAGCGTGATCTAAAGACGGCATAATAATACTTTCTCCGTAAAGAAATATTAGAGCGTGATTTAAACGCTCTTATATTTCTTTATGGAGGGAGTAGATAAGTAAAATGTTTTAGGCGATGAATCATTATCAATCAACATCGCTATCAACGCAGTCATATTAAATTTTCACGCGCACAGTCTAATCTAAAGTCTAAACACAAACTAGCAGTAAACAAATCAAGCCACCATCTAACCTGACAAGTGACAAAGGTCAAACGCGTGCTTAGTGGCCAGAGCAATGACCAAGTTACTGCTGCGCTGCGCAGGGCTCACCTTTCATGACAAGTGGCCCCCTGATCCAGAGCTCGCCGCGCTGGCCCGGCCCGAGCGCCTCACCGGTGGCCGGAACGACTATCTTCCCCTGCAAGTGCGACGCGAGCTTGCCGACGGAGCCGTACGCCATGGACTCCTCCGGCCCTATCGTCGCGGCCACAGAGCCAGATGATTCCGTCAGACTATAGCCTTGTACCATGACAAATGAAATCGTACAGACATGAATCCGGTAGATCAGATAAAGCAATCTTCATTGCACACAGAAGATTCAGTAGTATTCTGCGGCCTGAATGGAATCTGATGCTTAACCTGAACAATCTGGACGTTGGGGAATACGGCGACGAAGCGCTCGGCGACCTCGCGGCCAAGGGGTGCGCCGCCGACGGCGATGACGAGGAGCGAGGAGATGTCGTGGCGGCGCGCCTCCTCGGACTTGATCATGGCCACCAGGACGGGCGGCGCCGCGGGCAGCAGCGTGACGCGGTACCGCTCTATCGCGCGCAGCGCGGCGCCGAAGTCGAAGCGCTCCATGAGCACGGTCGTGTCCCCCATGGACACGGAGCGCAGGACCATCATGAACCCGAAGACGTGGAACAGAGGGAGCGGGAGCAGCGTGACGGCCGGCGGCGGCGGTTCCTGGCCCGCCTCGATGGCCTCCGCGGCCACCCTCTTCCGGTTCTCGGCGTGCGTGCAGACCAGTGCGATGAGGTTGCGGTGCGTGATGGCGACGGCCTTCACCCTGCCGGTCGTTCCCGACGAGTAGAGCACGGACGCCGTGTCCGACTGCTTCACCGCCACTTGCGGAGGAGCCGCCTCCGCGCCGGCAGACGACAGCCTCCTGTAGGCATCGGACCCGAGGACGACGCACCTGACGTTGCCGGGCACCTTGGCGGCCACCTCGGGGGCGGCGAACGCGACGACGGGCCTCGAGAGGGCGACCTGGTGCGCGTACTCCTCGGGGGTGGAGGCCGGGTTGGCGGGGGACACAACGGCGCCGATGGACATGAGCGCGAAGTGGAGCACAGGGATCTCGAGGCGCGAGGGCGCGACGACGAGAGCCACGTCCCCGGGGCGGAGGCCGAGGGTGGACCAGAGGCCGCTCGCAAGGGAGCGAACGGCGGCCAGGAAGTACGGGTAGGACACGGCAATGCCGGTGGCGGCGTCGACGAGCGCGGGGCGGTCGGGGAGCGGGCAGGCGAGGAGCGAGAAGGCGTAGGCCGTGGCCGTGACCGGGAGCGACTCCGGCGGCAGCGAGCCCGCTGAACTGGAGCGCACGCTGTGGAAGATCCGCGTGGCTGCGCAGAATCCGCTGCGCGGGTCGATCCCGTCGGGCGCCGCCGCCGGCTCGGCCATTGGGTTTTTGCTTTGGTGTGGTGTTTTCGACCGAGAAACGACGCAGAACAGGAGGAGTGGCGTGGCTTATCCCAGTCCACCCGTCGCAACTCGCGAATCGCAGTGGTGGCGGTGGGCTCGACTTGTCGGTGCATCTACAGTCGGGCGCCCCAAACCGGCCACAAACACCCGGACGGCCTGATCGGTCACAAAATTTCGACTCAGACGGGTGCCTCAAACGGATCTCAAACGTCCGTGCTAATAGGCATTCCTCATATTCAGTCTAAATATGGGGTGAACCCGACAGCCCGACCCTACCCCAAAGTGCACCAAATCCACCTCCAGAACTGCTGGATGCATTTGCTCTCTTCCCTCTTCTTCCTCCTCCGCACTGCCCGTCTCGCAGCTCTGCCACCGCGCCCGCACCAGAGCCGTTTCTAGCCTTTGTGCCGCCAGCTCTGGCAAAGCAGTCCTCTCTCCCGTCCTCGTCGTCAGCCCGAACGCCATCACCGTACTTCCTGCAACTCTTTAGCTCCGCCTTGCGCTTGATGTGTTCGACACATTTTTTGATCGGGTTCTTTTTGTAATTTTATTAGAAAAATGATGGATTCCGATGCTTCTCCGACGAGGAGTATGGATCGACGGAGCTTGATCAAATGATTCAAGATGAGTTCTTCGATTCCTCGGATTTGGACGAAGAAGTGGACATGATCATGCTCATAAGCATGCAAGAGGAAATGGACCGGCAGGTGGAGCATATTCTCAACTTCAAGGCTCAATCAAAGGGAGAAGAATGATCAATCGGGATAGGTTGTCCTGAGCACGGTTATTGCAGAAGGACTACTTTGCTCTGAACCCAACTTTCCCGGATGATCCATGGTTTCATCGAAGTTTCCGCATGCAGAAACCATTGTTCTTGTGCAATGTGGAGGGAGTGGAGGCACATTATAACACCCACAGTGTCATGCTACAGTGATCTCATGCTAATGATGCGTTGTCACCATGTTTGCTAAGCCAAATTGCCATTCGATAAAAATCAAAGTCAAATTCAAAATTCAAATTGCAGCTGAACTTTAAAATTTCACAAACATAGTTGCAAAATAGTTCATCATTTAGCAAATATTTCATAGCAATTATTTCTTAAGGAAAACAACATCACTTATTTTCTTAATTGGGCTCTAGCAATTAAAACAGTGCCAAATCAGCATTTTAAATGCTTTTCCATTTGTGAAAATTCCAAATCATTTCAAACTCCTCCCAAACCTTTTGTGGTAGTGCCAAATAATGCAATGTAAAGGGGGCAGCTACGCGTCTGCCGGGTGATGTTTAGAAAACATCCGCCGCCTTAGTAGCTGTAGGATCATGAGCTAGCCAACGGTCTGATCTTCTTTCAATGAGCGTGCATCAACCTTTGGAACAAAGCTTGTGTTGCGCTCGGCGCTTTGCAACACGAGCCTTGTTGCACTCCTACCGAACCGTTTTTTTTTCTGAAACAAGGCATGTGTTTCAGAAACAAGATCTCCGTTATAGAAAAAAAACTTTGCTCTTTCCCCGTTGCAACAAACATAGCGTTGTGCGCTCGTTCCCTTGGCAACAAGAGGCTTGTTGCATAAACAAAAAATTCCCCCTCACACTGACATCATCAAATGTCTCACGGGCATTTTAACTTTTTCAGCACATATTATGTTGTAGAGTTTTCTGCAACACAGAACATGTTGCAGAAATGTTTGCAGATTTTTTTTTGCAATAGAGTTTGTTATAGAATATTTTCTGCAACAAAGATTGTGTTGCGAAAACATCTATAGAATTTTATTTACAACAAAGATCTTAGGTGATGTTGCAGAAATATTCGCAACACAAACACTATGGTAAAAAAATTGTAATATAAGTTGTGTTGCGGAGAACATTTGTAACACATGTCATGTTGCAGAAATATTTTTGGGCTTCGCTTTTTTTGCAACATAGATGATGCTGTGGAAAGACTTTTGCAACATAGGTAATGTTACATAATTTTTTGTTCTTTGTGTTTTTGCAGCATAAGTGATGCTGCGGGAAAAAAACTGCAACACAGGTAATGTTGCAGAAAATTTTGCAATGAAGATGGTGTGCAAAAACGTCCCCACATGTTACTGATTCATGTCGTAGGAACACAACTATTGTTCGTCGTCGTCACTTGCAACTCTGGCATTGCAATTGCAACAGGGTGGCGGCCGGTGATGGTCGGGGACGACACAGAGGAGGTCAGCGGAGGCACGACTGCCCACCAGGCGCCGACCGTCGGCAGCAGCGGCACCGTAGCGGCACGCGCGCCCGACCTCATCTACGGTTGCACAACAAACGACGCCCGCGCCTGGCCTCGTCTACGGCTGCCCAGTAGACGTTGATTAGCCATGGCAGTGGCACCGGTGCCCGACCTCGTCTACGGCTACCCTGCGTCAGCGAAGACAGCAACGCCCACACCCAGGCGCTTGTGACCTTCTTATCCATTCCCTTGCATATCGTAGATGAGGAGAAAAAGGAACTGCTTGCTATAGTGGTTGGTGGCCCCAATGCGAGATGCGCGTCGCGTGGAACAGGGGGCAGATAATGGGGTGGAAATCGGTCGGTTGAACCAGAGAGTTTTCCTAAAAGAAAACAGAAAAATAAGTTAAAATAAGAGCAAAGGAAACAATTAAAATTTGAGGCCCATGTGGCTGGGAGGCCCAACCCACCTGCGCCCCCCTTTTCCTTCTTCCTCTGTTCACCCAGTGTGAGGCAGCCATCCACCCGCCATGGCCAAGGCCGGGTGACGTGTCGGTCATCCCGCGGGCCTCCCTGAGGTTAAGAGCATCGCCGCAACCCCCATCTGTCGTGGATGAACCCTAGCGCCATTCCTCCCCTCTTCTGCGCTTCTTTTTCTTCCCAACGCTTACGCACCTATGCCGTAGTCGCGCCACCATCGTTGCCATAGCCACGGGCCGCTCCCTACCACACCACCATGTCTGGAAGACGCAGACCGTTGTCCTGAAACTCGATGTGGACTACCTTGAGCTGGAATGCCAAGACGACGCCGCATCCGTCGGCAACCGCCACTTCATCTCTTTTGATTTGCGCTGCTCCGGCCACCCGCGTTGTCCCCGAGCTCACGTGGACCTTACTGTGAGGCTTTCAGTCTGTTCCCCCTTGCCCCCAATCGAATCCATCTTCGTAGTTGCCATGGGCCATTGCCGCACCGCTATGCCGAGCTCCCAGTAAGCTCGCGCTCACCACGTGTCGTCTGCGCCTCGCGAACCTCCCTGGCCGCGCTCCTGCCTCGTTTAGCCATGCCCGACCGCGACCAGCCCACACCCACACGCATGCGCGCCTGCGCCGGGCACGCCCCGAGCTCCCCTTCTCGTGCTCCGTGCGCGACCTGTTCGCATGGGCGCATGATAACCCACATGTATAGGGGATCGTTTGTAGCCTTCTTCAATAAATAAGAGTGTCGAACCCAACAAGGAGCTAAAGGCAGAACAAATATTCCCTCAAGTTCTATCTACCACTGATACAACTCTACGCACACTTGACGTTTGCTTTACCAGAATAAGTATGAAACTAATTTGCAAGAATAAACCTACGAGTACCTTGGGAGAATAAAACTTCGAATAAATTGCAAGGTAATAAAAGTGGATAGCTTTTATCAACAAGAAAGTCATTTGTCCCTAGGCAATCGATAACAAGTACCGATAATCATTCTTGCAATTTTATATGAGGGAGAGGCATGATCTAACATACTTTCTCTACTTGGATCATATGCACTTATGATTGGAACACTAGCAAGCATCCGCAACTACTAAAGATCATTAATGTCGTGAAACCCAACCATAGCATTAAGTATCAAGTCCTCTTTACTCCCATACGTCATACCCCGCTTACTCGGGTTTAAGCTTCTGTCACTCTCGCAACCCACCATAAGCGAACCATAAGCATATTGCAACACCCTACAGGCGGGGCCCCTCATGTTTGCGCGAGACGGAGAGCACTGTAGGACACCACCAAAAATAAAATATACAATCATACCAACCAAGATCATGATTAACCCATAGGAAAAAACGGATCTACTCAAACATTATACGATAACCAAATATCATTGGGAAATAATATATTGAGTTGAGCACCATGTTTAAGTAGAGATTATAGCAGGGAGAAGAGGTGTTACACCGCTGCATATAGGGGGAGAGAGTTGGTGGTGACGGTAGCAACATTGTTGATGTAGATCACCGTCACGATCCTAGCCCCGGCGGCACTCCGGCGCCACTGGGAGATTGGGGGAGAGAGCCCCCCTCCTCCTTCTTCTTCCTTGTCCTTCCCCCTAGATGGGAGGAGGGTTCCTCCTCTGGTCCATGGCCTCCATGGCGGCGGAGGTGCGGGAGCCCCTCCGAGATTGGATCGCCCTCTTTGTTCTCTTCTGTTTCGCGCTCCCTATATCTGGCCGAAAACCGTTTCTTATATTCTTGGAGATCCGTAACTCCGATTGCGCTGATCTTTTTACACGATTTTTTTCCTGATATAAGATTCCTTGCACCCGAAGTATAGCTCCAACCGACATACGAGGTGAGCACAACCCACCACCACGCGCCAGGGGCCTGGGGCGCACCCTGGTGTATCGTGGTCTGTGTGGGCCTCCGTTTGCGGTGATTCCAACTCCTAAAATTCACAAATATTCCAAAATAATTCTCCGTAGAGTTTCATCACGTTTGGACTTCGTTTGATATGGATTTTCTATGATACAAAAACAGGCAACAAATAGGAACTGGCACTGGGCACTAGATAAGTAAGTTAGTCCAAATAAATCATATAAAAAGTTGCCAAAAGTATGTAAAAGTTGAATAACATTGGCATGAAACAATAAAAAATTATAGATACGACGGAGACGTATCAGCATGCCCAAGCTTAATTCCTGCTCGTGCTCGAGTAGGTAAATGATAAAAAGATAATTTTTAATGTGGAATGCTATCTAGCATAAACTTGATCATAGGTATAATCATGGCATAAATATTAAGACATAAGTGATTCAAAGCAATAGTCTATAATTTGACATAAAGACATCAATACTCAGGCATCCCAATAAACGATCATGTCTTTCAGAATATCAACGCTAAACAAAGCTATCCCTACAAAATCATATAGTCTTGTCATGCTCTGTCTCCTTAACACAAAGTATAAATCATGTACAAACCCGATGACAAGCCGAGCAATTGGTTCATACTTTTTAACGCACTTAAGCTTTTTCAACTCTCACGCAATACATGAGCGCAAGCCATGGATATAGCACTACGGGTGAAATAGAGTTTGATGATAGGGGTAAATATAAACAAGACAAAATAGTAAAAAAGTCTCACACCGACGCGGCTAACCAACGGGCTATGGAGATGCCCATCAATTGATATCAACTTGAGGAGTAGGGATTGCCATGCAATGAATGAACTAAGAGCTATAAGTGTATGAAAGCTCCATATGAAAACTAAGTGGGTGTGCATCTAATCCTATAATGAAATATTCCCACTAGTATATGAAAGTGACAACATAGGAGGCTCTCCATATGAAAAACTGTTGGGAACGTAGTAATTTCAAAAAAATTCCTACGCACACGCAAGATCATGGTGATGGCATAGCAACGAGAGGGGAGAGTATTGTCCACGTACCCTCGTAGACCGTAAGCGAAAGCGTTATGACAACGCGGTTGATTAGTCGTTCGTCTTCACGATCCGACCGATCCAAGTACCGAACGTACGTCACCTCCGAGTTCAGCACATGTTCAGCTCGATGACGATCCCCGGGCTTCGATCCAGCAAAGCGTCGGGGATGAGTTCCGTCAGCACGACGGCGTGGTGACGATGATGATGTTCTACCGGCGCAGGGCTTCGCCTAAACTCCGCAACGATATGACCGAGGTGGAATATGGTGGAGGGGGGCACCGCACACGGCTAAGGAACGATCCGTAGATCAACTTGTGTGTCATGGGGTGCCCCCTGCCCCCGTATATAAAGGAGCAAGGGGGGAGGAGGCCGGCCCTAGGAGGGGGCACGCCAAGTGTGGAGTCCTACTAGGACTCCCTAGTCCTAGTAGGATTCCACCTCCCTTGTTGGAGTAGGAGAAGGGGAAAGAGGGGGAGAGGAAGAAGGAAAGGGGGGCTGCGCCCCTTGTCCAATTCGGACCAGAGGGGGGGGCGCATGCCTCCTTCCTTTTGGCCTCTCTCCTCTATTCCCGTATGGCCCAATAAGGCCCATATACTCCCCGGCGAATTCCCGTAACTCTCCGGTACTCCGAAAAATACCCGAATCACTCGGAACCTTTCCGAACTCCGAATATAGTCGTCCAATATATTGATCTTTACTTCTCGACCATTTTGAGACTCCTCGTCATGTCCCCGATCTCATCCGGGACTCCGAACTCCTTCGGTACATCAAAACTCATAAACTCATAATAAAACTGTCATCGAAACCTTAAGCGTGCGGACCCTACGGGTTCGAGAACTATGTAGACATGACCTAGAACTATTCTCGATCAATAACCAATAGCGGAACCTGGATGCTCATATTGGCTCCTACATATTCTACGAAGATCTTTATCGGTCAAACCACATAACAACATACGTTGTTCCCTTTGTCATCGGTATGTTACTTGCCCGAGATTCCATCGTTGGTATCCAATACCTAGTTCAATCTCGTTACCGGCAAGTCTCTTTACTCGTTACGTAATGCATCATTCCGTAACTAACTCATTAGCTACATTGCTTGCAAGGCTTATAGTGATGTGCATTACCGGGAGGGCCCAGAGATACCTCTCCGACAATCGGAGTGACAAAACCTAATCTCGAAATATGCCAACCCAACATGTACCTTTGGAGACACCTGTAGTACTCCTTTATAATCACCCAGTTACGTTGTGACGTTTGGTAGCACCCAAAGTGTTCCTCCGGTAAACGGGAGTTGCATAATCTCATAGTTACAGGAACATGTATAAGTCATGAAGAAAGCAATAGCAACATACTAAACGATCAAGTGCTAGGCTAACGGAATGGGTCATGTCAATCACATCATTCTCCTAATGATGTGATCCCATTAATCAAATGACAACTCTTTTGTCCATGGCTAGGAAACATAACCATCTTTGATAAACGAGCTAGTCAAGTAGAGGCATACTAGTGACATTATATTTGTCTATGTATTCACACATGTATTATGTTTCCGGTTAATAGAATTCTAGCATGAATAATAAACATTTATCATAAAATAAGGAAATAAATAATAACTTTATTATTGCCTCCAGGGCATATTTCCTTCAGTCTCCCACTTGCACTAGAGTCAATAATCTAGTTCACATCATCATGTGATTCAACACCAATATTCACATCTGTATGTGATTAACACCCATAGTTCACATCGTCATGTGACCAACACCCAAAGGGTCTACTAGAGTCAATAATCTAGTTCACATCGCTATGTGATTAACACCTAAAGAGTACTAAGGTGTGATCATGTTTTGCTCGTGAGAGAAGCTTAGTCAACGGGTCTGTTACATTCAGAGCCGTATGTATTTTGCAAATATTCTATGTCTACAATGCTCTGCACGTAGCTGCTCTAGCTAATTGCTCCCACTTTCAATGTGTATCCAGATTGAGACTTAGAGTCATCTGGATCGGTGTAAAAGCTTGCACCGATGTAACTCTTTACGATGGGCTCTTTTATTACCTCCATAATCGAGAAATATTTCCTTATTCCACTAAGGATAATTTTGACCAATGTCCAGTGATCTACTCCTAGATCACTATTGTACTCCCTTGCCAAACCAGGGCAGAGTATACAATAGGTCTGGTCCATAGCATGGCATACTTTTATAGAACCTATGACTGATGCATAGGGAATGACTTTCATTCTCTTTCTATTTTCTGCCGTGGTCGGGATTTGAGTGTTACTCAATTTCATACCTTTGCAACACAGGCAAGAACTCTTTCTTTGACTGTTCCATTTTGAACTACTTCAAAATCTTGTCAAGGTATGTACTCATTGAAAATCTTATCAAGCGTCTTGATCTATCTCAATAGATCTTGATGCTCAATATGTAAGTAGCTTTGCTGAGGTCTTTCTTTTAAAGAACTCCTTTCAAACACTCCTTTATGCTTTGCACAATAATTCTACATTATTTCCTATCAACAATATGTCATTCACATATACTTATCAGAAATGCTGTAGTGCTCCCACTCACTTTCTTGTAAATATAGGCTTCACCATAAGTCTGTACAAAACTATATGCTTTGATCAACTTATCAAAGCGTGTATTCCAACTCTGAGATGCTTGCACCAGTCCATAGATGGATTGCTGGAGCTTGCACATTTTGTTAGCACCTTTAGGATTGACAAAACCTTCTGGTTGCATCATATACAACTCTTCTTTAAGAAAAGCATTAAGGAATGCAGTTTTGACATCCATTTGCCAGATTTCATAAAATGTGGCAATTGCTAACATGATTCGGACAGACTTAAGCATCGCTACAGTTGAGAAAATCTCATTGTAGTCAACACCTTGAACTTGTCAAAAACCTTTTTCTGACAAGTTGAGCTTTGTAGATAGTAACACTACTATCAACGTCCGTCTTCCTCTTGAAGATCCATTTATTTTCTATGGTTTGCCAATCATCGGGCAAGTCCACCAAAGTCCACACTTTGTTCTCGTACATGGATCCTATCTCAGATTTCATGGCCTCAAGCCATTTCGCGGAATCTGGGCTCATCATCGCTTCCTCATAGTTCGTAGGTTCGTCATTGTCAAGTAACATGACTTCCAGAATAGGATTACCGTACCACTCTGGTGCGGATCTTACTCTGGTAGACCTACGAGGTTCGGTAGAAACTTGATCTGAAGTTTCATGATCAATATCATTAGCTTCCTCACCAATTGGTGTAGTTGTCACAGGAACCGGTTCTTGTGATGAACTACTTTCCAATAAGGGAGCAGGTACAGTTACCTCATCAAGTTCTACTTTCCTCCCACTCACTTCTTTTGAGAGAAACTCCTTCTCTAGAAAGGATCCATTTTTAGCAACGAACATCTTGCCTTCGGATCTGTGATAGAAGGTATACCCAACAGTTTCCTTTGGGTATTCTATGAAGACACACTTCTCCGATTTGGGTTTGAGCTTATCAGGATGAAACTTTTTCACATAAGCATCGTAGCCCCAAACTTCAAGAAACGACAACTTGGGTTTCTTACTAAACCACAGTTCATATGGTGTCGTCTCAACGGATTTAGATGGTGCCCTTTTAACGTGAATGCAGCTGTCTCTAATGCATAACCCCAAAATAATAGTGGTAAATCAGTAAGAGACATCATAGATCGCACCATATCTAGTAAAGTACGATTATGACGTTTGGACACACCGTTACATTGTGGTGTTCCAGGTGGCGTGAGTTTCTGAAAATATTCCACATTGTTTTAATTGAAGACCAAACTCATAACTCAAATATTTGTCTCCGCGATCAAATCACAGAAACTTTATTTTCTTGTTACGATGATTCTCCACTTCACTCTAAAATTCTTTGAACTTTTCAAATGTTTCAGACTTGTGCTTCATTAAGTAGATATAGTCATATCTGCTCAAATCATCTTTGTGAAGGTCAGAAAATAATGATACCCGCCACGAGCCTTAATACTTATTGGTCTGCATACATCAGTATGTATTGTTTCCAATAAGTTAGTAGCTCGTTCCATTGTTCCGGAGAATGGAGTTTTTGTCATCTTGCCCATGAGGCATGGTTCGCAAGCATCAAGTGATTCATAATCAAGTGATTCCAAAATCCCATCAGCATGGAGTTTCTTCATGCGCTTTACACCAATATGACCTAAACGACAGTGCCACTAATAGGTTGCACTATCATTATTAACTTTGCATCTTTTGGCATCAATATTATGAATATGTGTATCACTACGATCGAGATCCAATAAACTATTTTCATTGGGTGTATGACCATTGAAGGTTTTATTCATGTAAATAGAACAACAATTATTCTCTGACTTTAAATGAATAACCGTATTGCAATAAACATGATCAAATCATATTCATGCTCAACGCAAACGCCAAATAACATTTATTTAGGTTTAACACACTAATCTCGAAAGTATAGGGAGTGTGCAATGATGATCATATCAATCTTGGAACTACTTCCAACACTCATCGTCACTTCCCCTTCAACTAGTCTCTGTTTATTCTGTAACTCCTGTTTCGAGTTACTAATCTTAGCAACCGAACAAGTATCAAATACTCAGGGGCTACTATAAACACTAGTAAGGCACACATCAATAACTTGTATATCAAATATACCCTTGTTCACTTTGCCATCCTTCTTATTCACCAAATATTCAGGGCATTTCCGCTTCCAGTGACCATTTCCTTTGCAGTGTAAGCACTCAGTTTCAGGCTTTGGTCCAGCTTTGGTCTTCTTCACGGGAGTGACAACTTGTTTGCCATTCTACATGAAGTTTCCCTTTCTTTCCCTTTGCCCTTTTCTTGAAACTAGTGATCTTTGTCAATCATCAACACTTGATGCTCTTTCTTGATTTCTACCTTCGTCGATTTCAACATCACGAAGAGCTCGGGAATCGTTTACGTCATCCCTTGCATACTATAGTTCATCACGAAGTTCTAGTAACTTAGTGATGGTGACTAGAGAATTCTATCAATCACTATCTTATCTGGAAGATTAACTCCCAATTGAAGTACCCAGACAATCTGAGCACATGCTCACTAGTTGAGCGATTCTCCTCCATCTTTTAGCTATAGAACTTGTTGGAGACTTTATATCTCTCAACTCGAGTATTTGCTTGAAATATCAACTTCAATTTCTGGAACATCTCATATGGTCCATGACGTTCAAAATGTCTTTGAAGTCCCGATTCTAAGCCGTTAAGCATGGTGCACTAAACTATCAAGTAGTCATCATATTGAGCTAGCCAAACGTTCATAACGTCTGCATCTGCTCCTGCAATAGGTTTGTCACCTAGCGGTGCATCAAGGACATAATTCTTCTGTGCAGCAATGAGGATAAACCTCAGATCACGGATCCAATCCGCATCATTGCTACTAACATCTTTCAACACAATTTTCTCTAGGAACATATCAAAATAAACATATGAAAGCAACAACGCGAGCTATTGATCTACAAAATAATTTGCAAAATACTCCCAGGACTAAGTTCATGATGAATTTAAGTTCAATTAATCATATTACTTTAAGAACTCCCACTTAGACAGACATCTCTCTAGTCATCTAAGTGATTACGTGATCCAAATCAACTAAACCATGTCCGATCATCACGTGAGATGGAGTAGTTTCAATGGTGAACATCACTATGTTGTTCATATCTACTATATGATTCACGCTCGACCTTTCGGTCTCCGTGTTTCGAGGCCATATCTGTTATATGCTAGGCTCGTCAAGTTTAACCTGAGTATTCCGCGTGTGCAACTGTTTTGCACCCGTTGTATTTGAACGTAGAGCCTATCACACCCGATCATCACGTGGTGTCTCAGCACGAAGAACTTTCGCAACGGTGCATACTCAGGGAGAACACTTCTTGATAATTTTAGTGAGAGATCATCTTAAAATGCTACCGTCAATCAAAGCAAGATAAGATGCATAAAGGATAAACATCACATGCAATCAATATAAGTGATATGATATGGCCATCATCATCTTGTGCTTGTGATCTCCATCTTCGAAGCACCGTCGTGATCACCATCGTCACCGGCGCGACACCTTGATCTCCATCGTAGCATCGTTGTCGTTACGCCATCTATTGCTTCTATGACTATCGCTATCGCTTAGTGATAAAGTAAAGCAATTACAGGGCGTTTGCATTTCATACAATAAAGCGACAACCATATGGCTCCTGCCAGTTGCCGATAACTTTGGTTACAAAACATGATCATCTCATATAATAAAATATAGCATCACGTCTTGACCATATCACATCACAACATGCCCTGCAAAAACAAGTTAGACGTCCTCTACTTTGTTGTTGCAAATTTTACGTGGCTGCTACGGGCTGAGCAAGAACCGTTCTTACCTACGCATCAAAACCACAACGATAGTTCGTCAAGTTAGTGCTGTTTTAACCTTCGCAAGGACCGGGCGTAGCCACACTTGATTCAGCTAAAGTGAGAGAGACAGACACCCGTCAGCCACCTTTAAGCACGAGTGCTCGTAACGGTGAAACCAGTCTCGCGTAAGCGTACGCGTAATGTCGATTCGGGCCGCTTCATCTCACAATACCGCCGAACCAAACTATGACATGCTGGTAAGCAGTATGACTTGTATCGCCCACAACTCACTTGTGTTTTACTCGTGCATATGACATCGACGCATAAAACCAGGCTCTGATACCATTGTTGGGAACGTAGTAATTTCAAAAAATTTCCTACGCACACGCAAGATCATGGTGATGGCATAGCAACGAGAGGGGAGAGTATTGTCCACGTACCCTCGTAGACCGTAAGCGGAAGCGTTATGACAACACGGTTGATGTAGTCGTACGTCTTCACGATCCGACCGATCCAAGTACCGAACGTACGGCACCTCCGAGTTCAGCACACGTTCAGCTCGATGACGATCCCCGGGCTCTGATCCAGCAAAGCGTCGGGGATGAGTTCCGTCAGCACGACGGCGTGGTGACGATTACGATGTTCTACCGGTGTAGGGCTTTTCCTAAACTCCGCGACGATATGACCGAGGTGGAATATGGTGGAGGGGGGCACCGCACACGGCTAAGGAATGATCCGTAGATCAACTTGCGTGTCATGGGGTGCCCCACTGCCCCCGTATATAAAGGAGCAAGGGGGGAGGAGGCCGGCCCTAGGAGGGGGTGCGCCAAGTGTGGAGTCCTACTAGGACTCCCTAGTCCTAGTAGGATTCCACCTCCCTTGTTGGAGTAGGAGAAGGGGAAAGAGGGGGAGAGGAAGAAGGAAAGGGGGGCTGCGCCCCTTGTCCAATTCGGACCAGAGGGGGGGGGGGGCGCATGCCTCCTTCCTTTTGGCCTCTCTCCTCTATTCCCGTATGGCCCAATAAGGCCCATATACTCCCCGGCGAATTCCCGTAACTCTTCGGTACTCCAAAAAATATCCGAATCATTCGGAACCTTTCCGAACTCCGAATATAGTCGTCCAATATATCGATCTTTACGTCTCGACCATTTTGAGACTCCTCGTCATGTCCCCGATCTCATCCGGGACTCCGAACTCCTTCGGTACATCAAAACTCATAAACTCATAATAAAATTGTCATCGAAACCTTAAGCGTGCGGACCCTACGGGTTCGAGAACTATGTAGACATGACCTAGAACTATTCTCGATCAATAACCAATAGCGGAACCTGGATGCTCGTATTGGCTCCTACATATTCTACGAATATCTCTATCGGTCAAACCGCATAACAACATACGTTGTTCCTTTTGTCATCGGTATGTTACTTGCCCGAGATTCCATCGTTGGTATCCAATACCTAGTTCAATCTCGTTACCGGCAAGTCTCTTTACTCGTTACGTAATGCATCATTCCGTAACTAACTCATTAGCTACATTGCTTGCAAGGCTTATAGTGATGTGCATTACCGGGAGGGCCCAGAGATACCTCTCCGACAATCGGAGTGACAAAACCTAATCTCGAAATACGCCAACCCAACATGTACCTTTGGAGACACCTGTAGTACTCCTTTATAATCACCCAGTTATGTTGTGACGTTTGGTAGCACCCAAAGTGTTCCTCCGGTAAAGGGGAGTTGCATAATCTCATAGTTACAGGAACATGTATAAGTCATGAAGAAAGCAATAGCAACATACTAAACGATCAAGTGCTAGGCTAACGGAATGGGTCATGTCAATCACATCATTCTCCTAATGATGTGATCCCATTAATCAAATGACAACTCTTTTGTCCATGGCTAGGAAACATAACCATCTTCGATAAACGAGCTAGTCAAGTAGAGGCATACTAGTGACATTATATTTGTCTATGTATTCACACATGTATTATGTTTCCGGTTAATACAATTCTAGCATTAATAATAAACATTTATCACAAAATAAGGAAATAAATAATAACTTTATTATTGCCTCTAGGGCATATTTCCTTCAAAAACATGGTGCTACTTTGAAGCACAAGTGTGGTAAAGGATACTAACAATGCCCCTTCTCTCTTTGTTTATTTTTTTCTTTTTTTCTTTCTTTTTTTCTTTTTTTCTTTTTGTTTCTTTTTTTCTTCTCTCATTGTCCGGAGTCTCATCCCGACTTGTGGGGGAATCATAGTTGAAAGATCGTGGATGTCGCCTAGAGGGGGTGGGGGTGAATAGGCGCTTTAAAATAATTACGGGTTAGGATAGAACAAATGCGGAATAAACCTAGCGGTTAATTTGTCAAGCACAAAACTTACAACAACTAGGCTCACCTATGTGCACCAACAACTTATGCTAAGAAAGATAAACAACTAAGTGATAGCAAGATATATGACAAGAAACAATATGGCTATCACAAAGTAAAGTGCATAAGAAAGGGCTCGGGTAAGAGATAACTGAGGCACGTGGGGACGACGATGTATCCCGAAGTTCACACCCTTGCGGATGCTAATCTCTGTTTGGAGCGGTGTGGAGGCACAATGCTCCCCAAGAAGCAACTAGGGCCACCGTAATCTCCTCACGCCCTCACACAAGGCAAGATGTCGTTATTCCACTAAGGGACCCTTGAGGGCGGTCACCGAACCCGTACAAATGGCAACCCTTGGGGGCGGTCACCGCCCGTACACTTTGGCAACCCTTGGGGGCGGTCACCGAAACCCGTCAAATTGCTCGGGGCGATCTCCACAACCTAATTGGAGACCCCGACGCTTGCCCGGAGCTTTACACCACAATGATTAAGCTCCGAACACCACCAACAGTCTAGGGCGCCCAAGCACCCAAGACGAACAAGCTCAAGGGTACCAAGCACCCAAGAGTAATAAGCTTCTCAACTTGTAACTTCCACGTATCACCGTGGAGAACTCAAACCGATGCACCAAATGCAATGGCAAGGGCACACGGAGTGCCCAAGTCCTTCTCTCCCAAATCCCACCAAAGCAACTAATGCTAGGGAGGAAAATGAGAGGAAGAACAAGAAGGAGAACACCAAGAACTCCAAGATCTAGATCCAAGGAGTCCCCCTCACATAGAGGAGAAAGTGATTGGCGGAAGTGTGGATCTAGATCTCCTCTCTTTTCCCCCTCAAAAAGTAGCAAGAATCCATGGAGGGATTGAGAGTTAGCAAGCTCAAAGAAGGTCAACAATGGGGGCAAAAATGAGCTCAAGAGTTGGGGAATCATTGGGGAAGAAGACCCCCTTAAATAGGTCCCCACAAATCTACCCGTTATGTGCATAATAACAAAGGAGCGGTACAACCGCTGAGAGCACCGGCACAACCGGTAACAGGCAATAAGCGGTACAATCGGCCCACAACCGCCCAACAACCGCACCACAACAGAAACTAGTCCAGTGGTAGAGCGGTACATGGCCGGTACAACCTCCGAACCAATTCTGGAGCGATACAACCGCTCCAAACACCGGTTGTACCGGTCAACTGGTACAACCTCTCTATGGGGCGGTACAACCTCTCTATGTAAAACAGGTAAGATCAAAACATCCACAACTTTCGCATACGAGCTCCGAATTCGATGAAACCAAGTTTGTTGGAAAGCTAGCGACAAGGGCTAACACAATCTTGATAGAAATATCAAGAAATAGCAATTGATAAAATACCCAAAATAAAATGGTGAGAACCCTTTCTCAATCAAGACCGGTAAAACCTCTAACACCGAAAACACAAAAGAAGATGCATATGAAATCGGTTTTCGATGAACTCGAGCTTGTCAAGAAGATGACCATGAGATCCAAATCTCACAAGGATAAGAACCAAACAAGAACCAAGAGAGATGATGCAAGGATGCAATGGTTTGAGCTCACAACGAACGATACGATCAAGCTACTCACTAGAGAGCCCCCCTTGATAGTACGACAACCGATCCTACAACCCGGTTTCCCAACTACCACTATGAGACTGGTAAAATAGAAAACCTATCAAGGGCAAACCTTTTCCTTGCACATAGTCCACTTAAGCTAGATGATGACGATCTTGACTTCCTCAAGTTGGACCACCTTTCTTGATTCTGTTGGCTCGATGAAGACTAGTTGATTGCTCCCCCATACTCCACTATGGGTGAGCCACTCTTCGGCACATCTTCACAATTCCATTGACAATGGACGGCAAGCTTCAAGCTTGATTGCTCCCCCATACTCCATTATTGGTGAGCCACTCTTCGTGTTGCTCCACTTGAAATTGCACACTGCAAACTTGATGACGATCACCACTTGATGTCATCCTCCATGGGTTGTATGAGATCTTTCTCTTGACGCAAGACCATGGAAACATACCTAACCCCACAAAGAACTCTCACATAGACCATGGGTTAGTACACAAAGCGTAATGGACAATGCTTACCATACCATGGGATCACTTGGTCCCTCTCGGTACAACTTGTGTGCTTTGTGTGTTGATCAACTTGAATCACTCTCTGTACTTAGTCTTGATCAACCTTGAACCTTTCCAACTCTTTTCATTTGGATGATGCCTTGAAGGTAAGCATGAATGATCACACAATCTTCTTCTTCAAGACATGCTTGCAATAATCTCAACTCTAACATGACCAATCTTTGGATAATTCCTTAATAGAACCTTGGTCAACACATAAACTCCTTGAAACCAACACATGGACTTCAAGAAGTGCCTATGGACAAATCCTTAAAATATAACTCAATGCAACCATTAGTCCATCGAGAATGTCGTCAATTACCAAAACCACACATGGGGGCACCGCATGTCCTTTCAATCTCCCCATTTTGGTAATTGATGACAATCACTTCCAAGATAGTTTATATAAGGAATTATGCATCAGCATGCAATGCAACAACCAATGATGCATGAGTATGAGATGCAGATGCTTAGGAACAATACCAAAGCAATGCATGAGTATGAGATGCAAATGCTTAGGAACAAAACCAAAGCAAGAACAAAACTCTGAAAACTTCTCCACAAAACTCTCTGACACTTCTCCCCCATTGGCATCGATTGCCAAAATGGGAGAAAAGCTTAGAAGGCCAATAAATTGTGTTCCTCCATAAATTGTGTATTTCTCAACAAGAGAGTGGAATGCAATACACATATCCAATGGTAAATACTTGGAGGAAGACAAACTATATTGAGGCCCAAAGATTGCAAAAGAATGATATGCCACAAAGACATAACAAAGAGAGAAACGAGCAATCAAGCAATCAGAAGATACCAACTGAAGCAAGCTATCAAAATATACCAATTGAACCAACTAGACCAATGATCCTATGTGCCACATGAATAAAAGATATTATGATATGAGCAAATGAGTGTTCTAGAGAAACTAGAGAAGCTCCCATGATTTGTGCACAATTTAGTTTTGTAATTGGATACAACGAGCACAAAATAGGATCGTGACTCCCCCAAGATCAATAGAACCTCACGACAAGTGCAAGAGAGCAACAGAGTGTTCTATACACACTAGTGAAGCTCCCCGTGATTTGTGCACTCCTTAGAATATTTGCATTAGTATACCAAGTGCACAAAATAGGATCATCACTCCCCGAAAATCAATAGAAACTTACAACAAGTGCAAGTGAGCATGTAGGAAACAAAGTCTATCACTTGCAACAAACAAATGGTTGAGCAACATATAAAAGAGGCAACTTAAGAGTAGGCTCAACCAAAATGATGTGTGTGAGTCATGGCAAAGCACTTGAGAAGACTAATGTAAGGGTGAGTGAGGGAGTCCTGGACTAGGGGGTGTCCGGACAGCCGGACTATCATCATCAGCCGGACTCCAAGATTATGAAGATACAAGATTGAAGACTCCGCCCCGTGTCCGGATGGGACTTTCCTTGGCGTGGAAGGCAAGCTTGGCGATACAGATACGTAGATCTCCTACCATTGTAACCGACTCTGTGTAACCCTAGCCCTCTCCGGCGTCTATATAAACCGGAGGGTTTTAGTCCATAGGACAACACAACCATTACAACAATCATACCATAGGCTAGCTTCTAGGGTTTAGCCTCCTTGATCTTGTGGTAGATCCACTCTTGTACTACCCATATCATCAATATCAATCAAGCAGGAGTAGGGTTTTACCTCCATCGAGAGGGCCCGAACCTGGGTAAAAACATCGTGTCCCTTGTCTCCTGTTACCATCCGCCTAGACGCACAGTTTGGGACCCCCTACCCGAGATCCGCCGGTTTTGACACCGACATTGGTGCTTTCATTGAGAGTTCCACTGTGTCGTCACCGATAGGCTTGATGGCTCCTTCAATTAACAACGACGCGGTCCAGGGTGAGAATTTTCTCCCCGGACAGATCTTCGTGTTCGGCGGCTTTGCACTGTGGGCCAATTCGCTTGGCCATCTGGAGCAAATCGAAAGTTACGCCCCTGGCCACCAAGTCAGGTTTGGAAGCTTAAACTTCACGGCCGACATCCGCGGAGACTTGATCTTCGATGGATTAGAGCCACAGCCGAGCGTGCCACACTGTCACGATGGGCATTATTTAGCTCTGCCGCCAGACAGTGCCCTGGAGGCGGCACACGAGTCCGCTCTGACCCATAGTTCGGAGCAGACCGCGCAGATCGAGGACAGGTGGCTGGACACCGCCTCGGGAGCTGCAACTTCTACGGCGATGGAGCCGAATACCGACCTTGTCCCTTATAAAGCCCGTGGCTCCGAGGCGCCGGACTCCTTGACGGACTCCGAACCTCCTGCGCCCCTACCAATCGAATCCGATTGGGCGCCAATCATGGAGTTCACTACCACGGACATCTTTCAGCACTCACCCTTTGGCGACATCCTAAATTCGCTAAAGCATCTCTCATTATCAGGAGAGCCCTGGCCGGACTGCGGTCAGGATGGTTGGGATGCGGACGACGAAGAGATTCAAAGCCCACGCACCACCCACTTTGTAGCCACTGTCGACGATCTAACTGACATGCTAGACTATGACTCCGAAGACATCGACGGTATGGACGACGATGCCGGAGATGATCAAGAACCAGCACCTACAGGGCACTGGAAGACCACCTCATCATACGACATATACATGGTGGACACCCCAAAGGATGGGGACAACGAAGAAGCAGCGGAGGCAGATTCTTCTAAGAAACAGCCCAAGCACCGACGTCAGTGGCGCCGCTCTAAATCCCGCCACAGTAAGAATGGAGATTCCAGCACCGGAGATAATAACACCCCAGAGAGTGCCGAAGACAACCCTCTCCAGCAAGATTCAGCACAGGAGGACGGGGAAGCCAGCCCTCGAGAGAGAGTGGCAGACGAGGAGGATGAAAACTACATGCCTCCCTCCGGAGACGAGGCAAGCCTCAACGACGACGAATTCGTCGTGCCAGAGGATCCCGTCGAACAAGAGCGTATTAAACGCAGGCTTATCGCCATGGCAAATAGCCTAAAGAAAAAGCAGCAACAGCTTCAAGCTGATCAAGACCTGCTGGCCGACAGATGGACCGAGGTCCTCGCGGCCGAAGAGTATGAACTCGAACGCCCCTCCAAGAGCTACCCAAAACGCAAGTTTCTCCCCCGACTAGAGGAGGAAGCATACATACCTTCATCACCAGCGCACAATACGGCAGACCGACCACCCCGTGGTCGCGACAGAGAGGCATCTAGGCCCTCCATCAAGACCGTACCCCGGCACCGCTCGAAAAGTACGAAGCCACGAGGGAATGCGCCGGACTTGCGGGATATATTGGAGGACAAGGCAAGACAATCCAGATCTATTTACTGATCACGTGGGCGCCCCACGACCCACGACGACTACCGTCGCGCCGGATACAACAACTCCGGCCACGCCGAACACAGCAGACAACGCTCTCTTGAGCTACGTCGGGATATTGCTCAATATAGAGGCGCCGCACACCCACTATGCTTCACTGACGAAGTAATGGATCATCAAATCCCTGAAGGGTTTAAACCCGTGAACATTGAATCCTACGATGGCACAACAGACCCCGCGGTTTGGATCGGAAATTATCTCCTTCATATCCATATGGCCCGCGGCGACGATCTCCACGCCATCAAGTATCTCCCACTCAAGCTTAAAGGACCAGCTCGGCATTGGCTTAACAGCTTGCCCGAGAGTCAATTGGGTGTTGGGAGGGCCTGGAAGCCGCATTCCTCGACAACTTCCAGGGCACATATGTGCGACCACCAGACGCCGATGACCTAAGCCACATAATTCAGCTGCCAGACGAATCGGCCAGACAGTTCTGGACACCGTTCTTAACAAAGAAAAATCAAATCATCGACTGTCCGGATGCAGAGGCCCTCGCAGCCTTCAAACATAACATCCGCGACGAATGGCTGGCCCGGCACCTAGGACAGGAAAAGCCGAAATCCATGGCAGCCCTCACATCACTCATGACCCACTTCTGTGCGGGAGAGGACAGCTGGCTAGCTCGCAGCAACAACCTCAGCAAAAATGCTGGCAGTCCGGATACTAAGGACCACAACGGCAGGTCACGTCGAAACAAAAACAAACACCGCGTTAACGGCGATACCAATGAGGATACGGCGGTCAACGCCGGATTTAGAGGCTCTAAACCCGGTCAGCGGAAGAAGCCATTCAAAAGAACTACTCTGGGTCCGTCCAATTTGGACCGAATACTCGACCGCTCTTGCCAGATACATGGCACCCCCGAAAAGCCAGCTAATCACACCAACAGAGATTGTTGGGTATTCAAGCAGGCAGGCAAGTTAATTGCCGAAAACAATGACAAGGGGCTGCACAACAACGACGAGGAGGAGACCCGGCCGCCGAACAGTAGAGGACAGAAGGGTTTTCCCCCACAAGTGCGGATGGTAAACATGATATACGCAACCCATATACCCAAGAGGGAGCGGAAGCGTGCACTTAGGGACGTATATGCGATGGAGCCAGTCGCCCCAAAGTTAAATCCATGGTCCTCTTGCCCGATCACTTTCGATCGAAGGGACCACCCTACCAGTATCCGTCATGGTGGATTCGCCGCATTGGTCTTAGACCCAATCGTCGATGGATTTCACCTCACCAGAGTCCTGATGGACGGCGGCAGCAGCCTGAACCTGCTTTATCAGGATACAGTGCGCAAGATGGGCATAGACCCCTCAAGGATTAAACCTACAAAGACGACCTTTAAAGGCGTCATACTAGGTGTTGAGGCCAATTGTACAGGCTCAGTCACACTGGAAGTGGTCTTCGGATCCCCGGATAATTTCCGAAGCGAGGAGTTAATCTTCGACATAGTCCCGTTCTGCAGTGGCTATCACGCCCTGCTCGGACGCACCGCGTTTGCAAAGTTCAATGCGGTGCCGCATTATGCATACCTTAAGCTCAAGATGCCAGGCCCTCGTGGAGTAATCACGGTCAACGGAAATACTGAACGCTCCCTTCGAACGGAGGAACACACAGCGGCTCTCACGGCAAAAGTACAAAGCAGCCTTTTAAGGCAATTTTCGAGTCCGGCCGTTAAACGACCGGACATAGCCAAACGCGCCCGGAGTAACATCAATCAAGACCACCTGGCATGTTCCGAGCACGCGTAGCAATGCGGCCCCAACCCCAACACTTGCATGATTGCAAGACCAGCTCCTCGCGTACATCATTACGCTCTACAGATACCATGGGCATAGGGGGAGGGGCACGACCACGACAAGCCTAGAGTGCGGCTTAACCACACCAGGGGCTCCCAAGTGTGTCACTCTTTTTTCTTCTTTTTTTTCTCACAGGACTCCGTTCACCAAAGGCCCTGTCCGGCAGTAGATCTGCCGAACTCACGATGCAACAGCCAGGGAGGGACACAGGCTACGACAAACACTCAAGTGGTCTCCATTACGAGCATTAAATTTGTTAAATACACCATTCCGCAGCCTACCCCTGGAGGGAGACACTTCTAATAGTCCAGCCCTTGCTTACCGCACTATTTGTATCGTTCTGCACTCATGGCAGAATCTCTTGAATAAACAATGCATCACTTTTTGTTTATAATTGCATTACCTTTTTTACATATATGTTTATTCTTGACATCTTGCACCCGTACAATTTTGGTACGGCCGAATACACCAGGGCTTATGTTTCCCGCATTATGGTGTGATAAGTCCGAACACTTTCACAAGTGCGGCACCCCGAACTTATAGCATTATATGCATCGGCTCCGAATCATGTCTTGGGTCAATAGTTGGGTTTGCCCGGCTCCCATGTTTTGGTACCTTACGTTCCGTTCTGTCGGCTAAGGTAGCACTGGGAGAACCACTGCGATTGCGCCCCGGTTGAGCTGGGCGAGCGCCTCAGTGGAGAAAGCTAAAACTGACTGTCATGATAAGGCGAGAGACTGGTCGCTGTTCGAGAGGTCTTTTCGAGTCCCTAAAGACTTATGCCGCTTCGAGCGAGGAACCGGCTGTGTCCGGCCCAGGCGTGGATAGCGCCCCGAACTCGGTCTTCCGAATACTAGGGGCTTCGCCGAAATTTAAAATTATAGAATTCTATGGCTAAGTGAGAGTGTTCAAGCATTATAAGTCCGGTTGCCTTGTTCGTTGTGTTGAGCGCCTCCCTAGATGGACCCAAAAATGGGAACAAGAGTGCTCAAGTTTATCCCGAACACCCCAGCACTCGTGGCATGGGGGCTGAAGCCAACGACTTGCCATCTCTCAGATTTTATAAACGGCCGCACAGAAGGTAATATTTTAAATCAATAAGCGTTGCTTAAAGCGCACATGAACAAAGTTTTCAGCGCACATGATAATACATAGCGAGTTTACTCAAAGATTACATCTCTAGGGCATTCATCCGCAATATCGCGGGCTCCCTTTAGGACAGTTTTATAATACATTTCGGGCGCACGATACTCCTTGCCCGGTGGCGGCGGGTCAGTAAGAAGCCTCTCCGCATCCAGCCTGCCCCAGTGCAGCTTTCCGCGGGCAAGGGCCCGACGGGCACCTTCAATACAGGCGGAGTGCTTGATGACCTCCACCCAGGGGCACGCATCCACCAGCCGCTGCACGAGGCCGAAGTAGCTCCCAGGCATGGCCTCTCCAGGCCACAGCCGGACTATGAGGCCCTTCATGGCCTGCTCGGCTACCTTGTGGAGCTCGACCAGCTGCTTCAGCTGGTCGCTAGGGGGCATCGGATGTCCGGCCTCAGCGTACTGAGTCCAGAAGACCTTCTCCGTTGAGCTCCCCTCCTCGCCGCGGTAGAATGCGGCGGCATCAGATACATTGCGTGGCAGATCTGCAAACGCCCCTGGAGAGCTCCGAATTCGGGTAAGTAACAGGTAATTTACATTAACATGCTTGCTTTGCATGAAAAATGCCTTACCCGCCGCTATTTTCTTCACATCCTCAACCTCCTGGAGGGCCTTACGGGCCTCAGCCTTAGCGGCTTTGGCACTTTCAAGAGCCGAGGAAAGCTCGGACTCTCGAGTCTTCGAGTCGCGCTCCAAACTCTCATGCTTTTCCATGAGAGCCTGGAGCTCTTGCTGCACCTCCGCCACCCGCGCCTCCTGCTTCTCTCGCTCCGCTCGTTCCGCGGCCGCATTGCGTTCGGCCGCGGACACGGCCTCCTTCAGGGTAGCCACCTCATTCGTGGCCCTTGCAGTACCCACGTTATCCTTGTTATTTCTATTGCAACCAAAATCCTTTTCTGTAAGGTACAAATTTTAAAGTGGTGTTACTCACCTTCTTTGTCCTCGAGCTGCTTCTTGGCAAGGCCAAGCTCTTGCTCGGACCGCTCGAGGTCCGGCTTCAAAGCACCGACCTCCGTGGTCAGTGCGGCAGAGGTCAGCAGCGCAGCCTGCAAACCCATATTGACATAATTTTTAGCACTCTTGCGTATATCTTTTTTAGATCCTCAATCCGGTTTTTCTTTCCGAACACCGAACCGAGCATCAGGGGCTACTGTCTATGCGGTATTACATTACATATTTTAAACTTCTTACCTCAAAGCCTATTAGAAGGCTACTGCAGGCTTCGGTCAGCCCGCTCTTGGCGAGCTGAACCTTTTGAATCACCGCACTCATAATAGTGCGGTGTTCTTCCTCGATGGAAGCACTGTTGAGCGCCTCCAACAAGTTGTCCGGCGGCTCCGGTTGGACGGAGGCTGCCGGTGTCACGGTCTTGCCCTTCTTACGAAGGGGCCGCCTGCCGGACTCTGGAACCACTGCGGGTTCCGGCACGGAGTTCGGCGCAGAGTCCGGGAGGCTGCCTTGCGGCACCTCCAGAGCCTCCTCCTGATGGGTCCCCTCCTGGGATCCCACCTCGACGTTGTCAGCGTCACGAGGGGTGGAGGCGGTCGGAATGGAATCCACGTCCAACAGAGCCAAGGACCCGCTCGATGAAGCGGGAAGTTCATCATCGGCCGGACTACAGGCAGTGTGCGGCATTAGAAGGACACTATGTGACACGAAAGATAAATTATGAATCATTCAGGGATCCGGATACTTACGATCTTGCCGGAGGCCTGGCCCTTGAGGGCCACTCTTCGTCGCCAACATTGGCGTTGGCGGAGCTGTCCGGGGGATGGGTCCTTCCCCTCTTGGACCCTTCGGCCTCCCCCGTTGGGGAAGCCTTCCTCTTCCTCTCTCCCTCTTCTGGGAAAGAGTCCTCTTTCTCCCCCTCGTCTTCAGGGGAGGAGTCCGCTTCGGAGCCATCGGACGATGAGTCCGATATCACCTGGCGCCGGGAACTTCTTCGAGTTCCCGTGGCCTTCTTCTTGGCCTTCTTCTCCGGCACCACATAAAGTGCCGGGAGCAGCAGCCCCGTTAAGCGGGCATCCGCTGGGTCTTCGGGAAGGGGAGCCGGACAGTCTACCTGTCCGGATGTCCTCTGCCAGTCCTGTCAAAGGCATTGGGAGTTTTAGATCCTGCATAGAATTAAACTATGAAAGAAAATAACTGTCCCATAGAGGATAACAAAGCTTACCTCGCCGGCCGGGCGCTTGGTGCTGAATCCGGGATCTTCAGTCGCGGACGCGGGGGCTTCTCCGCCCTTGAAAAACACCCTCCAGGCAACTTCGTATGTCGTGTCGAAGAGCCCGCTCAGGGTCCGGTGCTGTGCCGGATCAAACTCCCACAAATTGAAGGCCCGTTGTTGGCAAGGGAGAATCCGGCGAACGAGCATGACCTGGATCACATTGACAAGCCTAAGCTTCTTGTTCACCAGGGTCTGGAGACAGGACTGGAGTCCTGTCAGCTCCTCCGAACTACCCCATAGCAAGCCCTTCTCTTTCCAGGAGGTGAGCTGCATAGGGATACCAGATCTGAACTCGGGGGCTGCTGCCCATTTAGGGTCGCGCGGCTCGGTGATGTAGAACCACCCCGATTGCCTGTAACGCCCCGGATTCGATGCGCCAGGTGTCTGCCAGTTATTCGCCGTCGTTGCCATGTCATTTGCTTGCGTGTTGCACTTTGCCATGTCATCTTCTGCATTTCATATCATGTCATCATGTGCATTGCATTGGCATACATGTTCATCTCATGCATCCGAGCATTTTCCCCGTTGTCCGTTTTGCAATCCGGCGCTCCTATGTCCTCCGGCGTCTCCGTCTTCTCTCTTTTCGTGAGTGGGTGTTAAATGTTCTCGGAATGGCCCAAGGTTTGCCAAGCGGCCTTGGTATACCACCGGTAGACCGCCTGTCAAGTTTCGTGCCATTTGGAGTTCGTTTGATACTCCAACGGTTAACCGGGTAACCGTAAAAGCCTCTTTGGTCTTGCAGCCCAACACCCCTTCCAAAGTGGCCCAAAACCCATCTAACTCCCCTCCATGCTCTCGGTCGTTCGATCACGATCGCGTGGCCGAAAACCACACCTCATTTGGACTCTCCTAGCTCCCTCTACCTATAAATATGTGATCCCCTCTCAAATTCGTGGATATTTTCCCCCGAAACCCTAGCTTTCGTCCTCCTCCCGCAGCCGGACATGTCCGTCCAGCCGCCGGACATGTCCAACCGCCCCCGTGCCCAATCAGAGGCCGCCGCGTGTCCCCGCGCCGCTCCCCGCCGCTGCGGCCCGCGGAGCCCATCCGGGGCCCGCGCGGGCCTGCTCCGCGCCCGCCGCCGCCCGTTAGCGCCGCCGCCCGCGCCCGCCGGCACCGGCCTCCGCCCGCGGCTTCCGCCGCCATCCGCCGCCCCGCTCCGCCTAGCACCGCCACCGGCGTCCTCGGCCGCCGTGCCTTGCGCCGCCCGCGCGTCCCCGCGCTCGACGGCCGGAGCCGCGCCGCCCCGGCCAGATCCGGCCGAGGGAAGGCCGGATCCGCCGCCTCCCTCGCCGGCCCCCTCCTCTCCGGCCTCCTTCCTCGTCGCCGGCGTCGCCCAGCTCCGGCGAGCCCCGAGCCCGATCGGATCTGGAGACCCGCAAGGTTGACTTCCCCCCCTCCAAATTTCGTCTAAGTCCCCAGTCTGTGTAATTATCATGCCATGTTCATCACATCGTATCTCTGCATCCGTAGCTCCGTTTCATGCATGTAATATGTCAAATTGTTTGTCCCGACGAGTACTTCATTTCATTCCATTGCATCATTTTCATTTGAGCTCATCTTGATGCCCGAAATGCTGTTGGAGGAGTGCATGTTGATGTTAACCTGCTGAAACTGTTATAACTTGCTCATTTGTCATTTTTGCCATGATTGATGTGTGCATCCTATGAGGTTGATGTCTACATGTGTTTGATCTATGCCATGCCATCTTTCCAGGAGTGTATGCCATGTATTTTTGTGATCAATGTGTTGACTAGCACAAGCATGCAAACTAGGCTTCGTGATATTGCTGATTTTAGTCCCTGTTCTGCTGTTATTTTGATGCCAGGTAAACTTGATGCTACGGAGAGATCCATGCATATTTTGAGATACTTCAGTAAGGGTGTTTTGAACATATGGTTATTGTATATCCATTAATGCCCTTTTTTGCAATTATGGAGTAGTCTAGCATGTCATTTTGGTGCTCTACTTTTGCTTCAAAATGTTTCCTGGCAGATTGTTTACACGTTATTCAATATGGCCAAGCTTGCTATAGTTGATCCTTGCATGCTATGGACTTGTTATTGCCATGTATAGCTTCACAAACATGCCTTCTTACTGTTGGTTGCCTTTCCATGCCATGTATTGCTCTGTGGTGAGTGGTTCAAGCTCACCAACATGCCTACTTATTGTTGTTCCTGCCATGTTTAAATCTGTAATATAACTTGCCATGTTTACATGGGTGCCATCATATTTTCTGTGCCTTTTTGGCTCATGGTCAGTAAGGGACTGTTGTTCTATGCATTTAGTAGTATCATGCCATGCCTTTTTTTGCCATGATAAGTTCCTGTAACATGTTGTTTGCTCGCTCTAAACATTGCAACCTGATGTTATTTCTGCAAAGTCTGAAACTGTTATTATTTGCAATCTTTCCATGTCCTTTTGAGCATGTTCTAGCCTTTTTTAGAGATAGCTCAGTGTTCATGTTTTGTTATGCTTTACCTGTACTTCATGGCCATGCCTTTTTTTATTATGTTGGGGTGCTGTAGCATGTTGTTTTGATGCTTGTAAGATGCCTAGTTGCTGTTATGGACAAATTGTTGTTATGACTTGTATAGAGTGTGTGTGTTGAACCGATGCTCCGTTTTGAGTGTGTTCTATATGAAACTTGCTTGATTTTGCATGTAGTTTCATATTATCATGTTGCATCCATGTTTTGAGGTGTTTGCTTGATGTTTGTATGCATTTTGCATCAATGCCATGTTTGACTTGTTTTGCTCATATCTTCTAGGCCGTAGCTCCAAATCTAATGAACTTTATATGTAACTTGACTAGAATTTCGTGTAGATCCTCTTGGTGCTCTTTAACTTTCTGTTTAACAACTTGAACATAAGGTTTATTCAGTTCTGGACCAATTTCAAAATTTGCATATGAGGACTTACCGGAATTGTTATATGTTGTTCCCGGCCTCATTTAAACTTGCCTTGATGTGTTGTTCTTGTTTGCATCATCTCTTGCCATGAGTAGCTTCATGTATCATTGTCATGCATCATGCTTGTTGTGCATCATGTCTTGTCCATGTGTGGTGTGTTTACCATGTTGTGTGCTTCTTCTCGATAGTTCCCGTTTCGTTGCGATCGTGAGGATGCGTTCGTCTACGTGTGGTTCGTCTTCGTGGCTTCATCTTCTTCATGGACTCGTTCTTCTTCCTTGCGGGATTTAAGGCAAGATGACCGCTACCCTGGATCTCACTACTATCATTGCTATGCTAGTTGCTTTGTTCTATCGCTATGCTGCGCTACCTATTACCCATTTATCAAGCCATCCCATATTGCCATGAACCTCTGACCTTTGACACCTTTCCTATGCAAACCGTTGTTTGGCTATGTTACCGCTTTGCTCAGCCCCTCTTATAGCGTTGCTAGTTGCAGGTGAAGTTGAAGATTGCTCCATGGTGGACAGGGTTTATGTTGGGATATCACAATATCTCTTATATTATTAATGCATCTATATATTTGGTAAAGGGTGGAAGGCTCGGCCTTATGCCTGGTGTTTTGTTCCACTCTTGCCGCCCTAGTTTCCGTCATACCGGTGTTATGTTCCCGGATTTTGCGTTCCTTACGCGGTCGGGTGATTTATGGGACCCCCCTGACAGTTCGCTTTGAATAAAACTTGTCCAGCAAGGCCCAACCTTGGTTTTACCATTTGCCTCACCACCACGTACTTTTTCCCTTGGGAGTCGCTCTCTCGAGGGTCATCTTTATTTTAGCCCCCCCGGGCCAATGCTTGTCTAAGTGTTGGTCCGAACCGAGTAGACTGCGGGGCCCCCTCGGGGAAACTCGAGGTCTGGTTTTACTCGTAGGATGTCTCATCCGGTGTTGCCATGAGAACGAGATATGTGCAGCTCCTATCGGGATTGTCGGCGCATCGGGTGGCTTTGCTGGTCTTGTTTTACCATTGTCGAAATGTCTTGTAAACCGGGATTCCGAGACTGATCGGGTCTTCCTGGGAGAAGGTCTATTCCTTTGTTGATCGCGAGAGCTTGTCATGGGCTAAGTTGGGACACCCCTGTAGGGTTTAAACTTTCGAGAGCCGTGCCCGCGGTTATGTGGCAGATGGGAATTTGTTAATGTCCGGTTGTAGATAACTTGACACCAGATCCGAATTAAAATGCATCATCCGCGTGTGTAGCCATGATGGTGTCTTCTCGGCGGAGTCCGGGAAGTGAACATGGTTTCTGTGTTATGTTTGACGTAAGTAGGAGTTGAGGAGCACCTCTTGATCATTGCTAGCTTCACGACCGTTCCTTTGTTTCTCTTCCCGCTCTCATTTGCGTATGTTAGCCACCATATATGCTTAGCCACCATATTTGCTAGTCTTGATACCCATGGTAATGGGATTGCTGAGTCCTCGTGGCTCACAGATTACTACAACAACAGTTGCAGGTACAGGTTATGCGATGATCTTGACGCGAGAGCGATGTTGCTTGTTTTGTAGTTTCTTCTTCTGCTTCTTCGATCAGGGGATAGGTTCCAGGTCGGCAGCCTGGGCTAGCAGGGTGGATATTGTTTGAGTTTCTGTTTATGATTCATCCGTAGTCGGATGTTGTTCTTGTATGTTGTATTGTTGTATTCATGTGACATGGTATGTATTGGATGTATCCCCACTATTATGTAATGTTGATGTAATGATATCCACCTTGCAAAAGCGTTTCAATATGCGGGTCTATCCTTGGTGGGACCTTCAAGTTCCTTTTGGATAGGGTCGCATATTGGGCGTGACATTGCCATCCCTTGATGGACTCCACGAAGGTCCCCTCGAGCCAGGTGATGTTGGGCATTTTTCCCACCATGGCGCCTCCGCACTCCGCTTGAGCGCCCTTCACCACCTTCGGCTTGACATTGAAGGTCTTGAGCCACAAGCCGAAGTGAGGCCGGATGCAGAGGAAGGCCTCGCACACGATGATAAACGCCGAGATGTTGAGGATGAAGTTTGGCGCCAGATCGTGGAAGTCCAGGCCGTAGTAGTACATGAGCCCCCGGACAAAGGGATGAAGTGGGAAGCCCAGTCCGTGGAGGAAGTGGGGAAGGAATACAACCCTCTCATGGGGCCTGGGGGTGGGGATGAGCTGCCCCTCGTCGGGCAGCCGGTGCGTGATGTCGCCGGAAAGGTATCCGACGCCGCGCAGCTTTGCGATGTGCTCCTCCGTAACGGAGGAGGCCAACCATTTGCCTCCTGCTCCAGACATGGTCAGAGAAGGTCGAGACGAGATGCGCGGACTTGGGTGCTGGAGCTCGAGTGCGCGGAGATGGATAAGCAAAGGAGGAAGAAGGCGTAGGTAAAAAGGTGGATCCTTATCCCCTTATATATGGGCGGACAAAGACTATGCGTCCCCACCGGCCTGGTAAAACTCGCTTATCTCCCAAGCGCCACCATCAATGGCGCGGTTGGGTTACCCACGTCCGTATTGATGAGAATCCCGGAATAAGGGGAACACGATCTCTGCTTCGACGTGCCAAGGAAACCGCTTCGCTAAACGCGCTGAGGTGGTATAATAAAAAACGATTCAAGTAAAGGCTTGGTAGTGGCTTGACGTCATGCCGCGAAATACGTCAGCAGATTGATCTTGTGTACATATTATTCTCTCTACGGTGGAATGTGGAATTTATTTTGCAGAGCCGGACACTATCCTGGTGTTCACAATCTTTTATGAATTATTCGGAGGGGGAACCCGCCTTGCAATGCCGAACAATATGCGCGCCGGACTCATCGTCATTGAAGCCTGGTTCAGGGGCTACTGAGGGAGTCCTGGACTAGGGGGTGTCCGGACAGCCGGACTATCATCGTCAGCCGAACTCCAAGATTATGAAGATACAAGATTGAAGACTCCGCCCCGTGTCCGGATGGGACTTTCCTTGGTGTGGAAGGCAAGCTTGGCGATACGGATACGTAGATCTCCTACCATTGTAACCGACTCTGTGTAACCCTAGCCCTCTCCGGTGTCTATATAAACCGGAGGGTTTTAGTCCGTAGGACAACACAACCATTACAACAATCATACCATAGGCTAGCTTCTAGGGTTTAGCCTCCTTGATCTCGTGGTAGATCCACTCTTGTACTACCCATATCATCAATATCAATCAAGCAGGAGTAGGGTTTTACCTCCATCGAGAGGGCCCGAACCTGGGTAAAAACATCGTGTCCCTTGTCTCCTGTTACCATCTGCCTAGACGCACAGTTCGGGACCCCCTACCCAAGATCCGCCGGTTTTGACACCGACAGTGAGCATTAAGCATCAGCATAGTCTTGAATAGTGGAGATACAAGGTGCATGACATGTCCTTCCCACACACACACACCAGGAAAATGGGTTCACAAGTACACTAAATAAGCAAAAAGAATAACCAACACTTGTGACAACCCATGGTGAAGATAGAAAGCAAAAGCCTCATCAAGACGGGGGATACTAATAAAAAAGCCTCATCAAGACAAGCATGAGGAAAATGATCTTCACCACACAAGAGTGCAACAAGATGCAACGAGATAAGACCCGCACTCAAGGCACACACTTTCACGGAGCCACCAAAAAAACAACATGAGAAAGAAACGACGGACGTGAAAGAAAGGGATATCAACTAGAGATGTACCTTCTCTCAAGTGTATAAGATTCTAGGTAGATGAAAATCATGATGATATCAATCCACAAAGAAGGATATACACATGAAATAGTTACAAAAGTGAAAGAACAAGATATCCACAAGGAAGTCATAAATATACCAATAAGAAATTTGCTTGAGAGCATAGCAGATGGCTAGATATGGTCTTATTGTATATAAATGAATTCCAAGTACACGAACATCAAAGACATCACAACTAGCAACAAGAGATCATTGTTGGGATGCTTTGAGAAAGGAAACAAGTAACACAAGAAAGAATGAATAACATGCCATGATACAACCTACACAAGGTTGATGCAAGAAATGTGTGCATGAAGTATATGAAGATACTTGTTACTGAGTAAACATTCAAAGGATGTAGTAGATACCAATTGAAGGTAGATGGTAGTTCATTAATCATCCTAGCTTGACTCCAATAAGCACATGGTGACAACACCTTCCTTGTGAGTGAACCGAGCATCCAATGCATCTCCAATTGTTCCTAGAACAAAAACACAAATAAAATGGTACCCAAACTCATTGGGACCAAAGAGTTAGAGAACCAACAATACATAGGACAAACTCCACATAAATAGGTGCATATAGATATGAAAATGAATTCCATGCACATCTCATCCAATTTGAGACTTGGTGGAGTTTCCCCTATATATTGGGTCAAAGAAAGAAAGCATGCCAAAGAAACTACATGAAATTAATATGCATGCTCAAGACCAATACCAATTTACAAAGAAATACCAACTGAAGAAAAGATACCAACTGAATAAATCATCACTTGGAGGATATCCATAAAAGATAGATCGAGGAATGAGATATCCATTGATACACGCAAAAAGAAAGATGTCAAACTCCCAAAAGAGAGGATGGTTCCAAACAAACCAAACTCTCTACAAAGTTTCATGATGGCACAAAGTACCAAAAAGAAAACGGCTTGCCTTCCACCAACACACACTTGATAAGGATCACAAGATGAGTGTTTTATAGAAAATAGGATAGCTCCCCCAAGACTAGTGCATTATAGAGAATTTGCATTTGAATACAAAATGCACAAGGTGGGATCACCACTTTCACTATACCTAGAAAACACTAGACAAGACCAAGAAATTAACAAGATCCACAAGTGGTATGGAAGACAAAGGGAGTTGATACATTCCTTGGCAAGAGAAAAGGCAAATAAAAGCAAAAGCCAATGTAAAGAAGATCAGTAAATTCTACCACACAAGTGAGTACCAATTGTCAAAAGACAAGAAGTAAATGGAAATAATTCCCGGTGGTAGATAACAAGGAAATCCAATATCATCTTCACACTAAGAACATGTAAATTGCAACTTGTAGAGCTAACATGCCACCTAGGAACAAGATAATTTACAATATGAATTCTAGGTGACAATATCTCAAATATACACATTTTCTAGGCTTGTAATATGCACATAGCATATTACTCCCCCATAATGTGATACCAATAATAACTTAACAAGAGGCAATAAGAGGATCCAACAAGAGATAATTAATGGACTATTTAGAATTTGAATTTCTCATGAGAAGACATACCACATAGCGACTAGATAATCTTGTAATATGAATACTAGATGGTATTCCTCATGTACACACATTTCTAGGATTGTGAGGTGTACAAACCACATCACTCCCCCATAATGGGATATTCCATTAATCTCTCACAAGAGCCAACTAGGAGACAAACAAGAAGCATAAAGGCTCAACGCACGACACACACGTACATGATGTGCAAACCAACACACACATACTTGATTGCTCAAGATAAGCAAGTTGGAAACACAACATATACAAACACATGCAAGGAAGAAAACCAAAACATGCAAAGGGGCAAGTAACTTTCAATTTAAGTTACCGCAAGGAGGCACTTTGAATATAAGATAGAAACTTGATAACCCAATTGACTTGGCTTGAGATAACAAGAATGATGAAGTCCCCTTAATTCTTCATAATGTAGCCAAGTCTCCAATGACCTCCAACAACACCTATTGATAAAGTTTGAGCTTGTTGGTCCCCAACCAAGTTGGGTCCTAAGAGGTTAGTCACAATAGGCTTGGCTTCCCAAATGGTTCCTTTCTTGACACCACTTTGAGTACAAACAAACTTGGCAAACACATTGACAACCTTATCCTTCCCAAGAGAATAGATATCATCAATAATAATTGGGTTGGATAAGTTACCACTAGTGCATGAAGAAGCGACGTGACCTTTCTCACGACATAAGTAGCAACGTCTACTCTTCACTTTCTTCTCACTTGATTTCTCAACAAGAGAAGCATTAACTTGAGTCTTCTTGGGAAGTGGCCTTTCTTCAACTTGAGGTTGAGCATGAGATTGAACTTGTGGCCTCTTCCCTTGTTGCTTGTCACTAATGGCCTTCTTCTTCAATGGGCAAGATCTAACATGATGCCTTCAATTTTGCACTTGAAGCAAATAATCTTGGTCGAATTTTTGATCATCTTGGACTTATTCTTCTTATTGGAGTTGAATCCAAGTCCACCTTTATCATTGGGGGGGGGGGGGTGCACACTCAAGATATTGTTGAGTGTGGATTTCCCTTCATGACTCTTTTCCAAGTCTTTCTTCAAAGAAGTGACTTGGGCCTTGAGCTCTTTGATTTCGTCTACATGGTTAGTCTTAACACAAGTACTAGAGGAAGTATAAGCTTCATCGTTAGAGCAACAAGGCAAGGAAAGCAATTCATCACAAGATGTACCAACATTCTGAGTAGATGAATTACAAGGACTAGCACATGGCAATATAGCATTTTGACTAGAAGTAGTGCTAGTATCCACATGAGGCTCACTAGATGTTACCTTAGAAATCATGGCCTCATGAGCTATCTTTAGCTCATTATGGGATACTAGAAGATCATCATGAGAGCTTGAGAGCTTTTCATGGTTTTCTCCAATTTCCCATAATTGCTAGATAGCAACTCAAGTTGAGCCCGAAGCTCAATATTCTCCTTCAAAATGGATGCTTCACAAGTAATAGAGTTAGTAGCACAAGCATCATCATTAACAACAATAGGAGAGGACAAATTGGCAAGCTCTTTTAAATAAGAAGCTTCAAGTTGGGCATGAGACTCGGTGAGTTTGATGAGCTCACCCTTGATGACCCTTGAGCCATTTTTGAGGTACTCAAAATCCTCAAGGAGTCTAGCATGAGCAACTTCAAGCTTAGCATTTTTAGTTTTGAAATCATTGGCCACTTCGAGAGCTCTATCATGAGATTCCTTTATTCTAGATAATTCTAGAGCAGAGGTATCCTCAAGAGATTCGGAGGTGGTTTGTTCATGTTCAAGAGCTTGAGATAGCTCCATGAACTCATTTGCGTAATCACGCTCATGTGCTTCCATTTTCTCAATGGTGACCTCATGCTCCTCTAGATGAGATTCCAACTCCTCAATGTATTTCTTGCCTTCAATGGCAATAGACATGATTTCCATGAAGTTGGAATGAGCAAGTTTATTTTTGTGAAGAGCTTTAAAAATCATTTCCCCCTTAGTTTTTAAGGAGGCAACATTATCATTCTCTTCATCATTATCCTCATCATCATTAGCACCGACATCATCATCAAGAGACATATTGGGGTACAAAGTAGGAGATACCTTTAACGCCTTAGCCATAAGGCAACAAGCAATAGATGATGATGTAGGATCCCTTGAGGCACCATTAAACACCACATCTTGTTCCATGGAGTGTTGGGTTTCCTCTACATTGTTAGCACAACAATTCGAGGAAATAGATGAATTTTTATCATGGAAACAAGACATAGCAAGCATATCATCATGATATTTAGTCAAGCAATTTCTACATGATATGCAGGGACTATCAACACAAGCATGTGAAACATTTGGAGTGCTCGAAGTGTTAAAGCCCAAAGAAGGAGCATTGCAATAATATAATGATGAAGGATCATCCACAATAAGCATACTATCATCATTGCAATGACCAACACTACTCACCATATCATTACCTTGTGGCAAACCACATGTAGGTGAAGTAGAAGAAGTTGAGAAGACTATACGGCCGGAGGTGGAGGGAGAACAAACATCCCCACAAATCTTGGACACACCATATTTATCTTGAAGCTTCATCCTCAACTCATGAGCATCTCGGAACGACATGAGTTGAAATATAACTATATTGCTCAAAGCATCAAAAAGCACATTAGAAGCTTGAGCATTGAGATAAGAGTTTTTCTCATCCTCTAAAGATAATCTTTGGGGATCCTTAGGAGGAGAAAAACCCATATCTACAATTCGCTCTAAATTTGGGTCCATGACCCTAAAGAAATTAAGCATGCGAATTACCCAAAGATCAAAATTTGTGCCATCGAAACTAAGAGTGTCAGAGAATCCTAATCCCTTAGTCGACATCTTTACTCTCTAGGCGGTAAAGCTTAATAAAGAGAGACAAGGCTCTGATACCAATTGAAAGATCGTGGATGTCGCCTAGAGGGGGGGGGGGTGAATAGGCGCTTTAAAATAATTACGGTTTAGGCTAGAACAAATGCGGAATAAACCTAGCGGATAATTTGTCAAGCACAAAACCTACAACAACTAGGCTCACCTATGTGCACCAACATCTTATGCTAAGAAAGATAAACAACTAAGTGATAGCAAGATATATGACAAGAAACAATATATCTATCACAAAGTAAAGTGCATAAGAAAGGGCTCGGGTAAGAGATAACCGAGGCACGTGGAGACGATGATGTATCCCGAAGTTCACACCCTTGCGGATGCTAATCTCCGTTTGGAGCGGTGTGGAGGCACAATGCTCCCCAAGAAGCCACTAGGGCCACCGTAATCTCCTCACGCCCTCGCACAATGCAAGATGTGGTTATTCCACTAAGGGACCCTCGAGGGCGGTCGAACCCGTACAAATGGCAACCCTTGGGGGCGGTCACCGAACCCGTACACTTTGGCAACCCTTGGGGGTGGTCACCGAAACCCATCAAATTGCTCAGGGCGATCTCCACAACCTAATGGGAGACCCCGATGCTTGCCCGGAGATTTACACCACAATGATTGAGCTCCGAACACCACCAACCGGCTAGGGTGCCCAAGCACCCAAGAGGAACAAGCTCAAGGGTACCAAGCACCCAAGAGTAATAAGCTTCTCAACTTGTAACTTCCACGTATCACCGTGGAGAACTCAAACCGATGCACCAAATGCAATGGCAAGGGCACACGGAGTGCTCAATTCCTTCTCTCCCAAATCCCACCAAAGCAACTAATGCTAGGGAGGAAAATGAGAGGAAGAACAAGAAGGAGAACACCAAGAACTCCAAGATCTAGATCCAAGGAGTTCCCCTCACATAGAGGAGAAAGTGATTGGTGGAAGTGTGGATCTAGATCTCCTCTCTCTTTTCCCTCAAAAAGTAGCAAGAATCCATGGAGGGGTTGAGAGTTAGCAAGCTCAAAGAAGGTCAACAATGGGGGCAAAAATGAGCTCAAGAGTTGGGGAATCATTGGGGAAGAAGACCCCCTTAAATAGGTCCCCACGAATCTGCCCGTTGTGTGCAGAATAACAAAGGACGGTACAACCGCTGAGAGCACTGGTACAACCGGTAACAGGCAATAAGCGGTACAACCGGCCCACAACCGCCCAACAACCACAGCACAACAGAAACTAGTCCAGTGGTAGAGAGGTACATGGCCGGTACAACCTCCGGACCAATTCTGGAGCGGTACAACCTCTCCAAACACCGGTTGTACCGGTTAACTGGTACAACCTCTCTATGGGGCGGTACAACCTCTCTATGTAAAACAGGTAAGATCAAAACATCCACAACTTTCGCATACGAGCTCCGAATTCGATGAAACCAAGTTTGTTGGAAAGCTAGCGACAAGGGCTAACACAATCTTGATAGAAATATCAAGAAATAGCAATTGATAAAATACCCAAAATAAAATGGTGAGAACCCTTTCTCAATCAAGACTGGTAAAACCTCCAACACCGAAAACACAAAAGAAGATGCATATGAAATCGGTTTTCGATGAACTCGAGCTTGTCAAGAAGATGACCATGAGATCCAAATCTCACAAGGAGAAGAACCAAACAAGAACCAAGAGAGATGATGCAAGGATGCAATGGTTTGAGCTCTCGATGAACGATACGATCAAGCTACTCACTAGAGAGCCCCCCTTGATAGTACGACAATCGATCCTACAACCTGGTCTCACAACTACCACTATGAGACCGGTAAAATAGAAAACCTATCAAGGGAAAACCTTTGACTTGCACATAGTCCACTTGAGCTAGATGATTACGATCTTGACTTCCTCAAGTTGGACCACCTTTCTTGATTGTGTTGGCTCGATGAAGACTAGTTGATTGCTCCCCCATACTCCACTATGGGTGAGCCACTCTTCAGCACATCTTCACAATTCCATTGACAACGGACGGCAAGCTTCAAGCTTAATTGCTCCCCCATACTCCATTATTGGTGAGCCACTCTTCGTGTTGCTCCACTTGAACTTGCACACTGCAAACTTGATGACGATCACCACTTGATGTCATCCTCCATGGGTTGTATGAGATCTTCCTCTTGACGCAAGACCATGGAAACATACCTAACCCCACAAAGAACTCTCACGTAGACCATGGGTTAGTACACAAAGTGTAACGGACAATGCTTACCATACCATGGGATCACTTGGTCCCTCTCGGTACAACTTGTGCGCTTTATGTGTTGATCAACTTGAATCACTCTCTGTACTTTGTCTTGATCAACCTTGAATCTTTCCAACTCTCTTAATTTGGATGATGCCTTGAAGGTAAGCATGAATGATCACACAATCTTGTTCTTCAAGACATGCTTGCAATAAGCTCAACTCTCACATGACCAATCTTTGGATAATTCCTTAATAGCACCTTGGTCAACACATAAACTCCTTGAAACCAACACATGGACTTCAAGAAGTGCCTATGGACAAATCCTTCAAATATAACTCAGTGCAACCATTAGTCCATAGAGAATGTCATCAATTACCAAAACCACACATGGGGGCACCGCATGTCCTTTCAATAGTCTTCATCATCCTTTCCTCACTGGGGCACTGCTCTAATAATGATGGTCATCACACTTCTATTTACTTATAACTCAAAAGGAATAAAAATTACAACTCGATACCTATAACAAAATATGACTCTATATGAATGCCTCTGACAGATGATCTAGCATAACATGTATGAAAAATGATGCATGGTGGCTAAGCCACAACTACTATGTCAGCTATATGATCATGCAAAGCAATATGACAATGAATGCTCAAGTCATCAAAAAGGAAGCGGTGGAAGTTGCATGGCAATATATCTCGGAATGGCCATGGAGAAGCCATAATAGGTAGGTTTGGTGGCTGTTTTGAGGAAGATATAATAAGGATTATGTGTGATAGATCATATCATATCACGGGGTTTGGATGCACCTGTGAAGTTTGCACCGTCTATCGAGGTGAGAAAGGGCAATGCACGGTACCATAGAGGCTAGCAATTTGCGAAAAGGTAAGAGTGCGACAATCCATGGACTCACATTAGTCATAAAGAACTCATATACTTATTGCGATAGTTTATTAGCCCTCGAAGCAAAGTAATACTATGCATGCCCCTAGGGGGATATATTGGTAGGAAAAGACCATCACTCGTCCCCGACCGTCACTCATAAGGAAGACAATCAAGGATAAATTGCGCTCCAACTTCCATAGCATAACGAGAGACTATACGTGCAAGCTTAGGGAATCACAAGCCCTAACACCAATATTCTTACTAACCACAACCGTTTACTAATACCTCCCACATATTATCATCTCTATATCGCAAAACTATTGCAAGGAATCAAACATATCATATTCAGTGATCCATAAGTTTTATGTAGGATTTTATGACTAACCATGCAATTGACCAATTCCTGTTGACTCTCTAAATAGATATAAGTGAAGCATGAGAGTTTAATTGTTTCTACAAAAGATCATTCTCTAACAAATATAAGTGAAGCAAAAGAGCATTCTAGGAACATCGATTTTCTATGTGAAGAGAAACAGGCAATCCACACTTCAAATGATATAAGTGAAGCACATGAAGCATTCTATAAAGCCATACTCAAAAGATATAAGTGAAGTGCAATGAGCATTCTATAAATCAACCATGGACTATCTCATACCAGCATGGTGCCTAAAAGAAAAATGAAAACTAAATGCAAAATACGCTCCAAGATTTGCACATATCATATGAACGAAACGAATCTGAAAACACACTGATACTTGTTGAAGAAAGATGGGATGCCTTATGGGGCATCCCCAAGCTTAGACGCTTGAGTCTTCTTGAATATTTACTTGCGGTGCCTTGGGCATCCCCAAACTTGAGCTCTTGCCTCTCCTCCTTCTCCTCATATCGAGACCTCCTCGATCTTCGAACATTTCATCCACATAAAACTCAACAGAAATAAATGACTCTCTAAAACTTCCGGGTTGTCTCCCTGGCAGCGCTTTCTTTAAATCCATTAAGCTAGGAATAAAGTGCTCAAGTAATGAATCCACCCAGATCCCAAGGTATATCAAAGCCAATTTTAATTAACAATGATTTGGCATTTAGTAGTGAGCACAAAGCAACATATATCATGCAATGACGAAGTCTAACTCTCTTCCTATGCATCGGCATGTCATACAAGAACAATTCATGCACATCAAGTAAAGGCCAATACATAGCATAAGTAGTTTCTTGCAATTTTTTTGTGTTGGAAACATAGAGAGGTGGAGATGTAGTTCCTCTCTCATAATAATTGCAAGTAGGAGCAGCAAGCACATGCATATTACATTCATCAAAATCATCATGTGCAACGGTAAAAGGCAGCCCATCAATATAATCCTTAATAAGAACAAACTTCTCTGATATAGTGTAGTTTGGAGAATCCAAAAAGATAGTAGGACTATCATGTGTGGGTGCAATAGCAACAATTTCATGTTTAACATAAGGAACAATAGCAAGTTCATCTCCATAAGCATAATTCATATTGGCATCTTGGCCACAAGCATAGCAAGCATCAATTTCATCAAAAAGGGATATTTCAAACGAATCAACGGGATCAGAGCAATTATCATAGCATTCATCCTTCGGTAAGAACAAAGGGACATTAAACAATGTATGAGTTGAAGAGTTACTCTCATTAGAAGGTGGGCACGTGTAGCTAATCCGCTCTTCCTCCTTTTGTTCTTCACTCTCCTCATCATCTTTTTCATCCAATGAGCTCACAGTTTCATCCATTCCTTCTTCCATAGACTCCTGCAAAATATTAGTCTCCTCTTGGACAACGAAGATTTTCTCTATAAATGCATCAATATCAGAATTGTATTTATAATTATCATAGCAATATTTAAGGATAAGGTCTATAAACATCATCATCAAAAGCTTCATACTTTAAAAACAGAGATTCAATTTCATAAGCACCCTTAAAAGCAACAAATTCTTCTATTCGTTCCACATCATAGTAATCATATCTACCATTAGCATAAGAAGCCAAGGTTTCATTATCATTAAGTTTGCATGTAAAGGAAAGATGTGGAGCATTCATCCTAGAGCAACAAGTAAAATCATATCTCAAGCATAGCTCCCAAGCATACCAATGCAACATATAAATTTGATCCCATAAAAGCTTCCCTTTTTGTGTCAAGCGATAATCCCCAAAGTATTCACGTTGATCCAACGTTACTCCCATTATCAAGTTGAATGGGGTTTTCTCAGGATTATCAAAGTATTGCATAATATTTTTCACATAACGAGCATCGAGGGTTTTAGGAGGTTCCCCATCTCCATGAGTGGCAAGTACAACTAATTCTTTTGGTGTTTCATGTTCCATATCCATAACAAAAGATAGAGAACAACTTAGAACAAGAAATAAAAATTACTTAGTGACAAAGAAAACAAGCACACACGAGAATATTCACCCCACGCTATTGCTCCCCGGCAACGGCGCCAGAAAAAGGTCTAGATAACCCACAAGTATAGGGGATCATTTGTAGCCTTCTTCCATAAATAAGAGTGTCAAACCCAACGAGGAGCTAAAGGCAGAACAAATATTCCCTCAAGTTCTATCGACCACCGATACAACTCTAGGCACACTTGACGTTTGCTTTACCTAGAACAAGTATGAAACTATTTTGCAAGAATAAAACTACGAGTACCTTGCAAGAATAAAACTACGAATAAATTGCAAGGTAATAAAATTAGATAGCTTTTGTCAACAATAAAGTCATTTGTCCCTAGAAAATCGATAACAAGTACCAGTAATCATTCTTGCAATTTTATATGAGGGAGAGGCATGAGCTAACATACTTTCTCTAGTTGGATTATATGCACTTATGATTGGAACTCTAGCAAGCATCCGCAACTACTAAAGATCATTAAGGTCATGAAACCCAACCATAGCATAAAGTTTCAAGTCCTCTTTACTCCCATACATCATACCCCCACTTACTCGGGTTTAAGCTTCTGTCACTCTCGGAACCCACCATAAGCGAACCATGAACATATTGCAACACCCTATAGGCGGGGCCCCTCACGTTTGTGCGAGACGGAGGGAACCGTAGGACGGCACCAAAAATAAAATATACAATCATACCAACCAAGATCACGATTAACCCACAGGACAAAAATAGATCTACTCAAACATCATAGGATAACCAAATATCATTGGGAAATAATATATGGAGTTGAGCACCATGTTTAAGTAGAGATTTCAGCGGGGAGAAGAGGTGTTACACCGCTGCATATAGGGGGAGAGAGTTGGTGGTGACGGTAGCAAGATTGTTGATGTAGATCGCCGTCGCGATCCTAGCCCCGACGGCACTCCGGCGCCACCGGGAGAGAGAGGGGGAGAGAGCCCCCCTCATTATTCTTCTTCCTTGGCCTCCCCCTAGTTGGGAGGAGGGTTCCCCCTCTGGTTCATGGCCTCCATGGTGGCAGAGGGGAGGGAGCCCCTCCGAGATTGGATCTCCCTCTCTGTTCTCTTCTCTTTCGCGCTCCCCAGATCTGGCCAAAACCATTTCTTATATTCGCGGAGATCCGTAACTCCGATTGCGCTGATCTTTTTACACAATTTTTTCCTGGTATAAGCTTCCTTGCACCAGAAGTACAGCTCCAACCGACATACGAGGTGAGCACAACCCACCACCACGCACCAGGGGCCTAGGGCGCGCCCTGGTGTATCGTGGTCTGTGTGGGCCTCTGTTTGCGGTGATTCCAACTCCTAAAATTCACAAATATTCCAAAATAATTCCCGTAGAGTTTCATCACATTTGGACTTCGTTTGATATGGATTTTCTGTGATACAAAAACAGGCACAAATTGGAACTCACACTGGGCACTAGATAAGTAAGTTAGTCCAAATAAATCATATAAAAAGTTGCCAAAAGTATGTAAAAGTTGAATAATATTGGCATGAAACAATAAAAAATTATAGATACGACAGAGACGTATCAGTGTATCCACGTCGCATCCGCTCGGGCCGCGCCCCTGCTCCTGCTAACTGTTGCCTCTTGCCGCTCCCGCCTGCCACTGCTTGCCGCTGTGCTTGGTTGCGCCCGCCTACGCTCGTCGCAGCCACCGCTGGTCCTGGCCGTGGGCGCCAAAGCCCTCTGCTCCCGTGTGCGCACAACGACTAGAGGGCACGGATCGTGCCCCTGCCAAGTGGGGCTGGACCGATTAGATTAAGTTAATTACGTCAATTAGTGTTTGTTAGTCTAATGGTCCAGTGACGTGTGGACCCGCTGCCTAAATAAACAATTAAAATCATGTAATTAGAGTAAAGACAATGACACACGGGACCCACTTCTATTGTTCACATGTTGACCAGTCAAATGTTGACTGGGTCAAACCAGCCCCCTGGCCCCACCTGTTATTGACTATGGCTAGCCCCTGCCGAGTACAAAAATTATTTCACTGTTTATACTTCAAATTAAAAGAATTTCAGAAATTGTTTAAAACTTTGGAAAATCATATAAAATAATCCGTAGCTCGGATGAAAATAATTTATATATATAAATGTTCAGAAAAATGAGACGAATCTGTTTATGCCCTCCACACACGTGCCACACGCCCCCAACATAGCAAACATGGAACCTTCTCCTCCGGTTCGTTTGTCTGACAATTGCCTAAACCCGGGAAAATATTCTCAGATATTTTCCCACTCGCCTATAACCCGTAGCACTGCATTAGGTCACCCTTAACACATCCTATTGCCATGTCATCCATTGTGATGTATTTGTTTGCTTTATATTTACTGATTCTCCCCCTCTTCTCTCTGGTAGACCCTGAGATTAATGTTGCTCCCAAGTACAACTATGCTCCAAACGACCAGCCCCTTTCAGCAGAGCTTCCAGGAAAGCAAACCCCCCTTGATCATTTCTGTATCGCCCATTCTTTCTCTCTCATGTTTGCATTAGAATTTGCTACTGTTGTTCGATAGCTCCTATTCTGATGCATAGCCTGCTTTTGAAACCGGCTATCGTTACTTTACCTATTATCCTATTCCCTTTGTACCAAAATAGTTGTAGTTGGGGAAAACTAGTACTAATTGTCCCCAGCTACAAGTATTTCGGTACACAGGGAGTATATGCTTAGTACAGGTTGGTTAGTGATCCATCAGTGGCCCCACACCCTTGCCTGTGTTGCCATGCTTTGCTTCCGGATGACTCGATCAATGTGATCGAGGTACAGAGACCGACACATCAACGACACCCCCTTTAGTTGTGTGACTCTACAGAGCTATTATCGAGTGCCGAGGGTGATACCTCGAATCTCACCCCTAATGATATCTCTGCAGTGTAGCTAATCGGTCGTGAATTACTGAGGGTGATTCCTCATTCACCACTCCCGATGATGAATCTGTCGTGCAACACCTCAAGTGTGAATCCTTCGAGGGTGAATCCTCACCATCAGTGTCAAAACTGGCGGATCTCGGGTAGGGGGTCCCGAACTGTGCGTCTAAGGCTAATGGTAACAGGAGGTGGGGGACACATTGTTTACCCAGGTTCGGGCCCTCTCTATGGAGGTAATACCCTACTTCCTGCTTGATTGATCTTGATGATATGAGTATTACAAGAGTTGATCTACCAAGAGATCGTAGAGGCTAAACCCTAGAAGCTAGCCTATGATTATGATTATTGTTGTCCTATGGACTAAACCCTCCGGTTTATATAGATTCCGGAGGGGGCTAGGGTTACACATAGTCGGTTACAGAGAAGGGAATCTACATATCCGAATTGCCAAGCTTGCCTTCCACCCAAAGGAGAGTCCCACCCGGACACGGGACGAAGTCTTCAATCTTGTATCTTCATAGTCCAACAGTCCGGCATAAGTATATAGTTCGGCTGTCCGAGGACCCCCTAATCCGGGACTCCCTCAGTATCCCCCGAACCAGGCTTCAATGATGATGTGTTTGGCGCGCAGATTGTCTTCAGCGTTGCAAGGCGGGCTCTTCTCCGAATTCTCCAGAGTACCTGTTGTAACGAGCAGTGTCCGGCTTCCCATTTAATGTTGCGCTCATTGGCTTCTGTACCTTAATAATGTCAGTCTCCATGTGTCAAGCGAATGCGAGAAGTCAGGGCATTTTTACACTTGCCACCCTGACCATGTAAGTAAATCATCTATTAAAGAGATGGGGATCCTCAGATCCAAATCACACCATCTTCCCCAAGCGAGGATTCATCAGAGCGCGCCCGAAAAAACCATCCCACCATGGCCGGCCACCGCAGCTCCTCCTCTCACTCCCATAGCGCTAAGCGAGGTGATTGGGAGAAGTGTACCGTATCCCATGGTCAATTGGTGGAGTTGTAGACCCAGGGGTTTCTCCCACCTGCATATCTTGTCCCCGTCCGAGCTGGATTAGCTACTTTTGACGGCGGGGAGCAAGAAGAGAGTTTTCCCAACCCATCCAGGGGGAGCAAGTATGCCTTGCCCCTTACTTGCTGAGGGGCATCAGATTTCCAATCCATCCGTTCCTCCGCGGGCTCCTGGAGTATTATGGCCTCTAGCTGCACAACTTCACCCCTGCCTCCATCCTACAAATCGCAGGTTATGTCGCCCTTTGTGAGTTATTTGTGGGCTACGAAGCTCATTTCGAGCTATGGAAGAGGCTGTTCTGCCTCGTCCCTCACAATCAAGAGGGATCAATATACCAATTGGGCGGAGCCGAAATATGGTGTATCGCCGAGACCGGATACCTGTCCGGCACTCCGAAGAAGACATCCTAAGATTGGCCTTCCGAGTGGTTTTATATAGAGGATGTCTCCCTTCCTGACCCTATCCGGATGGGTCTTCCCGAGTTCACAAATGCCCCATTGAAGAAATGCCGTAGCTGGCGTCCTCAGAGCCCCAAGGAGGAAGATAGCAGAGAGGTCCTTCAATTGATGGGCAGGATAAAAACGCTTGCGGGGGGTGCAACCACTCCAGTACCGGGGGCATCCCATGTGGCACTTCAATGGAGAAGATGATGCCACTCGCTGCGGTCGGAAAGGTCTGGACTCCGCCACCACTCTGGCAAAAATATTGTCCGATTTATACAAAGGAGAAGAAGAGGAGTTCATCTGCATTAAGCCACGGGATGGATTTTCCATGTACAACCCCGCTAGCTGGGTGAGTTGCTATCTTTTACTCAACTCTGTTTGTTCCCGCAGTCTTACATCACAAATATTTACCTTGCTAGTCCATAACAGGAAGTGCGGAAAGCTGTGAGGGAGGTCCACAGCCCGCCTCCACAGCCGGAGGACGACGATCGGGCCCTCGACCCCGAATCCGAAGAAGATCCGGACATTTTTGTGGAGTTCAACGGCAGGGTATTTTACCAGCCGAGCTGCGACGACACCTTGGTGGCCATCATCGCCAATTACCCTGGCCTCCTTCCGGCGCCACATGTAAGTAAACAGGAGACTTATCTTTCGAAAAGGATTCCCTCTTTCCACCTTACCCACCTCACATATATTAAAGGGAAAGTCATCGGGGCGCCATGCCGAACCCGCGGCGACTCACCAACAAGGGGCGCCCAAGCCGGGTAGGCTTAAAAGGAAAGCGAATAGGGCCGAGCCGCCATCAAAGAGGTATGATTTAAAACATGCTCTGTGATTGTCATCTTTAAAATATAACAATGTCCACTGCATCTTGGCAGAAAGAGTATTCGTCGGACTGCATCTGGGGATCCTGCCCGTCATGCCTCTACCAGCCGGACTCCCGAACCGGCCTCAAAGGAGGAGGCTAACGTGGGAACAACACCAGACGGTCCTCCTATAGAGGATGCAGATAGAATATCCGCTACAAATTCCGAGGTGGAGAGCGCTATGAATCATCGGTGTCGGCGGGCCGCACTCCGCGACCCTAATTTTTCTGAAGAGGCTTTCAATGGCTTCAATTTGGGAGATGCATACATCTGATCTTCTCAAGATGGGCTTGCTAGAGCCACAGACCAGTATTTAAAAGATATATGGGTAAGCAAAATCTGATAATTATGTATATCAGTAGCCCTGAGACTTGAAATAGTTGGTACAACTGATTTAAGGATCATTGTATGAATAGGTTCTTACAGGGAAGAATACCCATTTGTCTCAAGAGCTGGAGGAGTGTAAGGCCCAGCTAAGGGCCACCGCTGCTGAAATGGAGGAATCCAAGAAGGCCTCATCTGGTAATATTTTTCTCGATCAATAGAAAACGTAATTACGTGTACCAGTTAGTATTCGGCATGTTTGCAAATCTAACAATAGACTCCGCAGGCAATCCCGGAGTGAATCCGGAGATCCTACAAGAGGATGAACAACGAGCTCAATGACAACTAGAGGCTGGCGAGCGTGTACTTACACGGGTCATCTGAGAGAAAAACGATCTCCAGGATGCCAATACCCGGCTGGGCGTGGAATTGAAAGATGTTCGGGCCCAGCTTGCGGACTCCATGAAGGAGAACATGAGGCTTCAACATGGCATTTTTAGTATGTGCTCAAACGAACCTTTATATAGTTCGGCGAAGAAACGGGCTAACAACGTTATGACTGTAGGTATACTGACTGGTCGTCCTGAAGAAAAGATGCCCGGATCCGTAGGCGATCTTCTGCAAGAGCTTTCGCAACTGCACGAACAAGTTCGGCAGGTGATGCAGGGTGTTGCCCAAGCCTTGTGGCCATCCGCCTCCCTGCCAGGAAGCATGGGGGAGCTTGTACATCTGCTCAAGGGAGCACGGCGGCGCTTCCGATTATGGAAGATATCTGCCCGTCGACAAGGTGCGAGGGAAGCTTGGGCCATGGTAAAAACACGGTACACCAAGCTTGATCCGAATCACATGGCCCGGGTCGGACCTGTAGGGTCAGGTGGGAAAGAGATTCCCGTTAGTCTGGTATATGACCAGGTAGGATTAGTCGCAATGTATTCCCAACAGGATTGTAGGCTAGACAGCCTGTTGGTTGGTATAGAAGAAGAATTTAGCGAGTCTAAGTGACTGTGTACTTCAATTGACATATTTTGTCCCTAGCTGGATTGTAAATCATTTGTCATGGCGGACCTTTTCGCTTCAGCCTCCGAACCCGACAGTCCGGAGTGTTTCCGAATACCCGCTCAGTTATCTAAACCAGGGTACGTGTGGAAACCAGGCGTAGGGGTCATAATTGCTTGAACAGACAAGTACCCAACTAGCTATGTTGTATTACATGGATAGTAAGAAACATCTTCCAGGGAGAATAGTTCCGTTAAGGGTTCCTTTCCCTGGGTATGCATGCATTAATGTGCATGTCCGAACTGCGAACAGAGACGCAGTATATGAAACATCTGGTGGTTTGTATTGTAATAGGTAAGAAACATCTTTAGTTCACCGACTGGATATTCCCTTAAGAACGCTAGCTTTCGGCTTCACCCAGTCTGAGGTACACGTCCGGAGTACCCGGCAGTAACAATCACAGAGGTGCTCCCCTTATGCCCTAGCCGAACTAACAGGAACGTAGGGCATAAATACAGAAGCCAGGCAACCCAGCTTGGCCAAAACTTAAGTCATATCGATGCATATAATGGTGAAGAAAAGGTGCATAAAAGGTGCATATGGGAATGCGACACATATGCAGTGGACATAATGCCCGAAAGATAATTATATTAAGCTTCTCTATAAGAAGCCCCCAGGTATAGTGAGCGCGCATACTTGAGTATTCAGTGCGCCAAGAGTGTGTAGGAGAGCCACACATAAAGCCGTAGAGCCATAAAAAGGAAATAGAGAGGATATAACTTTAAAAAGGCGGAGCGAAGGAAACGAACACAAAGTTCGGCGCTAGGCGTAGAATCTTCGGAGTCTGGCCGCGTTCCATGGGTTCGGCTCGAGTCGATTATCTGATGCATCACGCATGCGGTACGCTCCTCCGGTGAGAACTTTATCAATGATGAAGGGACCCTCCCACTTGGGCTTGAGCTTGTCCTTTTTCTTCTCCGATGGGCATAGGACGAGTTTACCAACGTTATAAGTTTTTGCCCGTACTTCTCTACTTTGATACCTTCAAGCCTGTTGCTGATAAAATGCAGAACGGGCTTTTGCGACGTCGTGCTCCTCCTCCAGGGCATCTAAACTGTCCTGCCGATCAAGCTCGGCTTCTCTCTCTTCATACATGCGCACTCGAGGTGAGTCATGAATGATATCGCAGGGCAATACCGCCTCTGTGCCGTACACCATGAAGAAGGGTGTGTATCCGGTAGTGCGATTTGGCGTGGTCCGCAACCCCCATAGTACAGAGTCGAGCTCCTCGACCTAGTGTGTGTCTGATTCCTTCAGGGACCGCACTAGTTTGGGTTTAATGCCGCTCATAATAAGACCATTTGCTCGTTCAACTTGACCGTTTGTTTGGGGGTGATAGACGGAGGCGTAATCGAGCTTAATGCCCATGTTGCCACAGCAAGTTTTCACCTTGTGGTTGTGGTCGGCTCCGGACTGGTATTGCCGGTCTCCCCTTGCCACACCACGGATGGCTTGAAAAGCCTTTCCAAGAAGATGTTGGGTGGAATGGGGTCACGCTTGGCGCCGATACGGGCAAGGATATCTGCCGCTTGATTGTTTTCCCGAACCACATGATGAAATTCAAGCCCCTTGAACCGAGCTGACATTTTGAGGACATCATTACGGTAAGCCGCCATTTTTGGGTCCTTGGCGTCGAAGTCTCCATTTATTTGAGATATTGCAAGGTTCAAATCCCCACGCACTTCTAGGCGTTGAATGCCCATGGAGACCGCCATCCGAAGACCGTGCAACAGAGCCTCTTATTTGGCTGCATTGTTGGAGTCTGTGTATAATATTTGGAGCACGTATTGGACTGTATCTCCGGTGGGGGATGTCAAGACAACGCCCGCTCCTAGACCAGCCAGCATCTTCTAGCCGTCAAAGTGCATGATCCAATTGGAGTATGCATCGTACTCTTTAGGGAGTTCGGCTTCTGTCCATTCAGCGACAAAGTCAGCCAGTACTTGCGATTTAATGGCTCGCCGTGGTTTATATATAATGTCGAAGGGGAGGAGCTCAATGGCCCACTTAGCAATCCAGCCTGTGGCATCGCGGTTATTTATTATATCGTTGAGTGGTACTTCGGAGGCCACCGTGATTGAACACTGTTGAAGTAGTGTCGTAGTTTCCGGGATGCCATGAAGACCGCGTATGCTATCTTTTAATAATGTGGGTACCGTGACTTGCATGGTGTGAGGACAGTGGATACGTAGTATACCGGCTTTTGAAGCGGGAGCTTATGTCCGTCCTCCTCTCGTTCAACAACGAGCACTGCGCTTACAACTTGGTGTGTTGCAGCTATATATAACAACATGGGTTCGCTGATGTTCGGTGCGGCCAGGATCGGGTCGCTGGCCAAGAGGGCCTTTATTTCTTCTAGTCCGGCCGTAGCCGCACCCGTCCACTCGAAGTGTTCGGTGCATTGAAGAAGGCGATAAAGAGGTAGTGCCTTTTCTCCCAATCAGGAGATAAAGCGGCTTAAGGCAGCCACGCATCCAGTTAATTTCTGGATTAGCTTGAGGTCTATTGGGGTAGTCAACTGTGACAATGCTCGGATTTTAGCAGGGTTTGCTTCAATTCCTCTATTGGAAACAATGAAGCCCAGGAGCTTTCTGGCAGGAACGCCGAAAATGCATTTTTTTGGATTGAGCTTGATGTCATATGTTCGGAGGTTGTCGAACGTGAGCCTCAGGTCGTCTATTAAAGATTCGACATGTCTGGTCTTGATGACCACATCGTCCATGTATGCCTCGACTGTTTTGCCGATTTGTTTTTCCAGGCATGTCTGAATCATGCGTTGATAGGTTCCACTGGCGTTTTTGAGCCCGAAAGGCATGGTGTTGAAGCAGAAATGGACATATGGGGTGATGAACACCGTAGCGGCTTGATCGGACTCCGCCATCTTGATGTGATTGTATTCGGAGTATGCATCGAGGAAGCACAATGAGTCGTGTCCTGCGGTAGCGTCGATGATTTGATCGATGTGGTGGAGAGGGAAGGGATCCTTGGGGCAGGCCTTGTTGAGGTCCTTGAAATCGACACATAGGTGCTAGGATTTATCCTTCTTTGGTGCCATCACCAGGTTTGCTAGCCAGTCCGGGTGTTCTATTTCTCTGATGAATCCGGCTTCGAGTAACTTGGCTAGCTCCTCTCCCATAGCTTGCTGTTTATGTTTTGAAAAGCGTCGTAGTGTCTGCTTGACCGGCTTGTATCCCTTCAATATATTGAGGCTATGCTCGGCCAACCTATGTGGAATCCCTGGCATATCTGAGGGGTGCCAGGTGAAGATGTCCCAGTTCTCGCGTAAGAACACCCGCAGTGCGGCGTCGATTGTGGAGTTCAGCTGTGCCCCGATGGCTGCTGTTTTTGTAGAGTCCGTTGGGTGGACTTGGAATTTGACGATTTCGTCCGCTGGTTTGAAAGAGGTGGACTTGGATCATTTATCGAGTATCACGTCGTCCCTATCCACTGTGGAGCATAATGCAGTGAATTCTTCGGCTGCGAGGGCTTCAGATAAGGCCTCAAGGGCCAGGGCGGCGGTTTTATTCTCGGCGCGAAGTGCCATGTCCGGATCATTGGCTAGAGTGATGATTCCATTGGGCCCGGGCATCTTCAGCTTCATGTACCCATAATGGGGTATAGCTTGGAAGCTTGCGAATGCGTCCCGCCCTAAAAGGGCGTGGTATCCACTATTGAACGAGGCCACTTGGAATGTTATTTCTTCGGACCTGTAATTTTCCAGCGTGCCGAATACCACATCTAGTTTGATTTTTCCCGCACATCGTGCCTCCCGACTAGGGATAATCCCTCGGAAGGTCATGCTGCTTTGCTCAATGCGGCTCTTGTCTATTTCCATTTTGTTGAGAGTTTCTTCATAGATGAGGTTTAATCTGCTGCCGCCGTCCATGAGCACTTTAGTAAGCCGGAAGACGTCCACAATTGGACTAAGGACCAAAACGGCTGGTACTCGGACTTTTTGGAATTGAGGTTCGTCACTGGCATTAAAGGTTATAGCCGTGTCATTTCAGGGATTTATTGCTGCAACGTGGCAGACTTCAGCAAGGCCGCGAAGTGCTCTCTTACGCCTATTATTCGAGGCGAAAGTTTTGAAGACTGTCAACACTGTATTGTTGTTTTCTGCAGGACGATGCTCTGCGGTGTTGTTAATGAGGAGATCCTCGCCGCTCTTGGCCACTTGCCGAAGGATGCAACATGCTCTAAGGCTATGTGTTGGTACGGTATCCGGTGTGGTGTGAATATTGCATGGCTTGTTGAGCCATCCCTCCAATACGGTTCCACGCCCTGTAGTGGGCTCTGGTTTCTTTGTAATTGGGCCGGGTGACCTGTGAGAGTGCACCCTTTTGGTTCAGACGGGGGGTTTATTGAGAGCTGGAGCATCCCAGAATTTTGTCTGGGTTTTCCCGATGCTTTCCATCGAGAGTACTTTTGTACTATGGCCGCCAAGTCAGCGAAGTGTGATATGTCACAGCGACTTATGGCGTTGAGGATTCCCTTGTCCGTGCAATTTTTGCAAAAGAATGAGATTGTGTCCTCCTCGCGACAGTCCTTGACCTTGCTCATTACAAGGAGGAATCTGGCCCAAAAGTGATGTACTGTCTTTTGGGATTGTTGTCTAATGTGGGAAAGATCGCTTGTATCTGGGTGGGTGGGTGGATTTAAGTCCGATCCCTGATCCAATCCGAGACCCAGGGGCAGGGGAACTTCTGAACTTGGTAGCTCGGGTTCCGGGATGTTGCCCAATTTTTCGGGCCCGCTATCCGATTCTAAGTTCAGAGTTTGGGTTATGTCCTCCCGCGAGCAGGTATCCGGCTCAGAGAGCTCGGGAATCCGGACATAGTTCGTCCTCAAAATAGAGGAAGAATCGCTGCATTGCTCCTCCACCACCGCTATTTGATGGGTGCCCTGCGGAGAGTTAATCTCTCTTTGATCGGGTTTAAGCCCAATCCGATCAAAGTCCATCACAACTCCCAAGGCGGCGATGCGATCCAAGAGCTTGTTCAAAGACAAAAGTTCCATTGGATCCATCCGCTTGGCGTATTCTGAGCTGACGTGGAGGCTGTTTTTGATGACCCGAGAGGTCATCGATACGTCTCCAACGTATCTACTTTTCCAAACACTTTTGCCCTTGTTTTTGACTCTAACTTGCATGACTTGAATGAAACTAACCCGGACTGACGCTGTTTTTAGCAGAACTGCCATGATGTTGTTTTGTGTGTAGAAAACAAAAGTTCTCGGAATGTCCTGAAAATCCTTAGAGGCACTTTTTGGAAAATATAAAAAATACTGGCGAAAGAATCAAGACCAGGGGGCCCACACCCTGTCCACGAGGGTGGGGGCGCGCCCACCCCCTAGGCGCGCCCCCTGTCTCGTGGGCCCCCTGAGGCTCCGCTGACCTCAACTCCAACTCCATATATTCGTCTCGCGGAGAAAAAAATCAAAGAGAAAGTTTCATCACGTTTTACGATACGGAGCCACTGCCAAGCCCTAATCTCTCTCGGGAGGGCTGATCTGGAGTCCGTTCGGGGCTCCAGAGAAGGGGATTCATCGCCATCATCATCATCAACCATCCTCCATCACCAATTTCATGATGCTCACTGCCGTGTGTGAGTAATTCCATCGTAGCTTGCTGGACGGTGATGGGTTGGATGAGATTTACCATGTAATCAAGTTAGTTTTGTTAGGGGTTGATCCCTAGTATCCACTATGTTCTGAGATTGATGTTGCTATGACTTTGTTATGCTTAATGCTTGTCACTAGGGCCGGAGTGCCATGATTTCAGATCTGAACCTATTATGATTTCATGAATATATGTGTGTTCTTGATCCTATCTTGCAAGTCTATAGTCACCTATTATGTGTTATGATCCGACAACCCTGAAGTGACAATAATCGGGATACTTCTCGGTGATGACTGTAGTTTGAGGAGTTCATGTATTCACTATGCGCTAATGCTTTGTTCCGGTTCTCTATTAAAAGGAGGCCTTAATATCCCTTAGTTTCCGCTAGGACCCCGCTACCACGGGAGGGTAGGACAAAAGATGTCATGCAAGTTCTTTTCCATAAGCACGTATGACTATATATGGAATACATGCCTACATTACATTGATGAATTGGATCTAGTTCTGTGTCACCCTATGTTATACCTATTACATGAGGAATTGCATCCGACATAATTATCCATCACTGATCCATTGCCTACGAGCTTTTCACATCTTGTGCTTCGCTTATTTACTTTTTCGTTGCTACTATTAAAATTACTACAAAACCCAAAAATATTACTTTTGCTACCATTACCTTTATTATCATACTACTTTGCTACTAAATACTTTGCTGCAGATACTAAGTTATCCAGGTGTGGTTGAATTGACAACTCAACTGTTAATACTCAAGAATATTCTTTGGCTCCCCTTGTGTCGAATCAATAAATTTGGGTTGAATACTTTACCCTCGAAAGTTGTTGCGATCCCCTACACTTGTGGGTTATCAAGACTAACTTCTGGCGCCGTTGTCGGGGAGCATAGCTCTATTCTCTGAGTCACTTGGTATTTATATCTGTTGATCACTATGAAGAACTTGAAAGACGTGAAAACTACGATTTTTCCCTCAACTACGAGGGGAGGTAAGGAACTGCCATCTAGCTCTGCACTAGATTCTCCTTCTGTTTTGAGTAAGCTTGCGACACCTAAACCTGCTACTGCTATGAATTCTGATATGTCGCATGTTATTGATGATGCCACTTCTGCTATGCATGATACTTATGATGAAACTACTTCTGTGCGTGATACTACTTTGCCATTAGGTGAATTTCTTGATGAACAACTTGCTAGGGCTAGAGAGAAAGAAATTATTGAATATGCTATTATTTATGATAGTGATGATGAAGGTTCTCCTAATGATTATGAATTGCCTATTGTTCCTGAGGTTTATGTTATGGAAGAGGAAGCTGCTAGAACTATCTTTTCTTGTAAAGATAGATATGATCTTAAGAAATTATTAGCTAAATGGAAGCAGCAGTCTCTTAATGCTAGAATGAAACCTGACCCTGCTTTTGCTACTTCACCTATTTGTGTTACTGATAAGGATTATGAATTCTCTGTTGATCCTGAGATTATTACTTTGGTTGAATCTGATCCTTTTTATGGCCTTGAATCTGAAACTGTTGTGGCACATCTTACCAAGTTGAATGATATAGCCACCCTGTTTACTCATGATGATAAATCTCGCTATTATTATATCCTTAAGATATTTCCATTCTCGTTAAAGGGTGATGCTAAGACTTGGTATAATTCTCTTGCTCCTGGTTGTGTGCGTAGTCCCCAGGATATGATTTATTATTTCTCTGCTAAATATTTCCCTGCTCATAAGAAACAAGCTGCCTTGCTGGAAATATATAATTTTGTGCAAATCAAAGAAGAGAGTCTCCCACAAGCTTGGGGGAGGCTTCTCCGATTACTTAATGCTTTGCCTGATCATCCTCTTAAGAAAAATGAAATACTTGATATCTTTTATAATGGACTAATCGATGCTTCCAAGGACTACTTAGATAGTTGTGCTGGTTGTGTTTTCAGGGAAAGAGCAGTCGACGAAGCTGAATTACTATTGAATAATATGTTGACTAATGAAAATAATTGGACTCTTCGTGAGCCAATTCCTGAGGCAATTCCTGAACCAATTGAGCCAACTCCTGAGCCTATTCCTAAACCCACTCCGAAGAAGATAGGTGTTTTATTTCTCAGTCCTGAAGATATGCAAGAGGCAAAGAAATCAATGATAGAAAAAGGTATAAAAGCTGAAGATGTTAAGAATTTACCTCCTATTGAAGAAATACATGGTCTTAATATACCGCCTGTTGAAGAACCACATCGTCTTGATAACCCGACACAGGTAGTAAAGGTAAATTCTCTCTATAGATATGATAAAGTTGAAGTTCCCTCTACTAAATTTCATAGCCCATGCTTAGATGAATATGATGACTTTATGGCTAGACAAGAAAGTTTTAATGCTTATGTTGGTAGAGAGTTAAAGAATAATGCCTTCGAGATAGGACGCGTGAGTGATTATATGGCTAGAGTTAAAGGTGAACTTAAACTCGTTAGCAAATATGCTTCTATGGTTGCTACTCAAGCTGAGCAAGTACTTAAAGCTCAAAATGATTTGCTTGATGAATTAAATAATAAACCTAACTTTGCTGTTAGAGTGGCTACTAGAACTGGTAGAATGACTCAGGAACCTTTGTATCCTGAAGGCCACCCTAAGAGAATCGAGCAAGATTCTCAGAGAAATAATTTAGAGGCACCTAGTTCTTCTAAAAAGAAGAAAAAGAAAAATGATAGGACTTTGCATGCTTCTAGTGAACCTGTTGTAGACACACCTGAGAATCCCAATGATATTTCTATTTCTGATGCTAAAACACAATCAGGTGATGAACATGAACCTAATGATAATGTTAATGATAATGTTCATGTTGATGCTCAACCTAGCAAAAATAATGAAGTAGAGATTGAACCTGCTGTTGATCTTGATAACCCACAATCAAAGAATCAACATTATGATAAGAGAGATTTTGTCGCTAGGAAGCATGGTAGAGAAAGAAAACCATGGGTTCAGAAACCCATGCCCTTTCCTCCTAAACCATCCAAGACAAAGGATGATGAGGATTTTGAGCGCTTTGCTGAAATGATTAGACCTATCTTCTTACATATGCGCTTAACTGATATGCTTAAAGTGAATCCTTATGCTAAGTATATGAAGGATATCATTACAAACAAAAGAAAGATACCGGAAGCTGAGATTTCCACCATGCTTGCTAATTACACTTTTAAGGGTGGAATACCGAAGAAACTTGGAGATCCATGGGTACCAACTATACCATGCTCCATGTGAGGATGTGATCTTGAAGCCGGTGTTAGTGTTATGCCTCTCTCTTTATATCGTAGACTTGAATTGAATAAATTGACACCTACTAAAATATCTTTGCAAATGGTTGATAAATCAACTGCCATACCTGTCGGTATTTGTGAGGATGTGCCTGTTGTGGTTGCAAATGTCACTATCTTAATGGACTTTGTTATTCTTGATACTCCCGAGGATGATAGTATGTCGATTATCCTTGGTAGACCCTTTTTGAATATTGCAGGGGGCTGTTATTGATTGCAACAAAGGCAATGTCACTTTTCACGTTAATGGTAATGAGCATACGGTACACTTTCCGAGAAAACAATCTCAAGTTCATAGCATCAATTCTATTGGAAAAGTTCCAACTATCATTATTGGAGGTTTTGAATTTCCTCTCCCAACTGTCAAGAAAAAGTATGATATTCTTATTGTTGGGGATTTTCATATCCCCTTTGAGGTAACTTAGTGTTATTCAAAATTTCTCTGGTTCTGTGTTATTCAGAATGAGTTTGTTAACAAGACTTGATCAACCTTGTTAGTGGATTCATTTTGATGATCATGAGATGGATGAAACTAGAAGGCACAACCTTCTGTGAAGGAAATATGCCCTAGAGGCAATAATAAAGTTATTATTTATTTCCTTATATCATGATAAATGTTTATTATTCATGCTAGAATTGTATTAACCGGAAACATGATACATGTGTGAATACATAGACAAACAGAGTGTCACTAGTATGCCTCTACTTGACTAGCTCGTTGATCAAAGATGGTTATGTTTCCTAGCCATTGACATGGGTTGTCATTTGATTAACGGGATCACATCATTAGGAGAATGATGTGATTGACATGACGCATTCGGTTTGCTTAGCACATGATCGTTTAGTATGTTGCTATTGCTTTCTTCATGACTTATACATGTTCCTATGACTATGATATTATGCAACTCCCGTTTACCGGAGGAACACTTTGTGTGCTACCAAACGTCACAACGTAACTGGGTGATTATAAAGGTGCTCTACAGGTGTCTCCGAAGGTACATGTTGGGTTGGCGTATTTCGAGATTAGGATTTGTCACTCCGATCGTCGGAGAGGTATCTCTGGGCCCTCTCGGTAATGCACATCACTTAAGCCTTGCAAGCATTGCAACTAATGAGTTAGTTGTGGGATGATGTATTATGGTACAAGTAAAGAGACTTGCCGGTAACGAGATTGAACTGGGTATTGTGATAGCGACGATCGAATCTCGGGCAAGTAACATACCGATGACAAAGGGAACAACGTATGTTGTTTTGCGATCTGACCGATAAAGATCTTCGTAGAATATGTGGGAGCCAATATGAGCATCCAGGTTCCGCTATTGGTTATTGACCGGAGACGTGTCTCGGTCATGTCTACATAGTTCTCGAACCCGTAGGGTCCTCACACTTAACGTTACGATGACAGTTATATTATGAGTTTATACATTTTGATGTACCGAAGGTTGTTCGGAGTCCCGGATGTGATCACGGACATGACGAGGAGTCTCGAAATGGTCGAGACATGAAGATTGATATGTTGGAAGCCTATGTTTGGATATCGGAAGTGTTCCGGGTGAAATCGGGATTTTGCTAGAGTACCAGGAGGTTACCGGAACCCCCCGGGAGGTAAATGGGCCTTAGTGGGCCTTTACGGAGAAGAGGAGAGGCGGCCAGGGCTGGGCCGCGTGCCCCTCCGCCCTAGTCCGAATAGGATAAGGAGAGGGGGGCGGCGCCCCCCTTCCTTCTCTCCCTCCTCTTTCCCCCTCCCGAATCCTATTCCAACTAAGAAAGGGGGGGAGTCCTACTCCCGGTGGGAGTAGGACTCCTCCTGGCGCGCCCTCTTCCTGGCCGGCCGCACCCCCCCTTGCTCCTTTATATATGGGGTCAGGGGGGACCTCTAGACACACAAGTTGATCAGTTGATCTCTCCCAACCGTGTGCGGTGCCCCCCTCCACCATAGTCCACCTCGATAATACTGTAGCGGTGCTTAGGCGAAGCCCTGCGTCGGTAGAACATCAATATCGTCACCACACCGTCATGCTAACGAAACTCTCCCTCAACACTCGGCTGGACCAGAGTTCGAGGGATGTCATCGGGCTGAACGTGTGCTGAACTCGGAGGTGTCGTACGTTCGGTACTTGATCCGTCGGATCGTGAAGACGTACGACTACATCAACCGCGTTGTGCTAACGCTTCCGCTTTTGGTCTACGAGGGTACGTGGACAACACTCTCCCCTCTCGTTGCTATGCATCACCATGATCTTGCGTGTGCGTAGGAATTTTTTTGAAATTACTACGTTCCCCAACATTCTGTACCCTCTTTTTACTTTTTGTTATTTAGAATAAATAAAGCAAAAATAGTATTATCTATCTGTTTTCTGAATTACCGTGCAATAAAAAATATCCCGAAAATAAAAGTGCTCCAAATGCCCTACAAATTTAGTATGATTTTTTATGGAATATTTGAGGATTTTAGGCACTGGAATCACTACAGGAGGGGCAAGCACTAGGCCACGAGAGTGGAGGGCGCGCCCACCTACCTTGGGCGCGCCCCCTGTCTCGTGGGCCCTGGTGGCCCCCCTCCACTTATGCCAGCACCCACACACTCCATCTTCTTCCCAAAAAAATCCCCATCCAGCTCAAGCACGAGTTCTAGCTCATTTTGCTGTGATTTTCGATCTCCTTCCTCAAAGCTCCATTCAGAAAACTGCTTTGGGAGATTGTTGCTTGGTATGTGACTCCTCCATTGGTCCAATTAGTTTTTATTCTAGTGCTTTATTCATTGCAAATTTTTGCTGCATAGGTGACCATGTTCTTGAGCTGGCATGTTAAATTTATGAGATCCCAAGCAATTCTAATGCATGATATAGGCTCTAGGCAATTGTAGGAGTAGTTGCTATCAATCTTGTTTAGTTCTATTCATTTTTATTTTGAAGTTACTAAAATTTTAGAAATTTTCAGAAAATGTTAAGGAGACTTTTGAGGGGCTCTTCTAGCCAAGGCTCCCAGGAAAAACAAGCTAAAGAGAAGGAAAAAGCCAAGTATAATCTTCCTCGTGTAGCGGAAGTACGGCCGTGTGAATGGCCATGCGATGATTTCTGAAAGAAGCTGGAATTCATGAAGATTTTTATTCTTTGATCGAGAATGCAGGCCTCACCGATTTCCTCCATGACCGAATCGATCAGTATCTCTTACTCACCAATACTTTCGTGCAAAACTTTTAATATTATCCTAAGAAGTCACCGCCTTCAGTATTGTTTCATTTATATGATGAATTCAGAGAAATGTCTTTACGTATTTTTTGCGCGGTATGTAGGATACCCTTTGAGGGAGAATTAGAGGAACCCCATCGTAAAGATGTGGATGGCTTTGTTAACACTATCACTGTAGAGTATCCAAAGAAGAGTTCCGATGCAAAAATCTCTAGCATACACTTTCCTGTTTTACGCTACTTTGCCATATTTGCTAGTAGATGCTTGATTGGTCGAGGAAATAGTGGAAACTCTAGTGTTCCTGATATTATCATTCTTCAACATGCCTTGTTTGGAGATAATAGTTTTAGTATGGGTGCCGTCATTGCTAAATGGCTAAGCCTGAATCATACAAAAGGCCCCATCTTTGGAGGTATCTATTCTTCACATCTTGCTAGACATTTTGAGATACCTATTAGGCATCATGAGAAAGAGGAGACAAAATTGCCTCCTTACATTTTAGATTACAAGAGCATGGTAGCGCATGAGTTTATTGTTGACAACAAAGATAAGATGCTCTTGTATAACCTGAAATTTAATAAGAAACACAATGAGACTATGAAAGTGCAACTATCCCTAGGTGGTTTTGGTAATTCATAACAACATATAGCTCATTGAGCTAATGCTATTCCAAGACTATTATTTCAGGAAAGCTCAACGAATGGCACGGCATGGATGATGAAAGTGGATCCCTCAAAATACTAAGGACAAAGGATTGGCTCAAGCTCAAAAGCTCAAGACTCTTCATTTTATATTTTAGTGATCCAAGATCACATTGAGTCTATTGGAAAAGCCAATACTATCAAGGAGGGATGATGTGTTGCTTAATGAGCCTCTTGCTTCATGTGCTTTGTGATATGCTCCAAAACCCTCAACTACTTTTCCACATCCACAAATGACCTAAACCCAAAGCCAAAATTGGTCACACCGATTCTTCCTATCCGGCGCCATCGATTCCAAAAGTCATAGCCACTGCCACAAACCCTAAGCAAATCGGTCTTACCGATAGGGATCTCGGTCTCACCGAGATGGGATTGTAATCTCTCTGTTTCCCTTCATAACGTTTCGGTCTAACCGAAGTGAGCGATCGGTCCCACCGAGATTGCAATGTAAACTCTCTGTTTCCTTTTTGTAACATTTCGGTCTCACCGAAAAGAGCGAATCAGTCCCACCGAGTTTACCTGACCAACTCTCTGGAAAGCTTATTACCAAATCGGTCTCACCGAGTTTGTGTAATCGGTCTTACCGAGATTACATTATGCCCTAACCCTAACCGAATCGGTCTCACCGAGTTGCATGTCAGTCCCACCGAAAATCACTAACGGTCTCAAGGTTTACTAAATCGGTCTGACCGAGTTTAACGATTTGGTCCCACCGAGTTTGGTAAATTGTGTGTAACGGTTAGATTTTGTGTGGAGGCTATATATACCCCTCCACCTCCCCTTCATTTGTGGAGAGAGCCATCAGAACAAACCTACACTTCCAACTTACCATTTCTGAGAGAGAACCACCTACTCATGTGTTGAGACCAAGATATTCCATTCCTACCATATGAATCTTGATCTCTAGCCTTCCTCAAGTTGCTTTCCACTCAAATCTTCTTTCCACCAGATCCAAAACCTATGAGAGAGAGTTGAGTGTTGGGGAGACTATCATTTGAAGCACAAGATCAAGGAGTTCATCATCAACGCACCATTTGTTACTTCTTGGAGAGTGGTGTCTCCTAGATTGGCTAGGTGTCACTTGGGAGCCTCCGACAAGATTGTGGAGTTGAACCAAGGAGTTTGTAAGGGCAAGGAGATCGCCTACTTTGTGAAGATCTACCGCTAGTGAGGCAAGTCCTTCGTGGGCGACGGCCATGGTGGGATAGACAAGGTTGCTTCTTCGTGGACCCTTCGTGGGTGGAGCCCTCCGTGGACTCGCGCAACCGTTACCCTTCATGGGTTGAAGTCTCCATCAACCTGGATGTACAATAGCACCACCTATCGGAACCACGCCAAAAACATCCGTGTCTCCAATTGCGTTTGAATCCTCCAAACCCTTCCCTTTACTTTCTTGCAAGTTGCATGCTTTAATTTCCGCTTCCTATATACTCTTTGCATGCTTGCTTGAATAGTGTGATTGCTTGACTTGTCCTAAAGTAGCTAAAATCTGCCAAACTCTAAAATAGGGAAAAGGTTAAGTTTTTAATTCGTCAAGTAGTCTAATCACCCCCTCTAGACATACTTCAAGGTCCTACAAGTGGTATCAGAGCTTTGGTCTCCATTTTCTTTGATTTCCATAGCTTTTGGTGGTCATAGCCTTGGTTTCACAACCTAGGAGAGTATGGCGTCTAGCGAGGGAAATTATCACCGTAGAGGTCCTTACTTTGATGGTACTAATTTTGCTAGTTGGAAGCATAAGATGAAAATGCATATTATCAGACATAACCCCGCTGTTTGGGCAATTATTTGTATTGGCTTGCAAGGTGAATTCTTTGATGGGAGAGAGCCGAACCATGAAGCTAATGCAGAAGAATTGAAGATGCTGCAATACAATGCTCAAGCTTGTGATATCATCTTCAACGGATTGTGCCCCGAAGAATTCAACAAAATCAGCCGTCTTGAGAATGCTAAGGAAATTTGGGATACTTTGATTGATATGCATGAAGGTACCGAATCCGTCAAGGAATCCAAGTTGGATGTGCTCCAAATTTAGCTTGACAAGTTCAAAATGAAGGATGGTGAAGGTGTCGCTGAAATGTACTCTAGGCTTGCTCTTATCACAAATGGGATTGCCGGTTTAGGGAGTGAAGAGATGACCGACAAACTCATCATCAAGAAGATCCTAAGAGCATTGGATGGAAAGTATGATACCGTGTGCACATTGATTCAAATGATGCCAAACTACAAAGATCTCAAGCCAACGGAAGTCATTGGAAGAATTGTTGCTCATGAGATGTCACTCAAGGATAAGGAGGAACTTCACAACAAGTCAAGTGGTGCTTACAAAGCCTCAAGTGAAGCCCCCACATCATCAAGTGAGAAACAAACCTTCAATGAAGAATTGAGATTAATGGTGAAGAACTTCAACAAATTCTACAAGAGTAGAACCAAAGAAAGAAGCTCCAAGTCAAGGTCTTACAATGACAAAAGATCTTCTAGTCGAGAGCGCAATTGATACAATTGTGGGAGACCCGGACACTATTCCAATGACTGTACGACGCCCTACAAAAGAAGAGAAGATTCTCCAAGAAGAAGAAGCAAAAGAGAAGAATCACCACCAAGAGAGAGGAGGAGTAGAGATGATCGTTATGAATGAAGACCCTCACGAAGAAGCAAGGATTCGGAAAGGAAGGACAAGTCATCAAGGAGCTACACAAAAATAAGACATCAAGCTTATGTTGGTGAATGGGTATCCGGCTCCGACTCCGACAATCATTCCGAGAGAAGCTATCACTCCGACTCCGAATATACTCAAGATGAAGGTGTTGCCGGTCTAGCACTTGTGTCAACCAACTCCTACGACATATTTGATTCATTAAATGAAGGTGTTGGAAGATGCTTCATGGCCAAAGGTCCAAAGGTAACACATCATGAGTATGTTGATTTCAATAGTGATGAAGATGACTTGCTTGTGGATGATGATTTACTTGTTGACAACTCTAGTGATGAATACTATGATGAAATGTCAATTAATCATGCTAATCAAGATAAAATGAATGACAATGATAAGGAGAAGATTGAGCTTCTAAATAAATAACTAAACACTCTTAAGTTAGCTCATGAAACTATCTACGAAGATCATCGAGAACTTTTAAGGGCTCATGAGAAGTTACGCATTGAAAAGCTCAATCTTGAGCAAGAGCATGAGTTCTTAAAAGCAATCAATGATGATCTCCGCAAGAAAAGTTCTTCTTACATTGCCAAGCGTTTACTCTTATCTACTTACATGCCTCAAGTCAAGTCTAGTAACAAGTACAAGAAAGATACTTCCTCTAGTAGTAACAATAATAATGTCAAATCCAATATTGTTGCTTCTAGTAGTTCTCTTGATTCCACTAATGATTCTCTTAGCCAAGTTACACTTGAGCAAGAAAATAGCTTATTGAATGGAATTATAGAGAAAGGTGTTTACAAGAGCCTTGCCAGGAGTAAGAAATTCGAGGAAATTGTTTGCAAGCAAGGAAGGCACCAGAAGAATCAAGGTGTTGGTTTTGAATGAAAGTTCAATGCCAATGGAGTTGAGTGGGAAGAAGATCAATACCCCAAGACGAAGTTTGTTCCTCAACAAGAGAAGTATGATCCTACTTCCTTCAAGGGAACACAAGCTCAAGATGATCTTCCACCACAAGACCACAAGAACAAAGGCAAGGACAAGCTTCAAGAAGAGATTGATGCATTTGAAGAAGCACCTAAAGCCTCATTCAAGTGGGTTCCCAAGACTACGTCAAGTTCTACTTCATCAAGTACAACTACAACTCCAAGGATTCCCATCAAGATGATGTGGATCCTGAAGAAGAAGAACTAGAGAGTTCTTGAGGGTGACTCCGCCAACATTCTTCACTCATATCATTATGGCAAGAACGAGTGCAATCAACTTCCACATCTTGCACTAGTTCAAGGAGTCACAAACCCTTATGTTGGTAAGGCAAGGGACAAGGTAACCTAATGATTTCATGGACATCATCTTGTGTGTGCATCACTCTATGTCCATGGATATTCTTGTTTGTTCCTTGTGGGACTAACCCATGTAGGTAAGTTGAAAGTGCAACTCACTCCAAAGGATTGCTCCAAATGATCTACATCAACATTGAGCATCCACATCTTCAACACCTACATGAAGTCATCATCGACAAAACCCAAGGTTAGTTCATCCCTCTAAGGGGGGATCTCACATCTAGGGGGAGCTTAACTCTAAGAATTGAGTCAAAGCAACTCTAATGGTGTGAACACATCAATGCATTATGTAAAAGTGGTAACCCCACTTGAGCTTAAACGATGAGTATGACCTATGATCAAATGTTCTCATTTGACTCCTAAGTAAATATACTCATATATAGATGACCTAGTCATCGCCAATTGTTTGATAGATTCTAGAATTGGTTGTGCATGCTTTGCCACATATTTCATTTGCCATTTTATTGTGTGAGCATGTTGGTGCATATTTTACTCATTCAAGGACATCCACTTGTTGTTTTGATTGTTTGGTTTCTTTTCTTTTTGCCAAGTGGATGGACAAGAATTCCTAAGAACCTTCTTTAGCTATCTATGCTTTCCTCATCTCAAACTCTATTCATGCTACATCACAAAATTTGATCAAGTCAGATTCGAACCACTCTGTGCGAGGAGCACTCGGAGTCCCCGATTCGTCATAGACTTAAACTTCCAAAACCTCTTTGTGACTCTCGGTCTGACCGATTCCTCCATCTCAGTCCTACCGAGATCATTAAGTTGATCTGAGTTTTCAATCTCGGTGCAACCGATTTGAACTTTTCGGTCACATCGATTTGCTGTAACTATACACAGTTATGCATCTCGGTGCCACCGAGTTGTTCCACTCGGTCACACCGACAGGGTCGGGCTATATATAGTCACGGGCAAAATTTTGGAAATTTCTCCGAAACCCTTTGCCCGCGCAATAGCTCGCTCTGCCATCGAAGGTCTCCGGATCGTCTCCTCGTCGCCAGCAGCCTCCTGTAGCTGGTCTCCGCCACCGTCAACGGATTTCGCCTCCGCCGTTGTCGCCGTAGCGAGTCCACCGCCAAGTTAGGGTATGGACTCGATCTTTGTGCTATCCTCGTCTGATTCCTAGCACATTGTATTCTTATTGAATCTTGCCACGATTGAAACACTCCTATCCACTCAATATAGTTTGTGGATTAGATTAGATTCAAAATTTTAGGGTTAGGTTTCCGCCGAAACCATCTCGGACCCACCAAGTTGAAAAACTCGGTCTCACCAATTTGGCTTATGCCATTGCACTAGTGACTCTCGGTCTGTCTGAGAATAACTAATCGGTGCGACCGATTTTAGGATTCTGTGAAACCCTAGCAGTCTCGGTGCCACCAAACTGTGACTCGGTCCAACCGAGATCATCAGTTTAGGTTCCAAAACTGCTTCGGTATCACCGAGTTTGAAAAGTGGTTGATCCGAAATGCTTTCTGTGGAAAACTAAAACTGAATTTTTGAATCATTCTTTTGCAAAAATCTCTGCATTTTGTGATGCTCATCCATTCTATCTCATCTATAACTCTTCACAGGGTCAGCAGTCAGCTTTTGCAGCATGTCAGACCAGAGTGACAGCCAGAACAGGTCAGAAGAGCAGATGGACTTGAGTGAGGGCACTAGTCCCTCAACTACAGATGAAGGGAGCAGAAGCACTCCTAGCAACCTGCCTAAGGCTGCTACCAGGCAAAGGAGGAAGAGAACTTCAGACTCAGAGGATGAGGACTACAAAGCTGAAGAAGATGAGGCTACTTCCAAGAAAGTAGTGCTCAAGAAGGAATATGGCTCAGCAAAGAACACAAAGCCAGGCCTCAAAAAGAAAGTTCCTGCCAAGAGGGCACCAATGCCTAAAGCCAGAAAGTCCACTCAAGTGCTAGCTCAGACAGAACCCAAAGAGGCACCTGAGAAGAAAGTCACTTCTTCCAAACCCAAGAAAGTTCCTACTGGAGAGACAATGAAGTTCACCATAGAATCAGAGGATGAAGGTGCTCAGGACAAGAAGAAGAAGAGAGCAAGAACCACAACTGCCCAGGTTCTTGGAAAGCCCTCCACGAGGAGAGATGCTGAAGAGGAAGAAGAGGTTGCTGCACCAGCACCTAAGGCACCAAAGCTTATGGGTGATGTTATAAGGTCAGGGGCTGCAACATCTAAGCCGAAGGAAGCACCCAAAGCTGCCTCCAAGGCCAAGCAAATACCAAAGAGGAATACTAGGAGTATTCCAGCTGCTGAGAAGAACAAGGCCCCAGTGCCAAATGTTGCTGAAGAAGAAGATGAAGAATGTCAGGTCCTAAGGAAGCTCAAGCCCAAGATACCAGACCACAATGATGCCCATCCTGTGGCTGAGGACATGAGGATCAGGAAGGATTCAGGGCTGAGACTATGGAGGATGGAAGATCCATATGCTTCAAGGAGAAGAACTGCTGTTGACTACAGGTTCCATACAAAGGAACAGCAGGACTTCTATGAGACAATTCTGTTGGATAAGAAGCCCATAGTTTGTGACATGAGGTGCGTCGACTGGACCTACATCAAGGACAATGAAGAGCACTATCCTGGAGTGCAAGAAAGATTTGTTGCTTGTGGAGTTGCTGATTTTGTTGGACAAAAGCTCACCCACTGGAATGATGAGCTTATCATGCAATTCTACTCCACAGCACACTTTTATCCAGATGGAAGAATTGTTTGGATGTCTGAAGGTACAAGGTACCAATCCACTATTGAAGAATGGGCAAGTCTGATAAATGCCCCAAAGGAAAATGAGGATGACCTGGATATCTATGCAAAGAAGAAGATGGATCACAATACCATGGCTCACATGTACAAGGAGATCCCAGACAAGGCAGTTGAGACTCACAAGTTTGGATCAGTCCACTTTCTGCTGTCAAGGTTGCCAACCATCAATTGGATTCTGAGGCACACTCTGTTGCCTAAGTTTGGTGACCATAACATGATCAGAGGGAATGCCATCAACATGTTGCATGTGTTTGATGTGCCACAAAAGTTCAAAGTCATGAGCCTTATGATTGAAACCATAAAGAGGACTGCAATAGATCAGAAGAGGAGCTGTGGATATGCCCCTCAGATTCAGGAATTGATCAACTCAAAGATGGGCACAGGGAAATATCAGTTGGATAAGGAACATTTTCCACTTTATCCAGACTTTGAGGACAATGAGGTTGTCATGAATGAGAATGATCCAACTTCAGTTCAAGCTCAAGAGAAGAAGAAGAAGGCGAAGAAGGAGAAGGCAAAGAAGGAGAAGGCTGCCAGGATGCCAACTCAAGAGGAGGCATCTGAATATTTCTTGAAGAACAAGCAAGAGTAGCTTGGTTACTTGATAGCATCAACACTGAGGATTGAGAAGGGACTGGCCACCCTCACTCAGAATCAGGAGAGCTTGGAGAGAATCATGGAACTCAAATTCCATGACCTTGATGTCAAAGTAACTGAGATTCAGTCAGTTGTGGAGCAACTGCAGGATGATATGCAGGAGAAGTAGGGCAAGACTACCACAAATGTGTTTGCCAGAGTGCCAAGAGCCCAGAGGTCAGTTGCAGTGCCAGTGACAGACACTAGAGCAACAACTTTAGCACCAGCTACTGCCCCTTCAGCTCCAGTGCAACCAGCTCCAGCATCCACTCCAGCACCCTCTACTTCAACTGAAGCCTTCGTCCAAGGAGTTATCAGGACACCACCACCAGAAGATCAAGCCTAAGAGTCGATCTAGCACTATGCATTTTCTATGAACTTTTTGGTAACTTGTTACCAAAGGGGGAGAAAAATGTATAGATCATAGGCTTCGAGAGAGAGAGAGAGAGTGTTGAGTTTGTTCTCTCTTGCTTTATTTGGTGGTTTAAACTTTGTTTGCTTTTGTTTGCCTGAGATACTATGCTTGTGAGACATTGATGATCATTTGTTTGATCATAAGCTACACTTATGCATGTTTGATGATATTATCCTATCTATCTTATGTGATTATTCACTATGCTTGGTGATGAGTGCATGTATTCAATGTTTATTATTTTGAGCGCTCCACCAAGATGTATGTGACATGGAAGAGTAACCCATGAGCCTAATTCATTGTGCATTTGCAGTCCAAAGCAAATAACCCATGCACAAATTTAGAGGGAGCTCTTTCTTATCACATACTTCTCAAAGCGACGATGTTATTCAATCTTATTATCATTTGTCGAAGCTTTGGTCTATATGTTGTCATCAATTACCAAAAAAGGGGAGATTGAAAGTGCAACTATCCCTAGGTGGTTTTGGTAATTCATAACAACATATAGCTCATTGAGCTAATGCTATTCCAAGACTATTATTTCAGGAAAGCTCAACGAATGGCATGGCATGGATGATGAAAGTGGATCCCTCAAAATACTAAGGACAAAGGATTGGCTCAAGCTCAAAAGCTCAAGACTCTTCATTTTATATTTTAGTGATCGAAGATCACATTGAGTCTATAGGAAAAGCCAATACTATCAAGGAGGGATGAGGTGTTGCTTAATGAGCCTCTTGCTTCATGTGCTTTGTGATATGCTCCAAAACCCTCAACTACTTTCCCACATCCACAAATGACCTAAACCCAAAGCCAAAATCAGTCACACCGATTCTTCCTATCCGGCGCCACCGATTCCAAAAGTCATAGCCACTGCCACAAAACCTAAGCAAATCGGTCTTACCGATAGGGATCTCGGTCTCACCGAGATGGGATTGTAATCTCTCTGTTTCCCTTCGTAACATTTTGGTCTAACCGAAGTGAGCGATCGGTCCCACCGAGATTGCAATGTAAACTCTCTGTTTCCTTTTTGTAACATTTTGGTCTCACCGAAAAGAGCAAATCAGTCCCACCAAGTTTACCTGACCAACTCTCTGGAAAGCTTATTACCAAATCGGTCTCACCGAGTTTGTGTAATTGGTCTTACCGAGATTACGTTATGCCCTAACCCTAACCGAATCGGTCTCACTGAGTTGCATGTCAGTCCCACCGAAAATCACTGACAATCACTTGGTTTACTAAATCGGTCTGACCGAATTTAACAATTCGGTCCCACCGAGTTTGGTAAATTGTGTGTAACGGTTAGATTTTGTGTGGAGGCTATATATACCCCTCCACCTCCTCTTCATTTGTGGAGAGAGCCATCAGAACAAACCTACACTTCCAACTTACTATTTCTGAGAGAGAACCACCTACTCATGTGTTGAGACCAAGATATTCCATTCCTACCATATGAATCTTGATCTCTAGCCTTCCCCAAGTTGCTTTCCACTCAAATCTTCTTTCCACCAGATCCAAAACCTATGAGAGAGAGTTGAGTGTTGGGGAGACTATCATTTGAAGCACAAGAGCAAGGAGTTCATCATCAACGCACCATTTGTTTCTTCTTGGAGAGTGGTGTCTCCTAGATTGGCTAGGTGTCACTTGGGAGCCTCCGACAAGATTGTGGAGTTGAACCAAGGAGTTTGTAAGGGCAAGGAGATCGCCTACTTCGTGAAGATCTACCGCTAGTGAGGCAAGTCCTTCGTGGGCGACGGCCATGGTGGGATAGACAAGGTTGCTTCTTCGTGGACCCTTCGTGGGTGGAGCCCTCCGTGGACCCGCGCAACCGTTACCCTTCGTGGGTTGAAGTCTCCATCAACGTGGATGTACGATAGCACCACCTATCGGAACCACGCCAAAAACATGTGTGTCTCCAATTGCGTTTTAATCCTCCAAACCCTTCCCTTTACTTTCTTGCAAGTTGCATGCTTTAATTTCCGCTGCTTATATACTCTTTGCATGCTTGCTTGAATAGTGTGATTGCTTGACTTGTCCTAAAGTAGCTAAAATCTGCCAAACTCTAAAATTGGGAAAAGGTTAAGTTTTTAATTGGTCAAGTAGTCTAATCACCCCCCCTCTAGACATACTTCAACGTCCTACAGACTATTATTTTGCCTGCGCCTCTGTTGTTTGATTTGATTGCTGATAATTTTTTTGTCACGCCGGAAGCGGTGTATGCTCATCGAGGCCAAGCATCCACTCCAGAACCTGAGCCTGAGCCGAAACCTGAACTGAACCCTTATCGTGCATCATCTTACCAGTGGGACCCGGAGATGGCCAGCCAGTGGTATCCTGATTACACATCTCAGTACACCAGGAGGAGTAGCAGCAGTCCCTGGTACTAGACCAACTTAGGCCAAAAGCCTAAGCTTGGGGGAGTATGTATTTCTCACCGACTTTACATTCATGTTCACACACCAGTCGTCGGTGCTCATACTCTTTCATTGTATTATCCATGCTAGTTCAATTTAATTTTCCTCGCTTTCTTCTTGTGTGTTTGATAAACCTTAAGAAAAACCAAAAAAAAATTAGTTAGTTTAATTTTCATGCTTGTAGTAGAAATTAAAATGAAAACCCAAAAAGATTTCTCATTCTTCTTTTACTTGTTTGGAGCTTTCCCATGTAAATAGTATTATTTTCTTTTCTTTCCTTTGGGGTCGAGAAGACCATATTGAAAATGCTTAGTAGCTCTCATATGCATGATTGTTTATTTAATTTAGAGCCCATATTACCCTATCTTCTCTGTTGAGTTGAATGCTTGCAGATTCCAGCTTAGTCCAATGCACGTGCACTCTTATTATTACACACATCGTTCGGTCGTGCAAGTGAAAGGCAATAATGACGATATATGATGGACTTATTGAGATGAGAAAAGCTGGTATGAACTCGACCTCTCTTGTTTTTGTAAATATGATGAGTTCATCGTTTCTGATTCAGCTTATTATGAGGTAAACATATTTGCAATGACATTTAGAGATTATAGTTGCTTGTGACATGCTTGATTAGCTATGAGTTATGATGGTTTACCTTGCGTGCCAACATGCTATTAGAACGATTATGATGTGGTATGATAGGATGGTATCCTCCTTTGAATGAATTGAGTGACTCGACTTGGCACATGTTCACGCATGTAGTTGAAACAAATCAACATAGCCTTCATGATATTTATGTTCATGGTAGATTATATCCTACTCATGCTTGTATTTGGTGTTAATTAATTTTAATGCATGTTATGACTGTTGTCGCTCTCTCAGTTGGTCGCTTCCCAGTCTTCTGCTAGCCTTCACCTGTACTAAGCGGGAATACTGCTTGTGCATCCGAACTCCATAAACCCCAAAGTTGTTCCATATGAGTCCACCATACCTTCCTATATGCGACATTTACCTGCCGTTCCAAGTAAATTTGTATGTGCCAAACTCCAAACCTTCAAATGAAATTCTATTTTGTATGCTCGAGCAGCTCATGTTTCAACTAGGGCTGCCTATATCTTCCATGCTAGGTGGGTTATTCTCAAGAGGAGTGGACTCCGCTCCTCATTCACGAGAAAGGGCCGGTAACCGGGATGCCCAGTCCCATGATCCAAAAAGATCAAAGCAAATCAATATAATTAAACAAAACTCCTCAGGGCTGTTGTTAGTTGGAGGCGCTCGTTGTTTCGAGCAAGCCATGGATTGATGCTTGTTGGTGGTGGGGGAGTATAAACTTTTACCATTCTGTTTGGGAACTGCCGATAATGCATGTAGTATGGAAGATACAACCATCTCATAGTTGTTGCGTTGACAGTGAAAGTATGCCGCTCAAAATGTTATTCAATCTCTATTTTAAAATCGAGCTCTGGCACCTCTATAAATCCCTGCTTCACTCTGCGAAGGGCCTATCTATTTACTTTTATGTTGAGTCATCACCCTTCTTATTAAAAAGCACCCGCTAGAGAGCACACTGTCATTTGCATTCATTATGATTGGTTTATATTGGGTATGACTTGACTGGATCTCTTTCATCATGAATTACAATGTTTAGTCAGTCCTTGATATTTAAAGGTGCTCTGCATTTATGTTTTGCGGTCTTAGAAAGGGCTAGCGAGATACCATTTTGTTATATCATGTTATGATTGTTTTGAGAAAGTGTTGTCATCTGAGTTTTATTATTATGGCTCGCTAGCTGATTATGCTATTGATATGAGTAATTGTGAGACCTAGGTGTTATTGTGAGTATGGTTAGTTCATAATATTTGCTGAAACCTGAATGCTGGCTTTGCATGTTTACAACAACAAGAGCACACAGAGTTTGTAAAAGTTTTTCTTTATCACTTTTAGTTTATCAACTGAATTGCTTGAGGACAAGCAAATGTTTAAGCTTGGGGGAGTTGATACGTCTCCAACGTATCTACTTTTCCAAACACTTTTTCCCTTGTTTTGGACTCTAACTTACATGATTTGAATGAAACTAACCCGGACTGACGCTGTTTTCAGCAGAACTGCCATGATGTTGTTTTGTGCGTAGAAAACAAAAGTTCTCGGAATGTCCTGAAAATCCTCGGAGGCACTTTTTGGAAAATATAAAAATATTGGCGAAAGAATCAAGACCAGGGGCCCACACCCTGTCCACGAGGGTGGGGGGCGCGCCCACCCCCTGGGCGCGCCCCCTGTCTCGTCGGCCCCCTGAGGCTCTGTCGACCTCAACTCCAACTCCATATATTCCGTCTCACGGAGAAAAAAATCAGAGAGAAAGTTTCATCGCGTTTTACGATACGGAGCCGCCGCCAAGCCCTAATCTCTCTCGGGAGGGCTGATCTGGAGTCCGTTCGGGGCTCCGGAGAGGGGGATTTGTCATCGTCGTCATCATCAACCATCCTCCATCACCAATTTCATGATGCTCACCGCCGTGCGTGAGTAATTCCATCGTAGGCTTGCTAGACGGTGATGGGTTGGATGAGATTTACCGTGTAATCAAGTTAGTTTTGTTTGGGTTTGATCCCTAGTATCCACTATGTTCTGAGATTGATGTTGCTATGACTTTGCTATGCTTAATGCTTGTCACTAGGGCCCGAGTGCCATGATTTCAGATCTGAACCGATTATGTTTTCATGAATATATGTGTGTTCTTGATCCTATCTTGTAAGTCTATAGTCACCTATTATGTGTTATGATCCGACAACCCCGAAGTGACAATAATCGAGATACTTCTCGGTGATGACCGTAGTTTGAGGAGTTCATGTATTCACTATGTGCTAATGCTTTGTTCCGGTTCTCTATTAAAAGGAGGCCTTAATATCCCTTAGTTTCCGCTTGGACCCCGCTGCTACGGGAGGATAGGACAAAAGATGTCATGCAAGTTCTTTTCCATAAGCATGTATGACTATATACGGAATACATGCCTACATTACATTGATGAATTGGAGCTAGTTCTGTGTCACCCTATGTTATAGCTATTACATGAGGAATTGCATCCGACATAATTATCCATCACTGATCCATTGCCTACGAGCTTTTCACATCTTGTGCTTCGCTTATTTACTTTTTCGTTGCTATTGTTACAATTACTACAAAACCCAAAAATATTACTTTTGCTACCGTTACCTTTATTATCATACTACTTTGCTACTAAATACGTTGCTGCAGATACTAAGTTATCCAGGTGTGGTTGAATTGACAACTCAACTGCTAATACTCAAGAATATTCTTTGGCTCCCCTTGTGTCGAATCAATAAATTTGGGTTGAATACTTTACCCTCGAAAGATGTTGCGATCCCCTACACTTGTGGGTTATCAGTCATCGTTGACATGGTGGTCGAACGGGCGGTCATGACAAAGCTGCCTAGTCGGAGGGTTTGTCCTAAAGCCAGGGCTCCCCCAGTGGTGATGTTGTCCTTGATAACAAGGCGAGCCATCAGACCTTTTTTCGACGTCACAGTGGAACTCTCAATGAAAGCACCAATGTCGGTGTCAAAACCGGCGGATCTCGGGTAGGGGGTCCCGAACTGTGCATCTAAGGCTAATGGTAACAGGAGGCGGGCGACACGATGTTTACCCAGGTTCGGGCCCTGTCTACGACGATAATACCCTACTTCCTGCTTGACTGATCTTGACGATATGAGTATTACAAGAGTTGATCTACCTTGAGATCGTAGAGGCTAAACCCTAGAATCTAGCCTATAATTATGATTGTTGTTGTCCTACGGACTAAACCCTCTGGTTTATATAGACACCGGAGGGGGCTAGGGTTACACAGAGTCGGTTACAGATAAGGGAATCTACATATCTGAATTGCCAGGCTTGCCTTCCACGCAAAGGAGAGTCCCACCCGGACACGGGACGAAGTCTTCAATCTTGTATCTTCATAGTCCAACAGTCTGGCATAAGTATATAGTCCGACTGTCCGAGGACCCCCTAATCCGGGACTCCCTCAGTCACCTTGACGGTTACATCGAGTAGAAATCCATCAAGGTTGATTCCTCATATTCCCCATTGATGTTATGAACACACAAATACTTTTACCTTCACCTCAGTCCTTTATGGAAGTTGGGTCGGCCCAAGGGGTGCCCACGAGAGTTATTGTAGTCGGGTTGGCCGTGAGGGTACTCGCAAGATAATGACGTGATACGTCTCCAACGTATCTATAATTTTTTATTGTTCCAAGCTATTATATTATCCATCTTGGATGTTTTATATGCATTATTATGCTATTTTATATCATTTTTTGGGACTAACATATTAACCTAGTGCCCAGTGCCAATTGATGTTTTACCTTATTTTTGCCTTCTCAGAAAATCAATACCAAACGATGTCCAAACGGAACGAATTTTTTTGAGGATATTTCTTGGACCACAAGACACCCTGGAAGCTTCAGGAGGAAGCTAGAAGGGCTACATAATGGCGACAAGCTCAGGGGGTGCGCCCTAGGGGGCGCGCACCTCAGGCTTGTGCCCCCCCTATGGCTCCTCTAACCCTAATTCTTCTTCTATAAATACCCAAGTATTCTCCAAAGACTAGAGGGACACCAAAAATACTTTTCAGCCGCCGCAAGCTTCTGTTCTTGTGATATCCCATATCAGGGCATTTTCCGGTACTCCGCGGGATGGGGATTCGATCATGGAGGGCTTCTACATCAACCTAAAAACATTGTTTTAGTTCAAATTCCTGAACAAAGGTATTCTTTAGTAACCTAAAAACAACTCACCACTGAAACAACTTTGCAAGTAGCAAAATGTAAAAGTAATCAAAAGTATCAAGGACTATTTTTAAATTTTCTTTTGGAAATGTGGTGATACATAAAGAAAGAAATTCATTTATAAGGTTAAAATAAAAACCACGTACCTCGTGTTCTCGTTTCACACCTGAAGCTGACTTCATAATAGAAGGCCAAATGAGAGAAAATAAAATAAAAGTCTTAGTAATCAAAGGAGATAAGCAAAGTTCATGAAAAAGAAGAAGCGGTAGGACACTGAGTAATTGGGTATTAGTCACAACTTAAGCTAAATATTTGCTAATCTGAATATTTAAATCCCTACACAATGATGATACTCATATATAAGGAGCTAACATACTTTGATAAGAATTTTTTTTTGAAATATTATGTTAATGGTCAGGTGTAAACATCAACAATCATGTGCATGCGAGCTAAATCATGCACACACACTAACAGTGGTCACCGGAGACACGGATTATCATGCCTCAGAACCATAGATTAGTTGTTGGTGTAAAATTGGGAAGATTTGAAGTCCCCTTGGTGAATTATGAAGGAACCCAATGTATAAGAAACCAAAATCCCCTACTGCTTAGTACTGGTATAGGCCATCAACGTGGAGAAAAGCAAAAGATACACAAAGGAAAATCTACGATGCAAGATACACATAAAGTTTTAGATCCAGTAAAACTAGCCATGAATTTATAGAAAATAAAAGATAGACCCAGGGGTCATAGTTGAGGCATCTCTCCAAGTAAGAAAAGTGTGTTGTGGTGAACAAATTATAGTTGGGCGGTGATGAAATTGTAATATTTATATATGACTATGATTATTCATGACATATCTTGCATAGGCATTACGTCCATGATATGTAGACTGTTATCCAAGTACATCTACAACTAACACTCCACCTAAAGATTGTTATCCATCACACATCTTGAGATATTAAGTTTATAACAAGCAAAGTACTGCAATAAACCAAGTGGCATAATGTATACAATAAAACTAGCATCCAAGTCAGAAACCATCATTTTATCCTTAGTGGTAACTATGAATACGTGCTCATTCCCTTTCTGACATTGGATGAATCGCCACAAGATTCAACCCACTACCATGCACAACTCTAATCAGTCTTGGCCAAATAAGACAAATAGGAGAACATACATGACTACTTAATTATGCAACAAAGAAACTTCAAAAAGATTCAATATAATTCAATGAACAATCTGATCATAAAGTGACAATTCATCATATCCCAACAAGCACAACCACTGATTACATTGTATGGATCCCGATCATGTGAAGCAGCTAATGGGAACTTTGTATTGAATCACAAGGGAGAGAGGATGCCATCTAGCTACTGCTATGGACCCCTAGTGTTGGAAATATACCCTAGAGGCAATAATATTGTATTATTATGTTTCCATGTTTATAATTAAGAGTTTATATTCTATGTTATAGTTGTTATGATCCTGGAATATGTGATTCAATGGAAAACTCATATGCACATATGAAATGATAAACGGTAAACCTAATTCCTAGTCTCGCCTGTAAGACTAGCTAAAGTGTTGTTAGTGATCATGTTTTTCGCATCTTAGGATATCATTAACTGTAACGATAGTCCTAAAAAACTTTGAGAATATGACATTGGAAGAATGATCATATTGAATCGACCCAAACTTGTTTGTTATACTTTGAGATATAATCACCACAAGTCAATTTTGATAACATCGAGTGTTAATGTGTGATTTAGTTCCTTAGACCATGAAATATCGTAGTCTCTTCTTACCGAACGACAGACTTTGGGGTCTCTCAAACATCATCTGTAACACGGTGATCATAACGACAACTTACAGGTTCATCAGAAAATTTGACAAGGGGCTATATAGCTCAAGAGTGGGATTTGCTCCTCCAACGATGGAGAGATATTCTTAGGGCTCTCTCGGTGTGATGTCATCCATCATTTGTTGGGGAACATAGTAATTTCAAAAAATTTCCTACGCACACGCAAGATCATGGTGATGGCATAGCAACGAGAGGGGAGAGTATTGTCCACGTACCCTTGTAGACCGTAAGCAGAAGCGTTATGACAACGCGGTTGATGTAGTCGTACGTCTTCACGATCCGACCGATCCAAGTACCGAACGTACGGCACCTCCGAGTTCAGCACACGTTCAACTCGATGACGATCTCCGGGCTCCGATCCAGCAAAGCTCCGGAGATGAGTTCCGTCAGCACGACGGCATGGTGACGATGATGATGCTCTACCGGTGCAGGGCTTCGCCTAAACTCTGCGATGATATGACCGAGGTGGAATATGGTGGAGGGGGGCACCGCACACAGCTAAGGAACGATCCGTAGATCAACTTGTGTGTTATGGGGTGCCCCCCGCCCCCGTATATAAAGGAGCAAGGGGGAGGAGGCGGCCGGCCAAGGGAGGGCGTGCCAGGGAGGAGTCATACTCCTACCGGGAGTAGGACTCCCTCCTTTCCTAGTCTAACTAGGAGAGGGGAAGGAAGGGAAGGAGAAGGAGAAGGAAGGAGAGGGAGGAAGAGTAGGAAAGGGGGGCCGCCCCCCTAGTCCAATTCGGTTTGGGCTAGGGGGGCCGCGCGCCCTGCCTCCTCTCTTCCACCACTTGGCCCATAAGGCCCATTGCTTCTTCCTCGTATTCCCGTAACTCCCCAGTACCCCCGAAAATACCCGAATCACTCGGAACCCTTCCGATGTCCGAATATAGTCGTCCAATATATCGATCTTTACATCTCGACCATTTCGAGACTCCTCGTCATGTCCCCAATCTCATCTGGGACTCCGAACTCCTTCGGTACATCAAAACTTATAAACTCATAATAAAACTGTCATCGTAAGGTTAAGCGTGCGGACCCTACGGGTTCGAGAACTATGTAGACATGACCAAAACACGTTTCCGGTCAATAACCAATAGCGGGATCTGGATGCCCATATTGGCTCCCACATATTCTACGAAGATCTTTATTGGTCAAACCGCATAACAACATACGCTGTTCCCTTTGTCATCAGTATGTTACTTGCCCGAGATTCGATCGTCGGTATCTCAATACCTAGTTCAATCTCATTACCGGCAAGTCTCTTTACTCGTTCCGTAATACATCATCCCGCAACTAACTCATTAGTTACATTTCTTGCAAGGCTTATAGTGATGTGCATTACCGAGAGGGCCTAGAGATACCTCTCCGACAATCGGAGTGACAAAACCTAATCTCGAAATACGCCAACCCAACATGTACCTTCGGAGACACCTGTAGTACTCCTTTATAATCACCCAGTTATGTTGTGACGTTTGGTAGCACCCAAAGTGTTCCTCCGGTAAACGGGAGTTGCATAATCTCATAGTTACAGGAACATGTATAAGTCATGAAGAAAGCAATATCAATATACTAAATGATCAAGTGCTAGGCTAACGGAATGGGTCATGTCAATCACATCATTCTTCTAATGATGTGATCCCATTAATCAAATGACAACACATGTCTATGGTTTGGAAACATAACCATCTTTGATTAATAAGCTAGTCAAGTAGAGGCATACTAGTGACACTACGTTTGTCTATGTATTCACACATGTATTATGTTTCCGGTTAATACAATTCTAGCATGAATAATAAACATTTATCATGAAATAAGGAAATAAATGGTAACTTTATTATTGCCTCTAGGGCATATTTCCTTCAGTCTCCCACTTGCACTAGAGTCAATAATCTAGTTCACATCGCCATGTGATTTAATATCAATATTCATATCTGTATATGATTAACACCCATTGTTCACATCGTTATGTGACCAACACCCAAAGGGTTTACTAGAGTCAATAATCTAGTTCACATTGCTATGTGATTAACACCCAAAGAGTACTAAGGTGTGATCATGTTTTGCTCGTGAGAGAATCTTAGTCAACGGGTCTGTCACATTCAGAGCCGTATGTACTTTGCAAATATTCTATGTCTACAATGCTCTGCGCGGAGCTACTCTAGCTAATTGCTCCCACTTTCAATATGTATCCAGATTGAGACTTAGAGTCATCTGGATCGGTGTGAAAGCTTGCACTGATGTAACTCTTTACGACGGGCTCTTTTTTTCACCTCCATAATCGAGAAATATTTCCTTAGTCCTCACTAAGGATATTCTTAACCAATGTCCAGTGATCTACTCCTAGATCACTATTGTACTCCCTTGCCAAATTCAGAGCAAGGTATACAATAGGTCTGGTACATAACATAGCATACTTTATAGAACCTATGACTGAGGCATAGGGAATGACTTTCATCCTTTTTTCTATTTTCTGCCGTGGTCGGGATTTGAGTCTTACTCAATTTCACACCTTTGCAACACAGTCAAGAACTCTTTCTTTGACTGTTCCATCTTGAACTATTTCAAAATCTTGTCAAGGTATGTACTCATTGAAAATCTTATCAAGCGTCTTGATCTATCTCAATAGATCTTGATGCTTAATATGTAAGTAGCTTTACTGAGGTCTTTATTTTAAAGAACTCCTTTCAAACACTCCTTTATGCTTTGCAGAATAATTCTACATTATTTCCGATCAACAATATGTCATTCACATATACTTATCAGAAATGTTGTAGTGCTCCCACTCACTTTCTTGTAAATACAGGCTTCACCGTAAGTGTGTACAAAACTATATGCTTTGATCAACTCATCAAAGCGTATATTCCAACTCCAAGATGCTTGCACCAGCCATAGATGGATCGCTGGAGCATGCACATTTTGTTAGTACTTTTAGGATTGACAAAACCTTCTGGTTGCATCATATACAACTCTTCTTTGAGAAAACCATTAAGGAATGCAGTTTTGACATCCATTTGCCAGAGTTCATAAATTGTGGCAATTTCTAACATGATTCGGACAGACTTAAGCATCGCTATAGTTGAGAAAATCTCATTGTAGTCAACACCTTGAACTTGTCAAAAACCTTTTTGCGACAAGTCGAGCTTCATAGATAGTAACACTACTATCAACATCCGTCTTCCTCTTGAAGATCCATTTATTTTCTATGGCTTGCCGATCATCGGGCAAGTCAACCAAAGTCCATACTTTGTTCTCATACATGGATCCCATCTCAGATTTCATGGCCTCTAGCCATTTTGCGGAATTTGGGCTCATCATCGCTTCCTCATAGTTCGTAGGTTCATCATGGTCTAGTAACATGATTTCCAGAATAGGATTACTGTACCACTCTGGTGCGGATCGTACTCTGGAAGACCTACGAGGTTTTGTAGTAACTTGATCTGAAGTTTCATGATCAATATCATTAGCTTCCTCACTAATTGGTGTAGGAATCACTGGAACTGATTTCAGTGATGAACTATTTTCCAATTCGGGAGAAGGTACAGTTACCTCATCAAGTTCTACTTTCCTCCCACTCACTTCTTTTGAGAGAAACTCCTTCTCTAGAAAGGATCCATTTTTAGCAACGAATATCTTGCCTTCGGATCTGTGGTAGAAGGTGTACCCAATAGTTTCCTTTGGGTATTCTATGAAGACGCACTTCTCCGATTTGGGTTTGAGCTTATCAGGATGAAATTTTTCACATAAGCATCGTAGCCCCAAACTTTAAGAAACGACAACTTGGGTTTCTTGCTAAACCATAGTTCATATGTTGTCGTCTCAACGGATTTAGATGGTGCCCTTTTAATGTGAATGCAGCTGTCTCTAATGCATAACCTCAAAACAATATTGGTAAATCAATAAGAGACATCATAGATCGCACCATATCCAATAAAGTGCGGTTACGACGTTCGGACACACCATAACGTTGTGGTGTTCCAGGTGGCGTGAGCTGTGAAACTATTCCACATTGTTTTAATTGAAGACCAAACTCGTAACTCAAATATTCGTCTCCGCGATCAGATCGCAGAAACTTTATTTTCTTGTTACGATGATTTTTCCACTTCACTCTGAAATTCTTTGAACCTTTCAACTATTTCAGACTTATGCTTCATCAAGTAGATATACCCATATCTGCTCAAATCATCTTGTGAAGGTCAGAAAATAACGATACTTGCCACGAGCCTTCATACTCATTGGTCTGCATACATCAGTATGTATTATTTCCAATAAGTCAGTAGCTCGTTCCATTGTTCCGAAGAACGGAGTTTTAGTCATCTTGCCCAAAAGGCACGGTTCGCAAGCATGAAATGATTCATAACCAAGTGATTCCAAAAATCCATCTTTATGGAGTTTCTTCATGCGCTTTACACCGATATGACCCACACGGCAGTGCCACAAATAAGTTGCACTATCATTATTAACTTTGCATCTTTTGGCCCCAATATTATGAATATGTGTATCACTACGATCGAGATCCAACAAACTATTTTCATTGGGTGTATGACCATTGAAGGTTTTATTCATGTAAACAGAACAACAATTATTCTCTGATTTTAAATGAATAACCGTATTGCAATAAACATGATCAAATCATATTCATGCTCAACGCAAACGCCAAATAACATTTATTTAGGTTTAACACTAATCCCAAAAGTATAGGGAGTGTGCGATGATGATCATATCAATCTTGGAACTACTTCCAACACTCATCGTCACTTCCCCTTCAACTAGTCTCTGTTTATTCTGTAACTCCTGTTTCGAGTTACTAATCTTAGCAACCGAACAAGTATCAAATACTCAGGGGCTACTATAAACACTAGTAAGGCACACATCAATAATCTGTATATCAAATATACTCTTGTTCACTTTTCCATCCTTCTTATCCACCAAATATTCAGGGCATTTCCGCTTCCAGTGACCATTTCCTTTGCAGTGTAAACACTCAGTTTCAGGCTATGGTCCAGCTTTGGGCTTCTTCGTAGGAGTGACAACTTGCTTGTCTTTCCACTTGAAGTTCCCTTTCTTTCCCTTTGCCCTTCTCTTGAAACTAGTGGTCTTGTCAATCATCAACACTTGATGCTCTTTCTTGATTTCTACCTTCGTCGATTTCAACATCACGAAGAGCTCGGGAATCGTTTTCGTCATCCCTTGCATACTATAGTTCATCACGAAGTTCTAGTAACTTAGTGATGGTAACTAGAGAATTCTGTCAATCACTATCTTATCTGGAAGATTAACTCCCTCTTGATTCAAGCGATTGAAGTACCCAGACAATCTGAGCACATGCTCACTAGTTGAGCGATTCTCCTCCATGTTTTAGCTATAGAACTTGTTCGAGACTTCATATCTCTCAACTCGGGTATTTGCTGGAAATATTAACTTCAACTCCTGGAACATCTCATTATGCTCCATGACGTTCAAAACATCTTTGAAGTCCCGATTCTAAGCCGTTAAGCATGGTGCACTAAACTATCAAGTAGTCATCATATTGAGCTAGCCAGACGTTCATAACGTCTGCATCTGCTCCTGTAATAGGTCTGTCACCTAGCGGTGCATTAAGGACATAATTCTTCTGTGCAGCAATGAGGATAAACCTCAGATAACGGATCGAATCCGCATCATTGCTACTAACATTTTTCAACACAATTTTCTCTAGGAACATATCAAAATAAACATATGAAAGCAACAACGCAAGCTATTGATCTACAACATAATTTGCAAAATAATACCAGGACTAAGTTCATGATAAATTTAAGTTCAATTAATCATATCACTTAAGAACTCCCACTTAGACTGACATCTCTCTAGTCATCTAAGTGATCACGTGATCCAAATCAACTAAACCATGTCCGATCATCACGTGAGATGGAGTAGTTTTCAATGGTGAACATCACTATATTGATCATATCTACTATATGATTCACGCTCGAACTTTTGGTCTCCGTGTTCCGAGGCCATATCTGTATATGCTAGGCTCGTCACGTTTAACCTCAGTATTCCGCGTGTGCAACTGTTTTGCACCCGTTGTATTTGAACGTAGAGCCTATCACACCCGATCATCACGTGGTGTCTCAGCATGAAGAACTTTCGCAATGGTGCATACTCAGGGAGAACACTTCTTGATAATTAGTGAGAGATCATCTTAAAATGCTACCGTCAAACAAAACAGAATAAGATGTATAACAGATAAACATCATATGCAATCAAAATATGTGACATGATATGGCCATGATCATCTTGCACCTTTGATCTCCATCTCCAAAGTACTGTCATGATCTCTATCGTCACTGGCACGACACCATGATCTTCATCATCTTGATCTATATCAATGTGTCGTCACATGGTCGTCTCGCCAACTATTGCTCTTGCAACTATTGCTATCGCATAGCGATAAAGTAAAACAATTATTTGGCACTTGCACCTTTATGCAACAAAGAGACAACCATAGCGTTTCTGCCAGTTGCCGATAACTTCAACAAAACATGATCATCTCATACAACAACTTATATCTCATCACGTCTTGACCATATCACATCACAACATGCCCTGCAAAAACAAGTTAGACGTCCTCTACTTTGTTGTTGCAAATTTTACGTGGCTGCTACGGGCTTAGCAAGAACCGTTCTTACCTACGCATCAAAACCACAACGATAGTTTGTCAAGTTGGTGTTGTTTTAACCTTCGCAAGGACCGGGCGTAGCCACACTCGGTCCAACTAATGTTGTAGAAACAGACACCCGCTAGTCACCTGTGTGCAAAGCACGGCGGTAAAACCAGTCTCGCGTAAGCGTACGCGTAATGTCGGTCCGGGCCGCTTCATCCAACAATACCGCTGAACCAAAGTATGACATGCTGGTAAGCAGTATGACTTGTATCGCCCACAACTCACTTGTGTTCTACTCGTGCATATAACATCAACGCATAAAACCTACGCTCTGATACCACTGTTGGGGAACGTAGTAATTTCAAGAATTTTCCTACGCACACGTAAGATCATGGTGATGGCATAGCAACGAGAGGGGAGAGTATTGTCCACGTACCCTCGTAGACCATAAGTGGAAGCGTTATGACAACGCGGTTGATGTAGTCGTACGTCTTCACGATCCGACCGATCCAAGTACCGAACGTACGGCACCTCCGAGTTCAGCACACGTTCAGCTCGATGACGATCTCCGGGCTTCGATCCAGCAAAGCTCCGGAGATGAGTTCCGTCAGCACCACAGCGTGGTGACGATGATGATGCTCTACCGGCGCAGGGCTTCGCCTAAACTCTGCAACGATATGACCAAGGTGGAATATGGTGGAGGGGGGCACCGCACACGGCTAAGGAACGATCCGTAGATCAACTTGTGTGTTATGGGGTGCCCCCGCCCCCGTATATAAAGGAGCAAGGGGGAGGAGGCGGCCGGCCAAGGGAGGGCGCACCAGGGAGGAGTCCTACTCCTACCGGGAGTAGGACTCCCTCCTTTCCTAGTCCAACTAGGAGAGGGGAAGGAAGGGAAGGAGAAGGAGAAGGAAGGAGAGGGAGGAAGAGTAGGAAAGGGGGGCCGGCCCCCTAGTCCAATTCGGTTTGGGCTAGGGGGGCCGTGCGCCCTGCCTCCTCTCTTCCACCACTTGGCCCATGAGGCCCATTGCTTCTTCCTCGTATTCCCGTAACTCCCCAGTACCCCCGAAAATACCCGAATCACTCGGAACCCTTCCGATGTCCGAATATAGTCGTCCAATATATCGATCTTTACATCTCGACCATTTCGAGACTCCTCGTCATGTCCCCGATCTCATCTGAGACTCCGAACTCCTTCGGTACATCAAAACTTATAAACTCATAATAAAACTATCATCGTAACGTTAAGCGTGCGGACCCTACGGGTTCGAGAACTATGTAGACATGACCAAAACACGTTTCCGGTAAATAACCAATAGCGGGACCTGGATGCCCATATTGGCTCCCACATATTCTATGAAGATCTTTATCGGTCAAACCGCATAACAACATACGTTGTTCCCTTTGTCATCGGTATGTTACTTGCCCGAGATTCGATTGTCGGTATCTCAATACCTAGTTCAATCTCGTTACTGGCAAGTCTCTTTACTCGTTCCGTAATACATCATCCCGCAACTAACTCATTAGTTACATTGCTTGCAAGGCTTATAGTGATGTGCATTGAGGGCCCAGAGATACCTCTCCGACAATCGAAGTGACAAAACCTAATCTCGAAATACGCCAACCCAACATGTACCTTCGGAGACACCTGTAGTACTCCTTTATAATCACCCAGTTACGTTGTGACGTTTGGTAGCACCCAAAGTGTTCCTCCGGTAAACGGGAGTTGCATAATCTCATAGTTACAGGAACATGTATAAGTCATGAAGAAAGCAATAGCAATATACTAAACGATCAAGTGCTAGGCTAACGGAATGGGCCATGTCAATCACATCATTCTTCTAATGATGTGATCCCATTAATCAAATAACAACACATGTCTGTGGTTAGGAAACATAACCATCTTTGATTAATAAGCTAGTCAAGTAGAGGCATACTAGTGACACTATGTTTGTCTATGCATTCACACATGTATTGTGTTTCCGGTTAATACAATTCTAGCATGAATAATGAACATTTATCATGAAATAAGGAAATAAATAATAACTTTATTATTGCCTCTAGGGCATATTTCCTTCATCATTGTATGGCCATACATAGGTGACTAGGTCACGGGGTGATACGTCTCCGTCGTATCTATAATTTTTGATTGTTCCATGCCAATATTCTACAACTTTCATATACTTTTGGCAACTTTTTATATTATTTTTGGGACTAACATATTCATCCAGTGCCCAATGCCAGTTCCTGTTTGTTGCATGTTTTATGTTTCGCAGAAACCCAATATCAAACAGAGTCCAAACGGGATAAAAATGGACGGAGATTATTCTTGGAATATTTATGATTTTTGGAAAGAAAAATCAACGCGAGACGGTGCCCCAAGGGGGCCACAAGGCAGGGGGTGCTCCCCTGACCCTCGTGGGCACCCCGTGAGGCGGTTGACGCTCTTCTTTTGCCGCAAGAAAGCTAATTTTCGGAGAAAAATTTGGGCGAAAGTTTCAAACCAATCGGAGTTACGGATCTCCGGATATAAAAGAAACGGTGAAAGGGCAGAATCGGGGAACGCGGAAACAGAGAGAGACAGAGAGACAGATCCAATCTCGGAGGGGCTCTCGCCCCTCCCACACCATGGGAGCCAAGGGCCGGAGGGGAAACCCTTCTCCCATCTAGGGAGAAGGTCAAGGAAGAAGAAGAAGAAGGGGGGCTCTCTCCCCCTTGCTTCCGATGGCGCCGGAACGCCGTCAGGGGCCATCATCATCACCGCGATCTACACCAACACCTCCGCCATCTTCACCAACATCTCCATCACCTTCCCCCATCTATATTCAGCAGTCCACTCTCCCTCAACCCGTTGTACCCTCTACTTGAACATGGTGCTTTATGCTTCATATTATTATCCAATGATGTGTTGCCATCCTATGATGTCTGAGTAGATTTTTGTTGTCCTACCGGTGATTGATGAATTGCTATCATTGGTTTAATTTGATTGCATTTATGTTGTTGTCCTATTATGCCCTCCGTTTCGCGCAAGCGTGAGGGATTCCTGCTGTAGGGTGTTGTAATATGTTCATGATTCGCTTATAGTGAGTTGCTTGAGTGACAGAAGCATAAACCCGAGTAAGGGGGTTGTGGCGTATGGGATAAAGGGGACTTGATACATTAATTCTATGGTTGGGTTTTACCTTAATGATCTTTAGTAGTTACGGATGCTTGCTAGAGTTCCAATCATAAGTGCATATGATCCAAGAAGAGAAAGTATGTTAGCTTATGCCTCTCCCACATAAAACTTGCTATCGGTCTAGTAAAGTAGTCAATTGCTTAGGGAGAATTTCACAAATCCTACCACCACTTTTCCACACTCGTTATATTTACTTTATTGCTTCTTTATCTAAACAGCCCCTAGTTTATATTTACGTGCTCTTTATTATCTTGCAAACCTATCCAACAACACCTACAAAGTACTTCTAGTTTCATACTTGTTTTAGGTAAAGCGAACGTCAAGCGCGCGTAGAGTTGTATCAGTAGTTGATAGAACTTGAGGGAATATTTGTTCTACCTTTAGCTCCTCGTTGGGTTCGACACTCATACTTATTGAAAGATGCTACAATTGATCCCCTATACTTGTGGGTTATCAAGACCTTTTTCTGGCGCCGTTGCCGGGGTGTCATAGCGTGGGGTGAATAATCTCGTGTGTGCTTGTTTGCTTTATCACTAAGTAATTATTATTTGATGTTCTAAGTTGTTCTCTATCTTTAGTTATGGATATGGAACACGAAATACCAAAAAAATTAGGTGTACTTGCTACTCATGGAGATGGGGAACCTCCTAAAACCCTCGATGCTCATTATGTGAAAGAAATTATGTACTACTTTGATAATCCTGAGAAAACCCCATTCAATTATGTTATGGGAGACACGTTGGATCAACGTGAATACTTTAGGGATTATCGCTTGACACAAAAGGGAAACTATTATGGGATCAAATTTATATGTTGCGTTGGTATGCTCGGGATCTATGCTTGAGACATGATTATACTTGTTGCTCTAGGATGAAAGCTCCAGACCTTCCCTTTTCATGAAAATTTAATGATAAGGAAACCTTAGTTTCTTATGCTAATGGTATATATGATTACTATGTTGTGGAACGAATAGAAGAGTTTGTTGCTTTTATGGGTGCTTATGAAATTGAATCTTTGTTTAAAGAGTTCGAAGATTTTGATGATTCAGTTTATAGACCTGAAAATTTTGCTATACTTAAATATTGCTATGAGAATTATGAATTCAATTCCGATATTGATGAATTTATTGAGCAAGTCTCCACTATCCAAGAAGACACTAATATTTTACAGGAATCTATGGAAGAAGAAATTGATGAAACTGTGAGCTCATTGGATGAAAAAGATGAGGAGGAGAGCGAAGAACAAAAGGAGGAAGAGCGGATTAGCTACCCGTGCCCACCTTCTAATGAGAGTAACCCTTCAACTCATACATTGTTTAATTTCCCTTCGTGCTTACCGAAGGATGATTGCTATGATGATTGCTATGATCCCTTTAATTCGCTTGAAATATCCCTTTTTGATGATGCTTGCTATGCTTGTGGCCAAGATGCCAATATGAATGATGCTTATGGAGTTGAACTTGCTATAGTTCCTTATGTTAAACATAAAATTGTTGCTATTGCACCCACGCATGATAGTCCTATTATCTTTTTGAATTCTCCAAACTACACTACAACGGAGAAGTTTGTGCTTATTAAGGATTATATTGACGGGTTGCGTTTTACTACTACACATGATGATTTTGATAGATATAATATGCATGTGCTTGCTGCTCCTACTTGCAATTATTATGAGAGAGGAACTATATCTCCGCCTATTTATGTTTCCAATATGATAAAATTGCAAGAAACTGCTTATACTATGCATTGGCCTTTACTATGTGTGCATGAATTGTTCTTTTATGACATGCCCATGCATAGGAAGAGAGTTAGACTTCGTCATTGCTTGATATATGTTACTTTGTGCTCACTACTAAATTACAAATCATTGTTAATTAAAATTGGCTTTGATATACCTTGGGATCTGGGTGGATTCATTACTTGAGCACTATATGCCTAGCTTAATGGCTTTAAAGAAAGCGCTGCCAGGGAAACAACCCGGAAGTTTTAGAGAGTCATTTATTTCTGTTGAGTGCTTTCATAAAGTTTAAAAACAAAAACATAAAGAGGGGAACCCAAAACTTTTCAAAAAGGAAAGTGAAAGTGAGAAAGACAAGCATTGTTGAAGTGGGAGCTAGCCTTGAACTTTGTTCATGCTCACAGAAACTTTGTGAATCTTAATTACAGAAACTTTTCATCAAAAATAATTATCCCCTTGTACGATTCCATTGTATTATAAAAATAATGTGCCAAGGTTTGCCTTTAGGATGTTTACAATGCTTGTTGGTTTGTATGGTGCAGGACAGAAACTTTGGCTGTAGTGCACGATTTTACATTTTTTACTGGAACGCCAAACGGTTCGTATTCTTGTTGCACTATCTTGGTGTACAAATTGTTTATTTTTCCTAATTTTAGTTTAAGTTTTGGGGTACCATAAGTATGGTGAATGTACATATTGCTACAGACTGTTCTGTTTTTGACAGATTCTGTTTTTGATGCATAGTTTACTTGTTTTGACGAAACTATCAATTTATATCAGTGGATTAAGCCATGGAAAAGCTATATTACAGTAGACACAATGCAGAAACAAAATATGAATTGGTTTTCTATAGTACTTAGAGTAGTGATTTGCTTTATTATACTAACGGACCTTACCGAGTTTTCGGTTGAAGTTTTGTGTGGATGAAGTGTTTGATCGAGGAGGTCTCGATTTGAGGAAAAGGAAGAGAGGCAAGAGACCAAGCTTGGGGATGCCCAAGGCACCCCAAGTAAATATTCAAGTAGACTCAAGCGTCTAAGCTTGGGGATGCCCCGGAAGGCATCGCCTCTTTCTTCAACAAGTATCGGTATGTTTTCGGATTCGTTTCGTTCATATGATATGTGCAAGTCTTGGAGCGTCTTTTGCATTTAGCTTTCACTTTTCTTTTATGTACCATGCTGGTATGAGATAGTCCTTGGTTGATTTATAGAATGCTCATTGCACCTCACTTAAATCTTTTGAGTATGGCTTTATAGAATGCTTCATGAGCTTCACTTATATCTTTTGAAGTTTGGATTGCCTGTTTCTCTTCCCATAGAAAACCGCCATTTGTAGAATGGTCTTTTGCTTCACTTATATTTGTTAGAGCGTGGGTATATCTTTTGTAGAAAGAATTAAACTCTCTTGCTTCACTTATATCTCACTACTAGGGAAAGGCCTATACACAGAATCTTACCAGCAGCACTCCTCAAAAAACGATGCTACTGCTATTTAGCAGCAGCGCGTGAGAGCAAAACGCGCTGCTAAAAGGAAAATAGCAGTAGCGCGTGCGCACCAAACCGCACTACTGCTCTAATTGCCATGACCTCGCCATCCAGCTAGTTATAGCAGTAGCGCTCTATATTGAACTGTGTTGCTGCTATAGAAGTTAGCAGCAGTGCCCTTCTAAGAAAATCGCTACTGCTAAGATCAGCCCACAAGTTTAGTCCCACCTCGCTCCGCGAACAGGGTGTTTACCACCTTAAATATTTTACTTCTGAAACTATCACAACCAGTTGGTCTTCACTGAACTCTATGTGTAGAATTTGTGGCCGCAATATGAGTCCTCTCCAGTTCCTACCGGAGGGGACTCATATTGACAATTCAGATTGTACACAAAAAGATCATTGATGGCCAATGTATTTTTGCATTGACGTATTTTTGTATACTTACACTTAGCAGTAGCGCTTTTAGCTGCAAAGCGCTACTGGTAGTCCAACTTAGCAGTAGCGCTCAACTGTGCACAGTGCTACTGCTATTCAGATTAGCTGTAGCGCGTTTTGGCAAATGCGCTACAACTAACCCTACCTTATCCCCACGCACGCGACCGACCCCCTCTCTCACTCACACTCTCCCCCTCTCAGTCACTCTCGCTCGCACACCGATAACCGTCGTCGTGTGTCGTCGCCACCGTCGCCTTCGTCCGTTCGCCGCCGAGGTACTCCCCTCCTTCCGTCCCTCCTCCCTCCTCCTCGCATCGTGCCCTCCTCCCTCCGCCTGTGGCCGCCCCTCCTCCCTCCTCCGCCGGCACCCCTCCTCCCACCGCCCTCGACCTCACCGCCGCCACCCGAGCCCACCTAGCACCGCCGCCTCCCGATCCCGATCCCGCCCTCGCCGCCCCTACCTCTTCGTCGCCCCCACCCCCTTTCTCTCTGCTTAGTTAGTACTAGATGTTGTTTAGTAGTAGTAGACGTTAATTTAGGGTTCATAGATAATGATTTTTAGTAGTAGTAGATGTTAATTAGTAGTAGTGATGGTACTAGTTAACTACGGTAGTATGATTAATAGTAGTTGTAGTTGAACTACTTTAGTTGTAGTTGAACTAGTTTAGTAAGTAAATTAATAACTAGTTGAACTAGTTGAATTAATAGAACTAATGTATTTTTAGTAAGATAATTAATATAACTAGTTGAACTACTTTATTTTTAGAAAGAACTAGTTTTTTTCTATTTATAGTAAGTTTATATTTAGTAAGAACTAGTTGAATTAATAAAACTAGTTAAACATGTCATATTTGTTGTTATTTTTTTAGTTTTAGCAATTATTCGGGATGTATTAGTGATAACTTATACGGTTTTTGCTTTTGCAGAAATCAAGGAGCCCCTCCATCATCCCCGCCGTCGTCCCCATCACCGACCCCCTCCGACATCGAGGTGAGACCAGCCAAATATCCATGTATATCTTGTGTTGCTCAAATAGGACATGTGGTTGCCCAAGTGGCCGTTCATGTTCAGTTTACACCTCCGAGTGGCCTATGTTTTGCCGGGTGTTGATTAATTTCCGTTCCGGCAAATTTCAGGCGCTCGATATGTCCTTTTTTAGCAAATGTCATGCCGGATTTTTTCGTGAATTCTGGCATGACTTGTGCTAGAATATGTAGGAAATATCGGGTGGCCTGGATTTTCTCGAAAAATAATGATCTAATTTAGGTTTTTAAGTACATATATTTAATTGTACAAGTTTAATCTTTGAATTATGAACGTAGGAAATGTCGTACTCGGATGACGATAGTCTCCCGGGGGAGTGCAGCTAGTGCCATGACGATCGAGGTATGTGCGACAGGTTCGTTGAGCTGGACGAAGATCGGCGCTTCAGCATTAAGCTCGAGGAGACCTTCGATGTTGAAACAGTACGCAACAACGACAAGTGTTTTTACCGTAATTAAGCATGAATTCAACTATTTCAACGTCTGATTTTCATCTTTTACAATTTGACTAGCTTATCCCATGCCATGCAAGACGCTATGTCTTGGAGAGGATGGGTTTTGAAGACCATGAAAATTTTGAAACAAAGAAAATACACCTAAGGACCCATCATGATATGGATTTAGAAGTAAATCTGTGCAATGCTCAGAGCATAACCCATTTTGGTTGCCAAAATTGGGAAGCACTTTGCAAAATGTATGGTTTTGATGAGGGTATGATTGTCACCATGGATCTTGGTGATCCTGATATCGAGCAAGACAATATGGACATTTGGGTCCTTGTTGATACGCTTCCGATTGTACCGCTATGTGAGTTTCTCAAACATAGTTATTAACTAATTTATATTGTTTATTTCAAAATAGTTGACAGCTTATTTCCATTGACAGCTTATTTTGATTCTTCAAAGACTGTGCGGAAGATGGTAGACAAAACCCACTACACCGATGGCTCTGAATTAACTTATAAGGAGAATAATCATCTGATCGCATTTTGTACTCTTCTTGAGGATTACAATAACTATTATCGAACTCCTCCAAATTATGGTGAATACGTGCCACTAGTGCACGTGTTGAACCACGGTAACTTCTCTGGAGATACCCTGGTAAGATTTTTTACTGTTACGACGTCCGTGCATCTTTTGCATACTTCTAAAACTAGTACATCATTGCTAACTATGAAGTTATTACTATGTTTTTCAACAGAAACTCCTGATGGATTGTGTGCCTCATCTGATGTATCTGAATGGTCGCCTTACAATTCTGAACATACTACCAGGTAAATCTAGGGAGCTCACCTGTGCATATCGGATTTCTAAAACCGATGAACACATGTTCATCAAAGAATGGAAAAAATGTTTGGACATTCGCAAGGAGGTTCTTGGAAGTAACATTCATATCGGATTTCTTTGATGAACACATGTTCATCAAAGAATGGAAAAAATGTTTGGACATTCGCAAGGAGGTTCTTGGAAGTAACATTCAGCGAAAGGCAAGAATTGGAGACAGGCTAATCTCCATTCTCCATAATGGAGAGTCAGGGGCTATCTTGTTTTTTGCTATTTTACCTTAGAAAATGTAGTAGGTCTTAGTCGAATGTAGTAGGTCCTATGAGGTACAATATGTTTATTATGTGGTAATGTGTTAGAGTTGATAATGAGGAGTACTTGTGATTACGACTAGTGACCAATTTGCTATGTGATGTCATTGATGAAAACGATGATCTTGAGGAGGTGTTATATGACAATGATGTATTATGATGATAAGTTGTTAATGATATGATGATGATGATGATATTATTATATCATTGGGTGAAAGAACCGCAGATTAGTTTCAAGTAGATAGACATCCACTTGAAACTAGTCCATGGTTCTTTCACCCCGTGATGTAATAACTCATTATGATGTAAAAACAATCTCTAAATTCCTGTTGTATGAAAACTTGTGTAAAGGTGTATGAATAGAACATGAAGTAAAAAAGAAATAAAATACTAAATAATAGTAGTAGCGCGGGCAAGGAGAAGCGCTACTACTAATTACCAGTAGTGCTCCTCTGGACAAGCGCTACTACTAAGTCAATTTAGCAGTAGCGTGGGTCTAGGCATGCTACTGCTAAGCTTTAGCTGTAGCGCCTTATCAGTAGCGCTCCTGCCCGCGCTACTAATAGGCCTAAAACCCGTGATGCTGCTAGGCTTTTCCCTAGTAGTGTCTATTTAGAGAGATGACAGGAATTGGTCATTCACATGGTTAGTCATAAAATCCTACATAAAACTTGTGGATCACTGAATATGATATGTTTTATTCCTTGCAATAGTTTTGCGATATAGAGATGATAATATGTGGGAGGTACTAGTAGATGGTTGTGTTTAGTAAGGATATTGGTGTTAAGGTTTGTGATTCCCGAAGCATGCACGTATGGTCTACTAACTATGTAACAAAATTGGCGTGCATTGTATTTTGATTGTTTATCTTTGCGTGAAGGTCGGGGGCACGCGATGGTTAACTCCTACCAACCTCCCCCCTAGGAGTATGCATGTAGTACTTTGTTTCAAGGGCTAATAAATTTTTGCAATAAGTATGTGAGTTCTTTATGACTAATGTTGAGTCCATGGATTATACGCACTCTCACCCTTCCATCATTGCTAGCCTCTTCGGTACCATGCGTTGCCCTTTCTCACTTCGAGAGTTGGTGCAAACTTCACCGGTGCATCCAAACCCCGTGATATGATACGCTCTATCACACATAAGCCTCCTTATATCTTCCTCAAAACAGCCACCATACCTACCTATCATGGCATTTCCATAGCCATTCCGAGATATATTGCCATGCAACTTCCATCATCATCATATACATGACTTGAGCATTCATTGTCATGTTGCTTTGCATGATCGTAAGATAGCTAGCATGATGTTTTCATGGCTTGTCCATTTTTTGATGTCATTGCTATGCTAGATCATTGCGCATCTCGGGACACCGCCGGAAGCATTCATATAGAGTCATATCTTTGTTCTAATATCATTGTAATATCGAGTTGTAAGTAAATAAAAGTGTGATCATCATCATTATTAGAGCATTGCCCCATGAAAAAAAAGAGGCCAAAGAAGCCTAAATAAAAAAAGGGAGCCAAAGAAGCTCATCCAAAAAAAAAAGAAAAGGGGCAATGTTACTTGTGCTTCAAAGTAGCACCATGTTCTTCATATAGAGAGTCTCCTATATTGTCACTTTCATATACTAGTGGGAATTTTCATTATAGAACTTGGCTTGTATATTCCAACGATGGGCTTCCTCAAATGCCCTAGGTATTCATGAGCAAGCAAGTTGGATGCACACCCACTTAGTTTCAGTTTGAGCTTTCATACACTTATAGCTCTTAGTGCATCCATTGCATGGCAATCCCTACTCCTCGCATTGACATCAACTGATGGGCATCTCCATAGCCCGTTGATTAGCCGCGTCGCTGTGAGACTTTCTCCCTTTTTTCTTCTCCACATAACCCCCACCATCATATTCTATTCCACCCATAGTGTTATATCCATGGCTCACGCTCATGTATTGCGTGAAAGTTGAAAAAGTTTGAGAATACTAAAGTATGAAACAATTGCTTGGCTGACACCGGGATAGGCATGAGGAGTACCTTGTGTTAAGAAAAGGGAGCATACAAGACTATATGATTTTGTAGGGATAATGTTCTGAAGCATTGATATTTTGAAAGGCATGATTGTTTGTTGGGATGCCCTAAGTATTATTGTTTTTATGTCAAATGATAGACTATTGCTTTGAATCACTCGTGTCTTAATATTCATGCCATGATTAGATATATGATCAAGATTATGCTAGGTAGCATTCCACATCAAAAATTATCTTTTTATCATTTACCTACTCGAGGACGAGCAGGAATTAAGCTTGGGGATGCTAATACGTCTTCGTCCTATCTATAATTTTTGATTGTTCCATGCCAATATTCTACAAATTTCATATACTTTTGGTAACTTTTTATATTATTTTTGGGACTAACATATTGATCCAGAGCCCAGTGTCAGTTCCTGTTTGTTGCATGTTTTATGTTTCGCAGAAACCCAATATCAAACGGAGTCCAAACGGGATAAAAGCGGACAGAGATTATTTTTGGAATATTTATGATTTTTGGGAAGAAAAATCAACGTGAGACGGTGCCCGATGGGGGCACGAGGCAGGGGGCGCCCCCTGACCCTCGTGGGTACCCCGTAAGGCGGTTGTCGGTGTCAAAACCGGCGGATCTCGGGTAGGGGGTCCCGAACTGTGCATCTAGGCGGATGGTAACAGGAGACAAGGGACACGATGTTTTTACCTAGGTTCGGGCCCTCTCGATGGAGGTAAAACCCTACGTCCTGCTTGATTAAAATTGATGATACGGGTAGTACAAGAGTGGATCTACCACGAGATCAAGGAGGCTAAACCCTAGAAGCTAGCCTATGGTATGATTGTTGTAATGTATGTTGTCCTACGGACTAAAGCCCTCCGGTTTATATAGACACCGGAGGAGGCTAGGGTTACACAGAGTCGGTTACAATGGTAGGAGATCTACATATCCGTATTGCCAAGCTTGCCTTCCACGCCAAGGAAAGTCCCATCCGGACACGGGACGGAGTCTTCAATCTTGTATCTTCGTAGTCTTGGAGTCCGGCGGATAATGATAGTCCGGTTGTCCGGACACCCCCTAGTCCAGGACTCCCTCAGCGGTTGACGCTCTTCTTTTGCCGCAAAAAAACTAATTTTCAGAGAAAAATCTGGGCAAAAGTTTCAACCCAATCGGAGTGACGGATCTCCGAATATAAAAGAAATGGTGAAAGGGCAGAATCGGGGAACGCAGAAACAGAGAGAGACAGAGAGACAGATCCAATCTCGGAGGGGCTCTCGCCCCTCCCACGCCATGGGAGCCAAGGACCAGAGGTGAAACCCTTCTTCCATCTAAGGAGAAGGTCAAGGAAGAAGAAGAAGAAGGGGGGGGGCTCTCTCCCCCTTGCTTCCGATGGCGCCGGAACACCGCCGAGGGCCATCATCATCACCGCGATCTACACCAACACCTCAGCCATCTTCACCAACATCTCCATCACCTTCCCCCATCTATATTCAGCGGTCCACTCTCCCGCAACCCGTTGTACCCACTACTTGAACATGGTGCTTTATGCTTCATATTATTATCCAATGATGTGTTGCCATCCTATGATGTCTGAGTAGATTTTCGTTGTCCTACCGGTGATTGATGAATTGCTATGATTGGTTTAATTTGCTTGTGTTTATGTTGCTGTCCTATTGTGCCCTCCGTTTTGGGCAAGCATGAGGGATTTCCGCTGTAGGATGTTGCAATATGTTCGTGATTCACTTATAGTGGGTTGCTTGACTAACTAAGCATCAGAGTAAGGGGGTTGTGGCTTATGGGATAAAGGGGACTTGATACTTTAATGCTATGGTTGGGTTTTACCTTAATGATCTTTAGTAGTTGCGGATGCTTTCTAGAGTTCCAATCATAAGTGCATATGATCCAAGAAGAGAAAGTATGTTAGCTTATGCCTCTCCCACATAAAACTTGATATCGGTCTAGTAAAGTAGTCAATTGCTTAGGGACAATTTCACAACTCCTACCACCACTTTTCCACACTCGCTATATTTACTTTATTGCTTCTTTATCTAGACAGCCCCTAGTTTATATTTACATGCTCTTTATTATCTTGCAAACCTATCCAACAACACCTACAAAGTACTTCTAGTTTCATACTTGTTTTAGGTAAAGCGAACGTCAAGCATGCGTAGAGTTGTATCAGTGGTCGATAGAACTTGAGGGAATATTTGTTCTACCTTTAGCTCCTCATTGGGTTCGACACTCTTACCTATCGAAAGAGGCTACAATTGATCCCCTATACTTGTGGGTTATCACAGGGATGCAAGAAAATGTCAATGAGAAAGAAGAACAAAACGGGTAACGATGAGACCGGTAAAGTGAGCATGAGAATGACTTAACAAGATACCGATATATCTCACCTCGGGTTTCGTAAATTATAGTAAAGCAAAGGAAATAACACATGATAACCAAAGGTTCACTTGTCATCCGTGTATTCATAGGGATCGATATGGATGTCCACGGTTCCGCTATCGGTCATTGAACAAAATGGATTTTGTTCATGTCTATGTTTTACCGAACCTACAGGGTCACAAGATTAAGGCAATCATGATCTACTAAGTGTTAGTGGAGCAAGAGTTATGAGAAATTATTTATGAAATAGTTTCACTGATAGTCGAAATAGTTTTGAGAGGAACCATAAGTGTTTTGGGGTCACTATTAGGGTTTCAGGGTTTATTCGGTAATACCATTAATTAATATATAGGGGAAATGTTTCTGGAGATGTTAAATTGATAATAAAAGGCTTTCATAATAATTAGGAGACTTTTATATTTAATTAAATATCAATAGGTTTTAAAAGGCTAAGTGGTGGAAAGGATTTGGGTGTATGTGGCCCAATAGGAGGTGGCGTCCCCCTAGCTTCTTGGAGAAGCCAGGGGAGGCTGAATTGGAGGGGGGTTACCCCTCCTAGGGCCGGCGCAAGGGGGGCTCTCCCCCAACATATATATACTATAGGTTTTGGACACTTGTACACACAAGTTTTGGAGCCTCCTCTAGTTCTCTAAATCTAGTTCATCCAATTAGAGCTAGATCTAATCCTCTGTACTTGTCGTGGAATTGTCACGTTAGATGTCCAAGTGAAACGACTTAGTCATGGAGCCATCGCAACTAGGAAGCTTAAAGGGGTTAATCGGGACAATGGACACGGTGTTTATACTGGTTCGGCCATTTACGGTGAAGGTAAAAGCCTACGATCTAGTTTTGAGTGGGATTGCTTATGACTCGATTACTAGGGAGTGGAATTGCTTGACCTAGCTCTTGATCTGATCTTACTTGCCCTGAACCACTGCCGGTCTGTCCCTTTATATACATAGGTCGACGCCCAGCGGCTCACAGAGTCCCGGCCAGTGCATAAACAGTGTCCGGCTCGGTCTCTTAACTATTCTTGCCTTACAATACAAGTCACGTACATATGGTGGTTTATCACTACGGGCCTTAAGTCGCCTCTGGGCTTTGGGCCCTTACTGAACCGCCACCTTCAACCTTGGTCTTGGGCTTCAAGAATACTTGTGGGTATAACCCGGCCCCTCCTGGGCGGGTCATACCAAATAGTTATATCCCCAACATTAGGCCCCAGATTGATTTGAACTGGTTCATGTCAATCTTCAACACTTAAGAAAAATCTTCTGCTCTTTGCTTATGAAGTCTTTGTAACCCGCCATGACGTCATCCTTTGGATTTGTAGTAACCCGCCATGACGTCACCTGTCATAAATGCATGTTTTGTCCAACATATCTCAACGGATCTTTTTCTAAATGACCATCCTGAAAATCAAGGCGTCCTTGTAGTTGGATAACTTATGTTTTTGGCCTCCTCGTTTTTCACGCTCTTTTAGTGGTCCTTCCTTATAAACAGACCTGACCAGGTCTTTCTTCATTCTCCCCCTTCGTCTTCATCTTCCTCTTGCACCCCAAATGTCGTTCGAGCTCCACCGCCACTGTAGCGCACCTCGTCTCCATCAACCTTGGCCGCATCGACCTGAATCCGACCAGAGAACGGCGGCGCCCCTCCACAATAGATCTGCCGCTGTAAGTTTTCCCCTTTCTGCATCTTAGATCCATGCTAGGGTTTGCGAGTTCTTCTGTACAGCATGTAGTTCATCTTGGTTTCTTCGTGTTTCTTCTGCCGCGGCCTCTTTTGATCCAACAGTAGCATAGAACTCATGCGGTAGCTGTTTCGCATCCATTTTAGGCACTAGCAGACCCTTTTTCTTTGTAAAGAAGCCTCTTTAGAATGCATGAACTCCTCTGTACCATGTTTTTAGGTCTAGAAAATTTTCTTTTCTGAACAATTATTTGATCCAAAATAGTAGCTGCAGTTTGTGAAACTTGTTTATGCAACACTTAGGAAAAAAACTTATATTTGTTAGATCCACCTAGCCATGGTGACTCTTATCACCGGCTTATAAAGGCAATGCTCAATTGATAACCTTGACCACCCATGGCGGTTTAAACAACTTTAACTGCTTATGGAGCCTATGGCGGCTTAAATAATCTTGACATAATTATCCTTATACCATTAGGCCCCTTCACAAGCCGCCATCTTGAATATGTACTGTAATGTTTTTCTCTCCGGCTTAAATTTGAATCGGTAATTTTTACTCTGTATTAGGCTTTCATCACAATGGCACCGAAAGCACCCACTTCCTGCAACTGGGTCAAATCCATTGTCACAGACAACACACTTGACGAGTTTGTGAAGACCGGCTATCTGCCGAAGAAGGAAATCATGTCTTATCGTGCTCATAACCCAGAGGAGGAATTTCCTTAGCCCAAAACGGGGGAGGTCATTGTTTTCATAGACCACATGAACCGGGGTTTCTCTCCACCCGGCTCAAAATTCTTCAGAGATGTGTTGCACTTCTTTGACCTCCGCCCTCAAGACATCGGACCCAATTCCTTGTCTAACATCTGCAATTTCCAAGTGTTCAGTGAAGTATATCTTGGAGAAGAACCCAACATCTTACTCTTCAGAGAGCTATTCTATTTAAACCGCCAGAATGAATGTGCCAACGGCCAGAGCTTGGAACTTGGTGGTGTCTCGATCCAACATCGTAGGGACGTAATCTTTCCTTATGCCAACCCGCTGAGTCATCCCAAAGACTGGAATCAGACATGGTTTTATTGCCAAGACACCTCTCCGACTGGTGAGAACCCTCTGCCCGGGTTTCGCGCTCTACGTCTTGGGTCCAACCATCAGCTTCCTGACAAGATTACAGCCGCCGAGCGCAAAACACTCGCCCCTACCCTAGCAAAGATCAAAGCTCTTCTAGGGAACGGGTTAACTGGCATTGATTTAGTCCGGATTTGGCTCGCTTGGCGGGTTATTCCATTGAGCCGCCGCCCCGGCTTGATGCGCACCTACACGGGCGAAAGGGATGACCCTCTGCGGAAGAGCTCTGATGACTTGCCTGAAGATTGTGGTAAGGTGGGCTTAGCCCCCTTCTGCAAGGCTAACCCGGCTCCAATGGTAAGCCGCCCATCTGAATAAATTACTTTGGATTTTTGATGTTTTATCCATACTCATACCTCTACCAACCCTTTATAGGCGGGTGACAAATTCTGGAAGGTCAAATATGACCACGAAGCTGCAAAGAAAGCCAGGAAGGAGAAGAAAGCCGCCAGGAAAGAGGTTGCGAAAAAGAAGGTCAAGAAAGCCACCGCCTCTGATTTGCTTCGGCTAGAAGATTCTTCTGAGTCGGAGGTAGCCCTTGACTCTCTTGGCTCCTTTTTTAACCATCTTATTGACACTGATTATCAGCAGGAGGACACAGGAGCAAGCCATAGCAAGGCTGAAGAGGTAACTATCATTTCCTCCGACTCCGAGCCTTTGCCAAGAAAGAAAATCCGCAGAGTAACCTGGAAAGTAAGATTTTCACATCCCTTAGCTTATCAAGATCCTCAATTTCTTTTGAAGCGACAGATTCATGAGAGCCGGAGGCAGACCCAGACCAGCAAGGATGCAGAGCTCTCCTACGGCTTGCCGAACACCCCAAGGAAGCGCCGGAACAAGGTCACCTCTGATTTAAATTTCTTTTATCCTTTGGTGGGTCTCACTCGTCGACCGCTCAATTCTTCTGACTCGGATTATCAGGAAACTTCCCCTTCCTCTGGCGACTCAATGCAGTCCAACCTGCCAGCTTTCAAGACCGCACCAGGGTAATGATAACCTGCTTATCATGTATTCATTTCAATTCGTTGTATTTGCCTTTAACCTTTTGATTTTATGCAGTGGAAAAGCCAAGCCCAGCAAAAGGGCCAAGAAGGATAAGCTGGCTGAAGAAACGGTCGTAACAGAGCCAGAACTTGGAACAGCGCGCCTGAATCTTCAACTCAGGAGCCGCCACCTGAAGCTGCTCAAAACACATCAACTTCAATTGCCGACCCGCCTGTTGAGCGAGCTGTTGATGGTTCGGAAAACCCGGAAGCCCCTAGCCCGATCAGGGCGGATGATCCTCAAGACACTGATGTCGAGATCACCAGAACCGGCTTTACTGAGCCGGGAAGGCCAACTGTGTTGGCCAAGTGTTCCGCCAAGGAGGAGCTTCTGGATCACCGCTGGGTCAAGCTTGATGTCATGGACTATCACTACTAGGGAAAACCTTATACACAGAATGTTACCAGTAGCGCTTGTTAAAATGAGGCGCTACTGCTACTTAGCAGTAGCGCGTCTGGCAGAACCGCACTACTGTTAGCCGCTTAGCAGTAGCGCGGCAGGAACAGAAAGCGCTACTACTATAATTGCCACACCGTTCCCGACGTGCTAGGTATAGTAGTAGCGCCCTTCTACGAACAGTGCTACTACTACAGATTTTAGCAGCAGCGCGTTTTTCCTCCCCACGCTACAGTTAAAGCTATTTTCACCTAACCCACGCGCGGCCCGATTCCCTCCCCTCTGCTTCCTCCCCCAATTCTTCTCTACTATTCCTCGTCTCCTCCACCTCGCCGCCGTCTCCCCCGACCCCGCCTTGCCACCGTCTCCCCCGACCCCGCCTCGCCGCCGTCTCCCCCGACCCCGCCTCACCGCCGTCTCCCTCGACCCCGCCTCGCCGCCGTCTTCCTCGACCCGCCTCGCCGCCGTCTCCCCTGACCCCGCCTCGCCGCCGTCTCCCCCGACCCCGCCTCACCGCGCCTCGGTGCTGCCGTCTCCCCCAACCCCATCTCTCTCCCCGCCCTCTGTAAGCACTCTCCCCTTCCGATCCCTCTTCTCTGCTTAGTATGAACCCTAGCTATTTAGTGCTAGTTAGTATGAACCCTAGGCTATTTTTAGTGCTAGTTAGTTAATTACTTAGATGGTAATTAGGGCAGTAGTTCCTAGGTACTAATTAGTTAGTAAGAACTAGGTACTAATTAGGTACTAGAATATTTTTATTTATAGTAAGTTTATTTTTAGTAAGAACTAGTTGAATTAATAGAACTAGTTAGTAAGAACTTGTTTCCTTTTTTTAGTTAAAGCATTTTTTCCCGCCTCGACGTGGACGATGCCTATCCCGCATCCTCGTTGTCGAGTCGGCGGAGGACAACACCTGCTTGACCAGATCGTCCATGTCCGGGACTGGGCTCCGCCGGGGTGGTACTGGGAGGCGCTACCTACCGGGGGCGCATGTTGGTGAGGAGCCAGCCTGTCGTTGACCTGAACCTTCTTTGGTAGCGGTCGCGTGGGCCAGTGACGATCTAGAGGCTCGAGGACTCCGCGGAGGTGGTGCGTCACCGTGTCAGTGAGGAGGACGCGCACGTCCGTCGCTACTTGTTTGCGTTGGAGCACAGGTCGTTCTCCAATACCTGGCAGGTTCTCCGTGGATCTCACTGGAGCTATGATCCCGTGATGGTTCCTTCTCTGTGGGTGTCCACCGCCCGCGCCGATACCCGTCGTGTGCTAGAGTTTTAGTTGTATTAGTGATGTTATATGTATGACACTATTCGTGATGTATTAGTGATAATATTCGACGATGTACGGACGCATGAGATGATTTACTTTTGCTTATTGAATGCATGCTAATTTGAGTCCTATAAGATATTTTGAAATGTATATCTTGTGTTGCTCAATATCCAAGTGGCTGGTCATGTTTGCAGGTTACACCTCCGAGTGGCCTATGTTTTGCCGGAGTGTTGATTCATTTCCGTTCCGGCAAATTTCAGGCGCTCGATATGTCCTATTTTAGCAAAGGTCATGCCGGATTTTTCCGTGAATTTTGGCATGACTTGTGCCAGAATATGTAGGAAATATCGAGTGCCCCGGATTTGTGTGTTGAGTATCTTGGTAGTTGTCTTCGATCGATTTTGAATTAATGTTTTAACTATGAACATAGGAAATGTCTGACGATGAAAAGGATTTCGGTATTTGCAAATACTGCGAAGACGAGCGCGGCCTGTGCGACGGAATCTTCCTAGATGATGATAGGCGCTTCAGCATCAAGCTGGACGAGAACTTCGAAGTGGATACAGTAAGTCACAACGACAAGTCTTTTTTCGTAATTAAGCATGACATCTGCTTCATTTGCTTCAACTTATTTTTTTTACTATTCTACTAGCGTATCCCCTGCCATGCAAGAGTTTTTGTATTGGATAAGATAGGTTTCAGTCATAGTATGGAGGAAAAGAAAGTTTACTTTAAGATCGAGCATGGTTATATTTTCCATGCAAAATTATACAATTCAGGCGACTACACCTATTTTGGATGCAAAACATGGCGAGCACTATGCAAGACTTATGCATTTGAGCCTGATATGGTTATCACCTTTGATATTCGTCCGGAAGATGATATTGAAGGTAATACCGACATCTGGGTCGATGTGCAAACGCCTCCAGTTATACCATTATGTAAGTTTCTCAACCATATTTATGTCTTTGATATTGTTTATTCAAAAATAGTTGACAACTAATTTGTATTGTCAGCTTATTTCGGTGCAAGCAAACATGTCCAGTGCTTGGTAGACAGGACCGTATACTGTCCTAGGGCTGAACTCAACTGTGAGGAGCTCAGTCATTATGTTTCATGGCTTGAGGATCTTGATACTGTCAAGACAAATTTTCTTCCTGCATTTAGAAATGTTAGTACTGAAAATGTGCGACCAATAGTGTTCGTAATGAACTACGGTCACATCTATTTAGGAAGGATGGTAAGATTTTTACTATTTGTCATCAGCGCATCTTTTCCATACATTATTTTTGAAGCTAAACTTCATTGCTAAGTATGTTACCGTACGATGTTCTTCAACAGGGACTCCTGATGAATGTTGTGCCTTATGGATCGAGACTAAAGGTACCATGAGTATTATCAGCTTACGGCCAAGATATCCTACAGATTACTTTAGTGCATTCAAGATTAGCGACGGATGCTTAATAGTGCAATACTGGACCAAATATGTGATGGGGAAGCACAGAGAAGTACTAGGGGGCAGCAAACAGATGCGCTACCCACGATTAGGAGACAGGTTCATCTACATGCTCCAGTTTGATCAAGGAGGAGAGCTATACATGTTTTATGTTATTTTACCTAAGAGAGAGCAGCAGGAGTGATTAGCTAGCTAGAAATGAGTTTGAGGATGATGATGTGCTACACTATTACTATGATGATAAAATAGCTAGTGTTGGTGGTAATGACTATGATGATTATTATTAGCTAGTGTTAGTGGTGATTAAATAAATACTATTGGTGGTAATGACTATGATGATGATTAAATAGCTTGTGCTGGCGGATTAGATTCAAGTGGAGGCAACATGTGGTGCACATCGAAAGTACTACTAGTCCAAACTAGATCAAGTTTGGATTAGTAGTATACTTTTGACATGCACCACATATTGCCTCCACTTGAACCTAATCCACCTTCATTTGACACACTGTTATGGACATAATGATGTAAACCTCATAACTGGTATTGTACCAATATTTGTACGATGGCGCATAAATACACTAAAAATAAAAAATAAAAAAATACTAGTAGCGATGGACAGAAAACACGCTGCAAGTAATTACCTTAGCAGTAGCGTGGTACTGAATAAACGCTGTAGCTATTTGTCCTAGCAGTAGCGCGTGCGAGCACGCATTACTGCTAAGCAATAGTTGTAGCGCCTTATTAGTAGCGCGGCATCCCGCGCTACTAGTGGACACAAAACCCGCGCTACTGCTAGGGTTTTCCCTAGTAGTGTATACTCACATGAGTATTGGAGAAGTCTTTTCTGGCTACATGAGCCAAGTGCACATTAGTCGTAACCTCGAGATTGACATGGTGAAGCAGATGCACCAAAAATTTGAGGTTCAACCTTTTCTCTGTATTCATTTATCTTTACTATGCCAGCCCCCAAGTCTATTGGTTATGATGAATATGCTGTAGACTTAGAAACAAATTTAGTGACATTAGTAACATAGATGGATAAAATATGCAAGAAATCCGGCTTACTCCATAGTCCCCAAGGGGCGGCTTAACCAGCATGGTTGAGCCGGTCCTTCATATGGTTGTATAGAATAAAACAATTAAAAAGCTTTAAACAACAATATGCATTAGCCCCCAAGTGCCAAGTATTGTTGCTTGCAAAGTTCTTGGGACTTACTGTCATGAACCGCCACTTTAAGTAAAATTCTTCGGTAGACATTAGCCCCCAAGTGCTGAGTGTTGTTGCTTGCAAAAGGCTTGGGACTTAATATTGCATCATGATTGCCCTGATTTTGACCCGGTATTTGTATAGGCCGCCACGAGTCAACTTCAATCAGAAGTGTATGATCTGAAGAACCGCCTTGAGGCCCAAGAGACGGAAACCCAAAGAACTGACTCCAAGTTTAAATTCCGTGTTTCTGAACAAGAAAAGCTGAAGAAAGAATTTGAAATGGAGAAAAAGGCCTGGGCTGACGAAAAAGTTGCATTGATTAATCGAGCTGAGAAGGCAGAGGTGACTCTTGAAGAAGCCACTTGTGAATTATCTGGCTTAAAACGACATGTCTCTCAGATGGTCTCAGCGATCTTTGGTAAGTCGCCCTGCAAGTGTTAAATTCTTGAACCTTTCAATTGATTCTATAAATTGGAATTGACTCACCTGACCATGTTTATGCAGGCCCCAGGAGTTCAAATCTGAACCAAGATATGCTGATCAAGCTGAAGGCGGTTTATACGCTGGTTGAACAACGGTACACCGGTTCTCAACGTGCCTTGGCCTCGGTGGCCCTGTCCAATGAAGTGCCCACGCTCCTGGTAGACGTGCTAAAGAAACTTCCTGTGCTACCCCAGCGATTCACTGAACTGAGGCGATCGTCTGCGAGAGCCAGAGCTGTGGCTGCTTTAAGTCGGGCCAAAGCTTGGCTACCAGAGCTAGACCCGGCAGACCTCACCACTGGTTATCCAGGCTTCAAGGAGGATGGCACTCCCTTTGAATAGGAAGACTTTGCCGCTTGCTTGAAGGGGATACGCCCTCTGGCCACCCTGATAGCTGATGAAGCAGACCTCTCCAAGTACCAGCCGGGTTACAACGCATAGAACCGGAGAATTCCAACGCCTCACTATAAAGTGACCAGTCTGATCCCCTCACTCCGTAAGCATACCTTCGCCCCTGAAGTTGACCCGGCCAGACTAGTTGATGATGAAGCTGAACTTGAAGCTTTGAACAACATTGACTGGTCATCATCAACCTTCCAGGAAAGGGAACAGGGCGAAGAAGCGGAGAGGGCTAACGCGGACACTTCAGGCCAAATGAGAGTTAAGCTGCTGTGGCGGCTCATACCTGTGGAGTGCTAAAAAACAATATGAATCATTTGGACTCGGGAGTCATGTAACAGAATAGAAATAACTTTGATTTGCCCGTGCCGTCGTGCACGTTTTTGGTGCTTAGTACTATTAAGCCGCCATGTTATATTCACCCGTGTCATACTTTTGATCTGCTTTCCTTATGCTTGATCAAGTCTTTTAACTATCCTGCACATAGAAACGGATCACAAGATCCCTTGGCGGCTTACCGCAAGGCGGGTCATAATAACTTGACATATTAAGATAGAAAAAGAATCATAGATAAGCATGTTGTAACATATAATGTTGAAACACAACTATAATCTTATACCAGTGATCTTTTGATTTGCACTGCCGGCTTATATGACCCGTACAGTAAGGGTGATAACCCGATCTTTGGAAACCAACACTTGATAATTCTTATCTATTGGCGACTTATCAGCCAAAATCAAGCCGGGTTAAAGTTAACCACACTTGTACTTTTGAATCTCAAAAAGTCTCAAGTCAAATAAAGGGTGCTTCCAAAGAAAACTTAGACCAAATAGAATATAAAAAATTCAAGGCTTCTGATTCGAATACGATCAGTAAACCGTTCCAAAGGGGTTAAGCTAGGGTTCGGATACGATCATGTAGCCCCCAGTGGCTTTGGCGTTGCGCCGATCAAGAGGGTACCAACAGCTATGTTCTCTTTGGTTTGAATACGACCTATGTTTGAACAGGAAGCCCCCTAATAACCTTGAGAGTTGTTTAACGACTCTGACTCGAATACGATCAAAGTCTGTTCCCAAAAAGGATTGAGCTGTGATTCGAATACGATCAAGAAGCCCCCTAGTGAGCTCGGCAGTGTGCCAATCAAAAGGGTACCGACAGCTATGTTCTCTTTGGTTCGAATACGACCTATGTTTGAACAGGAAGCCCCCTAGTGATCATAAGGTTTAACAGCTAGATTCGAATACGATCATAAACCGGATCAAAAGGGTCAAGCTAGATTCGGATACGATCAGCCCCCAAGTGATCATGTGAAATGACAATGATAATGACAATAACATATTACCTTTAAGGATGAAAAAAGGACAGAGGTCCTGCTTTATTATTTATCATAATATATACATCGTCAAAATATGTACATCATGAGAGCCAGTGGTTCAAGTGTAGTAAGGCCAAAGATGAGCGATATTCCACGGCCGGCGGGTCTCCTCCTCTGACTTACGTGAGTCTTTGTGCTCTCGAACATCGATAAGATAGGGATGCTTCGACTTACGGGGCGAGTAATGACGTATGTCACTAGGGAGAACTGCCTCAGCTCCATAGACCATGAAGAAAGGCGTATAACCCGTAGACCTGTTGGGAGTAGTGTTGATGCTCCATATAACAGAGGGTAACTCCTCAACCCAACAACCTGGTGTCCGTTGCAAGGGGACCAAAAGCCGGGGTTTGATGCCTTTCAAGATTTCCTGATTGGCTCTCTCAGCTTGACCATTGGATTGGGGGTGAGCCACTAATGAAACATCAATCCGAATATGCTCACGTTGACAAAATTCTTCCATGGTGCCTTTAGACAATTTAGTACCGTTGTCAGTTATAATGTTGTGTGGAAAGCCAAAGCGAAATATCACCTTCTTCATGAACTGAACCGCCGTGGCTGCATCACACTTACTAACTGGCTCTGCCTCAACCCACTTTGTAAGTTTGTCAACTGCCACCAAAAGGTGGGTCTTTTTATCTTTGGACCTTTTGAAAGGCCCAACCATGTCAAGCCCCCAGACTGCAAACGGCCAAGTAATTGGAATCATCCTCAACTCTTGAGCCGGCACGTGAGCACGTCTTGAGAACTTCTGACAGCCGTCACATTTACTGACCAGGTCCTCTGCATCAGCATGAGCTGTCAGCCAATAAAATCCATGACGGAAAGCCTTGGCCACAAGGGATTTTGACCCGGCATGATGGCCACAATCCCCTTCATGAATCTCACGTAGAATTTCTTGGCCTTTTTCAGGAGAGACACAACGCTGAAACGCCCCAGTGACACTGCGATGATGCAACTCGCCATTAGCAATTGTCATTGACTTAGACCGCCGGGTTATCTGCCTAGCCAAGGTTTCATCCTCAGGCAACTCTCCCCGGGTCATGTAAGCCAAATTTGGCATTGTCCAATCTGGGATGACGTGAAGAGCCACCACCAATTGTGCTTCCGGGTCAGGAACAACCAAGTCTTCCTCTGTAGGTAACTTGACAGAAGGGTTATGCAGAATATCCAAGAAAGTGTTAGGCGGCACCGGCTTACGCTAAGAACCCAGCCGGCTCAAGGCATCAGCCGCCTCGTTCTTTCTGCGGTCAGTGTGCTCCACCTGGTAACCCTTGAAATGTCCAGCAATGGCATCAACTTCACGGCGATAAGCCGCCATGAGAGGATCCTTGGAATCCCACTTGCCTGATACTTGTTGAGCCACCAAATCTGAGTCGCCAAAACACCTTACCTGGCTTAAGCTCATCTCCTTAGCCATCCGAAGACCATGGAGTAAGGCCTCATACTCAGCTGGATTGTTAGTACATGGAAACATCAACCGTAGCACATAACAAAATTTGTCACCTCGAGGGGAAGCTAAAACAACTCCAGCCCCCGAGCCCTCCAATTGCCTGGACCCATCGAAGTGAATAGTCCAATACGTGTTGTCTAGCTTTTCTTCAGGCATCTGCAGTTCTGTCCAATCATTGATGAAGTCCACTAGTGCTTGAGATTTGATAGCAGTACGTTGCACGTACTTTAAACCATGATGCCCAAGCTCAATGGCCCACTTGGCGACTCGTCCTATGGCTTCTTTGTTTTGAATGATATCTCCTAAAGGAGCAGAACTGACCATAGTGATGGGATGGCCCTGGAAGTATTGCTTAAGCTTCCGGCTTGCTATGAATACCCCATAAACGAGCTTCTGCCAATGTGGATACCTTTGCTTGGACTCAATAAGTACCTCACTGATATAATAAACCGGTCGTTGAACCGGATGCTCTTTGCCAGCCTCCTTGCGCTACACCACGATGGCCACACTGACAGCCCGTGTGTTAGCAGCCACATATAATAATAATGGCTCCTTATCAATGGGAGCAGCAAGGACCGGCGGCTCAGCTAGCTGTCTCTTCAGATCTTCAAATGCAGCATTGGCAGCGTCACTCCAGACGAAGTCATCTGTCTTCTTCATCATTTGATACAGTGGTATGGCCTTCTCACCTAACCGGCTTATGAACCGACTAAAAGTAACGATCCGACCTGCCAAACGCTAAACATCATTGATGCACGACGGTTTAGCTAGAGAGGTGATTGCCTTGATCTTCTCTGGGTTAGCCTCGATGCCCCTGTTAGAAACCCAAAAATCCAAAAGCTTGCCTATAGGCACGCCAAAAACACACTTGGTCGGGTTAAGCATCATCTTGTAGACCTGAAGATTGTCAAAGGTCTCCTTCAGATCATCTATCAAGGTCTCCTTCTCTCTAGATTTCACCATGATGTCGTCTACATAAGCATGAACATTGCGCCCAATCTAATTATGAAGACAATTCTGCACACACCGCTGGTAAGTTGCCTGGGCACTCTTGAGCCCAAAAGGCATAGATACATAGCAGAAGGCTCCAAACGGAGTAATCAATGTCGTCTTCTCCTGGTCCTTAACTGCCATCTTGATCTCATGATAACCAGAATAAGCATCCAAAAAGATCAAATGCTCACAACCCGCCGTAGCATCAATAATTTGATCAATACGAGGGAGAGCGAAGGGATCAGTCGGACAAGCTTTGTTCAGGTACGTGTAATCCACACACATATGCCAAGTGTCGTTCTTTCTAAGAACAAGCACCGGGTTAGCCAACCACTCTGGATGAAAAACTTCAACAATGAACCCAGCCGCCAAGAGCCGAGCTACTTCCTCACCAATGGCCTTACGCCTCTCCTCATTGAACCGCCAAAGAAACTGCTTGACCGACTTAAATTTTGGATCAATATTAAGAGTGTGCTCAGCGAGTTATCTCGGTACACCCGGCATGTCAGAAGGTTTCCATGCAAAGATGTCCCGGTTCTCACGGATGAACTCGATGAGCGCGCTTTCCTATTTGGGATCCAGATTGGCACTGATACTGAACTGCTTAGATGAGTCGCCTGGAACAAAGTCAACAAGCTTAGTATCATCGGCCGACTTAAAAATCATTACTGGCTCATGCTCTGTGTTTGGCTTTTTCAAAGACGTCATATCTGCCGGGTCAACATTATCCTTGTAGAACTTCAACTCTTCTGTCGCACAAACAGATTCAGCATAAGCGGCATCGCCTTCCTCACATTAGGCTATCTTCCGGCTCATGCACTGTGATGGTGCCTTTATGACCCGGCATCTTGAGCTGCAAATAAACATAACACGGCCTCGCCATGAACTTGGCATAAGCCGGCCGCCCAAAGAGGGCGTGATACGGGCTTCTGGTTTTTACCACCTCAAAGGTTAACTTCTCCGCCCTAGAATCATGGTCATCTCCAAAGGCCACTTCTAGCTCAATCTTACCCACTGGGTATGCCAACTTACCAGGAACCACTCCGTGAAAAACAGTGTTGGAAGTCTTGAGATTTTTGTCAGTCAAACCCATGCGGCAAAAGGTCTCATAATAGAGGATATTAATGTTGTTGCCTCCTCCGTCCATGAGCACCTTAGTGAACTTATATCCACCAACCTGAGGCGCTACCACCAAGGCCAAGTGACCCGGATTATCAACCCGGGGAGGGTGATCCTCCCTACTCCATAGAATAGGCTGCTCAGACCATCTCAAATAACAAGGAACAGCCGGCTCAACAGCGTTCACAGCCCTCTTATGAAGCTTATGGTCTCGTTTACACAGACTGGTGGTGAACACATGATATTGCCCACTGTTCAGCTGCTTTGGATGGCTCTGGCATCCACCCTGCTACTGCTGTTGCTGACCACTCTAACCAGATTGCTGGTTATGACCCCCTTGATTACCCTGAGAATTGTGAAAATTGGAATTTGAACCGCCACCCGGGCCATGAAAGTCGCCGCCACCTGAGCCGCTGCCCTGCCCATGATTACTGTCGAACATGTTGGAATTCTTGAAAGCCTTCATGATCGTACAGTCCTTCCATGAGTGGCCGGCTTCTGCTGAGTGCCATGCCTTGGACAGGGCTCATTCAGTAACTGCTCAAGCGTTGGGCTTGACCCGCTGGACCGGGGAGGTGGTCTACCTGAGGGAGTCCTGGATTAGGGGGTATCCGGACAGCTGGACTATATACATCGTCCGGACTATTGGAGCGTGAAGATACAAGACTCAAGACTCCGTCCCGTGTCCGGATGGGACTCTCCTTTGCGTGGAAGACAAGCTTAGCGATCCGGATATTGTATTTCCTTCCTTGTAACCGACTCCGTGTAAACCCTAGCCCTCTCCGATGTCTATATAAACCGGAGAGGTTGGTCCTTAGAAGGCCGATCACAATTACAATCATAATCATCATAGGCTAGCTCCTAGGGTTTAGCCTCTACGATCTCGTGGTAGATCTACTCTTGTACTACTCATATCATCAATATTAATCAAGCAGGAAGTAGGGTTTTACCTCCATCGAGAGGTCCCGAACCTGGGTAAACATCATGTCCCTTGCTTCCTGTTACCATCAGCCTAAGACGCACAGATCGGGACCCCCTACCCGAGATCCGCCGGTTTTGACACCGACATTGGTGCTTTCATTGAGAGTTCCTCTGTGTTGTCGCTGCAAGCCTCGATGGCTCGTCTCGTTGTCAAGGACAACATTACTTCTGGGGGAGCGCTGGCTGTAGGCCAAACTGTCCGACTTGGCGGCTTCATCATGGCTGCCCCATCGGCGGTTGCGTCGATGATGGCCTCTCGGGTCATCACGCATAACCTTCGCGTTAATTCGGAACTCGCCAAACAGATGGATCCGATAGAGCTCTCCTCCCTTAATGAGCTCTTGGATCGCATCGCCGCTCTGGGAGTCGCTACGGACTATGACCGGATCAGGCTTAAACCCGACCAAAGGGACATTAAATCCCCGCCGGTCACCCATGAGATAGCGGTAGTGGAGGAAGCACACACGGATTACCCCTCTATTTTGAGGACGAATTATGTCCAGATCACCGAGCCCCCTGAGTCGGATACCCACTCAAGGGAAGACATGACCCGGGTCCCGGACTTAGAATCAGGCATTGGACCCGAGAAATTGGGCAGCACCCCGGATCCCGAGCTGTTAAACTCGGAAGCTCCCATGCCCCTGGGCACTAGATCGGATCAGAATCCGGATTCAGCTAATCCTACCAACCCGGACTTAAACCATCTCTCCCATATCAGACAAGAGCCCCAGGAGACAGTACATCGCTACTGGGCCAGATTCCTACTTGCGCTAAATAAGGTCAAGGACTGTCGCGAGGACGACATAGTCTCATTTTTCTGCAAAAACTGCACGAAGAATCCTTAATGCTATAAGTCGCCGTGACATAGTACACTTTGTTGACTTGGCAACCATAGTACAGAAGTACTGTGCGATGGAAAGCGCCTGGAAAACCCAAATAGAATTTTGGGATAGTCCGTGTCGGTGTCAAAACCGACGGATCTCGGGTAGGGGGTCCCGAACTGTGCGTCTAGGCGAATGGTAACAGGAGACAAGGGACACGATGTTTTTACCCAAGTTCGGGCCCTCTCGATGGAGGTAAAACCCTACTCCTGCTTGATTAATATTGATGATATGGGTAGTACAAGAGTGGATCTACCACGAGATCAAGGAGGCTAAACCCTAGAAGCTAGCCTATGGTATGATTGTTGTTCGTCCTATGGACTAAAACCCTTCGGTTTATATAGACACCGGAGAGGGCTAGGGTTACACAGAGTCGGTTACAATGGTAGGAGATCTACATATCCATATTGCCAAGCTTGCCTTCCACGCCAAGGAAAGTCCCATCCGGACACGGGACGAAGTCTTCAATCTTGTATCTTCATAGTCTTGGAGTCCGGCCGATGATGATAGTCCAGCTATCCGGACACCCCCTAGTCCAGGATTCCCTCAGTAGCCCCTGAACCAGGCTTCAATGACGATGAGTCCGGCGCGCATATTGTCTTCGGCATTGCAAGGCGGGTTCCTCCTCCGAATAATCCATAGAAGATTGTGAATGCCAGGATAGTGTCCAACTCTGCAAAATAAATTCCACGTACCACCGTAGAGAGAATAATATTCACACAAGTTCCATCTACTGACGTATTTTGTGGCGTGACGTCACACCACTACCAAGCCCTTACGAATCGTTTTTATTATACCACCTCAGCGCGTTTAGCGAAGCGGTTTCCTTGGCACGTCTTGTCGAAGCAGAGATTGTGTTCCCCTTATTCCGGGATTCCCATCAATATGGACGTGGGTAACCCAACTGCGCCATTGATTGTGGCGCTTGGGAGATAAGCGAGTTTTACCAGGCTAGTAGGGATGCATAGTTTCATCCGCCCATATATAAGGGGATAAGGATCCACCTCCTTTACCTACGCCTTCTTCCTCCTTTGCTTATCCATCTCCGCGCACTCGAGCTCCAGCGCCCAAGTCCGCACATCTCACCTCAACCTTCTCCAGTCATGTCCGGAGCGGGAGGCAAGTGGATGGCCTCCTCCGTTACGGAGGGGCACATCGAGAAGCTGCGCAGCGCCGGATATCTATCCAGCGACATTGCGCACTGGCTGCCCGACGAGGGGCAGCTCATCCCCAACCCCCAGGCCCCATGAGAGGGTCGTATTTCTTCCCCACTTCCTCCGTGGACTGGGCTTCCCACTTCACCCCTTTGTCACCCTCATGTACTACTACGGCCTGGACTTCCATGATCTGGCCCCAAACTTCATCCTCAACATCTCGGCGTTTATCGTCGTGTGCGAGGCCTTCCTCTGCATCCAGCCCCACTTCGGCTTGTGGCTAAAGACCTTCAATGTCAAGCCGAAGGTTGTGAAGGGCAGCCAAGCGGAGTGCGGAGGCGCCATGGTGGGCAAAATGCCCAACGTTACTTGGCTTGAGGGTGCCTTTGTGGAATCCATCAAAGGGTGGCAATCGGGGTGGTTCTACATCACCGAGCCGCGTGACCTAAATGGGCAGCGGCCCCCAAATTCAGATCTATCATCCCCATGCAGCTCACCTCCTGGAAAGAGAAGGGCTTGCTTTGGGGTAGTTCGGAAGAGCTGACCGGACTCCAGTCCTGTCTCCAGACCCTGGTGAACAAGAAGCTCAAGCTTGTCAACGTGATCCAGGTCATGCTCATCCGCCGGATCCTCCCCTGCCAGCAACGGAACTTCAATTTGTGGGAGTTTGATCCGGCACAACACCGGACTCTGAGCGGGCTCTTCGACATGACATACGAAGCGGCCTGGAGGGTGCTGTTCAAGGGCGCCGAAGCTCCCGCATCCGCAACCGAAGATCGCGGATTCAGCACGCAGCGTCCGGCTGGCGAGGTAAGCTACGTTATCCTTTATGGGACATTTGCTTTTCATAGTTTGACTCTATGCGGGATCTAAACTCCCAATGCCTTTAACAGGACTGGCAGAAGACGTCCGGACAGGTTAACTATCCGGCTCCCCTTCCAGAAGACCCAGCGGACGCCCGTCTGACAGGGCTGCTGGTCCCGGCACTTTACGTGGTGCCGGAGAAGAAGGCCAAGAAGAAGGCCACGGCAACCCGAAGGAGTTCCCGACGTCAGGTGATATCGGACTCATCGTCCGATGACTCCGAGGCGGACTCCTCCCCTGAAGACGAGGAGGAGAAGAAAGAGGCCTCTCCCCTAGCAGGGGGAGAGAAGAAGAGGAAGGCCTCCCCGACGAGGGAGGCCGAAGGGTCTAAGAAGGGAAGGACCCTTCCCCCGGACTGCTCCGCCAATGTTGGCGACGGCAACGAGGAGTGGCCCTCAAGGGCCAAGCCCCTGGCGAGATCGTAAGTATCCGGACTCCTAGATAATTTATGATTTTCCTTTTTGCCACACGGTGTCTTTCTAATGCCGCATACAACCTGTAGTCCGGCCAAGGACGATCTTCCCGCTTCGTCGAGCGGGTCCTTGGGCACGTCGGATATGGATTCTCTTCCGAACGCCTCCACCCCCCGTGACACTGACGACGCCGAGGTGGGATCCCGAGAAGCGACCCGCCAGGAGGAGGAGGCCCCGGAGGTGCCGCAAGGCAACCTCCCGGACTCTGCACCGGACTCCGCACCAGAACCCGCAGTGGTTCCGGAGTCCGGCGAGCGGCCCCTTCGTAAGAAGGGCAAGGCCGTGACACCGGCGGCCTCTGTCCAACCGGAGGCACCGGATAACTTGCTGGAGGCGCTCAACGGCGCTTCCATCGAATAAGAACACCGCACTGTCATGAGTGCGGTGATTCAGAAGGTTCAGCTCGACAAGAGCGGGCTGACCGAAGCCTGCAGCAGCCTTCTAACAGGCTTTGAGGTAAGAATTTTAAGATATGTAATAGAATACTGCATAGACAGTAGCCCCTGATGCTCGGTTCGGTGTTCGGAAAGAAAAGCCGGACTGAGGATCTAAAAAGATATACGCAGGAGTTTCTAAAAAATATGTCAATATGGGATTGTAGGCTGCGCTGCTGACCTCTGCCGCACTGACTGCGGAGGTCAATGCTTTGAAGCAGAGCCTCGAGCGGTCCGAGAGCGAGCTCGGCCATGCCAAGAAGCAGCTCGAGGACAAGGAAGGTGAGTAACACCGTATTAAATTTGTACCTTACAGAAAAGGATTTGGTTGCAAGAGAAATAACAAGGATAACATGGGTACTACAGGGGCCACAAACGAGGTGGCGACCCTGAAGGAGGCGGTGTTCGTGGCCAAACACAATGTGGTCACGGAACGACCCGAGCGAGAGAAGCAGGAGGCGCGGGTGGCGGCAGTACAGCAAGAGCTCCAGGCTCTCGTGGAAAAGCACGAGAGTTTGGAGCGTGACTCGAAGACTCGAGAGTCCGAGCTTGCGTCGGCTCTTGAGAGTGCCAAAGCCGCTAAGGCCGAAGCCCACAAGGCCCTCCGGGAAGTCGAGGGTTTGAAGAAAATAGCGGCGGGTAAGGCATTTTTCATGCAAAGCAAGCATGTGAATGTGAATTACCTATTACTTACCCGAATTCGGAGCTCTCCAGGAGCGTTCGCAGATCTGCCCCGCAGCGTGTCCGACGCTGCCGCTTTCTACCGGGCCAAGGAGGGGAGCTTGACGGAGAAGGTCTTCTGGTCTCAGTATGCTGAGGCCGGACATCCGGTGCCCCTTAGCGACCAGCTGAAGCAGTTGGTCGAGCTTCACAAGGTGGCCGAACATGCCATGAAGGGCCTCATAGTTCGGCTGTGGCCTGGGGAGGCCATGCCTGGGAGCTACTTCGGCCTGGTGCGGCGGCTGGTGGATGCGTGTCCCTGGGTTGAAGTCTTCAAGCACTCCGCCTGTATTGAAGGTGCCCGTCGGGCCCTTGCCCGTGCAAAGGAGCACTGGGGCAGGATGGACGCTGAGAAGCTTGTGACGGACGCGCCACCGGCGGGCAAGGAGTATCGCACGCCTGAAATATATTATAAGAGTGTCCTGAAGGGTGCCCGCATGATTGCGGGTGAGTGCTCCAAAGATGTAATATTTGAGTAGACTCGCATTTTGTTATCTTGTGCGCCGAAAACTTTGTTTATATGCGCTAAGCAACGCTTGTTAATTTAAAATATTACCTTCTGTGCGGCCGTTTATCAAATCTGAGAGATGGCAAGTCGTCGGCTTCAGCCCCCATGCCACTAGTGCTGGGGTGTTCGGGATAAACTTGAGCGCTCTTGTTCCCATATTTGGGTCCATCTAGGGAGGCGCGCAACACAACGAGCAAGGCAACCGGACTTATAATGCTTGAACACTCTCACTTAGCCATAGAATTCTATAATTTTAAATTTCGGCGAAGCCCCTAGTGTTCGGAAGACCGAGTTCGGGGCGCTATCCACGCCTGGGCCGGACAAAGCCGGTTCCTCGCTCTAAGCGGCATAAGTCTTTAGGGACTCGAAAAAACCTCTCGAACAGCGACCAGCTCTCGCTGTATCATGACGGTCAGTTTTAGCTTTCTCCACTGAGGCGCTCGCCCAGCTCAACCGGGGCGCAATTGCAGTGGTTCTCCCAGTGCTACCTTAGCCGATACAACGGAACGTAAGGTACCAAAACATGGGAGCCGGGCAAACCCAACTATTGACCCAAGACATGATTCGGAGCCGATGCATATAATGCTATAAGTTCGGGGTGCCGCACTTGTGAAAGTGTTCGGACTTATCACACCATAATGTGGGGAACTTAAGCCCCTGGTGTATTTGGCCGTACCAGAGTGTACGGATGCAACATGTCATGAATGAACACATGTATAAGAAAGGAATGCAATTATAAGCAAAAAAGCGATGCATTGTTTATTCCAGAAATACTGCCATGAATGTAGAACGATACAAATAGTGCGGTAAGCAAGGGATGGGACTATTAAACATGTCCCCCTCCAGGGGTAGGCTGCGGAATGGTGTATAAAACAGATTTAATGCTCGTAATGGAGACCACCTGAGTGTTCGTCGTAGCCTTTCTCCTTCCCTGGCTGTTGCATCGTGAGTTCGGTAGATCTACTGCCGGACAGGGCTTCTAGTAAATGGAGTCCTGTGGATAAGAAAGAAAGAAAAAAAGATGACACACTTGGGAGCCCCTGGTGTGGTTGAGCCGCACTCTGGGCCTGTCGTGGTCGTGCCCCTCCCCCTATGCCCATGGTATCTCCAGAGCGTAATGATGTACGCGAAGGACCAGTCTTGCAATTTTGTGAGTGAGGGGGTTGGGGCCGCATTGCTACGCGTGCTCGAAACGTGCCAGGTGGTCTTGTTGTAGGTTACTCCGGGTGCGCTTAGCCGTATCCGGTCGTTTAACGGCCGGACTCGAGAATTGCCTTAAGAGGCTGCTATGTACTTCTGTTGCAAGAGCCGATGTATGTTCCTCCGTTCGGAGGGAGCGTTCAGTGTTTCCGTTGACCGTGATGACTCCTCGAGGGCCTGGCATCTTGAGCTTGAGGTATGCGTAGTGCGGCACTGCGTTGAACTTTGCGAACGCGGTTCGTTCGAGCGGAGCATGATAGCCGCTGCGAAACGGAACTATGTCGAAGATTAACTCCTCGCTTCGGAAGTTATCCGGGGATCCGAAGACCACTTCAAGTGTGACTAAGCCTGTACAATTGGCCTCTACACCTGGTATGACGCCTTTGAAGGTCGTCTTTGTTTGTTTTATCCTTGAGGGGTCTATGCCCATCTTGCGCACTGTATCCTGATAAAGCAGGTTCAGGCTGCTGCCGCCGTCCATCAGGACTCTAGTGAGGTGAAATCCATCGACGATTGGGTCTAAAACCAATGCGGCGAATCCACCGTGGCGGATACTAGTGGGGTGGTCCCTTCGATCAAAAGTGATCGGGCAGGAGGACCATGGGTTGAACTTCGGGGCGACTGGCTCCATCGCATATACGTCCCTGAGTGCACGCTTCCGCTCCCTCTTGGGTATGTGAGTTGCGTATATCATGTTCACCGTCCGCACTTGTGGGGGGAAACCCTTCTGTCCTCTATTGTTCGGCGGCCGGGTCTCTTCCTCGTCCTCGCTATGCAGCCCCTTGTCATTGTTTTCGGCAATTAACTTGCCTGCCTGCTTGAATACCCAACAGTCCCTGTTGGTGTGATTGGCTGGCTTTTCAGGGGTGCCGTGTATCTGGCACGAGCGGTCGAGTATTCGGTCCAAATTGGACGGACCCGGAGTAGTTCTTTTGAATGGCCCGACTTGAGGCTCAAGGGCCGAAGAGTTTCCGAATTTGGAAGCTTGGATTGCTGGATGTCATCCGACGAATCTGGTCCGCTGCCTGACTTTAGGTTCAGTACTTGATTGACGTCCGTCCCTCCGTAGGAATTCGGCATGGAGGGGTCAGAAGTCCGGACATAAATGGTTTTTAATACAGGGGGAGAATCGCCGCGTTGTTCTTCTACCACAGCAACGTGATGGGTAACCTGGGGAGAGTCAATCTCTCTTAGATCGGTTTTAAGCCCAATCTGATTGTAGTCTGTAGAGACTCCCAGGGCGGCGAAGAGATCCAAGAGCTCGTTTACGGAAGAGAGCTCCATTGGATCTAGCTGCTCGGTAAATTCCGAGTTGACATGAAGATCGCTTTTGGTGACCCGAGAGGTCATCGTCGGAGCGGCGGCCAAACAGGCGGTCATAAGAAAACCACCTAGCCGGATAGTTTAGCCGGCGGCCAAAGCTCCTTTGGCAATGGTACCGTCTTTGAAGACGGGAAGAGGCATCCTTCCTAATCATGACGGCACAGAGGAACTCTCAATGAAAGCACCAATGTCGGTGTCAAAACCGGCAGATCTCGGGTAGGGGGTCCCGAACTGTGCATCTAGGCGGATGGTAACAGGAGACAAGGGACACGATGTTTTTACCCAGGTTCAGGCCCTCTTTATGGAGGTAAAACCCTACTCCTGCTTGATTAATATTGATGATATGGGTAGTACAAGAGTGGATCTACCACGAGATCAAGGAGGCTAAACCCTAGAAGCTAGCCTATGGTATGATTGTTGTTCGTCCTATGGACTAAAACCCTCCGGTTTATATAGACACTAGAGAGGGCTAGGGTTACACAGAGTCGGTTACAATGGTAGGAGATCTACATATCAGTATTGCCAAGCTTGCCTTCCACGCCAAGGAAAGTCCCATCCGGACACGGGACGAAGTCTTCAATCTTGTATCTTCATAGTCTTGGAGTCCGGCCGATGATGATACCGGCTATCCGTACACCCCCTAGTCCAGGACTCCCTCAGTCTGGCTCTCACCAAAACCTATGTCTGAACTAAACGTGCGAACTCTCGTAAGTCGACCGATCCAATCCCCAAGAAACCAAAGCCCACCCCAGGGCAGTGAACCGTATTGGAAGAATGGCTCAATGGGCCATGTAAACTCCACAGTACTCCGGACGCAACACCAACTCATAGCCTTAGGGCATGTTGGATACTCCGACAGGTTGCAAAAAGTGGTGAGGATCTTCTTGCAAGCCATAAAGCAGAACAACATCCCGCTAACGAACACAATACGGTACTAACAGTCTTCGAGACTTTCGCCTCAAACAATAGGCACAAGCGAGCTCATCGAAGCTCCGCTGAAATCTGCCATGTGGCAAAAATAAACCGTGGAACGACATTGCTATAACCTTCAATGCTAGTGACGAACCTCGATTCCAGACCGTCCGGGCACCAGCCGCTCTGGTCCTTAGCCCAATCCTGGACTGCTTTCAGCTCACTAAAGTACTCATGGACGGCGGAAGTGGATTAAACTTGATCTACGAAGAAACACTCAACAAGATGGAAATTGATAAAGGCCGCATTGAACAAAGCGGCACAACCTTCAGGGGGATTATCCCTAGTCGGGAAGCATGGTGTGCGGGAAAAATCACACTCGATGTGGTATTCGGCACCCCGGAGAATTACAGGTCCAAAGAAATTACATTCCAAGTGGCTCCTTTCAGCAGCGGATACCACGCCCTTCTAGGGCGGGACGCGTTTACAAGCTTCCAAGCTATACCCCATTACGCGTACATGAAGCTTAAAATGCCCGGACCCAATGGAATAATCACTCTAGCCAGTGATCCGGACGTCGCACTTCGCGCCGAAAATAAAACCGCAGCACTAGCCCTAGAAGCATTATCCGAAGCCCTAGCAGTCGAAGAATTAACAACACTGCGGGCCACCGTGGACAGGGACGACGTGATACTCGCCAAGCAACCCAAGTCCACCTCATTTAAACCCGCAGACGAGATAGTCAAATTCCAAGTCCATCCAACGGACCCCATGAAGACGGCCTCCATCGGGACGCAGTTGAGCCCCGCAATGGACACCGCACTGCGAAACTTCTTATGCGAGAATTGGGACATTTTCGCCTGGCACCCAGCGGACATGCCGGGCATCCCACGCAGATTGGCCGAGCACAGCCTCAATATACTAAAAGGATACAAACCGGTCAAGCAGACTCTAAGGCAGTTTTTAGAGCCCAAACGGCAAGCCATGGGGGAAGAGCTAGCCAAACTACTCGAGGCCGGATTCATCAGAGATATCAAGCATCCGGATTGGCTGGCAAATCTGGTAATGGTACCAAAGAAGGACAAATCCTAGCGCCTATGTGTCGACTTTAAAGACCTCAACAAAGCTTGCCCCAAGGATCCCTTTCCCCTCCCTCGCATCGATCAAATCATCGATGCCACAGCAGGACACGACTCACTGTGTTTCCTCGACGCATACTCTGGATACCATCAAATAAAGATGGCAGAGTCCGACCAAGCTGCAATAGCTTTCATAACGCCATATGGCCCTTTTTGCTTCAACACTATGCCTTTTGGGCTGAAGAATGCTGGCGCAACCTATCAACGCATGATTCAAACATGCCTGGAAAAACAAATTGGCAAAACAGTGGAGGCATATGTGGACGACGTGGTCATAAAAACAAGACACGTCGAAACCCTAATAGATGACTTGAGGCTTACATTCGATAACCTCCGGACGTACGACATCAAGCTGAACCCGGAAAAATGCATTTTCGGCGTCCCCTCGGGGAAACTGCTTGGCTTCATTGTTTCCAATAGAGGAATTGAAGCGAATCCGGCAAAAATCCGAGCTCTGTCGCAATTGGCCATACCAACAGACCTCAAGAACATCCAGAAACTAGCTGGATGTGTGGCTGCTTTAAGCCGCTTTATCTCTAGGTTAGGAGAAAAGGCATTACCTCTTTACCGCCTTCTTCGGCGCACCGAACACTTCGTGTGGACAGATGCTGCCGCGGCCGGACTCAATGAAATAAAGACCTTATTGGCCAGTAATCCAGTCCTAACAGCACCAAATATAGGCGAACCTATGCTGCTGTACATAGCTGTAACACATCAGGTTGTAAGCGCAGTGCTCGTCGTCGAACGAGAGGCTGACGGATACAAATTCCCGCTCCAAAAGCCGGTTTATTACGTATCCACTGTACTCACCCCATGCAAATCCCGATACCCACACTATCAAAAAATACCATACGCGGTCTTCATGGCATCCTAGAAGCTACGACACTACTTTCAAGAGTGTTCGATTACGGTGGCCTCCGAAGTACCACTCAATGACATAATAAATAACTGCGACGCTACGGGCCGGATTGCTAAATGGGCCATCGAGCTCCTTCCGTTCGACATAACATACAAACCATGGCGGGCCATCAAGTCGCAAGTACTGGCTGACTTTATCGACGAATGGACAGAAGCCGAACTCCCTAAAGAGTACGGCACGTACTCTAACTGGATCATGCACTTCGACGGCTCTAAAATGCTGGCCGGATTGGGAGCAGGTGTAGTCCTGACGTCTCCCACCGGAGACACGGTCCAGTACGTCCTCCAAATATTATACACAGACTCCAACAATGCAGCCGAATATGAGGCTCTGTTGCATGGTCTTCGGATGGCAGTCTCTATGGGCATCCAACGCTTAGAAGTGCGCGGGGATTCAAACCTTGCAATATCACAAATAAACAGAGACTTTGATGCCAAGGATCCGAAAATGGCGGCCTACCGTAATGCCGTCCTCAAAATGTCAGCTCGGTTCGAGGGGCTCGAATTCCACCATCTGGCTCGAGAAAACAATCAAGCGGCGGACGTCCTCGCCCGCATCGGCGCTAAACACGACCCTGTCCCACCTAACATATTCCTGGAAAGGTTGTTCAAGCCATACGTAGTATGGGAAGGGGAGTCTGGCAATACTAGCATGGATCCGAACACACCCCCAGATTCCAAACTATCAGACATAATCGGAGGCTCTAACACCGAAATAACATCTTCGGCCCACGAAATCATGGCGGTAATCGCCCCGTGGACTGAGCCTTTCTTGGCCTACCTAAATAGGCAGGAGCTCCCCGAAGACCAAAATGAAGCACGCTGCATCGTCCGACATTCTAAAGCTTACAAAGTCCATGAAGGGGAACTCTATAGGAAAAGTGCGACCGGAGTGCTCCAAAAGTGCATCTCCGAAGAGGAAGGGCGGCAGCTCTTGGCTGAAATCCATGCCGGACTGGGCGGACACCACGCCGCGGCTCCAGCACTAGTCAGCAAGGCCTTCCGTACAGGCCTCTATTGGCCGATGGCCCGAGCAGACGCACAGGACCTGGTCCAACACTGCGTCGGTTGGCAGCTCTTTGCCAATCAGAGTCATATGCCCCCTACCGCTCTCCAAACAATCCCCATAACCTGGCCCTTCGCGGTCTGGGGGCTGGATATGGTCGGACCTCTTAAAGGGGGAAGCCATAAGAAAAAAATACTTATTGGTCATGGTGGACAAGTTCAACAAATGGATAGAAGCCAAACCAGTCAAAACGGCCGAATCCGGACCAGTAATAGACTTCATATCCGGGGTCGTACACCGATACGGTGTCCCCCACAGCATCATCACTGATAATGGCTCAAATTTCAGAGCCGATGAAGTGAAAACTTGGTGCGGCAAAATGGGCATTAAGCTTGATTATGCTTCCGTCTACCATCCCCAAACAAACGGCCAGGTAGAACGGGCAAATGGTCTCATCATGAGCGGCATCAAACCCAGACTAGTGTGATCCTCGACAGAGTCGGATATGCACTGGGTCGAAGAGCTCGACTCCATACTCTGGGGGCTGCGGACCACGCCGAATCGCACCACCGGATATACACCATTTTTATGGTGTACGGTGCGGAAGCAGTACTACCCTGCAACATAATACATGATTCGCCACGCATACGCATGTACGAAGAGAAGGAAGCCGAGTTAGATCGGCAGGATAACTTGGATGCCCTAGAGGAGGAGCGCGATGTTGCAAAAGCCCGCTCCGCATTCTATCAGCAGTAGGCTCGACGATACCAAAGCAGAGAAGTGCGGGCCAAAACTTAAAATATTGGCGAGCTTGTTCTAATCCTACCAGAGAAGAAGAAGGACAAGCTCAAACCCAAGTAGGAAGGTCCCTTCGTCATTGACAAAGTTCTCACCGGAGGAGCGTACCGCTTATGTAATGCATTCGATAACAGACTCGAGCCGAACCCATGGAACGCGGCCAGATTCCGGAGATTCTACGCCTAGTGCCGAACTCAGTGTTGGTCTCCTTAAACCCTCCTTTTTAATTATGCCTCCTCCCCTTTCCTTTCTCGACCTTTTTTCCTCTTCACACAAAGTATTAAATACAGTACGGACTCCCGGATCCTTTCGGCCGCACTATGTGTGTAAGTAATACCTGGGGGCTTCCTATACGGAAGCTAAAAATAATTACTCTAATGTAACACCCCGGATACAACTTTCCATATTCGTAACTCCAACTCTTGCTTTTTCCGGAGATGTGATATGATTTTTTCCTTCGTGGTTGGGTTTTTGTCATCTGTTTTGCTTTTTGTTCATGTCTTGCATTTCATCTCATAGCATCATGCGCATTGCATCTGCATGTTTTCATAAAACTTGCACCCGTTCGTAGTTGCCGCGTCCCCTCTTTCCTTCGTTGACCGTTCCGAGACCAACCGTGTTTTCATTTCCCTCTTGTCAAACCACCTAACCTCTCTACAACCACCGACCCCCTCTTTCATGCGTCCGAAAACTTCCCCGAACCGACCCGGGCTTTCATTACCGATGGGTTCAGATCATCCCCAAACATCTATAAAACATCTCCGTTTTCTTATTTAGACTCCCTACCTATTTCTTTCTCGACCGTCCAATTAAGATCGGAGGGAGCAGATGCACCTAATCAAAATTCACCTACTATATAATCAGCCTACCTAACCCTAGAACCTAGCCGTCCATCCATTCCATTCCCACAGCCGCCGCCGCCACTCTCTGGCATCTCCTCGGGATCTCCTCCCGATCCAAATCCTCCCCGACCAATTCCCTTGATTTCCGCCTCCGCCCAACCACTGCATCAAGCCGCATCAGCAGCTCCAGGAACCCATCGCTCCACTCCCTTTCTCTCCTCCCTTGACGCCCGGAGCTCCAGATCGATATGGGCTCGATCCCAAGCAGCCAGCCACCTCCGGCCTCGAGCAGTTGGCCATGGAGTTCGAGGTCTTGCAGCTCCTCTTTTCTTCTTCCCTGCCTTCTTCTCGTTTCTTTCTTGTCTCTCTCTGACTCTAATCTCTCGGTCTCTCTCTCGGTGTTCACAGGAAGCCCGAGGAGCCCCATCGTTCCCATGGCCGCCGTGACTCGTTCAAGCCCTCTCGGTTCGTCGCTTGGTTGCCGCCAAGCTATGGAGCCATCATCGTTCCTCCTCCATCCCGCGCAGGAGCTCAGCTGCGTTCACGCCTGAACCCCGTGCCCGTCCTCGCGACCAGCTGCGTCGCCGCCGACCACTAGCCCCGCCGTCGGCAACAACGACCAGGACAGGCCTCGTCCCGCTCCTCGCCTCCCCTGTCTCTCTCCCTTTCCTGACGCTCTCTCACGTCTCTCTCCCTGTCCTTGCCGCAGCAAGGAACCACCGCCGCCAAGTTCTTGCCGGGAGCGACGCCGCTCGGATCTGGCCGTCTCCGCGTCGTCCACGCCCCTACCTCGCCTTGGACGCGCCTCCCTGCTGCCGGAGCCCTACGACCCCCGCGCCAAGTCCCTCGTTGTCGCCTCTGCTTCATCCGGTTCGAGCGAGCGTTGCCGCCCCCCCTACGTAGACTTGTTCCAGCGCCCGCGTCGCGCCATGGCCCTCTTCGCCCGGATCCCGTCCGGCCGTCCCGGCCGCCGAGTCCGTCGCCGCCTGAACCTCTCTGCTTCGCCAAGTCCCGTTGCTGCCTGCCTGCCTCTGTTCGAGAGGAGGACGACGCGGTCGACGCCCGCGTTGACTGCGCCTCGTCCGCAAGCGACCGCCAGGTGGGCTCCAAGGCCCGGTTGCGCCCCCCAGCCGGCCTCCCTCTGCTTCCAATCGGGCCTCAGCCCATGGGTGAGCAGCCCCCCAGGCCCCAACAGCCCCTCTCTTGTGCATGTTTGGCCCAGCAAGTTTCGGCCCGTATATATTTTTTTTTGGTTCTGCGAATTTCCTAATTATCCAGAGATTGCCAGTTTTTCAGAAAACCCCCTCATGCTCATGCATCTAATAACTAATTAACCATGTATCATATTTAAATAATTTATACATGTAAAATGCTTAGAATTTTATCTAGTTTCACAATATCTCACTTTCATCTATGTTTAAAATGTTTAAAATGATGTTTGTTTAAATTTGCTCAAATGCCATGTTAAAATGATTTATTTCATAACTAAATAACTGTAGCTCGGATTTAAATGTTCTTTATATGTAAATGGGGTGGAAAAATGCCTAGTTTAACATGGTCCACTTTATTTTCCTGTTTAACAACTTTAAAATATGTTTTAGGGCAGAACTGTAGCAAATTCATAAATTGCATATGAGGATTTTCCGGAAATGTTGTTTGTTGTTCCGGCCTCATTTAAACTTGCCTAAATAGTTAGTTTACTTATGCTTCACCTCTTGCCATGTTTAACAACATTTAATATTGTTGAGTAGCTTATAACAAGATCAAACTAAATAATTGATGTGGTGTTTTGTCAATATGCAACTCGTTGCATATTGAGCTCCACTTAAATTATAGTATTGTTTGCTGCACTTTGCCATGCCATGACTCATTAAATCGGACATGCATCATACTTGATTGTGCAGCATGCCATGATTATGCTGGTTGTTTACCATGTTGTTTGTTTCTTTCCGGTGTTGCTTCCTAGTTCTGGTAATGTTGCGATTGTGAGGATTCGTTCGACTACTCCCGTTCGTCTTCTTCATGGACTCGTTCTTCTTCCTTGCGGGATTTCAGGCAAGATGACCGCTACCCTGGATCTCACTACTATCATTGCTATGCTAGTTGCTTCGTTCTATCGCTATGCTGCGTTACCTATCTTTTGCTCTTCAAGCCTCCCAAATTGCCATGAACCTCTAACCTTTGACACCCTTCCTAGCAAACCGTTGTTTGGCTATGTTACCGCGTTGCTCAGCCCCTCTTATAGCGTTGCTAGCTGCAGGTGAAGATGAAGATTTCTCCATGGTGGACAGGATTTTGGTTGGGATATCACAATATCTCTTATATTATTAATGCATCTATATATTTGGTAAAGGGTGGAAGGCTCGGCCTTATGCCTGGTGTTTTGTTCCACTCTTGCCGCCCTAGTTTCCGTCATACCGGTGTTATGTTCCCGGATTTTGCGTTCCTTACGCGGTCGGGTGATTTATGGGACCCCCCTGACAGTTCGCTTTGAATAAAACTTGTCCAGCAAGGCCCAACCTTGGTTTTACCATTTGCCTCACCACCACCTACCTTTCCCTTGGGAGTAATTAACCCAAGGGTCATCTTTATTTTAGCCCCCCCGGGCCAATGCTTGTCTAAGTGTTGGTCCAAACCGAGCGATGTCCGGCGCCCCATGGGCAACCAGGGTCTATGCCAACCCGACGTCTGGCTCATCCGGTGTGCCCTGAGAACGAGATATGTGCAGCTCCTATCGGGATTTGTCGGCACAGTGGGAGGCTTTGCTGGTCTTGTTTTACCATTGTCGAAATGTCTTGTAAACCGGGATTCCTAGACTGATCGGGTCTTCCTAGGAGAAGGTCTATTCCTTCGTTGATCGCGAGAGCTTGTCATGGGCTAAGTTGGGACACCCCTGCAGGGTTTAAACTTTCGAGAGCCGTGCCCGCGGTTATGTGGCAGATGGGAATTTGTTAATGTCCGGTTGTAGATAACTTGACACCAGATCCGAATTAAAACGCACCAACCGTGTGTGTAGCCGTGATGGTCTCTTCTCGGCGGAGTCCGGGAAGTGAACACGGTTTCTGTGTTATGATTGACGTAAGTAGGAGTTCAGGATCACCTCTTGATCATTGCTAGTTTCACAAGCATTCCTTTTGCTCTCTTCTCGCTCTTATTTGCGTATGTTAGCCACCATATATGCTTAGTCGCTGCTGCAACCTCACCACTTTACCCCTTCCTTTCCCATTAAGCTTTGGTAGTCTTGATACCCATGGTAATGGGATTGCTGAGTCCTCGTGGCTCACAGATTACTACAACAACAGTTGCAGGTACAGGTTACGATGATCTTGACGCGAGAGCGATGTTTGCTTGTTTGGAGTTCTTCTTCTGCTTCTTCTTCAATCAGGGGATAGGTTCCAAGTCGGCATCCTGGGCTAGCAGGGTGGATGTCGTTTGAGTTTCTGTTTGTGTTTCATCCGTAGTCGGATGGTGCTCTTATGTAAGATGCTGTTGTATTCGTGTGGCATTGTATGCCTTTTGTATGTATCCCCATCTATTATGTAATGTTGATGTAATGATATCCACCTTGCAAAAGCGTCTTCAAGATGCGCTTCTATCCTTGGTGGGACCTTCGAGTTCCTTTAGGATAGGGTCGCATCTTGGGCGTGACATAATGGCTTTTTGCCCATCACATATGCGTTTCTTTTTCCATATGTGCCTTTTCTTCACCATTATATGCATCGATATGACTTAAGATGTGGCCAAGCTAGGTTGCCTGGCTCTTGTGTTTATGCCCTACGTTCCCGTTAATTCGGCTAGGGCATAAGGGGAGCACCTTTGTGATTGTTACTGCCGGTTCAGCCGGATGTGTACCTCAGACTGGGTGAAGCCGAAAGCTAGCGTCCTTAAGAGAATATTCGGTCGGTGAACAAAAGATGTATTCGTTTATTACAACGTAAATCCCCAGAAGTTTTGTATCCTGCACCCTTGTTCGCAGTCCGGACATGTGCATCGTCACATGCGTACCCAGGGAAAGGAACCCCTAACTGAACTATTCTCCCTGGAAGATGTTTCTTACTACCCATGTAATATAACATAACTAGTTGGGTACTTGTATGTTCAAGCACTTATGACCCCTACGCCTGGTGTTCACGCATACCCCGGTTCTGTATAACTGAGTGGGTATTCGGACACACCCCGGACTATAGGATCCAGGGGCTGAAGCGAAAAGGTCCGCCACGACAAATGATTTTAATCTGGCTAGGGACTACTTATGTCCATTGAATTACACAGTCACTTGGACTGACTATATTCCTCCTCTATACCATCCAACAGGCTATCTAGCTTACAATCCTGTTGAGAATACATTTCGGCTAATGCTACCTGGTCATATACCAGACTCACGGGAATTTCTTGCCCATCTGGCCCCGCCGGTCTGACTTCGGCCATATGGTTCGAGTCCAGCTTGGTGTAGCACGTCTTCACCATAGCCCAGGCTTCTCTTGCACCTTGCCGGCAGGCTGACATCTTCCACAATCGGAAGCGCCGCCGTGCTCCTTGAAGCATATCCACAAGCTCCCCCATGCCATTCGGCAGGAAGCTTGATGGCCACAAGGCCTGAGCAACGCCCTGCATCACCTGCTGAGCTCGCTCGTGTAGTTGTGAGAGGTCTTGTAGTAAATCGCCTGCAGACAAGGGCATCTCCTCCTCAGGGCGACCCGTTAACATCCCTACAAGCAAAATCCTTTCAATATACTTCCGTGCCAAACTATACTACAGTTCGTCTAGGCACTTACCATAAATGCCGCGTCGAAGCCTTTTGTTCTCCTTCATGGAGTCCGCCAGCTGAGCGCAGACGTATTTTAACTCCATGCCCAGCTGGACTTTGGCATCTTGAAGATTGTTCTTCTCCTGCCTAACTTGCATAAGAATGCGCTCGCCAGCCTTTAGCTGCCTTTTGAGATGTGACTCATCATCTCTTACGCCCTCCGGATTCACCCCGGGATTGTCTGCAGAATTTTCTATTAGACTTGTCATATCAGCCATTTACTAACTGGTGCATCTTCGTACAATTGAGATAAATGTTACCAGATGATGCCTTCTGGGATCCCTCTAACTTGGCAACCATGGCCCTCAGCTGGGCGTCGCACTCCTCCAGCTCCCGAGACAATTGCTCAATCTTATCTACAAGGACCTGTGCATAAATTGATCTTTAAAATAGTTGTTCCAACCATTTCAAGTCTCAGGGGGCTACTGCTATACATGCTTATCAAATTTTCTTACCTGTATATCTTTGGTATACTGGTCCGTCGCTCGGGCAAGCCCGCCTTGAGCAGCTCAGATGTATGCGTCTCCCGAATTGAAAGCATTAAATGCCTCTTCAGAAAAGATGTTGTTGCGAAGTACGGCCCGTCGGCTCCGGTGATTCATGGCGCTCTCTACTTCGGAATTCGTGACAGAGAGCATATCCGCGTCCTCTGTTGGAGAACTATGCGGCATTGACCCCACATCCGCCTCCTCTCTCGACGCTGGTTCTGGAATCCGGCTGGTGGAGGCGTGATTTGCAGGATCCCCGGATATAGTACGGCTATTTCTCTTCCTGCAAGGACACGAAGGCCGTTGTTACACTTCAAATACAATAATAACAGAACAGGTTCTTGCCTTACCTCTGTAGCGGCGTTTCGATCCTAACCGCCTTCCTCTTGAGCCTGCCCGATCCGTACGCCCCTGGCCGACGAGCCCCTAGGGGCTTGGCCCTGCGCTCCGACCGTCGTCTCTGTAAAAACACGACACTTCAAAGTTAAGGCATGACATCTGAAAGGAGTCCTCTTCGGAGGATAGGGTTTTCAGCTAAGCTTACGCGCGACATAGGTAGCAGTCTGGGATAGTCGGCAATAATGGCCACCGAGGCGCCATCGCAGCTCACTTGATAAAATATCCCATTGACAAGCTCCATGGTAATATCTGGATCTTCTTCGAGTCCTGGATCTAGGGCCCTTCCGGGGTCCTCTGGCTGCGGGGAGGGGCTGGAGATTCCTTCTACGGCCCTCCTCAGTTCCTGCTCGGAAATATCGAGGCAGATAATCTTAGCGAAGAACGCCACAATAAGTGAAGCGGGGAAAGGAATGACGACTTACCCAGTTTGGGGGGTTGTGCATGGAGAATCCATCCCGCGGTTTGATGTGAAGGAATTCTTCCTCTTCCCCTTTGTACAAATCGGACAAGATCCTTGCCAGAGCAGCGGCGGAGTCCGGACCCTTACGACCATAGCGGGTGACATCATCTTCCCCGTTGAAGTGCCACATGGGCTTCCCCCGATATTGAAGCGGTTGCACTCCCCGCATTATGCATATTGCCATAACCTCGACTATCGTCAGTACGGATTTGGCCAGTAACTTTATCCTGCTCATCAGGAAGTGTATTTCCCTGGTATCCTCCTCTTAGGGGGCCCGGGGGCGCCAGCTTAGACGTGCCCTCGGCGGGGCGTTAGTGAACTTGGGGAGACTTGTCCGGACTGGATCCGGAAGGGGAACGTCATCAATGTAAAACCACTCTAAAGGCTAGTTCTCTGGTGCCTTCTTGGGAGTGCCGGATAGGTATCCGGTTTTGGCAATGCGCCATACTTCGGCCCCGTCCACTTGACATAGGGATTCTCCCTGGTTGCGGGGGACAAGGCAGAACAACTTCTTCCATAACCCGAAGTGAGCCTCGCAGCCTAAAAATAGCTCGCAAAGGGCAACGTACCCTGTTATATGTAGTATGGAGGCAGGGTAAAGTTGTGCAACTGGAGGCCGTAGAACTCCAGGAGCCCGCGAAGGAACGGGTGGATGGGAAACCCGACGCCCCTTAGCAGACGCGGGATGAGGCATATTCGCTCCTCTGGAGATGGATTAGGAGATCCCTCCGCCTGTTCCCCGCCGTTATAGGTGGCTATTCCGGCTCGGACGGAGACCATGAACGCCGGTGGGAGAAACCCTTGGGTTTGTAACTCTATCAAACGGCCATGAGGAACTGAACACTCTTCCCAGTCCCCCGGCTTGGAACAAGGACAGTGAGCAGAGGAGCTACAACGACCGGCCATGTTGGAATGGTTTTTCCGGAGCACTCTGTTGGATGCTTGCTCGAGGGGGGAGAGTGAGGTTTGGATATGAGAATCCTTGTCTCTTCAAATAGATGGTCAGCCCGAAGGATCGGGGTTGCAAATGCAAAAATACCTTGGGTCCTCGCATTCACTCGACACGTGGAGATGGTCATTATTGAGGCACTGAAGCCGAGGAGTACAACATCGATGGGATGCCGGACACTATTCGTCGTAACAGGTACTTTGGAGTATTCGGAGATGGAACCCGCCTTGCAGACAAGACTCATCGTCATTGAAGCCTGGTTCAGGGGCTACTGAGGGAGTCCTGGATTATGGGGAATTCGGACAGCCGGACTATATACATCGTCCGCACTATTGGAGCGTGAAGATACAAGACTCAAGACTCCGTCCCGTGTCCGGATGGGACTCTCCTTTGCGTGGAAGACAAGCTTGGTGATCCGGATATTGTATTTCCTTCCTTGTAACCGACTCCGTGTAAACCCTAGCCCTCTCTGGTGTCTATATAAACCGGAGGTTGGTCCTTAGAAGGCCGATCACAATTACAATCATAACCATCATAGGCTAGCTCCTAGGGTTTAGCCTCTACGATCTCGTGGTAGATCTACTCTTGTACTATTCATATCATCAATATTAGTCAAGCAGTAAGTAGGGTTTTACCTCCATCGAGAGGGCCCGAACCTGGGTAAACATCGTGTCCCTTGCTTCCTGTTACCATCAGCCTAAGACGCACAGATCAGGACCCCCTACCCGAGATCCGCCGGTTTTGACACCGACACTCCCCTTACGTTGTTGATTGTTACCCTGCGCATTGGTGTTAGCCACAAATTCCAAGCTACCATCAGCCTTACGTTTATTACCTCCTTGATTTGCCGGGTTATGCTGAGGGCCCTTGTCGTTGCCATTCTTCTTCCCCTTCCCTGTCTTTCCATCATCGGACTCAGGATCCTTGGTACTGTCAGAGTCGGCGTACTTGACTAGAGCCGCCATCAGCGTACCCATATCATTGCAATCGCACTTGAGCCTCCCAAGCTTCATCTTCAGAGGCTGAAAACGGCAATTTTTCTCCAACATTAAGACTGCAGAGCCGGCATCCATCTTATCAGATGAATGTATTATGGCCTTGACTCGGCGCACCCAATGGGTTGTGGACTCGCCCTCCTCCTGCTTGCAACTAGTCAAATCCACAATTGACATGGGCTGCTTTCATGTTCCTGAAGTTCTGAATGAACTGGGCTTTTAACTCTGCCCATGAACTGATGGAATTAGGCGGTAGCCCCTTCAACCAAGTGCGGGCGATCCCATCCAACATCATGGTGAAGTACTTGGCCATCGCAGCGTCACTGACCTCCAGTAACTCCATAGCCATCTCGTAGCTTTCAATCCATGCCCCATGTTGTAAGTTGGCCGTATAATTAGGCACCTTCCTAGGTCCTTTGAAATCCTTGGGCAAACGCTCATTACGCAGAGCCGGCACCAGACAGGGGACACCTCCAGTCCTGGTGGCCACGTCTGCCTCAATAGAAGTCATCGGATAAACCGGAAAAGGCTGGTAAGCTGCCTGCTGAGCCGCTCGCTCAGCCTCTTGACGTATTCTGTCCCGATCCACCAAGTTAAAGGCTCCATTGCACGCCGGGTCATGCCCGCCTGGCTGGTTACGGCGCCGAGTGTTGCTTGAAACGGCCGCTGAGTCCATGTGCCTGCTATAACTCGGGCTCCGGCTTGGACGAGGGGTTGAATGAATCATGTCCCGGCTATACGAGTACGCCTCCTGTTGTGCTAAAGTCGTCTGAAGAAGTTCTCTGACCCTGCGGGTTTCAACCACCGTCGGAGAGTCGCCCTCCATAGGGAGAGCCGTCAGTCATGCCGCCGCAGCGATCATGTTCTCCAACGGGTTAGAATAATGACCCGGTGGTGTTGGTACATACTGAGGTGGAGCAGTATTCATACGGGGAGGCCCCATCACCTGTGGTTGAACCTGCGTTCCAACCCGGGCGCTGCAAACCGGTCTATCGCCGGCGGGTTGCTGGGCCCTGCACCGGGTGTATGGAAGAGGTTCCGAGGATCATAAACCGGAGGGAGCCGAGATTGAGTCTTCCGGTATCTTCTCCTCATGACCTCACTGGATGCGTTCTGATCCATTGTGAGCCAGAAAGACTGTGCCTGAATCCGCTGAGCCTGACCGTCCAAAGTCGCCCGCTCTGCAGTCATCCTGACATCTTCCGCTGCCAGATCTTCTTTAGCCTGCACTATATCTAGTTTTAACTGTGCCACTTCCGCATCATGTTAGCTTGATCCGCCGGGTTGACCGCGGCGGTTAACAGAGCGGTCATCTTATCCGTGAGATCCATCAGCACCTGAGCCGGCGAGCGCATAGGGACTCCTGCCCCGGCTGCTGCTGACCCGGAGGTTATTGCTGCCACAGTTGTGGAGTCTTGGATAGGTTGCATGCCTGCCTTGAAGATTCCGACCCTGCTCGGCAGCTCAAGGAGATCCGGAATATTGCTGCCATCGGAACAGCCCCCAAGCCCGCCGTCTTGTAGTTGATACAACGAATCCGTCTCACCGGTGGATGACTCGCCATCAGAATAGATGGTCGTCTCACCGCCAGAAGCAGATCCTTCAGAGAGTCCTCCGTGGATGCATCCCACGAAGGCACGCTTCACAGCAGTCAGAGCCTAGGCGGGTCTCGCACGCTGAGCCATCTCGACGAGGTCGGTGCAGATGTCCGACTCAGGGCCCGGCTCGCCGATCTTGCCGTGAAGACGTGGATTCCGACGAAGGGAACCCGGTACCCATACTCAATTGAGCCGGCGTCGGGGCCCCAGCCTGCATCATCGATGTAGAGCTTGCCGCGACGACTCTTGGTCATCCGGCCCACAGCGTATCCCTTGAGCCCTTCGAAGCTGCCCTTCAAGAACTCAAATCCACCGTGCGCTGGCCCCATGGTGGGCGCCAACTGTCGTGAAATTGTCACGTCATATGTCCTAGTGAAGCGACTTAGTCGTGGAGCCATCGCAACTTGGAAGCTTAAAGGGGTTAATCGGGACAAAGGACACGGGGTTTATACCAGTTCGGCCCCTTACGGTGAAGGTAAAAGCCTACGATCCAGTTTTGAGTGGGATTGCTTATGACTCGATTACTAGGGAGCGGAATCGCTTGACCTAGCTCTCGATCTGATCTTACTTGTCCTGAACCACCGTCGGGTCGTCCCTTTATATATAGAGGTCGATGCCCAGCGGCTCACAGAGTCCCGGCCGGCTCATAAACAGTGTCCGGCTCGGTCTCTTAACTATTCTTGCCTTACAATACAAGTCACGTACATATGGCGGTTTATCACTACGGGCCTTAAGTCGCCTCTGGGCTTTGGGCCCTTACTGAACCGCCACCTTCAACCTTGGTCTGGGGCTTCAAGAATACTTGTGGGTATAACCCGGCCCCTCTTGGGCGGGTCATACCTAATAGTTATATCCCCAACAGTACTCCTCATAGTTAGAAGCCCAATGTGGTTCTAATCTTCTCCCTCTAATTCTCCAGCGACGATTAGCTCTAGACGGTGAAGCGCTGCCAGATCATGAAGTTCATACGCTTGCAAACTGTGGAGAGGTCATACTTTTGGTCTTCGGTTCGAGGGATTGTTCATGAACGGTTCGAGGGACTTCAAGTACGATCTACACCGACTCTTCTTCCGCTGCAACTAGGAGTTGGTAACGTTCCGATCTAAACCGTTAACGCATCTTCATAGTGTTCCTGGTTTGATCGTAGGACGATTTTTTTTGTTTTCTACTATGTTTCCCAACACCTAGGGTCCTAAGGAAACTACCACACATGGTAGTGGTGGCAGCAAGATTGATGAAGATGGCTGCGGTGAAGGATTCCCCCTCTGGCAAGGTGCCATAACATGCATCCAGATTGGATCTCCCTGGAACAGGAACTTGCAGTGGCGGAAAAATCACCAAAAAATGGTACGGAGGGTTTCAGGAAACATGGGTTTTATAGGTAAAAATGGGCATAACGTGGTGGAGAGGGCCCCATCCAGGTAGGGCAATGGCCGCGTGGTGGCTGGGGTGGCCCCCATCCCCTTCTCGTGCTTTCTAGAACCTTTCTTTCCCGAAAAAAATTCCTCGTAACTATGGATTTTCTGAAAAGTCAAAAACATGCTGAAAACAGTAACTCGATGTTGGCATCTATAATACCTAAATAGTTCATCCCCACTATCTTATTTCTTTTGACATGCAATCTATCCACCTCATCATGCAAGCCCCACACATGCATCTCCTCCACTACCTAATTTTCCTACCTTTTCATGCCGCCACATCGTCACTTTTTTTGGGCCAGCAGCCCGCCCATGAACCAGCTAACCCACGTTCCATTGGTATATGCATGGCATCGTAATCCCTCCATTCCTAAATATAAGTCTTTTTAGATATTTCAATAAGGACTACACACAGATGTATGTAGACATATTTTAGAGTGTTGATTCACCCATTTTGCTCTTTAAAAAGACTTATATTTAGAAACGGAGGGAGTATTTGCTAACTCATTGTTATCTCCTCTAGCACATGTGACCCATGTTCTCCCGAGCAAAAGTGCAGGCACAAATGCATTTTCACCCACCAATTGTCATTGGTTTGTACATCCCTTGAGTTTCTTTTCTTAATGGATTCCACCGTGCAAACACACGGAAATCCCTTGAGTTTCTTTTCCTAATGGCTTCCACCATGCAAATCCACTTCTGTGTCTCTTTGCCTACTTCAAATACCCGTTCCTACCTCCGGTGGAGTCAGCGTGTTTGCTTTTCAGGGCTCCTCAACCTCTCCCTCCTTTCTCCGCTAGAGCCTCCTGCAAGGCTAGGCCAATGCTACAGACTCCACGTCCAAAACAAATGAGGGTGTACATATGCTTTGTATTGCAGCACTTCTTAGCTCTAGCAGGTCACTATCGTCCCAATCAAGTAGCTCCCACCCAGACCCCCTAGATGAAGATTGTGCCAAGATGAGGCATGACATGTTACCATTTTTGCTTCCGTGGAATTCATCTCTTCATATTATTCCTGGAAGGTCTCAACGGTGTTGATTTGATACTATTGTGGGGTGTACGTCTACTGGTGCTTTATTCCCAACCCTACTGCTCCATGTCTATGCATGACAGTGATCCGTGTTATTGCTGCTGATTTCTTCACCTCTGACTGAACTTTGCACATTTGGTTTATGGTTGTAATTTTCACCAAAGCATTAGAACAATACCCCAACTCATGTTTCAACATTCGTTCGACAGGGAGGCGTGACCAGGCTCTTCCGTAACACGGTCGCCTCCTCTGCCGTACCGCTAGATGTAACATGTCGTTCGGTACACTTTCTCCCACGGAAGCCTCCTTCGCCATGCCGGTACGTCGGGACACGTCGCCGATAATGCAGAAGACGGCCAAGTACAAACGTACATGACATTTTCTAACATTTGTTATAAAAAATTGTATTCACATGTTTTGATTCATTGCTTTGTTTTCTTTTGTATTACGTACAATGGCAAAATATTGCAATAAGAAGTCCTATAACTGGAAAACATGACTGCTTTACCTGCTAAATCCTTACATTTCAAAGATCTCTGCCTTATGTTAATGGGCCATTTTATTCTCAATTTGTTAATACAATTCGCAAATGATGTCCGAAGCTAACCATGGCACTTTTTGCCCAAATGTCACTACTATATTCACAGAAGTACAATTACTGTGTCAAAATACTACATGCATGTAGCAATCCAGTGCCATGATCATATATAATTGTAACGCGGTTGATTTGTAGCTTTCTACTATCTGATGAGAAAAGAAGGTCATCAATTTTTATCCGCGTGTTTTCGTATTGTGAAGGCTACAAATATTACCACACTTTTCCATCTCTTATATGCTACTATGTCCCGCAACAACATGCGGGGTGTCATCTAGTTGAACTAATTGGTTAGTCTAATAATAATAATAAAATGCTATTTTTTTCAAAAAGTGGTAATATAATAGCATGAAACAATCAAGAATTATAATTATGTTCGAGACGTATCACCCCCGCACAACCCAATTGATTCCCGCTCGGTATAAAAAAGTATTAATACTTGTTCGCATTCCCATTTGGTGTACGGTTCAAGTGTGAATGGACCATTCCCATTTGGTGTATACGTCATGGATTAAGTACAAATGAAGTTTAGTTCAATTTTCAATTTCATATTTAAATTTGCATTAGTTTGGTTCATTTTGGTTCCAACCTTTTAATCCATATTCAAGGTTTAAGTTGGAATTCAAATGGATTTGAAGTCACTGTTCAAACTTGGTTTGGATTTGAATTGTATTAGATTGGAAATTTGAAAAGTTTGGTTTGGTTTCAAATGAATGCAAAATAGGTCAAGGTTGACTTGTGAATCGATTTGTAAAAAGAGTCATTTGGTTTTGATTTGTGGTTTAGATTATATGCTCAAGTTGGGTTTGGGTTTCTAATTGAAATAGGTTTAAAGTTCCTAAAGTAAACTTGGGTCAAACTAGTCCCGGAGTGTGTTTTGAACTTCAAAGCAATTATTTTTATTAAATTTGGAATCTAAGATCAAAATTTATTATCAAATCAAATGACAATTTGAATTGGGTTCCAAAACCTTTGCCATGGCAGCATTTCTGAAAGCTATGCCATGGTAGAAAAAATGGTTGCCATTCTAGCACTTTTCAGCTGTTGTTCCAAATTCATTTGAATTAAATTTTAGTTTGTTCAAATTTTAATTATGTGAGCCTATGGAAAGTTCATGTTATAAGGATCCATCTGCAAAGAATCATTCAATCTGGAGTTATGCTTTGCATTTTAGACGCTAAAAAAATCATTTTTTTGACTTGGATCTAAATTATTCAAAAGTTAATTTAATTTTTTTCTGGTGCAAAGGGATTTCTAAGGATCATTCTGCAAAAAGTTTCACTCCATTTGGACTTACAAATAAAAAGTCATGACAGTTTGAAAGAGACTAATTCTGCCAAATTGTTTTTATTTAAACCAGAGACACATGGTGTGTTCGGATTGGTCGATACCATTTTGTGTAAGTGGTCTTATTTTGATGTGTTAGCTCTGAGATGGACGGCTCTAGTTGCGTACCAGTTCGACGAGTTTAGGTGATCTATTCTAAATCATTAGATCAAGATGGGACAAGTAGATTCAAAAGGGGCTCACCGGGTGGCACTAGGTCGCCAGAAATGAAGATGACGGCGATGACTGGCTCGGGCTCGATGGTTGCGGCGCTTCCGTTGGTTGTTGGAGCTCGGTAATTGGTCGTCAGAGTTCAACTCGTCGGGACTCGGGGGGTGGCCTTGTCATCGCCAAGCTCGTCCTCTAGCGGTGGTGGCTCGTCGTAGTTGCGGCGACGCTCGGGTACTTGGAAAAATGTTCCGGGTTTGCTCAATCTGGTGTGCTCTTGGACAAATGGGTGGGTCAGAGGGGTAGAGAGAGGTGGCGCGAATCATCTGGTGACCAAAAGTGCGGCAGGAGCTCAACAGCAGCGACGGAATTGCTCGCCGGAGCACGGCGGCAAAGGCGATGCCGCAAACAAGGTTCATAGCAGCCTGGCGACGCATAGGGGCGCGCGAGCTAGGGAAGCGAGAGATGGGGTCGAGGGGGATTTATAGGAGGGGTCGGGAGGGTCCACGACGGCATGTGCGCGTCGTGGGATGTAGGGCGGCGACGGTTGCAGCCATGGTCATTCGTGCGTGAGGTGGGGTGGAGCCGGCGTCTGCGCGTTAGAGAGATATATAAAATGTGTCGGTACGATGGCCGTTGGATCTCGCGCGGGCTGACGCGTGTAGTACCGTCTTGTTTTTTTTTTAGACAAGTCTTATTCCTTTTTCTAAACGTTCTTTTATAAACGCGCGCACGGGTGAGCTGGGCCGTTGGAGTGGCTGGGCTTCTTTCCTTTTTATTCCTTTTCTGTTTCTTTTCCTTTTTCTATTAACCCTGGTTTTAAACTAAATTTGAACTAGCCCAAATTCATTTCAATTCAAGTCCTTGAACTCAAGAAAAATGAACTTAATCAGGGCTTCTAAAATAGTTAAATTAATTCCAAAGACCAACAAGATGCACTGAAACCATGATGTGCATATGTATGCTATGTACACATGTAACACATCCTAATTTAAAATTTTGGGATGTGACAAATATAGGCATAGCGTGCAGCAGCGGAGCAGGAGCTTGTTGAGTTTCTCATAATTTGCATGTGAGCCGTACATAATCCTGCCTCCGCCACTGATGGTGTCGGGGTTAGATGGATGACTGGGGCATCAGCATGATCGGTGGCGGTGGCTGGTGGACCAGCGAGGTGACGCCTGCGCGGCCACGGGCAGGAGGACGGGTTACTGGAGGTTGAAGACGAAGGGGAGCCCTTGAATTAAAACCAGGCTGTGGATCAAAATCGATTGCAATTCCCAAATTTGTATGCTCCTGGTGCTCCCAGAACATGCTTGATTTGCTTCGATTGCATGCACCATCTACACCATAAATTGGTAACATTTGAGCCAAAACAATCAAGTAACTGCACTTTCCAGATTTTATTATCAAGATTGTTTCATTCACTTCTCGTTTCCAGCAGAGGGCAAAAGAAGGGTAAACCCTGCTGCTTAACATAGGTTAAAATGGCATATAAGACCAAGCGAGTGAACTGATCGGTAGCAGATTATTTCCAACCGTCATTACAAAAGACACGTTTGATAAGATTGTGCCCTCAGACCCTCTTCACTCCAAAATATTTGTTTCGCGCGAAGGGCAACCCGGTGTTTACATGGAAACAGGGTGGCCAATGGTTGACAAAGAACAGTGCCATATCTCCAGTTTATATACAGCAAAAGAAACCCTCTACATTTGCGCAGCGAATCACATCTCAAAGCTTGGAGGCACCCATCGACAGGGCCTGCTGCACAAGCTCCCGCCGCAAGATCTTTCCGGCAGGTGATTTGGTTATTGCATTGACGAAGGCGACACGGCGGATTTTCTTGTAGGGCGCAACCTGTCAAACAACAAACGTTTAGATCATCCGTACAGTTTATAGCGTTTCACTGGCAAGACAACGCCAAATTATGGCAGCAAGGAGACAAAAGCATATGCTGCATACATAAAGGTGCATTGATACACAATGCACAAGCTTGCTCATGTGTTGACATGTGGTTTCGTTTGGCACGCAGTGATACAATTTGGTGATCCCACCACTAGTCAGTCCTCTATAGCTTTGCGACTATACGTTGTATACTACTGTATTTCAATGTTTTCGTTCCCAGCATGGGAAAAAATGTTAAATATACCTTAACAGGCAGAGAGACAGTGTCACTAACAATACTAAAACATTACTAGACCCAACTCAATTTGCAATTGCTTAGCTTGCTTGTCAAAAAGTAAAATAAAGCTGATTATGACGGACACTTTTAACTCAGCACCGAACTATATTTGGTAGAAAGCAGGATTAGGATAATGAGGAAGAGAAACTTACATGTTTAGCCACGTAATCCATGACTTGTTGCCCAGTAAGGTTGGAACCTGGTTGCCTCACTATAAAAGCCATTGGCAGTTGCCCAACATCTTCATCTGGATATCTGCATAGTGCATATGAGGGGGCATCTTATATACTGCCACATGCTGAACAGAGCATCATACCATATTTTCGGGAATATATAATTCATTAGAATTTTCACCAAGTTTACTGCAGTTCTAAAGGTACTTACCCAATAACTGCAGCATCAGCAATTCCAGGATGTGATGTTAAAATATGCTCTAGTTCAGCTGGAGGCACCTGAGATGAGATGTATATATCAGTATCATGTAGACAGAATCTTGTGAGGCAAGATTCTCCAACGTTTATGTAACTGTACCTGGTATCCTTTGTACTTTATCAACTCCTTCAAACGATCAACAATGTAGAGAAATCCATCTTCATTGAAGTAGCAAAGATCACCAGTTTTCAGCCAGCCTTCTGAGTCCACTGTTTCTGCAGTTGCTTTGTCGTCACCGACATAACCTGAAAAAGAACACCACCATGACTGATACGGTGAGTCGGTGAGGCCCCAATAATAATAAGGCAAAAGCAAGAATGTTTAGATCGCTTGTATTGTGATTCCTGTCTCCATAAGCTTATTTAAACTACCTTGATATTGTGAGGGCCCAATAATAATAAGGCAAAAGCAACAGTGGTACGATGCTATAATCTGCCAAGCACAGTCAAGTGTCTAGATCAGTTGTAATGTCACTCTCCATACCAAACTGTAGGGCGTATGGCTGGTAGCAGATATGAGAGATGTCGCCACTCTAACAGATTATTTCAATTAGGGCATGTACAGTGGTTCTATCTTAGCAATGCCACGTAGGATAAATGATGAGGTGGAGGAGAGAGAAATCATAAGACAAGGGATGATCTCTTAGCACAATATGTCTCACCATGTTTTTAGGAATAGCTAGTTATTGAAGATAAGTCTAAGAGATGACCCATTGTATACACCTTTTTTTGTCATCTCTAAATTACATGCAAGACTTAAGATAAGACTACCTCATCAACCATTGTACATGCCCTTAACAAGTTCCAACAGAATATCACTGGCACGCTGGCATGACTAATCTATTAAGCAGGAGAACGAGCATCCCTGCATTGCTGCCAGGGTTGAAGAATTATTGAATTCGGTACTAGCCCACCACCAGTACTTGTTGGATAAATGTTGGCAACTACATCAATCAACACAAAAAAAGTCGTCATGAAGCACATGGCAGGCAAGCCATGCTGCTCACTCGCACATTAACAAAAAGTCATGTCTCTAAAGAAATGCATCTCGGATCACCATCACATTGCTCTGTGACACAGCTTTCACATGATAAATGCTGGTACAACAAGCACGGCACAGAAAGAAAATCAAGCCACGACATAATGATGGATATGTAAAAGGTTTTAGGCGACGAATCATCAAGGCAATCAACATCGTTATCAAGGCAATCATATTTAAATTTTCAAGTGCAAAGTCTAAGCACTTCAACTAGCAGTAAACAAATCAAGGCACCATCTAATCCGACAAGTGACAAAGGTCAACCGCGTGCGTGCTTAATGGTCAGAGCAATGACCCAGTTCATGCTGCGGAGTACTCACCTTTCATGACGAGTGGGCCCCTGACCCAGAGCTCACCGCGCTGCCCCGGCCCGAGCGCCTCGCCGGTGGACGAATCTACTATCTTCGCCTGCAAGTGCGACGCCAGCTTGCCGACGGAGCCGTACGCCTTGGACTCCTCCGGCCCTACCGTCGAGGCCACAGAGCCAGATGATTCCGTCAATCCGTAGCCCTGTAATATAATAAATGGAATCGTACAGACATGAGTTCGCTAGATCAGAAAAGGTAATCTTCAAAGCGCATGGAAGATTCAGTAGTAATATTCTGCATCCTGCATGGAATCTGATGGTTAACCTGAACAATCTGGACGTTGGGGAATACGGCGACGAAGCGCTCGGCGACCTCGCGGCCGAGGGGCGCGCCGCCGACGCCGATGACGAGGAGCGAGGAGAGGTCGCGGCGGCGCGCCTCCTCCGACTTGATCATGGCCACCAGGACGGGCGGCGCCGCGGGCAGCAGCGTGGCGCGGTACCGCTCTATGGCGCGCAGCGCGGCGCCGAAGTCGAACCGCTCCATAAGCACAGCCGTCTCCCCCATGGACACGGAGCGCAGGACCATCATGAACCCGAAGACGTGGAAGAGGGGGAGCGGGAGCAGCGTGACGGCCGGCGGCGGCGGCTCCTCGCCCGCCTCGGTGGCCTCCGCCGCCACCCTCTCCCGGTTCTCGGCGTGCCCGCAGATCAGCGCGATGAGGTTGCGGTGCGTGATGGCGACGGCCTTCACACGCCCCGTCGTGCCGGAGGAGTAGAGCACGGCCGCGGTGTCCGACTGCTTCACCGCCACCGGCGGAGGAGCGGACCCCGCGCCGGCAGACGCCAGGCTCCTGTACGCATCGGACCCGAGGACGACGCACCTGACGTGGGCGGGCAGCTTGGCGGCGACCTCGGGGGCGGCGAAGGCGACGACGGGACGGGAGAGGGCGACCTGGTGGGCGTACTCCTCGGGGGTGGAGGCCGGGTTGGCGGGGGAGACGACGGCGCCGATGGACATGAGCGCGAAGTGGAGCACGGGGACGTCGAGGCGCGAGGGCGCGACGACGAGGGCCACGTCCCCGGGGCGGAGGCCGAGGGAGGACCAGAGGCCGCCCGCGAGGGAGCGGACGGCGGCGAGGAAGGACGGGTAGGAGACGGCAATGCCGGTGGCGGCGTCGACGAGCGCGGGGCGGTCGGGGAGCGGGGAGGCGAGGAGCGAGAAGGCGTAGGCCGCGGCCGTGACCGGGAGCGACTCCGGCGGCAGCGCGCCCGCCGAGGCGGAGCGGAGGCTGTGGAAGGTCCGCGTCGCCGCGCAGTAGCCGCTGCGCGGGTCGATCCCCTCGGGCGCCGCCGCCGCCGCCGCCGTCTCGGCCATCTGGGCGCGGGTTGGTCTGGGGATTGCGGCGGAGGGGGCGGTGGGGGTTTGGGCGCAGAACAGGAGGGAGGGGGGAGGAGAGCCGTGGCTAATCCCGAGTCCTCATCATCAGCCTATATTCATCGACCGCAGTGAGACGTCGCAAAATCGCGACGGTGGCGGTGGGCCCGGCGGGCCGGTGTGCGTACTGGTACAGGGCTGTGTATCGTACACGTGGGTTTTTCGGGAGCAAGGCAACAAAAAAAACGGTGTAGTACAATGGGATTGGGTCTAGCAGAGTAGGAGTAGGACATTTTGTACTCGATCGGTATTTATTTACGACGAAGACGATGGGTGTATCTGTTGGTCAAAGCTGATTACGCATGTGAACCAACTTATGGTTGAGATGATTAGGTGTACAGTGGTATTCTCAGTTCATCAGGGTTCAAGTTCTGGTGCTCGTATTTATCCTGGATTTATTTCATGATTTCCGGTGATACGCTTTCAGTGGGAGGAGACGTTCCCGTACGAGGCGCCTACGGTGACTTCGTAAAGTCTCAAGATAAAATGTCGGCTCAGTCTCTCGAATGTGCTCATAGGGATAGGGTGTGCGTGTGTGCGTTCATGGCGCTTGCGTCTGTACTATGTTAAAAAAAGCCGATTGCGCATGCGAACCAATCGGTGGTTGGATGGTTAGGTCAAAATGGTATCTTCATCTTATCAGAGTTCAACTCCTAGGTGTCATTATCAGGTTTGCTTATGAAACTCTTCATACCATGAAGAGAAGGAAGAAAGGGAAGAATCATATGTATGCGGTAAAGCTCGATATGATGAAATTTTATTATCGGGTGGAATGACACTATCTGGAGTCCATTCTCTTAAAAATTGGCTTTAGCATCAACTTTGTTCGGCCGATAATGAAGTGTGTTACTTTAGTGCGGTTCACAGATAGAGTGAATGGTGAACTCCTCTCATATTTTACCCCATCTCGAGGTCTGCGCCAGGGATGTCCCATATCACCGTTCCTATTTTCTTTGTGTAGAAGTGAAAGATCGTGGATGTCGCCTAGAGGGGGGTGAATAGACGCTTTAAAATAATTATGGTTTAGGCTTGAACAAATGCGGAATAAACCTAGCGGTTAATTTGTCAAGCACAAAACCTACAACAACTAGGCTCACCTATGTGCACCAACAACTTATGCTAAGCAAGATAAACAACTAAGTGATAGCAAGATATATGACAAGAAACAATATGGCTATCACAAAGTAAAGTGCATAAGTAAAGGGCTCGGGTAAGAGATAATCAAGGCACGCGGAGACGACGATGTATCCCGACGTTCACACCCTTGCGGATGCTAATCTCCGTTTGAAGCGGTGTGGAGGCACAATGCTCTCCAAGAAGCCACAAGGGCCACCGTATTCTCCTCATGCCCTAGCACAATGCAAGATGTCGTGATTCCACTAAGGGGCCCTTGCGGTCACCGAACCCGTACAAATGGCAACCCTTGGGGGCGGTCACCGAACCCGTACACTTTAGCAACCCTTGGGGGCGGTCACCGGTACCCGTCAAATTGCTCGGGGCGATCTCCACAACCTAATTGGAGACCGTGACGCTTGCCCAGAGCTTTACACCACGATGATTGAGCTCCGAACAACACCAACCGTTTAGGTCGCCCAAGGGTACCAAGCACCCAAGAATGATAAGCTTCTCAACTTGTAACTTTCACGTATCACCGTATAGAACTCAAACCAATGAACCAAATGCAATGGCAAGGACACACGGAGTGTCCAAGTCCTTCTCTCTCAAATCCCACCAAAGCAACTAATGCTAGGGAGGAAAGTGAGAGGAAGAACAAGAAGGAGAACACCAAGAACTCCAAGATCTAGATCCAAGGGGTTCCCCTCACATAGAGGAGAAAGTGATTGGTGGAAAAGTGGATCTAGATCTCCTCTCTCTCTTCCCTCAAAAACTAGCAAGAATCCATGAAGGGATTGAGAGATAGCGAGCTCGAAGAAGGTCAACAATGGGGAAGAACACGAGCTCAGAGGATATGGTTCATTGGGGAAGAAGACCCCCTCTTATAGGAGGGGGGAAATCCAACCGTTATGCTCACAGCCCGCACAGAGTGGTACTACCGCTAGGGCGGCAGAAGCCCAATGAAACAACACTGCAAAGGGGCAACATGGCGGTACTACTGCAGGAGCGGTACTACCGCCTGCCCTTGCGGTACTACCGCGCGACCATGGATGTAAAAAATAATTGTCGCGCCTACAACCGCTGGAGCTAGCTACGAGAAAAAAGGCGGCACGGTACTACCACTCACAGGGAGCGGTACTACCGCGTGAGGGCGAATGTAAAAAATTACATCCACACCTACTACCGCACGCAACAGCGCCAGGACACGAGGCAACGGTACTACCGCTCACCAGGAGCGGGACTACCGCGTAGGGCGCGGAAGTAAAAAATTACTTCCGTGCGTGCCAGCGTTCTGGGCTAGAGGCAGCGGTACTACCGCTCACCAGGAGTGGTACTACCGCTGGCCCCTGCGGTACTACCGCTCCCTTGGGCAGTACTATCGCACGCCACAGAGGCTTTAGCACTTGGATGCCTACAAAACGCAGCTAAAGACAACAGACGGATCCAAAAGAAACCAGAACTGCCATAACTTCTGCAAATGAGCTCCGAATTGAGCAAACTCAAGCTTGTTAGATACAAGACAACGAGTAGCATCAAAACAGCCTAACAAAAAGAGGAGAGAAACCTCCAACAGAGAAGAACCGGCAGAACCTCCAGCAAAAACATCATAGAAGATGCTGTTGGGGAACGTAGTAATTTCAAAAAAATTCCTACGCACACGCAAGATCATGGTGATGCATAGCAACGAGAGGGGAGAGTATTGTCCACGTGCCCTCATAGACCGTAAGCAGAAGCGTTATGACAACGCGGTTGATGTAGTCGTACGTCTTCACGATCCGACCGATCCAAGTACCGAACGTACAGCACCTCTGAGTTCAGCACACGTTCAGCTCGATGACGATCCCCGGACTCCGATCCAGCAAAGTGTCGGGGATGAGTTCCGTCAGCACGACGGCATGGTGACGATGATGATGTTCTACCGACGCAGGGCTTCGCCTAAACTCAGCGACGATATGACCGAGGTGGAATATGGTGGAGGGGGGCACCGCACACGGCTAAGAAACGATCACGAAGATCAACTTGTGTGTCTATGGGGTGCCCCCCTGCCCCCGTATATAAAGGAGCAAGGGGGGAGGCCGGCCGGCCCTAGGGGGCGCGCCAAGGAGGAGGAGTCCTCCTCCTAGTAGGAGTAGGACTCCCTCTTTCCTACTCCTACTAGGAGGGGGAAAGGAAGGGGGAGAGGGAGAGGGAAAGAGGGGGGCGCCGCCCCCCTCTCCTAGTCCAATTCGGACCAGAGGGGGAGGGGGCGCGCGTTGATGAAGTCATGTACCTAGGGTAGGGTCACAGACCTGTCTTAAGTACCCTTCCCAAGGACACCCTCACAAGAAGCTGCCTTCTAGTCGACCAAGAGAGACTTCACTCAACGGACTCGAAGGACTCGACCATGAAGACTCACTCGACCACCAGGAGGTCAAGAGCCACTCTGCATCCAAACGGTCTGTAATTAAGTAGTCTTTATGGCATTTAGGACACTTTATGTAAGGCGTTACCAGTAACGTCTAGCCTTAATGTACTTTAAACCCTGCATAACTGAGGGCCGGAGGGGTCTGGCAGACACTATATAAGCCACCCCCCTCCTCAGTGTAAAGGGTTCGCACCCCTGTAATCTATACACACATAATCCAGTCGACCGCCTCCGGGCTCCGAGACGTAGGGCTGTTACTTCCTCCGAGAAGGGCCTGAACTCGTACGTCCCCTGTCCATACAACTGCTCCATAGCTAGGATCTTGCCTCTCCATACCTACCCCCCATTCTACTGTCAGACTTAGAACCACGACAGTTGGCGCCCCCCGTGGGGCAGGTGTCTTAGCGAATTTTGGAGAAGTTGCAATTGTTCCGATTGCCTTCATCATGGTTTCTGGTGGAGTTTTGGCCGAGGGCCGCGAGATCCGTCTCGGCGCGCTCACCTTCATCGCCGACGACTCCGCTTGGCTCCAGGAGGCTCCACTCGACATCGACGCGCTCCCCGTCCGCGGTGCGACGCATTTTCGGGCGTGTGTCCGCGGCATTCTGCTGCGGCAACCGTCGACTCCATATCGGTCGACTCCCCTGTCGTCCTCCCTCCCTGTCTCCAGCCAACGCAAGCGCTCTGGTCGGTCGAGGATCCATCGGTGGGTGAGGCACGCGTGGCTCGCCAGTCGGCCACCACCCAAGTCGCGGCGATCGAGCCTGACGAATCTCTCTACGGCCTGTTCGATCTGTCAACTGGCTCCGTAGAGACCGCATCCGAGTGCAACAGCAGTGATCCGGCGGTGGAGGTTTTGATGGTCAACGGGCCTCGTAGCCCTCCCGGCTTCCCCTGCGACGACGGGATGGACGGTGGAGGCGACCCCGCTCAAGCCCATGAGGAATATCAACCCGAGCCACTTAATTCCCTGCAAAGGGAAGAACTTCACCGCAGGAACATGGATGCCCTGCATACTCCCATCGCAGGAGAAACCCCCGAGGCTCGTGCCTTGGAGGAGGCACGTTTGGCCAACTTGGCTGAACGCACTCGTCTGGAGAACCTCCAGCGAGCACTCGATGAGCGCGCGCGGCAACGAGTACCCGACTCAAGTCGACGTCAACTCTTCCCGCAACCGACTCAGGTATATCAAACCCCGATTCAGAATTTAGCAGCTGCATCCCGTATAGCAGAGTCAATTCAGCCCTCTCAGTCGGAGGCTGGCAGAGGCTTGATGCAGATCAGGGACTTGCTCCGAGCAGCAGGAGATCAGAATTCAGCCGTTTCACAGTCGCGCAATAGGATTCACAGTCGATCTGTCGCTGCCAATACGGTTCAGTCGGCTCATAGCCCTAGATCGCCTCCACGGCGTGAAGGGCGCGAGAATCGACGTGACCAATATGGTGACCGATACGATCGATGACAGGCGTCGAGTGCCCACTCCTCCCCCTAGAGGTGGGTCTTACGCTCATCGGTAGCAAGATGACAGGCGCCAGCTCAGTGTGGGGCGAAGAGCTCCGGTCGACCCCAGGGAACCAGGCTTTGACGCGCGATCCATCATCGTGCAAGGCCTGGTCGATCGGAACAGGGCTCATCGAGGTGGCCACGACAGAGATGCGCCCACTAGCAGCCGAGTACATGTTTCAGGTCCAGAATGTTTCAGCAGGGCTATCAGAGCCGCGGTGATTCCCCCCAACTTCAGGTTGGCGACTGGAGTAAGTAAGTTCACCGGTGAATCTAAGCCTGAAACTTGGCTTGAAGACTACCGAGTGGCGGTACAGATTGGCGGCGGAAATGATGAAGTGGCTATGAAGCATTTACCACTCATGTTGGAAGGTTCGGCCAGGGCGTGGTTGAATCAGTTAGCTCCAAGCATCATTTACACTTGGGAAGATCTTTCCCGAGTGTTCGTCAGGACATTTGAGGGAACCTGCAAGCGACCAGCTGGATTGACAGAGCTGCAAGTCTGCGTGCAGAAGTCGAATGAAACCTTAAGAGATTACATTCAGAGATGGATTACTTTGCATCATACCGTGGAGAACGTGTCTGGTCATCAGGCAGTCTGTGCTTTCAAGGATGGTGTTAAGAACAGAGAGTTGAGTTTGAAGTTTGGGCGGACCGGAGATATGACCCTGAGTCGAATGATGGAAATTACCACCAAGTACGCCAATGGTGAAGAGGAGGACCGACTCCGGAGCGGCAAGTACAAGCCGAGTCAGTCGGAGAAAGGAAACTCCAATCGGAAGCAGAAGTGGAAGGCCGAGCTAGCGGCTCCTGGAGAGGCTCTGGCCGTGACTCAGGGCAAGTTCAAAGGAAAACCCAAAGGATCCTGGAACCCCAAGACGGTGAAGGATAAAGAAGGAAATGACATGATGGATCCGCCGTGTCACATCCACACGAAGAAAGACGAAGAGGGTAATTTCATCTACCCGAAGCATACCACTCGCCAGTGTCGACTCTTGATCCAGCAGTTCCAAGGAAAACAGCCCAAGGACAAGGAAAAGGAGTCGGACAAAGCTGAAGATAAGGAGGACAGTGATGGAGGATATCCTCATGTTAATTCCACTCTGATGATCTTTGCTGGTGTGGAAAGCAAAAGCCGATTGAAGGTTATCAACCGAGAGGTCAATATGGTCGCCCCGGCGACGCCAAGTTATCTGAGATGGTCCCAAACTCCCATTACATTCGACCAGTCCGATCACCCGACTCATATAGCCACTCCTGGGAGGCAAGCTTTGGTGGTCGACCCAGTCGTTGAGGGAACTCGACTGACGAAGGTGCTAATGGATGGTGGTAGCGGACTGAACATATTGTATGCGGAGACACTGAAAGGAATGGGCATTCCGATGTCCAGACTGAGCGCCAGCAACATGAGTTTTCATGGAGTTATACCTGGAAAGAAGGCTGAGTCACTTGGCCAAATAGCTCTGGACGTGGTGTTCGGTGACTCGAAGCATTTCCGCAAGGAGAAGCTGACATTTGAAGTCGTGGATTTTCAGAGCGCTTACCACGCCATTTTGGGGCGACCAGCTTACGCACGGTTCATGGCTCGACCATGTTACGTATACCTCAAACTGAAGATGCCCGGCCCCAAGGGCGTGATCACTATCACTAGCAATCGGAAGAAGGCAGAAGAGTGTTTCTAGAAAGGCTCGAAAATTGCCGATTCCCAGATAACAATGGTAGAGCTGGAGGGGTACAAGAAAAATGCAGATCCGAGTGATTTGTTGCGGGCTAAGAAGCCTGCCACAGAATCAGCATTTCAGTCGTCCGGTGAGACGAAGCCCGTTCACATTCACCCGACCGACCCCAATGTAGCTCCGACCCATATTTCCACAACGCTCGACCCTAAATAGGAATAAGCGCTCATCCAGTTCCTCCGTGAGAACTGGGACATCTTCGCATGGAAGCCTGCTGACATGCCGGGTGTTCCCAGGGGGCTGGCTGAGCATCGCCTTAGAGTCGACTCAACAGCAAAACCTGTCAAAGAACATCTTCGACGGTCCGCCGTCCAAAAGAGAAAGGCCATTGGCGAGGAGGTGGCTCGACTATTGGCGGCAGAGTTTATCCGAGAGATATACCACTCCGAGTGGCTCGCCAATGTCGTCATGGTTCCTAAGAAGGACAAGTCACTCCGCATGTGTATTGATTTCAAGCACATCAATCAGGCCTGCCCGAAAGATCATTTTCCTCTCCCTCGCATCGACCAAATTGTCGACTCGACTGCGGGATGTGAGAGATTGTCCTTTCTGGACGCTTATTCTGGATACCATCAGATCCATCTGTATGGACCCGATGAGATAAAAACAGCTTTCATCACTCCATTCGGGTGCTTCTGTTATGTCACCATGCCATTCGGCCTCAAGAATGCCGGAGCCACGTTCATGAGGATGATTCAGAAGTGTCTACTCACTCAAGTCAGTCGGAACGTGGAAGCGTACATGGATGATATTGTGGTCAAATCGCGAAAGGGTTCCGACCTGTTGACTGACCTCACTGAAACATTTGCCAATCTCAGGAGGTATGATATCAAGCTCAATCCATCAAAGTGCACATTCGGAGTTCCTGGTGGAAAGTTACTCGGTTTTCTCGTTTCCGAACGAGGAATCGACGCCAACCCAGAAAAAGTTGGCACTATACTCCGAATGAAACACCCTGTGCGGATGCACGATGTCTAGAAGCTTACTGGATGCTTGGCCACATTAAGTCGATTCATCTCTCGACTCGGTGAAAAGGCATTGCCTCTTTACCGACTGATGAAGAAGGCAGACAAGTTCGAGTGGACTCCAGAAGCTGATGCAGCGTTTGCCGAGCTAAAAGCTCTGCTCTCCACCCAGTCGGTGCTTGCTGCTCCAATCAGCAAAGAGCCTCTGTTGCTTTATATTGCAGCCACAGGACAAGTCGTCACTACAGTACTTACGGTCGAGCGGGAAGAAGAAGGGAAAGCCTTCAAAGTTCAGCGCCCAGTGTACTATCTGTCTGAAGTTTTGACTCCATCGAAGCAAAGATATCCTCATTATCAGAAGCTTGTGTATGGGATCTATATGACCACGAAGAAGGCTGCTCATTATTTCTCTGATCATTCCATTACAGTCGTCAGCGACGCTCCACTTTCAGAGATTCTGCACAACAGAGATGCAACTGGTCGAGTGGCGAAATGGGCGATTGAACTCCTTCCCCTTGATATCAAGTTTGAGGCAAAGAAAGCCATTAAGTCCCAAGCAATAGCATATTTCCTTGCCGAGTGGATTGAACAGCAGCAGCCGACTCAAGTTCACTCGGAGCATTGGACCATGTTCTTTGATGGCTCTAAGATGTTAAATGGTTCCGGTGCTGGGGTAGTTTTGGTTTCCCCCAGAGGAGATAAGCTCAGATATGTGCTCCAGATTCACTTTGATTCCTCCAACAATGAGGCAGAATACGAGGCCCTTTTGTATGGGTTGCGCATGGCCATTTCACTCGGCGTCCGTCGCCTTATGGTTTATGGCGACTCAGATTTGGTGGTCAACCAAGTGATGAAGGAGTGGGACGTTAGAAGCCCAGCCATGACTGGATACTGTAATGTAGTGAGGAAACTTGAAAAGAAGTTTGAGGGGTTAGAGCTCCATCATATACCCCGACTAAAAAATCAAGCGGCTGATGATTTGGCAAAGATAGGTTCCAAGAGAGAAGCCATTCCCAGCGATGTGTTCTTGGAACATATCCATACTCCATCAGTCAAAGAAGATCCTTTTACTGAAGAAGCTCCGCAGCCTAAGAGTGCCTCAGATCCGACTGAGGTTGAAGTTCCAGCAGTGGTTGACTTGGTCATGGAGGCTTTAGTGATCACTCCCGATTGGACAGTTCCATATATCGCGTATATCTTGAGAAAAGAGCTCCCAGAGGATGAGGAAGAGGCTCGACAGATCGTCCGTCGATCCAAGGCCTTTACCGTGATCAAGGGGCAGCTATACAGAGAGAGCGCGACTGGAGTGGGTCAGAAGTGCATAACGCCGGAAGAAGGTCGAATAATCCTTGATGACATCCACTCAGGGACCTGTGGTCACCATGCGTCCTCTCGGACCATCGTGGCCAAAGCATACCGAGCCAGATTTTACTGGCCAAGGGCGAATGAAATGGCAAAGGAGATAGTCGACAAGTGTGAGGGATGTCAATTTTACTCCAACATGTCACACAAGCCTGCATCAGCTCTGAAGACCATACCGCTCATCTGGCCCTTCGCAGTATGGGGATTGGATATGGTTGGTCCCTTGAGAACAGGTCGAAGCGGTTTCACACATGTACTGGTAGCAGTCGACAAGTTCACCAAATGGATTGAGTCTAAACCCATCAAGAACCTTGACGCCGGTACTGCTGTCAGCTTCATCAGAGAACTGATATTCAGATATGGAGTCCCACACAGCATCATCACTGACAATGGATCAAACTTTGATTCGGAGGAATTCAGGGCGTTCTGCACATCTCAGGGCACACGAGTCGACTATGCTTCAGTCGCCCATCCACAGTCGAATGGACAAGTGGAGCGGGCCAATGGCTTGATCCTCAAAGGGTTGAAACCCCGACTGATGCGTGACCTCAAGCATGCGGCTGGAGCATGGGTCGATGAACTTCCCTCGGTGCTTTGGGGTCTAAGGACCATGCCTAACCGGTCGACTGGAAGAACTCCATTCTTCTTGGTCTACGGAGCTGAAGCGGTCTTGCCGAGTGATCTGCTCCACAACGCTCCTCGAGTCAAGCTCTACACCGAAGCTGAAGCTGAACAAGCGCGGCAGGATGCAGTCGACCTTTTAGAGGAGGAATGGGAGATGGCTCTGATCCGATCGACCATCTACCAACAGGACTTGCATCGCTTCCACGCCAAAAATGTGAAGAGTCGAGCCTTCCAGGAAGGAGATTTGGTTCTCCGAGTGGATCAGCAGAAACCACACAAGCTTGCTCCTTCTTGGGAAGGACCCTTCATCGTCACCAAGGTTCTCCACAATGGAGCGTACCATCTCTACAATGTCGAGCACAACATCGACGAGCCCCGAGCTTGGAACGCGGAGTTACTCCGCCCCTTTTACACCTAAGTATTCACTCGGATGGGTTGTAATAAAAGTACTTCTGTAGTTCATGTTTCACAAGATAATAGTGTTATAATTTTCCCAATGATTGATGTCATTTTTATTTATTTAATAAAATTCCCCCTCAGTGGGTGGCTTAGCTGCGAATCCGTTTCACCTAAGTTTGTAAAAAAAATCCTTGCCGAGTGGAGAGCCAGCCTCCCACTCGGGGGCTTAGCTGCGAATCCGTTTCGCCTAAGTTTCAATGAAATCCTACCGAGTGGTGAGCCAGGCTCCCACTCGGAGTCTTAGTTGCAGTCCAAGTACTCGCCTAAGTTCCAATAAAATCCTACCGAGTGGTGAGCCAGCCTCCCACTCGGGGGCTTAGCTGCAGTCCAAGTACTCGCCTAAGTTTTTGAAAATCCTACCGAGTGGTGAGCCAGCCTCCCACTCGGGGGCTTAGCTGCAGTCCAAGTACTCGCCTAAGTTTTTGAAAATCCTACCGAGTGGGGAGCCAGCCTCCCACTCGGAGGCTTAGCTGCAGTCTAAACACTCACCTAAGTTCAAATTCAAATGTGCGCTTTGCATGGAGGACGAGGTGCAGGTCGACTGCTTCCCTCTCTTCCGAGCTACGCCACAAGTACAACGTGCGCTCTGCAAGGAAGACGAGGTGCAGGTCGACTGCTACCTTCTTTTCTGAGATATGCCACAAGTACAACATGCGCTCTGCAAGCAAGACAAGGTGCAGGTCGACTGCTACCTTCTCTTCCGAGCTACACCACAAGTACAACATGCGCTTTGCAAGGAGGACGAGGTGCAGGTCGACTGCTACCCTCTCCTCCGAGCTACGCCACAAGTACAACGTGCGCCTTGCAAGAAGGACGAGGTGCAGGTCGACTGCTACCCTCTCCTCCGAGCTACGCCACAAGTACAATGTGTTCTCCATAAGAAAGACGTCTTAAAAATCCTACCGAGTGGAGAGTAGACCTCCCACTAGGGGGCTTAGCTGCAGCCCAGTGCTCGCCTAAGTTTTGAAAATCCTACCGAGTGGAGAGCAAACCTCCCACTCGGGGGCTTAGCTGCAGCCCAGTGCTCGCCTAAGTTTTAAAAATCCTACCGAGTGGAGAGCAGACCTCCCACTCGGAGGCTTAGCTGCAGCCCAGTGCTCGCCTAAGTTTTGAAAATCCTACCGAGTGGAGAGCAAACCTCCCACTCGGGGGCTTAGCTGCAGCCCAGTGCTCGCCTAAGTTTTGAAAATCCTACCGAGTGGAGAGCAGACCTCCCACTCGGAGGCTTAGCTGCAACCCAGTGCTCGCCTAAGTTTTGAAAATCCTTCCGAGTGGGGAGCAGACCTCCCACTCGGGGGCTTAGCTGCAGCCCAGTGCCTGCCTAAGTGAATTGGGGAACAAGTCGATTGCAATAAGCACCTCGCTTTAACCTGCAAAAGATACCTCAAACCAAATGAAAGCATATTTAAACATCGAATTCAAGTTCGGATAACACCTAACGGAACAGAAAGTGCTCAGGTGCTAAGCCTGTTAAGGTTTGTCGGTTACAAAAATCACTCGGCATACCGAGGCAAATTTAAAGAATTAAGCTCAGAAGTTTTTTACCCCTCCTGTGGAGGGCTGGAAGGTGCAACAAACTCGTCAAGGTCGATTCCATCAGCAATCCGAGTGGCAGCGGCGATGAAGGTCTCCATGAAAGACCGAAAATCGTGCTTCTTGGTGTTAGCCACCCGAAGGGCCGCCAACTTGTCTTCTCGTGCATCCTTGCAATGGACTCGGGCCAGAGATAGAGCGACATCTGTGCCACACCTGGCAGAAGACTTCTTCCACTCCTGCACTCGACTTGGGACCATGTTCAGTCGAGTCATCAAAGACTCGAGGTCATTCTGGAGCGTCTCTCTGGGCCAGAGTGTGGCGTCAATGCGAGAAGTGGCGACCTTCAGCCTTGCGAGATAGTCGACGACGGCAACGACACGAGATTCGAGCCAGAGCACGTTCATGGCAGCTTCATCCTTCACAGGAGAGTTGATGGTGTCCAAGTTTACTTCCAGTCGACCAGTTTCCTCTTCAAAGTTCTGCCAAAATTCTGCAAGCACAACCACCGAGTCAAGACAACAGTCGAATGGAAAGATCACAGTTAAAGTGTCTGTTTGATGCAAAAGATTACCTTCAAGCATGAGGAATAGTTTCTTGGCGAGTCCGCCCAGATAAGCCTCCAGATCATTCTTCTTCCCCACCAACTCACTGGCCTTGTCACTCAGAGCAATCTTATCGCTTTTCAGTCGACTGACCTCTTTGTTGGCAGCATCAAGAGCAGCTTTCAGATTGGTGTTTCCTTCTTCAAGCTTGGTGACCGAAGCCAGCTTCTCATCTGCGAGGTTGGTTTTCTCTAAAGCCGCTTTCTGCATTTCAGCCAACTCAAGGTCTTTCTTCTTCAGGGCGTCCTTCACTTTGCCTGCAAAGTTACAGCAAGGTCAGACTCTGAAACAAACGAGGGGCAAAGGCAATCGTCGAAGACCTCACCAAACATACCTTTAGCTTCCTCCTTCGCCTTCGCTAAGTTCTCCTGGGCCAGCTTCAGATCAAGCCCCGGCTGGATGTGTTTGTTCTCCATCTCGGTATAACGAGCAGCAAGGTCGCAGGATTTCTACGAAGAATCAATCGACAGATGTCAAAGACAATTCACTTCCGAGTGACTAAGGAAAAATAATACGTTTCTAAGACTACGGCCGAATACAAACATTCGACCATAGTCTCGGGGACTACACCCAGTGGGTGCACTCAGCGTGCCCCCACTAGTTCTATCAAGTTAGAGTCGACCAACAAAAAAATGAGAGATGTTCTTCAGACTGTAGTCAACTGCCAGCAGTCGACCACAGTCTCGGGGACTACACCCAGTGGGTGCACTCAGCGTGCCCCTACCGGTTTATGAATCCATTCGACCTCGTCGAATAAAGGAAAAACTTAAGACATAAAGACTATGGTCGACTGCCAGCAGTCCACCATAGCCTTGGGGACTACACCCAGTGGGTGCACTCAGCGTGCCCCCACTAACTCGGAATTTCAATCGATACACCCAGTGGGTGTAGGACAATCACTAGGAATCTCAGGAAGAAGAATCTTCAGACATCATATCCTAACAGAACAGGCGGTGACCAACTGACCTGAACGTTACTCTGAAGAGCTGAACTGGCGTCATAGGCTGCCTGGCTGGCTTCTCGGATGGCCTTCACTTGCTCCATCATGACTCCCGCCTGGCGTATTGCTTCTTTCGCAGCACTGGCTTGGTCCTCTGGGACGTAGTGGGTCGAGAAAAGTGAAGGCTGTGCAGCACTCGACGACGAGGGGCGAGCACTCGTCAATGGCACCGCAAAAGATACGGTAGGCTGAGTGATGTTCTCTCCCTCCGCGACCAGTGTCTCGGGTGCTGGCACGTCCTGATCGCCTTGCCAGTAGACGCTTTCCTGCTCCTCCTCTGCCTCAGTGGTTCCTCATCGTCGTCGTCAGGAAGGGTAATAACGACGTTAGACGGAGCTACAGAAAAGAATCAAAATTAGAGACAAAGAGCCAGCCGACTGAAGACGGAACTATGAAAGTCATACCAGGTTTTGAAGTGGCAGCGTCTTCCATCTCATGATCTTCAGCCCTGGTCGAGGTATCAGAAGTGGCAGCGCTGCAGTTCCAGAAGTTAGTCGGTTGATTCATGAGTCGACCAAGAATAAGTTCATGTGGAACAGAAAAACTCAAGTAGCATCATTACCCTGAGATAGTGGGGTCCATCTTCATCTTCGGCAAGACCTTAGCCGGCTTCGACGGCGCCACTCTGGATTGCTTCGAAGCTCTCTCAGTCGGCGCCGGAGAAGTGGTTCGAGGGCGCTTGGTCGACTGAGCGACAGTCGCGACCCCCTTACCCCGCTCGGTCGCAGGATCATGGACAAGCTTCGAGCGTCTTTCTGAGCGAGGAGGCGCAACTTCCTCCTCCTCCTCCTCTTCCTCCTCACCAGAGTCATCGCCCTCATCATCATCGAAAGCATCCGAATCCCACTCCTCCTGACTTTCGCCCCCACTTCCTTCCTCCTCCTCAGTCGGCGTCTGTGCTCCATTGGGCATCGAGTACAATTCAGTGGTGGCCTGACAGACAACAAAACAAAGGTCAATCAACCAATTTGCAACAAAGCAGAATGTATAAAGCAAGGTTACAATTAAGGATAAAATGGGCATACCGAGTCCGGAGTATAGGTATGGTCGAGTGGCAGAATCCTCCTGGCCCCTCGAGGGTTGTCCTTATTCCCTGTGATCGCGGTCATCCACCTCTCCAGTGTGGCGTCGTCGACTGCTTCTGGATGGACCCGAGTTTCATCCTCGGTTCCACAGTACAGCCACATCGGGTGGCCTCGGTACTGAAGTGGTTGGATGCGCCGCCTAAGGAAGACCTCCAGAAGGTCCATACCCGTCACTCCTTCACGAACTAGCTGGACTACACGCTCCATCAACATTTTTACTTGAGCTTTCTCCTCAGGGAGCACCTTCAGAGAAGAGGGCTTGTTCACTCGGTCCATGGAAAACGGAGGGAGACCAGTCGACTGCCCCGGCGTCGACTCGTCTTGGCAGTAGAACCAAGTCGACTGCCATCCTCTGACCGACTCAGGAAGGGTCATGGCCGGAAAGGTACTCTTGCTTCTCATTTGAATCCCAAGACCCCCGCACATCTGAATAACCTTAGTCCTATCGTCATCCGGACTCGCCTTTTTCACTGTCTGTGAGCGACAAGTGAATATGTGCTTAAAGAGACCCCAGTGTGGTCGACAACCCAGGAAGTTCTCGCACATAGACACGAAGGCAGCAAGGTAGGCAATGGAATTTGGATTGAAATGGTGGAGTTGCGCCCCAAAGAAATTCAAGAACCCACGGAAGAAAACACTCGGAGGCAGGGAGAACCCGCGGTCTACGTGAGTAGCTAGAAGAACGCACTCACACTCCTGCGGCTGCGGTTGCCACTCGTTCCCCGGGAGCCTCGCTGCCCCGTGAGGGATCAGGCCCTCGTTGGCCAGGTCGTTGAGATCCGTCTCGGTGATGGTCGAGCGGATCCAATCCCCTTGGACCCAACCTTGCGGCAGGCGGGACCTTGACGAGGATCCGCCCCGACTGGACGCTCTCCCTTTCGCCTTCCCCGTCGCCGTCGCCTTCTTTGCGCGCTCCAAGGCCGCCGTCTTCTCCTTCACCATTGTCGCCGGCGAGCGCATGAAGAGTGCATGGGCGGGGGCGAGAGCGAGCACGGCGGGCAGAGACGGAGAGGGCAGAAGGAGAAATGGGGGGGGGGTACTGTTCAAAAACCCTCACCCGGCGCATTTTATAAGAACGCTTCCGAGTGGCTGACGAGTGGGCCCGGGCAATCCTATCACATCCCAAAACAGTCGCGCACGCGTGATACGTGGTGAAAAAGGTGGCGCGGAAATCGAGGTGTCCACGCCCTATCCCATCCGAGCGTCGCGGTCCGCCCCGCTTCGCGCGCTTCCCAAAATTTGGATCCCACGAAATCCGCTAACAACAGATCAATCTGTCAGATGGTAGATTTCCTGTGATCCGTCGCTCGGAAGTTTACTAAGTTCAAAAGTTCACTCGACGGGAGAAAAGAATGGATCAAGGCGACTGAAAGAAAAGTTGCTGCCATCAACAAAAAGATTATTGGTCCAAGATGAGACGTGTTCCGAACACAAAAGCCGGTCGGAAATATTATCAACTCCTTCCTCACTCAAACCTCGATCCATTCGGGGGCTAATGATGAAGTCATGTACCTAGGGTAGGGTCACAGACCTGTCTTAAGTACCCTTCCCAAGGACACCCTCACAAGAAGCTGCTTTCCAGTCGACCAAGAGAGACTTCACTTGACGGACTCGAAGGACTCGACCATGAAGACTCACTCGACCACCAGGAGGTCAAGAGCCACTCTGCATCCAAACGGTCTGTAATTAAGTAGTCCTTATGGCATTTAGGACACTTTATGTAAGGCGTTACCAATAACGTCTAGCCTTAATGTACTTTAAATCCTGCATAACTGAGGGCCGGAGGGGTCTGGCAGACACTATATAAGCCACCCCCCTCCTCAGTGTAAAGGGTTCGCACCCCTGTAATCTATACACACATAATCCAGTCGACCGCCTCCGGGCTCTGAGACGTAGGGCTGTTACTTCCTCCGAGAAGGGCCTGAACTCGTACATCCCCTGTCCATACAACTGCTCCATAGCTAGGATCTTGCCTCTCCATACCTACCCCCCATTCTACTGTCAGACTTAGAACCACGACACGCGTCCCATCCTAGCTGCCCCCCTCTCTCTCCACTAAAGCCCATAAGGCCCATTACTTCTCCCGGGGGGTTCCGCTAACCCTCCGGCACTCCGGTTTTCTCCGAAAACACCCGGAACACTTCCGGTGTCCAAATATAGTCATCCAACATATCAATCTTTATGTCTCGACCATTTCGAGACTCCTCGTCATGTACGTGATCACATCCGAGACTCCGAACAATCTTCGGTACATCAAAACTTATAAACTCATAATAAAACTGTCATCGTAACATTAAGCGTGCGGACCCTACGGGTTCGAGAACTATGTAGACATGACCTAGAACTATTCTTGGTCAATAACCAATAGCGGAACCTGGATGCTCATATTGGCTCCTACATATTCTACAAAGATCTTTATCGGTCAAACCGCATAACAACATACGTTGTTCTCTTTGTCATCGGTATGTTACTTGCCCGAGATTCGATCGTCGGTATCCAATACCTAGTTCAATCTCGTTACCGGAAAGTCTCTTTACTCGTTACATGATGCATCATTCCGTAACTAACTCATTAGCTACATTGCTTGCAAGGCTTATAGTGATGTGCATTACCGAGAGGGCCCAGATATACCTCTCCGACAATCGGAGTGACAAAACCTAATCTCGAAATACGCCAACCCAACATGTACCTTTGGAGACACCTGTAGAGCTCCTTTATAATCACCCAGTTACGTTGTGACGTTTGGTAGCACAAAAAGTGTTCCTCCAGTAAACGGGAGTTGCATAATCTCATAGTTACAGGAACATGTATAAGTCATGAAGAAAGCAATAGCAACATACTAAATGATCATGTGCTAGGCTAACGGAATGGGTCATGTCAATCACATCATTCTCCTAATGATGTGATCCCATTAATCAAATGACAACACATGTCTATGGTTAGGAAACATAACCATCTTTGATTAATGAGCTAGTCAAGTAGAGGCATACTAATGACGTTATGTTTGTCTATGTATTCACACATGTATCATGTTTCCGGTTAATACAATTCTAGCATGAATAATAAACATTTATCATGATATGAGGAAATAAATAATAACTTTATTATTGCCTCTAGGGCATATTTCCTTCAGTCTCCCACTTGCACTAGAGTCAATAATCTAGTTCACATCGCCATGTGATTTAACACCAATATTCATATCTGTATATGATTAACACCCATAGTTCACATCGTCATGTGACCAACACCCAAAGGGTTTACTAGAGTCAATAACCTAGCTCACATCGATATGTGATTAACACCCAAAGAGTACAAAGGTATGATCATGTTTTGTTCGTGAGAGAAATTTAGTCAACGGATCTGTCACATACAGAGTCGTATGTATTTTGCAAAATATTCTATGTGTACAATGCTCTATACAGAGCTACCCTGGCTAATTACTCCCACTTTCAATATGTATCCAGATTGAGACTTAGAGTCATCTGGATCAGTGTAAAAGTTTGCACCGATGTAACTTTTACAACGAACTCTTTTATCACCTCCATAATCGAGAAACATCTCCTTATTCCTCACTAAGGATATTCTTGACCAATGTCCAGTGATCTACTCCTAGATCACTATTGTACTCCCTTGCCAAATTCAGAGCAAGGTATACAATAGGTCTGGTACATAGCATAGCATACTTTATAGAACCTATGACTGATGCATAGAGAATGACTTTCATTCTCTTTCTATTTTCTGCCGTGGTCGAGATTTGAGTCTTACTCAATTTCATACCTTTGCAACACAGGCAAGAACTCTTTCTTTGACTGTTCCATTTTGAACTACTTCAAAATCTTGTCAAGGTATGTACTCATTGAAAATCTTATCAAGCGTCTTGATCTATCTCAATAGATCTTGATGCTCAATATGTAAGTAGCTTTACCGAGGTCTTTCTTTGAAAAAAAACTCCTTTCAGACACTCCTTTATGCTTTGCAGAATAATTCTACATTATTTCCGATCAACAATATGTCATTCACATATACTTATAAGAAATGCTGTAGTGCTCCCACTCACTTTCTTGTAAATACAGGCTTCACCGCAAGTCTGTATAAAACTATATGCTTTGATCAACTTATCAAAGCATATATTCCAACTCTGAGATGCTTGTACCAGTCCATAGATGGATCGCTGGAGCTTACACATTTTGTTAGCACCTTTAGGATTGACAAAACCTCTGGTTGCATCATATACAACTCTTCTTTAAGAAAACCATTAAGGAATGCAGTTTTGACATCCATTTGCCAGATTTCATAAAACCTGGCAATTGCTAACATGATTCGGATAGACTTAAGCATCGCTATAGTTGAGAAAATCTCATTGTAGTCAACACCTTGAATTTGTCGAAAAACCTTTTTGTGACAAGTCGAGCTTTGTAGATAGTAACACTACTATCAACATCCGTCTTCCTCTTGAAAATCCATTTATTTTCTATGGTTTGCCGATCATCGGGCAAGTCCACCAAAGTCCACACTTTGTTCTCATACATGGATCCTATCTCAAATTTCATGGCCTCCAACCATTTTGCGGAATATGGGCTCATCATCGCTTCCTCATAGTTCGTAGGTTTATCATGGTCTAGTAACATGACTTTCAGAACAGGATTACCGTACCACTCTGGTGCGGACCGTACTCTGGAAGACCTACGAGGTTCTGTAGTAACTTGATCTGAAGTTTCATGATCATCATCATTAGCTTCCTCACTAATTGGTGCAGGAATCACTGGAACTGATTTCAGTGATGAACTACTTTCCAATTCGGGAGAAGGTACAAATTACCTTATCAAGTTCTACTTTCCTCCCACTCACTTCTTTCGAGAGAAACTCCTTCTCTAGAAAGGATCCATCCTTAGCAACAAATGTTTTGCCTTCGGATCTGTGATAGAAGGTGTACCCAACAGTTACCTTTGGGTATTCTATGAAGACGCACTTCTCCGATTTGGGTTTGAGCTTATCAGGATGAAACTTTTTCACATAAGTATCGCAGCCCCAAACTTTAAGAAACGATAGCTTAGGTTTACCGCTAAACCATAGTTCATACGGTGTCGTCTCAACGGATTTAGATGGTGCCCTATTTAAAGTGAATGCAGCTGTCTTTAATGCATAACCCCAAAACGATAGTGGTAAAATGATAAGAGATATCATAGATCACACCATATCTAGTAAAGTACGATTACGACGTTCGGACACACCATTACATTGTGGTGTTCCAGGTGGCGTGAGATTGTGAAACTATTCCACATTGTTTTAATTGAAGACCAAACTCGTAACTCAAATATTTGTCTCCACAATCAAATCACAGAAACTTTATTTTCTTGTTGCGATGATTCTCCACTTCACTATGAAATCCTTTGAACCTTTCAACTATTTCAGACTTATGTTTCATCAAGTAGATATACCCATATCTGCTCAAATAATCTTGTGAAGGTTAGAAAATAACGATACTTGCCACGAGCATCAACACTCATTGGATCGCATACATCGGTATGTATTATTTCCAATAAGTCAGGAGCTTGTTCCATTGTTCCGGAGAACGGAGTTTTAGTCATCTTGCCCAAAAGGCACGGTTCGCAAGCATCAAATGATTCATAACCAAGTGATTCCAAAAATCCATCTTTATGGAGTTTCGTCATGCGCTTTACACCGATATGACCCAAACGGCAGTGCCACAAATAAGTTGCACTATCATTATTAACTTTGAATCTTTTGACATCAATATTATGAATATGTGTATCACTACGATCGAGATCCAACAAACTATTTTCATTGGGTGTATAACCATCGAAGGTCTTATTCATGTAAACAGAATAACAATTATTCTTTAACTTCAAATGAATAACCGTATCGCAATAAACAAGATCAAATCATATTCATGCTCAACGCAAACGCTAAATAACATTTATTTAGGTTTAACACTAATCTCGAAAATATAGGGATTGTGTGATGATGATCATATCAATCTTGGAACTATTTCCAACACTCATCGTCACTTCCCCTCAACTAGTCTCTGTTTATTATGTAACTCCTATTTCGAGTTACTAATCTTAGCAACCGAACAAGTATTAAATACTCAGGGGCTACTATAAACACTAGTAAGGCACACATCAAACACCTGAATATCAAATATACCCTTGTTCACTTTGCCATCCTTCTTATCCACCAAATATTTAGGGCATTTCCGCTTCTAGTGACCATTTCCTTTGCAGTGTAAGCACTCAGCTTCAGGCTTTGGTCCAGCTTTGGTCTTCTTCACGGGAGTGACAACTTGTTTGCCATTCTACTTGAAGTTTCCCTTTCTTTACCTTTGCCCTTTTCTTGAAACTAGTGATCTTTGTCGATCAACACTTGATGCTCTTTCTTGATTTCTACCTTCGTCGATTTCAACATCACGAAGAGCTCAGGAATCATTTACGTCATCCCTTGCATACTATAGTTCATCACGAAGTTCTAGTAACTTAGTGATGGTGACTAGAGAATTCTGTCAATCACTATCTTATCTGGAAGATTAACTCCCACTTGATTCAAGTGATTGAAGTACCCAGACAATCTGAGCACATGCTCACTAGTTGAGCGATTCTCCTCCATCTTTTAGCTATAGAACTTGTTGGAGACTTCATATCTCTCAACTCGGGTATTTGCTTGAAATATTAACTTCAACTCGTGGAACATCTCATATGGCCCATGACGTTCAAAATGTCTTTTGAAGTCCTGATTCTAAGCTGTTAAGCATGGTGCACTAAACTATTAAGTAGTCATCATATTGAGCTAGCCAAACGTTCATAACGTCTGCATCTGCTCCTGCAATAGGTCCGTCACCTAGCGGTGCATTAAGGACATAATTCTTCTGTGCAGCAATGAGGATAAACCTTAGATCACGGATCCAATCCGCATCATTGCTACTAACATCTTTCAACAAAATTTTCTCTAGGAACATATTAAAATAAACATACGAAAGCAACAACGCGAGCTATTGATCTACAATATAATTTGCAAAATACTACCAGGACTAAGTTCATGATAAATTTAGGTTCAATTAATCATATTACTTAAGAACTCCCACTTAGATAGACATCCCTCTAATCCTCTAAGTGATTACGTGATCCATATCAACTACACCATGTCCGATCGTCACGTGAGATGGAGTAGTTTCAACGGTGAACATCAATATGTTGATCATATCTACTATATGATTCACGCTCGACCTTTCGGTCTCCGTGTTCCGAGGCCATATCTGTTATATGCTAGGCTCGTCAAGTTTAACCTGAGTATTCCACGTGTGCAACTGTTTTGCACCTGTTGTATTTGAACGTAGAGCCTATCACACCCGATCATCGCGTGGTGTCTCAGCACGAAGAACTTTCGCAACGGTGCATACTCAGGGGGAACACTTCTTGATAATTTTTAGTGAGAGATCATCTTAAAATGCTACCGTCAATCAAAGCAAGATAAGATGCATAATGGATAAACATCACATGCAATCAATATAAGTGATATGATATGGCCATCATCATCTTGTGCTTGTGATCTCCATCTCCGAAGCATCGTCGTGATCACCATCTTCACCGGCACGACACCTTGATCTCCATCGTAGCATCGTTGTCGTTACGCCATCTATTGCTTCTACGACTATCACTACCGCTTAGTGATAAAGTAAAGCAATTACAGGGCGTTTGCATTTCATACAATAAAGCGACAACCATATGGCTCCTGCCAGTTGCCGATAACTTCGGTTACAAAACATGATCATCTCATACAATAAAATATAGCATCACGTCTTGGCCATATCACATCACAACATGTCCTGCAAAAACAAGTTAGACGTCCTCTACTTTGTTGTTGCAAATTTTACGTGGCTGCTATGGGCTGAGCAAGAACCGTTCTTACCTACGCATCAAAACCACAACGATGGTTCGTCAAGTTAGTGATGTTTTAACCTTCGCAAGGACCGGGCGTAGCCATACTCAGTTCAACTAAAGTTGGAGAAGCAGACACCCACTAGTCACCTGTGTGCAAAGCACGGCGGTAAAACCAGTCTCGCGTAAGCGTACGCGTAATGTCAGTCCGGGCCGCTTCATCCAACAATACCGCCGAACCAAAGTATGACATGCCGGTAAGCAGTATGACTTGTATTGCCCACAACTCACTTGTGTTTTACTCGTGCATATAACATCAACGCATAAAACCTAGGCTCGGGTGCTACTGTTGGGGAACGTAGTAATTTCAAAAAAATTCCTACGCACACGCAAGATCATGATGATGCATAGCAACGAGAGGGGAGAGTATTGTCCACGTACCCTCGTAGACCGTAAGCGGAAGCGTTATGACAACGCGGTTGATGTAGTCGTACGTCTTCACGATCCGACCGATCCAAGTACCGAACGTACGGCACCTCCGAGTTCAGCACACGTTCAACTCGATGACGATCCCCGGACTCCGATCCAGCAAAGTGTCGGGGATGAGTTCCGTCAGCACGACGGCATGGTGACGATGATGATGTTCTACCGACGTAGGGCTTCGCCTAAACTCCGCGACGATATGACCGAGGTGGAATATGGTGGAGGGGGGCACCACACACGGCTAAGAAACGATCATGAAGATCAACTTGTGTGTCTATGGGGTGCCCCCCCTGCCCCCGTATATAAAGGAGCAAGAGGGGAGGCCGGCCGGCCCTAGGGGGCGCGCCAAGGAGGAGGAGTCCTCCTCCTAGTGGGAGTAGGACTCCCTCTTTCCTACTCCTACTAGGAGGGGGAAAGGAAGGGGAGAGGGAGAGGGAAAGAGGGGGGCGCCGCCCCCCCTCTCCTAGTCCAATTCGGACCAGAGGGAGAGGGGGCGCGCGGCCCATCCTGTCTGCCCCTCTCTCTCTCCACTAAAGCCCATAAGGCCCATTACTTCTCCCGGGGGGTTCCGGTAACCCTCTGGCACTCCGGTTTTCTCCGAAAATACCCGGAACACTTCCAGTTCCGGTGTCCAAATATAGTCATCTAATATATCAATCTTTATGTCTCGACCATTTGAAGACTCCTCGTCATGTCCGTGATCACATCCGGGACTCCGAACAATCTTCGGTACATCAAAACTTATAAACTCATAATAAAACTGTCATCGTAACGTTAAGCATGCGGACCCTACGGGTTCGAGAACTATGTAGACATGACCTAGAACTATTCTTGGTCAATAACCAATAGCGGAACCTGGATGCTCATATTGGCTCCTACATATTCTACGAAGATCTTTATCGGTCAAACCGCATAACAACATACGTTGTTCCCTTTGTCATCGGTATGTTACTTGCTCGAGATTCGATCGTCGGTATCCAATACCTAGTTCAATCTCGTTACCGGCAAGTCTCTTTACTCATTACGTAATGCATCATTCCGTAACTAACTCATTAGCTACATTGCTTGCAAGGCTTATAGTGATGTGCATTACCGAGAGGGCCCAGATATACCTCTCCGACAATCGGAGTGACAAAAACTAATCTCGAAATACGCCAACCCAACATGTACCTTTGGAGACACCTGTAGAGATCCTTTATAATCACCCAGTTACGTTGTGACGTTTGGTAGCACACAAAGTGTTCCTCCGGTAAACGGGAGTTGCATAATCTCATAGTTACAGGAACATGTATAAGTCATGAATAAAGCAATAGCAACATACTAAACGATCAAGTGCTAGGCTAACGGAATGGGTCATGTGAATCACATCATTCTCCTAATGATGTGATCCCATTAATCAAATGACAACACATGTCTATGGTTAGGAAACATAACCATCTTTGATTAATGAGCTAGTCAAGTAGAGGCATACTAGTGACGTTATGTTTGTCTATGTATTCACACATGTATCATGTTTCCGGTTAATACAATTCTAGCATGAATAATAAACATTTATCATGATATGAGGAAATAAATAATAACTTTATTATTGCCTCTAGGGCATATTTCCTTCAGATGCATGTGAACTCCATTTTCGATGAACTCGAGCTTGTCATCAAGATGACCATAAGCTCCAAATCTCACAAAGAGAACCAAACAATAACCAAGAAAGATGGTGCAAGGATGCAATGGTTTGAGCTCTCTACGAACAATACGATCAAGCTATTCATCGAGAGTCCCCCTTGATAGTATGACAATCGATCCTATAACCCGGTCTCCCAACTACCACCATGAGACCGGTAAAATAGAAAACCTATCAAGGGCAAACCTTTGCCTTGCACATGGTCCACTTGAGCTAGATGATGACAATCTTGACTCCCTCAAGTTGGACCACCTTACTTGATTGTGTTGGTTCGATGAGGACTTGTTAATTGCTCCCCCATACTCCACTATGGTGAGCCACTCTTCCGCACATCTTCACAAATCCATTGTTACCACAATGGACGGCAAGCTTCAAGCATTTGATCTCTTCGTGATGCTCCACTTGAACTTGCACACCGCAACCTAACCCCACAAAGAACTCTCACGAATACCATGGGTTAGCACACAAAGCGTAATGGACAATGCTTACCTTACCATGGGATCACTTGATCCCTCGGTACATCTTGTACGCTTTGTGTGTTGAATCTTTCCAACTCTCTTCATTTGGATGATGTCTTGAAGGTAGACATGAATGATCACACAATCTTCTTCTTCAAGACATGCTTGCAATAAGCTCAACACTTACATGACCAATCTTTGGATAATTCCTTAATAGCACCTTGGTCAACTCATAAACTCCTTGAAACCAACACATGGACTTCAAGAAAAGCCTATGGAAAAATCCTTCAAATATAACTCAATGCAACCATTAGTCCATAGAGATTGTCATCAATTACCAAAACCAAACATGGGGGCACCACATGTTCTTTCAAGAAGGACTTTCATCCTTGCTGAACTCATATGGTGGATATACTGATAGAGGCATTCGAGTGAGTTTTAAGATCACCATGGGTTAGCCACTTACTGTTTACGAATGATTGCCTAATTTTTATACAAGCCAACGGTCAAAGTACAACTAGACTCAATGAAACTCTTAGCATCTATGAGGAGGCCTGTCGGTGTCAAAAACGGCGGATCTCGGGTACGGGGTCCCGAACTGTGCGTCTAGGCGGATGGTAACAGGAGACAAGGGACACGATGTTTTACCCAGGTTCGGGCCCTCTTGATGGAGGTAAAACCCTACGTCCTGCTTGATTAATATTGATGATATGGGTAGTACAAGAGTAGATCTACCACGAGATCAAGGAGGCTAAACCCTAAAAGCTAGCCTATGGTATGAATGTTGTAATGGAGGTTATTCCTACGGACTAAAGCCCTCCGGTTTATATAGACACCGGAGAGGGCTAGGGTTACACAGAGTCGGTTACAATGGTAGGAGATCTACATATCCGTATTGCCAAGCTTGCCTTCCACGCCAAGGAAAGTCCCATCCAGACACGGGACGGAGTCTTCAATCTTGTATCTTCGTAGTCTTGGAGTCCAGCGGACGATGATAGTCCGGCTGTCCGGACACCCCCTAGTCCAGGACTCCCTCAGTAGCCCCTGAACCTGGCTTCAACGACGATGAGTCCGGCGCGCATAATGTTCGGCATTGCAAGGCGGGTTCCTCCTTTGAATAATCCAGAGAAGATTGTGAACACCCGGATAGTGTCCGGCTCTGCAAAATAAATTCCACATTCCACCGTAGAGAGAATAAAATGTACACAAGTTCAATCTGCTGACGTATTTTGCGGCGTGACGCCACGCCACTACCAAGCCTTTACTTGAATCGTTTTTTATTATACCACCTCAGCGCGTTTAGCGAAGCGGTTTCCTTGGCACGTCTTGTCGAAGCAGAGATCGTGTTCCCCTTATTTCGGGATTCTCATCAATACGGACGTGGGTAACCCAACCGCGCCATTGATGGTGGCGCTTGGGAGATAAGCGAGTTTTACCGGGCTAGTGGAGACGTATAGTCTTCGTCCGCCTATATATAAGGGATAAGGATTCACCTTCTCACCTACGCCTTCTTCCTCCTTTGCTTATCCATCTCCGCGCACTCGAGCTCCAGCGCCCAAGTTCGCGCATCTCGCCTCGACCTTCTCCGACCATGTCCGGAGTGGGAGGCAAATGGTTGGCCTCCACCGTTAAGGAGGAGCACATCACCAAGCTGCGCAGCGCCGGATACCTTTCCGGCGACGTCGCACACCGGCTGCCCGACGAGGGGCAGCTCATCCCCACCCCCGGGCCCCATGAGAGGGTCGTTTTCCTTCCCCACTTCCTCCGCGGACTGGGCTTTCCACTTCACCCCTTTGTCCGGGGGCTCATGTTCTACTACGGCCTGGATTTCCATGATCTGGCGCCGAACTTCATCCTCAACATCTCGGTGTTTATCGTCGTGTGCGAGGCCTTCCTCTGCATCCAGCCCCACTTCGGCCTTTGGCTCAAGACCTTCAACGTCAAGCCGAAGGTTGTGAAGGGCACGCAAGCGGAGTGCGGAGGCGCCATGTTGGGCAAGATGCCCAACGTCCTTTGGTTCGAAGGGGCCTTTAGGGACTCCGTCAAGGGGTGGCAATCGGGGTGGTTCTATATCACCGAGCCGCGTGAACCCACGTGGGCGGCGGCCCCCGAGTTCAGATCTGGCATCCCTATGCAGCTCACCTCCTGGAAAGAGAAGGGCTTGCGGTGGGGTAATTCGAAGGAGCTGACGGGACTCCAAGCCTGTATCCAGAAGCTGGTGAACAAGAAGCTCAGGCTGGTTAACGTGGTCCAAGTCATGCTCGTCCGCCGGATTCTCCCATGCCATGAACGGGCATTCAATCTGTGGGAGTTCAATCCGGAACAGCACCAGGCGTTGAGCGGGCTCTTCGACACAATGTACGAAGGCGCCTGGAGGGTGTTGTTTAAGGGCGCCGAAGCCCCCGCATCCGCGACGGAAGATCGCGGATTCCACTCGCAGCGTCCAGCTGACGAGGTAAGTGATTCTACCCCTTTACGGGACACTTGTTAATAGTTCAACCCTAAGCGGGTTTTAATCTCCCTTTTCCTTTGACAGGAGTGGATGAAGAAGGCCGAGCAGCTCATCTGCCCGGCTCCCATGCCAGAAGACCCAGTGGACGCCCGTCTGGCGGGGCTGTTGGTTCCGGCACCGCACGTGGTGCCGGAGAAGAAGGCCAAGAAGGTGGCCACGGGCACTCGAAAGAGTTCCCGTTTTCAGGTGTCTGACGACTCCGAGGCGGATTCCTCCCCCGAATACGAGGAGGAGGAAGAAGACTCTCTCCCAGAGGGGGGAGAGAGAAAGAGGAAGGCCTCCCCAACAGGGGAGGCCAAAGGGTCCAAGAGGGGAAGAACTATTCCCCCGGACAGCTCCGCCAACACCAACGTTGGCGAAGAAGAGTGGCCCTCAAGGGCCAGGCCTCAGGCGAGATCGTAAGTATCCGGATCCCTGAATGATCTGTAATTTCTTTTTGTCACATAGTGTCCTTCTAACACCGCATACTGTCTGCAGTCCGGCCGACGATGATCTTCCTGCTTCGTCGAGCTGGTCGTTGGCTGCGTCGGATGTGGAATCCATCCCGACTGCCTCCACCCCTCGCGCCGACGAGGACGCCGAGGTGGGATCCCGGAAAGGGACCCATCAGGAGGAGGCTCCGGAGGCGCCGCAAGGCAGCCTCCCGGACTTTGCGCCGGACTCAACGCCGGAACCCGCAGTGGTTCCAGAGTCCGGCAGGTGGCCCCTTCACAAGAAGGGCAAGACCATGACACCGGCGGCCCCCATCCAACCGGAGGCGCCGGACAACTTGTCGGAGGCGCTCAAAGGTTCTTCCATCGAGGAAGAACACCGCACTATTATGAGTGCGGCGATTCAGAAGGTTCAGCTCGCCAAGAGTGGGCTGACCGAAGCCTGCAGCAGCCTTCTAACAGGCTTTGAGGTAAGAAGTTAAAATTATGTAATGTAATACCGCATAGACAGTAGCCCCTGATGCTCAGGTCGGCGTTCGGAAAGAAAAGCCGGACTGAGGATCTAAAAAGATATACGCAGGGTTGCTTAGAAATATGTCAATATGGGTTTGCAGGCTGCGCTGCTGACCTCTGCCGCACTGACTGCGGAGGTCGGTGCATTGAAGCAGGATCTCGAGCGGTCCGAGCGAGAGCTCGGCCATGCCAAGAAGCAGCTCGAGGACAAAGAATGTGAGTAACACCACTTTAAAGATTTACTTTACAGAAAATGGTTTAGGTTGCAATAAAAATGACAAGGATAACGTGGGTACTGCAGGGGCCACTAACGAGGTGGCAACCCTGAAGGAGGCTGTGTCCACGGGCGAACGCGATGCAGCCGCGGAACGGGCAGAGCGAGAGAAGCAGGAGGCACGGGTGGCGGAAGTGCGGCAAGAGCTCCAGGCTCTCATGGAGAAGCATGAGAGTTTGGAGCGCGACTCCAAGACTCGAGAGTCCGAGCTTGCCTCGGCTCTCGAAAGTGCCAAGTCCGCCAAGGCCGAGGCCTGTAAGCCCTTCAGGAGGTTGAAGATGTGAGGAAGATAGCAGCGGGTAAGGCATTTTTCATGCAAAGCAAGCATGTTAATGTAAACTACCTGACACTTACCCGAATTCGGAGCTCTCCAGGGGCGTTTGCAGATCTGCCGCGCAGTGTATCTGATGCCACCGCATTTTACCGTGGCCAGGAGGGGAGCTCAACGGAGAAGGTCTTCTGGTCTCAGTACACTGAGGCCGGCCATCCGGTGCCCCCTAGCGACCAGCTGAAGCAGCTGGTCGAGCTCCACAAGGCGGCTGAGGAAGCCATGAAGGGCCTGATAGTTCGGCTGTGTCCTGGACAGGCCATGCCTGGGAGCTATTTCGGCCTTGTGCGGCGGCTGGTGGATGCATGCCCCTGGGTGGAGGTCATCAAGCGCTCCGCCTGTATTGAAGGTGCTCGTCGGGCCCTTGCCCGCACAAAGGTGCACTGGGGCAGGCTGGATGCGGAGAAGCTTCTTACTGACCCGCCGCCAGCGGGCAAGGAGTATCGTACGCCCGAAATGTACTATAAGACTGTCCTGAAGGGGGGCCCGCGATATTGCGGATGAATGCCCCATAGATGTAATTTTTGAGTAAAACTCGCTATGTATTATCCTGTGCGCTGAAAACTTTGTTCAAATGCGCTTTAAGCAACGCTTGTTTAATTTAAAATATTACCTTCTTTGCGGCCGTTTATAAAATCTGAGAGATGGCAAGTCATTGGCTTCAGCCCCCGAGCGAGTGCTGGGGTGTTCGGGATAAACTTGAGCACTCTTGTTCCCATTTTTGGGTCCATCTAGGGAGGCGCTCAACACGACGAACAAGGCAACCAGACTTATAATGCTTGAACACTCTCACTTAGCCATATAATTCTATAATTTTAAATTTCGGCGAAGCCCCTCGTATTCAGAAGACCGAATTCAGGGCGCTATCCACGCCTTCATCGGACATTATCCGGTACTTCGCTCGAAGCGGCATGAGTCTTTAGGGACCCGAAAAGACCTCTCGAACAGCGACCAGTCTCTCGCCTTATCATGCCAGTCAGTTTTAGCTTTCTCCACTGAGGCGCTCGCCCAGCTCAACCGGGGTGCAATCGTAGTGGTTCTCCCAGTGCCACCTTAGCCGACAGAACGGAACGTAAGGCACCAAAACGTGGGAGCCGGGCAAACCCAACTATTGACCCAAGACATGATTCGAAGCCGATTCATATAATGCTATAAGTTCGGGGTGCCGCACTTGTGAAAGTGTTCGGACTTATCACACCATAATGCGGGGAACATAAGCCCCTGGTGTATTAGGCCGTACCAAAATATACGGGTGCAAGATGTCATTTAATGAACATATATATAAAGTAATGTAATTACAGGCAAAAAGTGCTGCATTATTTATTCAAGGAAGTCTGCTATGAGTGCGGAAGGATACAAATAGTGCGGTAAGCAAGGGATTGGACTAAATAAGCATGTCCCCCTCCAGCGGTGGGCTGCAGACTTGTGTATATAATCGAATTTAATGCTCGTAATGGAGACCACCTGAGTGTTTGTCACAGCCTTCTTCCCTCCCTGGCTGTTGCATCGTGAGTTCGGCGGGTTCGCCACCGGACAGAACCTCTGGTGAACGGAGTCCTGTGTATAAAAAAGGAAAATAATAAAAGGCGACACACTTGTGATCCCCTGGTGTGGTCGAGCCGCACTCTGGGGCTGTTGTGGTCGTGCCCCTCCCCCCAGGCCCATGGTATCTCCAGAGCGTAATGATGTACGCGGAGGGTTGGTTTTGCAATCATGCGAGGGCTGGGGTCGGGGCCGCATTGCTACGCGTGCTCGGATCGTGCCAGGTGGTCTTGGTTGATGTTGCTCCGGGCGCGTTTGGCCGTATCCGGCCGTTTAACGGCCGGACTCGAAAATTGCCTTAAAAGGCTGCTCTGTACTTCTGCCGCGAGGGCCGCTGTATGTTCCTCCGTTCGGAGGGAGTGTTCCGTATTTCCGTTGACCGTGATGACTCCACAAGGGCCTAGCATCTTGAGCTTGAGGTATGCATAATGCGGCACCGCATTGAACTTTGCAAACGCGGTTCGTCCGAGCAGAGCGTGATAGCCACTACGGAACGGGACTATGTCGAAGATTAACTCCTCGCTCCGGAAATTGTCCGGGGATCCGAAGACCACTTCCAGTGTGACTGAGCCTGTACAATTGGCTTCAACACCTGGTATGACGCCTTTAAAGGTCGTTGAGGGAGTCCTGGACTAGGGGGTGTCCGGACAGCCGGACTATCATTATCCGCCGGACTCCAAGACTACGAAGATACAAGATTGAAGACTCCATCCCGTGTCCGGATGGGACTTTCCTTGGCGTGGAAGGCAAGCTTGGCAATACGGATATGTAGATCTCCTACCATTGAAACCGACTCTATGTAACCCTAGCCTCCTCCGGTGTCTATATAAACCGGAGGGCTTTAGTCCGTAGGACAACATACATTACAACAATCATACCATAGGCTAGCTTCTAGGGTTTAGCCTCCTTGATCTCGTGGTAGATCCACTCTTGTACTACCCATACCATCAATATTAATCAAGCAGGACGTAGGGTTTTACCTCCATCAAGAGGGCCCGAACCTGGGTAAAAACATCGTGTCCCTCGTCTCTTGTTACCATCCGCCTAGACGCACAGTTCGGAACCCCCTACCCGAGATCCGCCGGTTTTGACACCGACATTGGTGCATTCATTGAGAGGCTCCTCTGTGTCGTCACCGATAGGCTTGATGGCATCTTCAACCAGCAACGCTGTCCAGGGTGAGACTTTTCTCCCCGGACAGATCTTCGTATTCGGCGGCTTCGCACTGCGGGCCAATTCACTTGGCCATCTGGAACAGATCGAAAGCTACGCCCCTGGCCGTCAGGTCAGATTTGGAAGCTTAAACTTCACGGCCGATGTCCGCGGAGACTTGATCTTCGACGGACTCGAGCCACAGCCAAGCGCGCCGCACTGTGACGATGGGCATGATCTAGCTCTACCACCGAACAGTGCCTTGGTGGCCGCACACAGGTCCGCTTCGGCCATTAGCCCGGAGCCGATCGCCCAGATCGAGGGCCGGTGGATAGACGCCACCCTGGGGGCTTCAACATCCACGGCGATGGAGCCGAACACTAATCTTGTCCCCTGCGAAACTCGTGATCCCGAGGTGCCGGACTCCGAACCTCCCGCGCCCCTACCAATCGATCCGGATTGGGCGCCGGTTATGGAATTCACCGCCGCTGACATCTTCCAATACTCGCCTTTTGGCGATATCTTGAACTCACTAAAGCATCCCTCCTTATCAGGAGAGTCCTGGCCGGACTATGGCCAGGTTGGTTGGGGTACGGACGACGAAGAAATTCAGAGCCCACCCACCACCCACTTTGTAGCCACTGTCGACGATCTAACCGACATGCTAGACTACGACTCCGAAGACATCGACGCTATGGACGACGATGCCGGAGACGAACAAAAACAGAGCTTATACAGCACGACAGGACCACCTCGTCGCATGACATATATATGGTGGACACCCCAAAGGAGAGCGATAACGAGGACCAACGGGCAGCGGCAGAAGATGACCCCGCCGATAAACGACCAAAACGGCGGCGCAGACGCCGCCCTAAGTCCCGCCTCGACGACAACAACGCTCCCAAGGAGCCCGCAATACGGAAGGGCTCACCAGCGGACGACGAACATGCAGATAAGCAACCGTACGAACATGACGAGTCAGATAATCAGTCCAGGCCCGGCAAAAACAACAGCCCGGACGACCTCATACCGGACACGCCGCCGGAGAGCAAGAACCTTCGGAAAAGACTCGTCAGTACTGCAAGAAGCCTGAAGAAGGAAAAACGGAGGCTCAATACAGCGGAAGACACACTCAGAATGAGATGGAGCAAAGTGCTCAAAACCGCAGATAAGTACGGCAATGGCCACCAATCAAAGAGCTACCCGAAGCGCAAGCTGCTACCAGAATTCGATGAGGAGGCCATAGAGCCTCCACCGTCCAAAAATAAAGGGGCTGCCTGGTTGGATAGACGGCCAGATGATAGGCCAAATTCTGACAGCGGCGCCACACATAAACCAACCAACGAACTTGGAAGGATAGATGGCCCAGCCAGGTCCATCTACGGGCCAAAGGAGAAGGCCCCAAGAAGCAAGGCAACATGTCAAGTGCCGATGATAGCGGTACACACAAATTCAGGGGCGCCGCACACCCACTATGTTTCACCGATGAGGTGCTGGACCATGAATTCCCAGCAGGATTTAAACCCATAAACATAGAGGCCTACGATGGAACAACAAACCCTGGAGTCTGGATAGAAGATTATATACTGCACATACACATGGCCAGAGGAGACGATCTCCACGCCATAAAATACCTACCCCTCAAGCTCAAAGGGCCAGCCCGTCATTGGCTTAAAAGCCTCCCAGAAAACACTGTTGGAAGTTGGGAAGAGCTTGAGGATGCGTTTAGAGCAAATTTTCAAGCGACTTACGTCCGCCCTCCGGATGCAGATGATCTAAGTCATATAACTCAACAGCCCGGAGAGTCAGCGCGGAAATTCTGGAATAGGTTCCTTACCAAAAAGAACCAAATAGTCGACTGTCCGGACGCCGAAGCCGTAGCAGCTTTTAAGCATAATGTCCGAGACGAATGGCTTGCCAGGCACCTCGGTCAAGAGAAACCGAGGACAATGTCCGCACTAACAAGCCTCATGACCCGCTTATGTGCGGGAGAAGATAGCTGGCTAGCAAGATGCAGCACCAGCGACCCAAGTACATCCGAGATAAGAGATGGAAACGGAAAATCACGGCACAGAAAAGAGCAGCGCCAGAATAAAGAGAAAAGCCCAAAGAGCACGGCAGTCAACGCCGGATTCAAAAGCTCGCGACCCAACAACAAAACACAGCCTCTCAAGGATGACAGTGACGAATTGTCCAACTTAAACAAGATTTTGGGTCGGATATGTCAAATCCACAGTACCCCCGGAAGGCCTGCAAATCACACCCACAGGGATTGTTGGGTTTTCAAACAGTCCGGCCGACTAAATGCCGAACACAAGGGGCTCGACGCGTCAAGCGAAGAAGATAAACCCCACCAGCAGAGCACCGGAAAACAAAAGACTTCCCCACAAGAGGTCAAAACAGTAAACTCACTTAATGTTATAATACGGAAAAACAATGCGGCACTTCCTAAAAAGAGCTTCGCGTGGTCCAAACCAGCAAACCATAGAGATTGGATATCAAAGCCAATCACTTTCGACCACCTGGACTACTCCAGAAGCGTTCGAAACGCGGGACGGACTCCCCTGATATTGAATCCCATAATAGACGGATTACAATTTACTAACGTCCTAATGGACGGAGGCAGCGACTTAAACCTGCTATATTCAAACACAATCCGTAGGATGGGGACAGACCCTACCAAAATCCGACACAGCCGCACTTCCTTCAAAGGAGTGACGCCAGGCCCTTACGCCAAGTGCACAGGCTCTATATTACTAGAAGTCGTGTTCGGATCGCCGAACAATTTTCGACGCAAAAAATTAATTTTTCACATCGTCCCATTTGAAAGTGAATATCAAGCACTCTTGGGACGAGCGGCTTTTGTCCGCTTCAACGCCATACCGCATTACGCGTCTCTTACACTCAAGATGCCCGGTCCGCGTGGCGTCATTTCAGTGCGAGGGTCACTTAAAGACCCCGGACTCGGATAGACGAATCCGGCTTCAGCAGGCTAGGGGCCCCCTAGCCGCATACCTCTTCACAGGGGGCTGCACGCACAAACAACCGCGGGTTCATACAAACCCCGCTTTAATTATTTATATTTCTTCTTTTACACATATTTTTCGCACGATTTATTTTCAAACTAAATGTTCCCCTCTTTTTACAGATGAACAACGTGCATACCCGTCCAGAATAAACAGCACAACGGAGACACAGGCGCAGACGTGCAGTAGGGACCCGTTGTGAGGATTCTTTTCAGATTAAGACCCTGCGTAAACCTTTTTTACTGTCTCTTGTTGTTATTCTCCCTTGGCTTCTTCCTATAGCCAAAGCGGAGCCTGACGTTTTGGCATCGGCCGCGTCAGAAGACCATGCCCGTACCTGGACACTAGGGGCTTAGGGCATCTCTGCCCATTATTATAAAGACCGAACACCTTAGGGAGTGTTCGGCGTCTCGAGTTAGGCATTATATGCATCAGCTCCGAATCATGTCTTTGGTCAAATGTTGGGTTTGCCCGGCTCCTGTGTTTTGCTGCCTTACGTTCCGTATCACCGGCTAACGCGGCACCAGGAGAACTACTGTGATTGTGCCCCAGTTCGGCTGGGCGAGCACCTCAGTAGAGAAAGCGGAAAACTGACTGTCATGATACAGCGAGAGACTGGTCAACCACTCGATCGACTACCGGAATGTTTAGAATTCCCCGCTTTGATGAAGGACCGTTTCCCGGTCAGGCACATACGCACCCCGAATTCGGAGATGTGCGGTGCCACCAGGGGCTATATCGTAGCCCCACCCTCGAGCTCCACTGGCTAAGTGAAAGTGATAAAGCATTATAGTCCGTATTGCCTCGTTCGCTACGCTACCACCTCCTTAAACAGGACCGAGACGTCGGATTAAGTGTGAAAACACGCTATTTTTGCGAACACCCCCGCACCCTGTGCGTGGGGGCTGAAGCCGAAGACTGCAATATTTCAAGTTATACAAATGTATACGTAAACGGCCGCACAGGAGAAGTTTTACTACTTGGGACGCACAAGTATAAAAAGCAGTTATAACATAATCATTGTTTTACAAAGCTAATACGTTCATTTGAACGTGACATTTTTCGAGCACTGCGACTCTATTACACGAGCGCCACGCATAACTTCCCCGAAATAGTGCTCGGCGGGGAGCCGGTTTTCATCCGAATCCTGGGCGGCAACAGCGGTGGCATCCATCTCCGGACAGTGCGCCCTCATACGGGCAAGAGCCATTCGCGCGCCCTCGATGCAGGCCGACCGCTTCATCTCCTTTATATGCGGCACCACTCCAAGGAATTGCTGCAATAAGCCGAAGTAGCTCGTCGCCTTGGGCCTCTCTGGCCAGACATGAGCCACGATGTCAGTCATGGCAAGTCCGGACAATCTATTTAGTTCGGCCCATTCGGCCAACCGGTCTGTCAACGAAAGTGAACGGCCCGGACTATGGAATTGAGACCAGTATAGCTCTTCCATCTTGTGATCCTCCTGGCTCCGGAAGTGCTCAACGGCATCAGCCGCACTTGCAGCTAAGTCCATATACGGATCCTCCGGACTCCACAGCCGCTCAAATTGAGCATACTTTCCATCCATAAACCGGTGACGCAGCAGAAAAGGCTTGCCAGCCACGATCTCTCCGGCTTGGCGCAATTCCTCCCTCATAGCCCGCATTGCAGAGCGGGCATCCTTGGCTTCGGCGGTGGCCTTCTTCAGGTCTTCCCGCTCCGATAAGCGCTCCTTTTCAAGAGCCTCATTGCGGTCGGCAGCATCCTTTACTTTCATGGCCAATTCGGCCACCTCCGCCCTGCTTAGGCAGTGCGCAGCCCTTTCGGCTTTCAACTCCTCGGCCGCCCTCGAGGCAGCCGCGTCACTCCTTCGGGCTTGCTCCTTAGCTCGAGCAAGTTCAGCCCGAAGGCTCTCCACAGCAGCAGCACCGTCTGTACAACAGCATATAATTTATCAGAGGAGGGCTTCGACCCCCTTAAATAAAGAGACTGCGGAGAACTCATTTACCTTGCGACTCGTCAAGTCGCCGGTTGACAAGTGCGATGTCCGCATCCGCCATGTCAAGTTGCCGACTCAACTCGGCAAACTCACTAGTCCGGCTAGCCCTCGGACTATCCGCCACCTGCATAGGAACGGCGGCATTCATTACTTGCGATTTCGATCCTCGGCACGCTGTCGTTCCCGACAACCTACCGAGTCCCAGGGGCTACTATCTATACAGGGCGCATTTTTATATGCAAAACTGTTAAAAGACAAATGGGTGCGTCATTCTCGCATACCTCAAATCCCGCCAACAAACTCATGGCGGCATTGCGCAATCCGCTCTCGGCGGACGAAATCCTTCCAATCACCATACGCATCAACGCACGGTGATCTTCTGAAATGGACGCCCTCTCAAGCAGTTTCTTTAGTTCTCCCGGCCGGATACTAGTGGGTGCCGAACTCTCTGGCCCCTCCGGACTCGGGGATACCCTCCATGACGATACTTCAGGCTCGCCCGCCTTATCCGACAGCGCTGCAGACGGAGGCGTATCACTCTCCATCATCTTCGGAAGAAGGTCTCCCGAAGATGAACTCATCTGAGAAGGCTGCAGATCCGAACTGCAATATAAATATTTCGGTCACCCACAGAGGCACAAATGAAGGCATTTCCTTACTAATTAATGCCCTTTTTCATACTCACGGCTCGCTGGAGGGCTGATCCTTTGGCGATGATTGTGCGTCCGGATCCTCTCCGGACGCCGAACCTCCCGGTGAAGATCTCTTCCCGCGCTTAGGGGCTTTGGCCTCCGGATCTTCGGAGGCGGTCCTCTTCTCCCCCTGGAGGGAGGAGTTCTTGATTCCCCCCTCTTCAGGCGCCCCTTTGGGTGAAATATTAGCTCCTCTGTTTTCCCCTTCGCCCCCTTCTGTGGGCGCAACCTCCAACATTCTGACCAGCACGGGCTCCAGTGCGGTCTCTAGGAGGGGGGCCGGACACCTTATCAGCCTTGATCGCGCCACCCATTCCTGTGAAGAGTGATGAGTCAGGAGGCGAACTCTAGAAAGGCGTATAAACAGAAAGTCCGGACTCTGAGCTATTTACCTGAGTATCCGGGCGATTGCGGCTTAGGCCCGTGTCCTCGGCTAATTCCGGACACGCCACCTGCGGTCCGAAGAATAGCTTGTACATCTCCACGGGTGTCGCACCCATGAAGTGTTGGAGAATCCGAGGTCCCTCCGGGTTGAACTCCCATAGACGAAGAGGACGGCGTTTGCAGGGCAGAAGATGCCTGATCAGCATAACCTGCATCACCACGATCAGGTCGATCTCCCTCGCTTGGAGGTCTCGAATCCGGCCCTGCAGTGAGGGCACGTCTTCGGATGGCCCCCAATTGAGCCCTTGGTTGACCCACGACACCAGCTGGCGTGGAGGTCCCGGGCGGAATAAAGGCGGCGGCTTTTGCCTGCTGCCCTTCGGAGCGGTGATATAGAACCACTCCTGCTACCACAGTCCGAGTTCCTCTTGGAAGGAACCTTCGGGCCACGGGGCATCGGCCTTTTTGCTTATGGCCGCCCCGCCGCACTCCGCTTGACGCCCCCGATCATCTTCGGCTCCACCTTGAAGGTCTTCAGCCACAGGCCGAAGTGGGGAGTGACACAGAGGCAGGCTTCGCAGACGATAATGAATGCGGAGATGTGGAGGATGGACTCCGGAGCCAAGTCGTGAAAGTCCAGCCCATAATAGAACATGAGTCCTCTCACGAAGGGGTCCGTCGGGAAGCCTAAACCCCGACGGAGGTGGGATACGAAGACAACGAACTCACCGGGCTCGGGGGCGGGCACGGCCTGCCCTTGGGCGGGCAACCTGTGCGAAACCTCGTAAGCCAGGTACTTGGCCTCACGTAACTTCGATATGTCCTCCTCTGTAACGGAGGAGGGCATCCACCGGCCCTGGAGGTCGGAGCCAGACATGGTTAAGGATCCGAAGCGCTCGAATCTGAGGCTCTGGGTGTTGGAACTGGGAGCGAGGAGGAGATTCGATGCGAGATTGAAGAACAAGGGCAAGCCTTGGTCCTCTTATAAAGGGAAAAAAATACCAAGAGCCGTCTCCGTGACCATTTGGGATTCACCTTCGATAGAGGAGGCGTGGCGACGGGAACGGTTGGTTTACCCACGCACGTATTGATGAGAATCCCGGAATAAGGGGAACACGATCTCTGCTTCGACAAGACGTGCCAAGGAAACCGCTTCGCTAAACGTGCTGAGGTGGTATAGTAAAAAACGATTCAAACAAAGGCTTGGTAGCGGTGTGATGTCACGCCGCACAATACGTCAGCAGATTGAACTAAGTGTACATTTTATTCTCTCTACGGTGGAATGTGGAATTTATTTTGCAGAGCCGGACACTATCCTGGTGTTCATGATCTTCTCTGGATTATTCAAGGGAGGAACCCACCTTGCAGTGCCGAACATTATGCGCGCCGGACTTATCGTCATTGAAGCCTGGTTCAGGGGCTACTGATGGAGTCCTGGACTAGGGGGTGTCCGGACAGCCGGACTATCATTATCCGCCGGACTCCAAGACTACGAAGATACAAGATTGAAGACTCCATCCCGTGTCCGGATGGGACTTTCCTTGGTGTGGAAGGCAAGCTTGGCAATACGAATATGTAGATCTCCTACCATTGTAACCGACTCTGTGTAACCCTAGCCTCCTTCGGTGTCTATATAAACCGGAGGGCTTTAGTCCGTAGGACAACATACATTACAATAATCATACCATAGGCTAGCTTCTAGGGTTTAGCCTCCTTGATCTCCTGGTAGATCCACTCTTGTACTACCCATACCATCAATATTAATCAAGCAGGACGTAGGGTTTTACCTCCATCAAGAGGGCCCGAACCTGGGTAAAAACATCGTGTCCCTCGTCTCTTGTTACCATCCGCCTAGACGCACAGTTCGGGACCCCCTACCCGAGATCCGCCGGTTTTGACACCGACAGTCGTCTTCGTAGGTTTAATCCTTGAGGGGTCTATGCCCATCTTGCGCACTGTATCCTGATAAAGCAGGTTCAGGCTACTGCCGCCGTCTATCAGGACTCTCGTGAGGTGAAATCCATCGACGATTGGGTCTAAAACCAATGCGGCGAATCCGCCATGGCGGGTGCTGGTCGGATGGTCTCTTCGATCGAAAGTGATCGGACAAGAGGACCATGGATTGAACTTCGGGGCGACTGGCTCCATCGCGTATACGTCCCTTAGTGCACGCCTCCGCTCCCTCTTGGGTATATGGGTTGCGTATATCATGTTGACCGTCCGCACTTGTGGGGGGAAACCCTTCTGTCCTCTACTGTTCGGCGGCCGGGTCTCTTCCTCGTCGTCGCTATGCAGCCCCTTGTCATTGTTTTCGGCAATTAACTTGCCTGCCTGCTTGAATACCCAATAGTCTCTGTTGGTGTGATTAGCTGGCTTTTCGGGGGTGCCATGTATCTGGCATAAGCGGTCGAGTATTCGGTCCAAGTTGGACGGACCCGGAGTGGTTCTTTTGAATGGCTTCTTCCGCTGACCGGGTTTAGAGCCTCGGAATCCGGCATTGACTGTCGTATCCTCCTTGTCGTTGCCGTTAATACGGCGTTTATTTTTGCTTTGATGCGACCTGCCATTGTGGTCCTTAGTATCCGGACTGCCAGAATTTTTGCTGAGGTTGTTGCTGCGAGCTAGCCAGCTATCCTCTCCCGCGCAAAAGCGGGTCATTAATGATGTGAGGGCTGCCATGGATTTCGGCTTTTCCTGTCCCAGGTGCCGGGCTAGCCACTCGTCGCGGATGTTATGTTTGAAGGCTGCGAGGGCCTCTGCATCCGGACAGTCGACGATTTGGTTTTTCTTTGTCAAGAACTGTGTCCAGAACTGTCTGGCCGATTCGTCTGGCTGCTGAATTATGTGGCTTAGGTCATCGGCATCTGGTGGTCGCACATATGTGCCCTGGAAGTTGTTGAGGAACGCGGCTTCCAGGTCTTCCCAACACCCAATTGACTCTGCGGGCAAGCTGTTAAGCCAATGCCGAGCTAGTCCTTTAAGCTTGAGTGGGAGGTATTTGATGGTGTGGAGATCGTCGCCGCGGGCCATATGGATGTGAAGGAGATAATCTTCAATCCAAACCGCGGGGTCTGTTGTGCCATCGTAGGATTCAATGTTTACGGGTTTAAACCCTTCAGGGATTTGATGATCCATTACTTCGTCAGTGAAGCATAGCGGGTGTGCGGCGCCTCTATATTGAGCAATGTCACGACGTAGCTCGAGTGAGCGTTGTCTGCTATGTTCGGCCCGGCCGGAGTTGTTGTATCCGGCGCGACGGTATTCGTCGTGGGTTGCGGAGCGCCCACGTGATCCGTAGATGGATCTAGATTGCCTTGCTTTGTCCTCCAATATATCTCGCAAGTCCGGCGCGTTCCCTCTTGGCTTCGTACTTTTGGAGCGATGCCAGGGTACGGTCTTGGTGGAGGGCCTGAATGCCTCTCTGTCGCGACCACGGGGTGGTCGGTCGGCCGTATCGTGCACTGGTGATGAAGGTATGTATGCTTCTTCCTCTAATCGGGGGAGCAACTTGCATTTTGGGTAACTTTTGGAGGGACGTTCGAGTTCATACTCTTCGGCCGCGAGGACCTCAGTCCATCTGTCGGCCAGCAGGTCTTGATCAGCTTGAAGCTGTTGCTGTTTTTTCTTTAGGCTATTGCCGTGGCGATAAGCCTGCGTTTAAAACGCTCTTGTTCGACGGGATCCTCAGGCACGACGAATTCGTCGTCGCCGAGGCTTGCTTCGTCTCCGGAGGGAGGCATGTAATTATCATCCTCGACCTCTTCGTCTGCCGCTCTCTTGCGAGGGCTTGCTTCTGCATCCTCCTGCGCTGAATCTTGCTGGAGGGGATTGTCTTCGGCACTGTCTGGAGTGTTATTATCTCCTGTGCCGGAATCTCCATTCTTGCTGTGGCGGGATTTAGAGCGGCGCCGCTAACGCCGGCGCTTGGGCTGTTTCTTTAAGGAATCTGCCTCCGCTGCTTCTTTGTCGTCCCCATCTTTTGGGGTGTCCACCATGTATATGTCATATGACGAGGTGGTCTTCCAGTGCCCTGTAGGCGCTGGTTCTTGTTCGTCTCCGGCATCGTCGTCCATACCGTCGATGTCTTCGGAGTCGTAGTCTAGCATGTCGGTTAGATCGTCGACAGTGGCTACAAAGTGGGTGGTGGGTGGGCTCCGAATTTCTTCGTCGTCCGTATCCCAGCCATCCTGGCCATAGTCCGGCCAGGTCTCTCCGGATAGCGAGAGATGCTTTAGCGAATGTAGGATGTCGCCAAAAGGTGAGTGCTGAAAGATGTCCGCCGCGGTGAACTCCATGATCGGCGCCCAATCGGATTCGATTGGCAGAGGCGCCGGAGGTTCAGAGTCCGGCAAGGAGTCCGGCACCTCGGAGTCACGAGCTTTACAGGGGACAGGGTCAGAGTTCGGCTCCATCGCCGCGGAAGTTGCAGCCCCCGAGGCGGTGTCCAGCCACCGGTCCTCGATCTGGGCGATCGGCTCCGGACTGAAGGTCGGAGCGGATTCGTGTGCGGCCACCAAGGCACTATCCGGCGGCAGAGCTAAATCATGCCCATCGTGACAGCGCGGCACGCTCGGCTGTGGCTCGAGTCCATCGAAGATCAAGTCCCCGCAGATGTCGGCCGTGAAGTTTAGCCTTCCGAACCTGACCTGATGGCCAGGGGCGTAGCTTTCGATCTGCTCCAGATGGCCAAGTGAGTTGGCCCGCAGTGCGAAGCCGCCGAATACGAAGATCTGTCCAGGGAGAAAAGTCTCACCCTGGATGGCGTTGTTGATTGGAGAAGCCATCGAGCCTATCGATGACGGCACAGAGGAACTCTCAATGAAAGCACCAATGTCGGTGTCAAAACCGGCGGATCTCGGGTAGGGGGGTCCCGAACTGTGCGTCTAGGCGGATGGTAACAGAAGACAAGGGACACGATGTTTTACCCAGGTTCGGGCCCTCTTGATGGAGGTAAAACCCTACGTCCTGCTTGATTAATATTGATGATATGGGTAGTACAAGAGTAGATCTACCACGAGATCAAGGAGGCTAAACCCTAAAAGCTAGCCTATGGTATGAATGTTGTAATGGAGGTTATGTCCTACGGACTAAAGCCCTCCGATTTATATAGACACCGGAGAGGGCTAGGGTTACACACAGTCGGTTACAATGGTAGGAGATCTACATATCCGTATTGCCAAACTTGCCTTCCACGCCAAGGAAAGTCTCATCCGGACACGGGACGGAGTCTTCAATCTTGTATCTTCGTAGTCTTGGAGTCCGGCGGACGATAATAGTCCGGCTGTCCGGACACCCCCTAGTCCAGGACTCCCTCAAGGCCTCTGGACAGTGTGTAAATCGAGACAAAAGTTCTATGTTTTTCAGTCCTAATACTCCCAGCATACACGTGTGCCGGTTAAACAAGTGCTCGGTGTACAGGTTGAGGCCTTTGGCGAGTGTTGCCTTGGTCTGCCAACGGCAATAGGTAGGATCACCAGCGGTAGCTTCATCCATATTGGTGAACGGGCGCGCACAAAAATGCAAGGTTGGTCAGAGCGTCTACTTGCTTGTGCTACCAAAGAAACACTATTGAAATCAGTGATCGAGGCGGTCCCAACATTCAGCGTGTCATGTTTTCACTTGACCAAAAAAGTTTGCAAGAACCTCACTTCAGGTATGGCAAAATATTTCTGGAGTAGCTCCATTGGTCGACGGTCTATGCATTGGATCTCATGGAACAACTTAGCTGCACCAAAATGTAAAGGTGGAATGGGCTTCCGTGATCTACGGTTTTTCAACCTTGCACTTGTTGGGAAACATGGATGGCGCCTCATGACTAATCCCAATTCCTTATGTGCTCGAGTGTTGAAAAGGAGATATTTTCCAGATACAGAGTTCCATCTGGCCAATGTCCCAAAAATGGCATATGCTACATGGAGAGCTATAGTGGTTGGCCGAGAGGCACTCGATACCGGCCTCATCAAGCGTGTGGGTACGGGATCCACCATATCAATATGGGGGATCAATGGATTCCGTTGACAATATCCATGACTCCTATATTTTTAACCAGAAAACACAAATGTTGAGTTCGTCGGTGAGCTTATTGATACTAACAACTGGATGTTGAAGACGGAGTTAGTGCAAGATCCTTTTATCGCCCCTAACATGGAAGCAATTTTGAACATACCACTATGTCAGGGAGGTGATGATGATTTTATGGCACGGTCACATGAAAAATCAGGTGCATACATAGTCAAATCGGCACGGTTCTCTAATGAACAAAAAAGAGCGTTCAACCCTTGAAGAAGGGGCGAGTATCGGATCCTCCAATGATGGAAAAGAGCTGTGGAATGCATTATGGAAATTGAATGTGATCCCGAAGATCCGAGTCTTCTACTGGCGTGTCTTGAGAGGGGTCATCCCATCTGAATGTACTTTGAGACATTGGCATATACAAGAACTCAAAAGATGCAAAATTTGTATGGCGATGGATGGAGACTTGGCTCATGCTCTTATCCATTGTACGCATCCACAACAGTTCTGGGAAGAAGCCCATTTGCTATCTGACTTCAAACTACCAAGGGCTGCATCCCAGTACGTGGTCACAAGATATTCTATGTGACCAAAAGTTCACAGAGAGGGAACGGATGATCATCATCACAGTGATGTGGGCCACATGGCATTATCGGGATCGTCTTACTCATGATCAGGAAAAAGATTGATCCGGCCATCTCTGTGCGATGTATTAAAGTTGATCTTGCGATCTTGGAGATCCCTTGGCAACACCTGAAATTTTTGCCGGGTTATGGTTGGCGGCCTCCTGATGACATGATCATCAGAATCAGCACTGATGCATCCATTCACTTGGATGGGGCACTGGGGGAGCGGGAGGTGTGGCCCGATCCAGAAATCACCTATTTGCAGCATATTATGGAAAGCCAGGTTGTTCGTGGGATTGGCTCCATGAATTGGTAAAGCCTGTGAATTTGAATTGTAATTCAAATTCAGCGTGCGACTCACACGTACGTGTTTGTGGGACAGTTTGCAGATGAGACTCCTTGATGGTTACTAATGATCGTGGTTGGTTAAGTTAACCTGGAGTCTTCGTTTAAACAGATTTTATTTGGACATATCTGCAGTTTATACAGTTTGAAATTAACTGGAATAGCACTATATAAAGGTCCTTAACCCCTAGCCTCAATTGATCATTGTGAGCGGAACCACGGAAAAGGATCGAGGAATAGGGGTTAGACCGTGTGCGTATATTTCTTACATTGGCACCAGAGCTGATTAAGGGTTTGACGATTTGTTTAATCGTCGGATCAATTACGATCTGGACTCCGCTGCGTACTCTGCTTATCCTTTTCCAAAAGAAAGAAAAGGGAAAGAGGGAGGCTCGTACGTACAAGTCAACTCAGATTAGATCGCTCGATTCCTCCGGTCCAGCGCCGCCGCTTTGCTCGATTCCGCTCGCCCAGCGCCGCCGCTTCGCCCGACCTCCACCAAATCCACGCCGTCGCCTCCAGGCCAAGCCCCAGCCGCGCCTCCGCCTCCACCTCCCCCATCCACTTCGGGCCGAGCCTGCCACTGCCCGTGACCGGCTCCTCCCCGACGTTCGCGCCGCGTCCGTCGACTTTGTTCCCCGCGCCCCGTTCCCCGCGCTTCTTCGAAGGAAGCGGATACAGCCTCATCGCCCCGACCAACTCTCGCCGGCCTGCTTCGCGTCCAGCGGCAAGGACCTACATCGACAACTGTCGGCCTCGACGACAGTAACTTGAAGGTAACAGAGGAAGCAACTAATCATTGGATATTGAATTTCAATGGCTTCCAATGGTGTCTTCGCTGAATTACTCCGTGCCTACAAACTTGATGGAACAAATTACACGGTTTGGAAAAGGAAGATTATGTTCTTGCTTACGGCTGAGAATATAGATTATGTTTCTGAGACCGGGGCGCCTAACGAGCCAGCAGAGGATGCTACAGATGAAGACAAATAGGAATACAATGATGAACTGAAGCAATGGACCAAGGACAACAAGACTGCCAGAGTTTATATTCTTGGCTCGATGACTGATTCGTTGGCTGCGGAATATGAGTCGGATAAAACGGCCTGCGGAATAATGCTCAGGCTGGAACAAGATTTTGGAGAAGTTTCCCTTGTGAAGGTGCTTAGCCTTGTGAATAAATTTCTGACATCAAAGATGGGTGATAAAACAGTCAATGAACACTTCAACAAGCTCTGTGTCTTGGCGGAAGAGTTAAAAACTGCTGGTTATCCGTTCCAGGAGGAAGTCCAAGTCATGGTTGTCCTGAACTCTTTACCACCATCATGGGAACAATTCAAGATTTCTTTTTGTCATTCAGAGCGCACACTCAATATGAGGAACCTGAGGCAACATTTGCTGATGGAGGAGGACCGCAGGCTCAACTCAGGAAAAGATAAAGCATCTTATCAGCCAGAACTTCACCTTGGTGAGTACAAGAATAGTGGGAATCGGAGGAACTGGAATAAGAGAGGAGGACCAGACCTAAGGGACAAGATCAATTACAAGCGAGATAGGGATGAAAGAAGCTACAGAGATGACAGGAGGGACAGGGGGCAAAGCAACAACAACAACTCTTTTCACAAGATTGACAAGAGGAACTACAAGTGCCATAATTGTGGTAATACAGGCCACTTCAGGTCAGAATGCACCAAGAAGAGGAAGCCGAACAGCGAAAGGAATAATTTTCACAAGGATGACAGTCGCAAGGGGAATCAATCCCCTGAAGGTATTACCGATGTTTATGTTTGCACTGAATCCTTATTTACTACTACTTTTCGGAATAGTTGGGTAGTAGATTCTGGTGCGACTTCACACATAGCTAGAGAACTTAGCTCTTTTGCCACACTCAAAACAATTCCAAAAGGAACAAGACATGTCTATTTAGGAACTCAAGCTAAAGCAGACATACTAGGAATTGGAAACTATGTGCTTAAACTCCCTGATGGAGGAAACTTAGTGTTGGAAAATGCACTTTATTCACCCAATATGAGAAGGAATCTTGTTTCAGTGTCCAAGCTAGAGTCAATTGGATATAAAATTCTCTTTGCCGACGGGAAGGTGAAGATTATCTTAAATGGAAGATTAGTATATTCAGGCGATAGACATGATGGTCTCTATTTTCTAAATGACATCATGGAAAATAATTGCTTAGTAGGCGAAGATAACTCCGTTGTGAGGAATATAAATGGACATAATAATTGTTCCGAATCTTACTTGTGGCATTTGCGACTTGGACATATATCCAAGAACAGGATTAAGAGACTTATTAGTTCTGGAATTTTGAACTTTAAGTGGGAGGATTATGGTATTTGTGAAGCATGTATTATGGGTAAAATGACTAGGTCGCCTTTTCCCAAAGCAAGTAGATCAACAGAACAGCTTGCCATCGTTCACTCTGACATTTGTGGGGAATTTTCCACACCCACTTTGGGAGGGCAGAAAATCTACTTTATCACTTTCATAGATGACTATTCAAGATACGGTTATGTGTATTTGCTTAAACACAAATCGGAAGGATTTGATGCTTTTAAAGTGTTCAAAGCGGAAGTGGAAAATTAGCTAAACAAGAAAATTAAAATACTTAGAACTGACCGTGGTGGTGAATACACGTCAGGAATACTAGATGATTTCTGCAAAGAACATGGCATTATTCATCACTATACCTTGCCATATACTCCACAACAGAATGGAGTGGCGGAAAGAAGGAATAGGACTTTAATGGATATGGTTAGGTCTATGATGGCTTATTCTGACTTGCCATTGTCTTTTTGGGGAGAGGCACTTCACACTGCCGTATATTTATTGAATCACTCACCTTCTAAAGCTGTAACGGTAACACCTTATGAGCTTTGGAAGGGAAGGAAGCCCTCACTTCGCCATTTGGCGGTTTGGGGGTGTAATGCTCAAATAAGGATACCTAGCCAGTTGCGCACCAAACTACAATCTAAAAGTACCCCAGGAATTTTTATTGGTTATGCATCAGGTTCTAATGGTTACCGTTTTTGGGATCCTCAAAGAAAGAAATTAATTGAAAGTGGAGATGCAGTTTTTCTTGATCAGGATACACCTCGCCGTGCTAAACGAGCTAGGGTGGAATTATTAGTAGAACCTGAAGATATCTCTTTACCTGAAACTGAACCTCTAGTTCAGGAAAATAATGATGCTAGTCAATCTACTAACTCTATTTCGAATAGCATGCCTAGGAGAAGTGGGAGGATTACACAACCACCTGCATATTTAGATGAGTATTTTGTTTTTCTGGGGGAAGTGCACTCTAAAATTCAGAACTTAGAGGAAGAACCAAAATCATTCAAAGCCGCATTGGCAAGTCCTGAATCAAATCTTTGGATGGAAGCCATGCAGGAAGAATTAAACTCTATGAGGAAAAATAATGTTTGGGAATTAGTTGAATTACCAAACAATCGAAAGTCTATTGGTTCTAAATGGATTTTTAAAAGGAAACTGAATGCGACTGGTCAAGTGGATAAATATAAAGCAAGACTCGTTGCTAAAGGATTTACACAAATGGAAGGAGTTGATTTTGTAGAAACCTTTTCTCCCGTTGCTAAATTTACCTCTATACGGATCATTAGTGCATTAACCGCTTATTATGATCTGGAATTGCATCAAATGGATGTTAAAACAGCATTCTTAAATGGAATGTTGGAAGAAGAAATATACATGAACCAACCTGAAGGTTTTGTGGAAAGGGGGAATAAAGGGAAGGTCTGTAAATTAAACAAGTCCATATATGGTCTTAAACAAGCCTCACGCCAGTGGTATATTCTTTTCGATAATGCAATCACGTCATATGGTTTTTCAATGACGGAAGGCGACCATTGTATCTATTTTAAGATTATGGGAAATAAATTTGTATTGTTATCTCTTTATGTTGATGATATTCTCATTGCTTCAAATGATAAATCTACACTGATGGAAGTTAAAACCTGGTTATCCTCTAAATTTGACATGAAGGATATGGGGGAAGCTTCCTATGTTCTGGGAGTGGAAATACGTAGAGATAGAAGGAAGAGAATGTTGGGTTTGTCTCAAAAGGCATATCTCAATAATGTACTTCAGAGATTCTCTATGGAAAATTGCAAGCCTGTTAAAGTACCTATTCTTAGGGGAACTAAACTTAGTGAGGAAATGTGTGCTAAAACTCCTGAGGAAAAGAAACAAATGAGCAATATTCCTTATTCATCTGCATTGGGTTCTTTAATGTATGCTATGCTATTTACAAGACCTGATATTTGCCATGCCGTGGGTTTGTTGAGTAGATATCAAGTGAACCCTGGACCTGAGCATTGGAAACAGATTAGGAACACTTTGCGTTATGTCAAAGGAACTATGGACTATTTTCTGTGTTTTAATGGACACAATCTTCAGCTGCAGGGGTTTACTGATGCTGATTGGCAAGGGGATCTTGATGACCGGAAATCAACTTCTGGTTATCTGTTTTCACTAGCAGGAGGAGCTATTTCCTGGAGTAGCAAGAAGCAAGATTCTGTAGCACTTTCATCTATGGAGGCTGAATATATTGCAGCATCGGAAGCTGTGAAAGAAGGTGTATGGTTAAAGGCGTTTCTTGCGTCTCTCGTGGTGGTGGAAAGCGCTTCATATCCTGTTACTATTTTCTGTGATAACCAGGCGGCAATCAAGGTCTCAAAGGATCCCAAGTTTCATAGCAAAACCAAACATATTGAGGGAAGATATCATTACATTCGTGACGTCGTTAATAGATTAAAGACAGTTCGTTTAGATTATTTACCTAGTGTGGACATGGTTGCTGATCCACTGACTAAACCTCTTAGTCAGGAAGTATTTTGTAAACATGTTTGCAACATGGGTCTTCGTTTCTGGAATTAGAATGTTTTAGCCAAGTGGGAGATGTAGGAAATACTTATGTGTGGCTTGCAACATTTTACATATATACTACATAGTTCCTGGAATATGTTTACCTTGATATGGAATTTACCGATGCACTTGAATATTGCTTGGAATACATGAATGGAATATAGTTCATGGAAGCCGGTACATATATGCTGGAAACAGTATTTATTAATGCTGGAATATTTATTGTACTAAATGTATTTTTTACCCGGGCACAGCATATTATGGAAAGCCAGGTTGTTCGTGGGATTGGCTCCATGAATTGGTAAAGCCTGTGAATTTGAATTGTAATTCAAATTCAGCGTGCGACTCACACGTACGTGTTTGTGGGACAGTTTGCAGATGAGACTCCTTGATGGTTACTAATGATCGTGGTTGGTTAAGTTAACCTGGAGTCTTCGTTTAAACAGATTTTATTTGGACATATCTGCAGTTTATACAGTTTGAAATTAACTGGAATAGCACTATATAAAGGTCCTTAACCCCTAGCCTCAATTGATCATTGTGAGCGGAACCACGGAAAAGGATCGAGGAATAGGGGTTAGACCGTGTGCGTATATTTCTTACACAAATCCCTTGAGGGTGTTACAGATCCATTAATAGCTGAAGCCTTATCTGTCCGGGAGGGCGTGCGCTTCGCACAACTCAGAGGTTTTCAAGAGGTGATTATTGAGATAGACTGTTTGGAGGTTTCAGAACTCTGGAAAACTCGCCGCAATTCTCTTTCGGTTGTGGCACCCCTGTTTTCTGAAATAGGAGAGCTAGTTTGTAATTTTATTTCTTTTGATATTCAACATGTAATCCGGTCAGCCAGCTATCCAACTCATTAGTGCAAAGCGTGGTTGCACATTGACTGTGACAGAGAGCTGGCTGGAAGAGACTCCTAGCTTCCTGGTGAGCAGCTTATTGGCTGATAATCCAGCGAATGCTTTTCTTTGAATAAATCTCTCAATATTTCCTGCAAAAAAGGGTTCAAGTCCTGGAGCTCGCATTTATCTTGGATTTATTTCAGGATTTCCAGCGATGTACATTCAGCGGGAGGAGACGCCCCCTCGACTATGAGGCGCCTTCGGTGGTTTGTAAAATCTCAAGATGATAGGTGCTCATAGGGGTAGGGTGTGTGAGAGCGCGTTCATAGGGGTGAATATATACGCATATATATGAATGCTTGCGTCCATACTATGTTAAAAAACTGATTAGAGCATCTACAGCCCGGCGCCCCAAACCCACGTCAAACGCCCGACCCGCCCGCCCGGTCACTGACCGGTCACCGAAATCTGACCCAGATGGGCGCCTCAAACGGATCTCAAACACCCGGGCTGACCGACACCCCTCATATCCATCCCAAATATGGGACGGATATGGGGGCGCTCGGGCACGCCCACCACGTCGGACTGACGGCTGTGTCACATGCGGAATCGCCGGAAACCCGGCGGTCCGAAGCTCGTCTCCTCCGTCAGACCGATGTCGACGCGTGGCCCTGCTCCGACGGACCACGTAGTGCCTAGCCTGCCTATTTAAGTCGACTGTCGGCACCGAAACCCTACCACCCACATTTTCCTCCGCCTGTCCGCCATCGCCGCCACTTTCCACTCCCCGTCCGCCTAGTAGCCATGCCCCCATGCTGCCGGGTGAGGAGCTACACATTTCTAACGCCAGAGCGCCGGCTAGAGCTCCTTGAGTAGATCCAGGCAACACGTGAAGCCCAGATTGCTGCGGGGCTCCCTCCGGATGCAGTGAATTCGGAAGAGGAGGACAAGGACGACGAGGAGGAGGAGGATGTGGGGGATACTAACGACGCTGATCTTCAGGCAGAGTAGCAGGCCATCCTCGATTCTCCGCTCGGAGTCAGCTGCGGAGGCCATACGTCGTCGCCGGCAGTAGATGGAGGCGCAACAGGCCGCGGAGGAGGCTGAGATGCTCGCCTACATGGATGAGATCGAGTAGGAGGAGGATGAACATGAGCCCTCCTACACGCCCGTCCACCCCGGCGCCCAGCACCGACGTCGTGGACATCTCCGATGACGAAGATTAGCTAGGGTAGTACGTAGCATCTAATATGTAGGATTTCTTTTGCGTGCTTTGTATGGATTTAGGGGTTGAAACATGAGAGATTCGGATGCTGAGTGACTAATTTGAGACGTGCTCGGTCACTGTTTGCGGACGCGTCCGCGGACGTTCGACGGATCGGATCTGTTAAGTCCGGTTGTAGACTCTCTTAGGTATTGTATCATTTGTATGTTGTGTGAATGTGTGCTTTGGCGCATACTCTTTTGCACTCGACTGGTCAGTGCAGTCAATAGATAGGTTGCTCCGGCGGTTCCCTGACTTTCCGCAAAAAGTACCACGTGTGAATTACATGCACGTTTACAAGGTTGAAAAATTCTCAGAGTAGTTCTCTTCCGTTTCAATTAGTCGCCATCATCAAGGCATCAGCACCAGCCCGCATAGACCATCTATTTTAAGCCAGCATGAGTATATTCTAGAAGTTCCATATCCGGTCACTATCACTATATGTCCATGCGGGAAACGAAGAAAGATTGGAGATAATGTATGGCACAAACGTCAAAAGATAGAGCACACAATACAAGAAGAACTAAGAAATAATACATCAGCTAAAGGAGGTGAATTTTGATGGGAGAAAAGGTGGTCTATTGATATTTTGGAACAAAGAAATAACTATACAAAGACTAGACCTAGATCAAATGTACATTGATGTAAGAATTTTCATTATGCTATTAATTCTTCTTGGAGATTGCCTAGAATGTGTGAGGAGTTTCAGTGGGAAAATAAGTTCAAAATGTGCGATCGTATGCGCCAGCTTCATAAAGCGCATGACCTTGCTTGGCTGCTCTAGACTGAGCCGACATATCATCTTGAGATTTTATGAAGTCACCACAGGCGCCTCGTAGTCGACAGAAAGGAAATTCTAAAATAAATCCAGGATAAATGCAAGCACCAGGACTTGAGCCCTGGTGGGTTGAGGATAACACTGTCCACTAACCATCCAACCACAGGTTGGTTTGCAGTACATGCAAGTGTTTGAGAGTGCAATTGATGACTGTGCTTTAAGGATCTTGGTTTCTTAGGTGATGGGTTCACTTGGCAAAGAGGAAGGATGAGGGAGAGATTGGACCGTGGCCTAATTAAAGATGCATGATCAAATTTATTCCCTCTAGCTGCTGTGGAGAATTTACAATGTGACCATTCCGATGAATACAGAAAACTATGCCTTGCCTGTTCCGGCCAATGGTGTGGTACGATTGACAAGAAGGTTTCACGTAAGGTGGCTTCGGGAGGAGAAATTCAGTGACACCATGATGGAGGCATGGAATTCCATGTGGTGGCTCACCCAACCGTGAACTGTTTTTACGAAAAGCTTAACCGCTTACACTCGCGATTTCATGATTGGGATCAAAGAGTCCTGAAGAAGCCAAAAAAGAGATACGCAAAGCACAAAGAGATTTAGAGAATGTGATGATTGGACCGATGGATGATATGAATGATGAATAGAAAAAAGAATTGAATGTGTTGATTCGATATCTTCTAGAGCTAGAGGAGATACAAATGATGCAGAGATCAAGGGCGAATTGGTTTAGAATGATGACTATAACAACACCGGTCATATGCATCACCGAGAAGAAAAATGAACTTCATCAAAAAGTTTAAAAGTCGTGGTGGCTTAAAGGTACGACATCTTTGAATCCACATGGGATGAAAAGCACGGGAAGGACGGGTGGGTTGTTTGGATGGGCCAGGGCGGTCAGAAACGGGATTGAGAACAATCCGGACTCCCGCAAACCTCTTCACGTTTGTCTTTACGTGAGAAAACACGTCCGGACCTCGCCGTGGACCGATACAAATGGTTTCTGCAATTTGTACAGCACGCGTAGGTTTGAGGATCGGCATTGAAGATGCGGTAAAGTAACCCATCAACGTTCAACCAGCTGCCGGTTCCTATCCGATCGGATAGCCGTCCATCGCACCGACGAGCACGCATCTTGAAAAGATGCGATCACCATCGACACGACCATCCATCTCTCTCCAAGCGTTGGGTTGGGTCCCTTCAAGATCTATCACGAATTCACGATCCATGATTCAAGAATGCCCATCGGTATTCGGCTGTGAAACGTGTGAGCCTTCAATAACACGGGCGCTGCCTCTCTCTGTGGCTGTGAACGCGCACATGGACGGCATGGGTACAGTGACCTCTGGTTGATTCCACGCCATTGGCAGTGCCTGGTGGTCCGCTCCGTGGCCGCTTTGGGCATGGCGGGACAGCGTGGTGGTGCACGTACGGGGCCAGGAATCTCTCTGCTCGACTGCTCGCTCATGGGTGGGCAGGGGGTACGCAGGTGGCCGGGAGTGTATCTGGTGCACCGGGGCAATTAGTGCTACCGGTGCACCGGCCCCATGTTGCACACTAAAAAATGTTTGAAAAAATCTGTAAAAAATTTAGTGCATTGACACAACATCAATGTACGTTGTCATAAAAATTCAAATCAAAATTTGAAACATTGCTCGAGATACAAAAATGACAAATTTGACACTGAATAGTACATAACACAAGTTGGGCTTTAATTTTGGCCCATTAGCACATTGATGTAAAATTTGTCATTTTTGTATCTCGAGCAATGTTTCGAATTTTGATTTGAATTTTTGTGACAACTTACACTGATGTTGTGTCAATGCACTAAATTTTTGTCCGGATTTTTTCAAACATTTTTAAGTGTGCAATGGAGTCCGGTGCACCGGTAGCGCCAATTACCCCGGTGCACCAGATACGTCCCCGCAGGTGGCCATGGGGCCTGGTCCTCTTCTGCCTGAAGTGAAATGATCTCTGTCCCCGCCTGCAAAAATAAAATAAAACGAAGCCTGATAAAAAAATTATTGGCCCATGCAGGTCTCGAACCTGCGACCTTCGCGTTATTAGCACGACGCTCTAACCAGCTGAGCTAATAGGCCAGTTGGTCCAGATCTCAGACAAAAGATATATATACAATCTGACAGGGCTAGCTGGAACAATTGTATGTCCGATATAACACATCCTCTGCAGCGCATGCATGACGGAGAATTATGGCGTTTGAGGCTTTGATTGAAAACATCTGCACTGCTACGGTAATTCAGCCCCCCGTTTTCTAAGAAAATAGTAACTCAGCTCCGAAACACTCAATGACAATGCACAAGTTATCACCAACGGATATATGGAACAAACATATGACTCATAAGAGGCCCTCAGGCCTATGCTGATTTCAGAGTCGACAGCATATCTGAAACAACTTAGCACACCCAACATTACTGATCAGCACCTCAGAATTGGTTTGGTTTCATCTCTACTTTTCAGGACTTGCACTGGCCAGGAACTCCAAGACGCAACCCTTCAGCTCCTGGAACTCTGCTTCAGACAGGGACGCTTCAACCAAAAACCTGCATAGTGTTGCCTCAGATGCTTCCTCATAATCCTTCCTCCTCTTCAGAACCAGATGGCCGCTGAGCTCCCAGACCGCTGGGTTGATTCTCATGTCGAGGAACTCCTGGATCGCCTTCCCGGAAGCCTGCTTCTCAGCGTAGCACTGGTCGATCGAACATTTCAAAGGGGGATAAATGTTAAGCCGACAATCCAGTTCTAGGTCACAAATAAAGCCGAGGTTGCATTTGCAGTACTGTACCTGTAGTAGAAGGAATACTCTCTTGCCAGATTCAGAGATAAGGGCATTGAAAGGTCTGTTATTCTCTTGCAAGAAGATGCATGCATCTGAGACGACCTGTGACAGATCCTCCAGGCTCGCTCCGCCTTCAAATACAAAGCCGCTTACTGGGTACTGCACCAGCTGAGAAATGCTGACACCGTTCCCTATGACTGTGAGTTTCTCTGTCGGCGCATTCTCGACTGGATATTGCACTTTCAGATAGTATGCCTGGCAAGCAATATGTGTGAGAGGGGAGCATAAGGCAGAGATAATCAGTGAAGTTTGAGTATGACTAACTTGGAAATGGAGGTGATTGATTGTTGCAAAGGCGCCCAGACTGTTATAGCCAACTCTGAAGAATGGATTCTTTGCCTCCCTTGCGACGTACATGGCCAGTAAGAAGCTCTCTTGATCAACCCTTTGCGGTAAGCATTCCTGGACTCGAGGGATCAAAAGCACATGACAGTACCCGATTGGGCTCACCTGCGAGACAGAATACAGAAACGATAAATCAGTTTTCAGTCTATCCGTGGTAGAAGTAATATCAGAGATGGAGACACACTGACGTTGATCAAAATGCTGCTAGCAGAAGCTGAAACAGTGGGAGGAGCTCTGTCAAAATACTGGGCAGAATCATTCTGAGTTTCTTGGAACCTGAAGATCACCTCCTCTGGTTTAACTTTAGTGAAGTTGAACTTCTCACTATGAAATGGTTGGAGGACTTGGTTCATTCCAAATTCAGTTGGCCGCTTCTTCTGGTCACGCCCTTCTATCAACGTGGCAACAAAATTGTGTTCTCCAGGTAGCACCTGTCAACGTGACAGTAGAAAATTCAGCTAGGAAAAAAAACCCAGAGAATTCTCAGTATAGTTAATCAGAGAAGAATGTGAAACCTTGGCCTCACAGGTAGTGATGTCGTGGTGAAACAAGCCCCTCGCTTTGCGGTCATCCCACTGCAACAACCATTCGTCATTTCCCAATACATTCAGTTTCCTTTCTGTTATACTCCCCCCGTTCCTAAATACTTGTCTTTCTAGAGATTTCAACAAGTGACTACATACGGAGCAAAATGAGTGAATCTACACTCATATTTATGTCTACATGCATCCGTATGTTGAGTCCATTTGAAATGCCTAGAAAGACAAATATTTGAGAACGGAGGGAGTAGTTATCAACAACATACAGAAGTGCAAACAGTACCAACCTCTTTAAAAAGCTTGTGGAGAAATGGGGATAAATTTGGCTCAACCTCCTCCATACGAAGGCAGTTAGTTGAATCAAAACCGTTGCTGCACATACCTGCTTTTGTTTCAACTGGCAGCAGCGTCAGACCACGCAAAAACATCAGACACTTATTCGTAGGAGACGATGCTAGCAACCGCTTCGACCGCATTCAAATAACTAATTCTAATTCAAGTAAATTGAACAATTTGATCTGAAACGATATTGAACTACTCCATTATGCTTCATCGGAGTACTAGTAGTTAGCAGTGGAGCAAGAACGTATGTGGCCGTACATAATTTCATACATTGAGCAGTCCAGCTCTAATCTAAGACCACAGTCCAGATTAGTCCATTCGCATCTGCACTGCATTTGAGTCCGGCTCAAACGGGAGCTTCAGAGGCAACCCAGATACCAAATCAAATGTGCAGAACATTTCTAAGTTTCAGAAGTGTATCCATTCCAGAGCATGGCGAATGGGGCGATCCACCATCAGCGACAAGTCGCCAAGGCCACACCCACAGTATATAGTTGACCGGAAGCACAAAAGAAGACATAAACTTCAGAGAAAGCGAGCTCAGATTACCTCGCAAACGCCGGTGGTGCGGGAAGCTTTTCCAGCGAACTCGCGACGCCGCGGGAGCAGTCGGCGTTGGCGCGAGCGAGAAAGGAAGGGGGGAGATGACGGGCATGTACAGAGACCTCCTCCTGTTGACGCGGGCGCCGCGGCAATGGCGACCCAAGAATTGGATCTCACTCAAAGCGAGCCTCTCCGAAGCTGATGGTTTGTGGCACAGTCCTTCGAGAACGAGGGCGGAATTCACGCGAATCCCACGTGGAGGAGAAGGGGGCCGAATCGGGCCGGGACGGGCCGTACGGGTCAGTTAGATCATTTCCCGCCTCTTATTGGGCCTCTAATCCAGAGAAAGCGGCTGTGCTGTTCGACTGTGCGTGGGCCTGTAGTTCCAGGGGGAAGAAGAAAAGGAAGTCGTCGTACTTCCGTGGACGCTTGCCGAAAAAAAACACTTCCCTGGACATGGTCCACACATATCTCGGGCTGTTCATGACGCAGACAAGCGGGTCCCAAGTTGGTCGTCGCAGGTCCCCATGGTGTGCGGGCCAGTAGTGGGGCGCTCGCCCGCGCTTCCCGTCGCCCGAGAACGGGGAGCGGAGCAGAGAGAGACCGGAGGCGCAAAACAAAAGGAGGAGGAGGCGGCCGAAAACACTGAGCGAAAAAGAAAAAACCGAGCGCGCAAAACCCTAAACCCTAGCCCCCCTCCCTCCCCAAATCCTCCCCTCGCGGCTGCAGGGGACGGAGACCACCGAGCCGCCATGGCGACCCTCCTGAGGCGCGCGTCGCTGCGGCGGGCCATCGCCTCCGCCGCCTCGGCCGCCACCGCCTCCAGCCCCGAGGTCGAAACTCTCCCTGCTCCCGCCCTCTCCGCTGCGCGCTCTAATAAGCGTGTTCTGTTTTCATTTTCGGATGGGTTGGGGGTTGGGGGCTCGTAGCCAGAGCGGATGCGCTCAATGCTTCCGCTGCAGTGATCGGAAGCTAGAGCCCTGCTCTGGTCTCCGAGTTTGATCGGTTGCGTTCCTTTTGGGGGGGCCCGATTTCTCCTGTTTTTATCTCGATTTTCCCACCGTGCGAGCCCGTAAACCCTCTTCAATTTAGTGTATTTCACGAGATGGCGCCGTTTTATTCACTATTCTTTTACCGATTTGTTTTAAGGTATATATCCTATCATCACCCCCTGTTCTGCACCTGCCGTCTGAAAATGCAGTTTGCCATAATATGTTGTCTGCTTTATTTAGACTTATTATCTGTGATGGAGTGCTGAAAATACATCAGCTGCTTTTCCGAGTCTCGATTAGCCCCACACAGTTTTCATCCTTGCAAGTTGTAGCCGTCTAGTTGGCCTGAAGAGTTTGTTTGCAGCGCCTCTCTGGTATGCTTTTATCCGTTAGGGGTTAAATAAGATTAATGGAAGAAAGGTATCACACGTGATAGGCTTCCAAAGAATTACTGAAGGAAACGCGATAGCGCAGTAGAGTTCACCAGGTGTCTCTCCCTAATGGGCTATAAAAGGATGCTGATTTATGTGGGACAATTTCATGAGAATCAATGGTCTACGAACACTGGAACACTGATATGTTGTTGCTAATGCTTTGATATTTCTGCAGAGCTATAGGCAGGTGATCTGTGGCTCTACCTTTCATTGCCGAGATTTCGCATCTAAAGGTTGTAGACATCATTTCTTCGTATGTTCATACAGATATTCTGCCATGTATTCTGAGCATTGCAATATGTGGATCAATTTATAACTGCTTAATTTTGTTGTTCAAACTGATATTTGAACCTACATATAATTTTAGGAAATTCAGTTGCATGATTACTTATTTGTCTTCCATTATGCTTCATTGCTACCACATAATGAATCATTTCCTAGTACTTCTTACTGTTACCTGCACTGCCGTATTGCACTGCATGATTTGCTCCAACTATGTTCCACTCGTACTACATACTGAATCATTTACTGATTCGTCTCTTATTGTATGCTTAGCCAAAAAGAAGTCAAAGTCAAGTGGCACCGACTCCGGTGAGGAGAATATGTCAAAGAAAGACTTGGCTTTACATCAGGCCATTGATCAAATAACAACTTCGTTTGGGAAAGGAGCAATAATGTGGCTTGGCCGCTCTGAAGGTCATAGAGAAGTACCTGTGGTGTCTACCGGATCTTTCTCTTTGGATCTGGCACTGGGAATTGGTGGGCTTCCAAAGGTACACATTCCCATACAGTAACAGATGTTCTTCAGAGCGGAAGCTCTTTGATGCTGATTATGCAATTTGTAATCTGCTTAGTACCACAAAATTGTTCATTTACATTTGAGTTTAGTCACTAGTCCCGTTTATGGCGTTATCTTTTAGCAACTGTTTATGGTTTTCTTGCAATGATGTATTTTGTTTTGTAAAATTGGCATGACATTATTCTTTGCAGGGACGTGTTATTGAGGTGTACGGCCCAGAGGCTTCAGGAAAGACAACTCTTGCTCTTCACGTTATTGCAGAAGCACAAAAGCTTAGCGGCGGTGGTAAGCCCAAAACTTTGAATCTGACTTCCTTTTGATGTTCTGTTTTTCTTTTCTTGTGATTGGCTAATTACTAGTACTAGAGAAAAGTGGCACCCTTCTGTGTTCCCCTTCAGTCTATGGAAGTAAGTGTGGACTTTGTAGCATGTCCGCATAGGACTCACCAGGTGGTGATTCAGCAATATTACTCAACTGCTGTTGATGTAGCATGCATCAATCAAGGTTCTGCTAACCTGCAACTGCTTAATAACGTGAACCTTAAGATGTATTGTTAATTCTGTTTTGTACACGTGTTGCTTCTCAAACCTGCCTATTAAACAAAAAACTATTCGAACAAATGGAAGTTGTCACACTAATTTTCTTTTGATGTCAATTCCCAAATTATTTCTGCTGTACATTAGTAATCCAGTGTATTTAATTTTGGACCTTTCTGTCTGCATCTGATATGATACATGCTCTTTTATGCTTAAAGCATGGAATGTGGCGAAAATTTGATTTTATGCATAAGAGTACGTAATATGAAGATAAGTCAACTATGAGTCCATGAATGGGAGCTCTTCCATAATCCGGATTTACTTTGTTTCAGTATGAGCCATAAACTTTTACTTGGCACAATTGAACTTGTTGAAGGAATTAAATCTTAGTTTAAGTGCACTCAAGTTTATAGGCATAGTCCTGTGGTTTTCGAAATTCAACTTAACTATTTCTATTTTTTTGGTTTGCCTTGTCTCTAGGTTATTGTGCATTCGTAGATGCAGAGCATGCGTTGGATCCAACTCTGGCAGAGTCAATTGGTGTCGACACCGGTAACTTACTTCTCTCTCAGCCAGACTCTGCTGAGCAGGCACTCAGTCTTGTAGACACGCTGATTCGAAGTGGCTCTGTTGATGTTGTTGTTGTTGACAGTGTAAGACCTTGACTGCTGCCCCTCCCATCTAATTTTCTATTTCATAGCATAATTAGTTTCTACTTAATCATGACTGCAATACTGCTCAAATTAGTGCATTGTCAAGTTAATACTTCAAACATGCTACTCAATCTTAATAACCATAATTCTTCCTTCGTTTCAGAGTTATGTACACTACTCAATCTTATTCTATTGTGCAGGTAGCAGCTCTTGTCCCCAAGACCGAGCTTGATGGAGAGATGGGTGATGCACATGTGGCTCTCCAAGCCAGACTGATGAGTCAAGCTCTTCGCAAGCTGAGCCATTCTCTTTCACTATCCCAGACAGTTTTGCTATTTATTAATCAGGTATTTAATTATATGGCCATTTCTTCGAGTTTTTTGCTTCTAAGTTGGCATAGGATTCCTTCTGTGGCTCAATGGTGAGTAGGCAACTCACACAAATTTTCAATTATTCATCAACTACTGGAATTTAGATTTATTTAATCGATGCAAGTCAGTAAGTCTTTGACAGCCATTTTAATTTTTCTTGCGGGTATAATTACCTGGAAACTTCCAGAATGATATTCCGCTAAAGCTAGGAAATGTTTTTCTTTGAAGATTAAGAAACATTAAAACTATACTTCATTCCATTCTTTAGAGTAACACAACTGGTTCTTCTTGATCCTCTGTTGTTGAGCATGATTATTTGGAGATGGTCATCATTATTATGCGCATTCATTCTGCATTTCTCCTGAAAATTCCCATGTTTGGCATTGCAATAACCTCTCCAGTCTTCTCGTCTTTGCATATTTTGATTTTTTTTATTAATTTGTATCCTTGAACACGTTGCAGATCAGGTCTAAGGTACAGACGTTTGGGGGAGGATTTGGAGGGCCACAAGAGGTCACTTCCGGTGGAAATGCCCTTAAATTTTATGCCTCGGTCCGCCTGAACATCAGGCGAATTGGCATGGTAAAGAAAGGTGAAGAGGTAATTTACTAATTCATATATCCTTAACATTAGCTGTTTTTGAAAATTGGATGATGCTTTTAACAAGTCGGTGTTAGTGTTCAAAACTGACTTCTTTTGAGGGTCATTTCTGCATGAGACATTTTTTTAATTGTCTCATTGTGCTGAATTTCGACATGCGATACATGTAACTTGGCTTGTCTTTTGCTATCAATGCAGTGAATTGAATATTAGGCCATGCCATCCCTGGGTAAAATAAAATAACTGACCTTGCAGATTAGGTTCCTCTTAATGTGAGATGAGCGGCCTGAACTAAATAAAATACACGCTCTTATCTAACAATGTCATGGAAATGATGACAATGAATTTTTGTGTGCAGATTATAGGAAGTCAGGTTACTGTGAAGATTGTGAAAAACAAGCATGCCCCACCGTTCAGGACTGCACAGTTTGAGCTGGAATTTGGAAAAGGAATATGCCGCAGCTCAGAGCTTTTCGATCTTGGGTTAAAGCACAAGCTTGTTAAGAAGACCGGGGGCGCGTACTATTCTTTCAACGAACAGCAGTTCCATGGTAAAGATGCCGTTAAAGCTTTCCTTAATAAAAATGAGAGCGTTGCGAAGGAACTGGAGATGGAGCTAAGGAGATTGATCCAAACTGAACCGCCTAGAAAGCCGGAGGCTGAGGACAATCTGCTGGACGATTCGCCTGAAGAGATCGTCAGACCCGAAACGTCATCGGAAGAGGATATGGCCGCTATAATCGGGGCTTAACCAGCGATGATAAGTGAGCTAGGAACGTTACTTGCGGCGCGGATTGTATTTTGTACCTGGGACCTTGTGTTCTTACTGTACTGGAAAATGAGGAAGGCAAAATTATGGTAGCTGCTTAGGGTAGGCATTGGGGTGGATTTGGGGAGGGGGCGAGGGGAGGGATCAGGATTCAGTAGCATGTAATCATGTATATATGTTGCATGCCTCGACTATTTCCTCTTGTCTAAGTAAGGTCCAACGACATTCTTGACTGGGCAGCTAACTTGCCACTGCTGCTGGAAAGAATTTGATTCTCCTGCTCCATTTCGGCCTTGCCTGCGAGCAGTTGCAAGAGCGGCAGCACCGAAATGCAAATTGTTTTGGGTGTTGCATTGGGCCCAGAAACAGGTCAACATGATCCTCCTTTTGGTCTGGGCTTATCATTGCTTCCGTATGTTATCTGCCACTTCTCTGTGAAGGTTTTTCATTCATAAATCTCCAGGATATATGCATCTTTTTCCGCTCGTTATGAAAGAAAAAGAAGAGTGGCGTGACAATGGCAGGGCTTTCCTCCGGAGTTATGGCCACGTGGGCGTCAAGGCATCCAATGATTTGTTGCCAGTGCAAGCACTTTTTGTTCGTTGCGGCGTTAAAATGCGCTAGCAGGTGTACTTCACGGAGGGACCTTTTTCTTCTTTTTATCCGAGTCCAAAAGAGATGGAAGCTACTACTCATCCATCCTTCCAATCGATCGTCTGTGTCTTTCGGCCATTGGCTAGCCATTCCTTTAGCAAGTCAAACGACTACCCTCCAATGAATGTTCCATGAGTATGGTTTGTTAAGGTTAGCAGAAGACAATAACAAGTGCTTTCCGTTGAGCCCCCATGTGCACCATTTAAGCACGCTCCACTCTCGTACCAGTGCCTCTAACTGTTCGTTAACGTCCACTAAATATCTCTCTCGTGGTGGTAGGAGTAGCTCCCTTGAATGAATGCCAACACTAATTGACACCCAATGATTCGTAGATCATGTAGTAATAACAGTCCTCTTCAAGGAAAGCCGACATGATTTCGCCGAAGAAGGGTCTACGCAGCCGATCATCATCATTTCTCCTTTAGATGGATGGTTGGTGACCCCGATCTATTCACCTGCTCCTTGTATTTTGTGGGATCAAATCAAGATCATGTTCGGCCGTACGTCCGTGAAGAGTCCTGAACAGCAGCCGCCCTCCTCGCCCACGAGCTTCAGGTCTGAAAATTCAGATTGATTGCCACGGCAACCACCTCGCCAATGCGGTGCCCGTACCGCCCGATCAATGGCGGCGTGTCTCTCCACCGCGTCCCGTGCCGCTCGCTCCGTCTCCACATGTGACGGACGGATCCGAGGATATGATCGATACGGTGCACCCGGTCACCTGGAGGCCAGAGCCACCGCGACGCCCCTCTCGGCCGTCCGGCCGGTCGCCGTCCATTAAAAATTGGTGGGTGCCGTACGTGCAGAGCCCGGGGGACATGGTCATATGCGCCCTCACATGCTAATGTGCGTTGCCATCAGCGTAGGCTGATGCTGTGCTCTTGGGGTCTTTTGTCTGTCTTGATTCCGAAAAAGAAGTCCTGGCCCAAGGAGGGGCTTGGAGGCACCGCTGGCCCTGGCTGGATGCTGTCATAGTATTGTGTCTGGGTGGTCAATTTCGTTTGGGGCGGTTTGGGAGCTAGTGTGTTAAGGGGTTCTGTACGGCCCGGGAACAGGCGCCAGACTTGTACTGTTGGCGCGGCTGCACATTCCTGGCCAAGATAATAGCTATGGTGGTGCTGGTGCCAAACTTGTGCTTGGCACATTCTTTGTCCTGCTGCTGATGATGTAGGCTAGGCGGGGACGTGGGCATGGTCACTGCGGAGGGCCATGCCTGGCCGTTTTCTAGCACGGAACGTTATGTGGAGCGATGCCCAAGCTTTACTGCACACGACTCGCTGTTTTGTACTACGCACCCTACGTCCCTCCCACTACCATGCATCCCGGCCATTTAGTAGAATTTCACGGTGAGAAATAAATCTGAGAACAGTTTTAGAATAACCGGGTGTATCGGTTTGGTTTCTGCTGACGGGTTCGTTTGGTTCAGGTGTTAATAGGCTGACTCTGAAAAGAGTTGGGTTCAGGTTGGTTTCTTATAGCAAATGGTTGGGTATGGTCGGTTATAGGCCCGAACAGGTCCAGCTCCAATAAGCTTAGACCCGCAGTTCATGCCCGGTTGTTGACGTTGGTTCCGTTCGTAAATCTCGAGCCCATTCTTCTTAGCCCATCGGACCTCAACGGCTGCCGCTCGCGCTTGGTGCGTCGACCCCGCCTTCGCCGGAGCAGCTCGCGCGTCGCTGGCCCCGCCTTCGCCGGAGCTACCATGGCGCGCGGCTTGCCGGACTGGCCTCCACGGCTCCACGGCCACTGCCGTCGAGGTGCGCTCATGTGCAGCTCTCTGGACCTGCCTCCGCGGCCGCTGCCATCAAGCGCCGCTCGCCGCCATCGTCGCGCACGGCTTGCCGGACTGGCCTCCATAGCCGCTGCCGTCAAGCGTCGCTCACGTTCAGCTCCCCGGCCCCGCCTCTGCGGTCGTTGTCGCCACGCCGCTTGTCAGACCGGCCTCCGCCGCCCGCCGCCCAAATCAGCATTCGCCGCCTCTCCGCAGGCCCTCTCCACGGTCGTCATCGTGTACCCATCAGCCGGCAGCCCAAACTCCCGAAACCTCCTCGCAAACTCCAGAGCCGGACCCGCCCTAGGACGCGGCGAGCGCGCAGGACACGAAGACGCTGCCGAGCCACCCGGACCTCACGGCGAGCACGCATAGGGGACCCGCTTGGGCCGCGGAGGCGTGGCGGGGCGCGGAGCAGAGCGCGTACGAGTCAAGCTAGCCAGCGGCGGCGGGGCCGCGTTGCGCGAGCATGAGGCGGGGGGACAAGGGAGCGGAGGCAGGGGGTGCGAGGAGGAGGACTGGAGGAGGTGGCGGCAGCGATAAGAGTGGAAGCAGAGGCGGGGGTGTGCCAGACAATGGTTATTATTACTACTCGAATGGTTTTCAAACCATTTCAGCAACCGGCTTCAACCACAGGTAAGCACTCAGTTTCAGTTTAATTTGGGCGGAAAGACAAGTTGGTTTGGTTGTGGTTGGGCTGACATAAATATAAACTGAGTTTAGTTTGGTTTGGGTTGCCACGTTTATTCATGCAGGTTTGGATGAGGTACGGTTTAGTTCTCAATCTTTTCTCAGATTTAGTGAGAAACAACGCTGCCACAGGAGAGTTTACTGCTGCTGTTGGGCCGCCTGGCCATCGAGAGAGGGGACGCCTGCCGAGTTTCCACCTCAATCTTACCGACGACATGGGCATGGGCATGGCAGGCAGTGAGAGCGATCAGCGAGAGGGCGAGGCGTGCTACGGCACGGACGGGGCCGGTGGAAAAGGACGGAATTGTTATTGCCCCGACCGATCCGTCCAGCCGGTTAATTGCTCCACGCCACGCCACCGAGGCAGACACGGAGACTCGGCATCGTGCCATGTGGCCCTACCGCCCTAGCCTCGTCCACCGCATCACATAGGCCCTCGCGTGCGCAGGCACAGCCCTGGATCCGTGGAAGCAACGAATCTCTCTCTCTCGACGCCGACGTCGACGTTGCAGTAGGTAATGAAACACGTTGCACACAAAAGAATTCAAATTTCACCAGTGGTACCAGCGTGCTCTGCCTGGTTTTCGAATTAGCATGCAGGACCAGTCGTTGCCCGGGGTAAGCCTGCCTGCCTGCCAACAGTCGATGCGGTGGAGACGAAGATGTCGTCGTCGATCTCCGGCCAACGCGTCTCCTGATCCATCCACGTCCACGTACGTGCGTGCGTGCCCCACTGTCCCGTCCCGTCACCCTGCTAGTTTCCAAGCGTGACGTGGACGGCTTAAGCCGGAAATAGGCCAGCACGACCCAAGTTGACCACGGGCTAGGCTCCTCTAGCAGCGACTGGTTGTACAACCTGTGCAGTCTCCTCACTGCAAACTGTGTGTACCACTAGATTAGTGGTACAATTGCCAGCATCCTCTCGATCAGGCTAAAGGGCAGTTTTTGCAATAATGCTACATCTACGTAAAAGGGTAGGAAATCTTACGTAACCTGCCTAAACTAAATCCTCTCTCCCTCATTTTGATGGGGGTGGGCCCCTTCCTCCCCCCTCTCCAATCCCAGGCCATCACGTTGTTGTTTAAGTCAATTTACGTTTGTGAATTCACGTAAATGTAGATTACTTCAGTTTTTGTCTGTTTCATCGTCTACGTAATCTAGGCCTGCATCGCACGAAACTCAAAGCAAGCCAAAGCCTCGCTCTGGAGGAATGGAGAATGGACATTTTCAGCGAGCCAAGCCCGAGCGACCGCTAGGAGGGTACGCGGTTGAGATGCCACGTTATTTCTCGAAGTGACGCCATAAATCCTCTCACTCCTTTCTCACCGTTCACTATCCCATCTCTTCATCGCTCAGCGGCGGCAGCAAGCATCATACGAGCCAAGATCTGGACACCGAGCACCGACGGCATAACCACTGCATCTCCCTCCACCATTTGATGGTTGTTACAGGTGTCGGGGCGGGGATCCCCACTCCCCTACGAGGGTTTTCTTCAGTCGCACCGGCCCAATCCAATGGTACCCCGCCCAATACCTCGACTATGGCAGTCGTTACGACCAAAATGTCGGAGCAATTGGCTACGTCCAGTCGGTGTTCCCGCCAGGGTTTCTTCCGGCGGCACTAAACCCGGGAAAACGTCAGGCCGACCCGTGTTTCAAGACGGGCTCGTAAAAGCCCGACCTTCATTTCTCAAGCCCAAGCCCGGCCCGAAGCCTCCCTGTTTTCAAGCCCGAGCCCGGCCCAAAATCAAGCCCGAAGCCCGAACATTGTTTTTTAGTGTACGCACATGCAAGCCCGACCCGAAATACAGAAAAGCCGAAGCCCGAGCCCGGCCCGAACTATATTCCGGGCTGCAAAACAAGGCCCGGGCCTGGCTCGAATGTCAAGCCCAGCCCGTCCCGGCCCGAACTATCTTCCGGGCTACAAAACAAGGATCAAGCCCGGCCAGGCCCGACCCGGGTTTTTCGGGCCGGACTGTCCATGCCCGGGTTTAGGCGGCACCCTCTCCGGTGCATGCGAACCCGGTAAGTACACATCTCTCTTTTTTCTGGGCAGCTGATTCGATTCAATTTGATTTGATTCAACTCGACTTGATTCAGCTCCAAATGATTTTGATCAATATGATGACGAATAATATCAGTGTACTACAAGGATTGCTACGACTACTATGATTGGAATGATTATTAGGATCGGTTGGATTACTAAGATTGCTATCATGAGTGCAGGATTGCTAGGATTGCTTGCCTAGGATGTGTGCATGCTATGTAGGGTTGACATGATCGCTTCCGTAGAATGTGCATGACCAGTTCATGCTACATGCCTGCTAATGTGCGCATGCAATGTGTTTGCTATGTGATCATAGCAATATCCATTTCCTTGATTGGCTTGCTCTGATAAAGGCAATGGGCATTGCTATGATTGGTGTGTTGACCATATCAATGCACATTGCTCAGATCTTACCATGTGCATAGTTCATATAGGGTCACATTTTTGGTTGTTCAATTTCAATGCAGTGCTCTGCAGATAAGCTCATCCCGGCACTGTTGTCGAGGGCAACTGACTGAAGCGCAAGGAGGCGGAGGAGGGCCACTGCTCGAAGGGAAAGAAGGTGGAGGAGGGTAACAACTCAAAGGGCAAGGAGGTGGAGGAGGCCTCAATTGAGGAATTATGACCAGTTTTGTGAGGACATAGGACCATCACACTTCTGCAAGGTCATTCTAGGACCTAAGTTGGAGTGTCTGCCGATCCCCAGTAACTTCAACATGCACATGGCCATCGTCCCACTGCAATTCATGTAGAGGATGTACAACGACTGTAGTTGGACAGTCGCGCTCCAGGTGGTGAACAGTAGGCTCACCCTTGATAAAACGGGGGTAGTCTTCGTCTTGGCCGACCAGCTGAAGATCAGATTCCTCGTCACCTTCAAGGTGTTGATTCCTAGCAACTTCAAAGTGATCCTCTTCGACCTTTTTGAATGAGGTGGTGTCTAGGTGCAAGAAGCACGACGGATCACTTGCGTTGATCCGTTAATGTCGTTTCGTTAGTAGCGGTTGTTTATTTAAGACTATGTGTTGTTAATCCCTAGGGGTTTGTATGTTAAGACTATCTGTATCATGACTATGCCTATTAATGTGTTTTCGTTAGTACTGCCTAATCGACCAAGAGGTTACCACATTGCATATCATGTATGTAACAAAACAACATCACTTTGCATTTGGGTAGCAGAGGCTTGCAACCAAACACCTGTCTCTCTGTGTGTTTCTACTCAGCGAGGTTGGGGGGGGGGGGATGCACGCAACCAAACTATTTACATCTTTTTATTCACTCAATCAAGTCCCACTGGACCACATATGCAAGGAGTCTACAATCCATGTAGGTAACCAAACAGGCCCTTAGCTGTTTCGAGTAGTAGTTTACTAGCTATTTTGACCAAGCAAGAAGTCGGATACTATCTAGTTGTAACAGCCCGGGGTAGTACCCCAAAATTGAAATGGATTGTTATCCAAACATCTTGTGGTATTGGTTCTTTAGAATCATTAACCATTATATATGAGGATAATGTTCCGTGTGTTGCTCAAATGCATATGGGGTATATTAAAAGTTATATCACATAACATATTGCTCCAAAATTGTTTTTCCTCTTGAATTACAGAAAAATGGAGAAATTGTCATTTTGTAAACAAAATCTTGTTACAATCTTATATATTTGTTTACCAAGTCTTTATCAATAGCTGCATTTTAAAAAATGCATTCATAGCATTGGTATGAGACAACTATGGAATTTGCAAAGTTTTGGGGGAGAAATATCCTGGAGCTAAACTTATTAATTATCATTTGATAAATAGAATAGTGTACTCTTTTCCATGAGTTTTCGAATGGATTTCTCATATATGTTTTAATGAGACAATTATTTACACCAATAGTGTATTGAGTACATATAGTTCTCCTTATATTTTCCCACATGATTTTTGAAGGACACCTGACCAAAGATCCTCGAAGTTTCAAGGTTAAGTACTAGCAATGAAATGCGAGACTTTCCAACACTCAAGATATATAAAGATTCTCAAGGCAATGAAGCTAATAAAACAACGTTGTCCAAGGAGGGGTGTTAGGAAATATTAGCAGTTATAGAAGTTAGTGTTAGCTTTAGGCTAACATAGCAATTATGTTTTCCTATAGGATAACTACATGTAGTTAGCGTTTCCCAAAAGCTTCCAATACCGAAGATAAATTTTGGGTAGCAGAGGCTTGCAACCGAACACCTCTCTCTCTGTGTGTGTTTCTACTCAGGGAGGTTGGGGGATGCATGCAACCAAACTATTTACATTTTTTTATTCACTCAGTCAAGTCCCACCAGACCACATATGCAAGGAGGCTACAATCCATGCAGGTAACCAGACATGCCCTTAGCTGTCTCGAGTAGTAGTTTACTAGCTATTTTGACCAAGCAAGAAGTCAGATACTATCTAGTTGTAACAGCCCGGGGTAGTACCCCAAAATTGAAATGGATTTTTATCCAAACATCTTGTGGTATTGGTTCTTTAGAATCATTAACCATTATATATGAGGATAATGTTGCGTGTGTTGCTCAAATGCATATGGGGTATATTGAAAGTTATATCACATAACATATTGCTCCAAAATTGTTTTTCCTCTTGAATTACAGAAAAATGGAGAAATTGACATTTTGTACACAAAATCTTGTTACAATCTTATATATTTGTTTACTAAGTCTTTATCAATAGCTGCGTTTCAAAACATGCATTCATGGCATTGGTATGAGACAACTATGAAATTTGCAATGTGTCGCAGTAATGGGCCACGGGTAGGCCGACCCGGGACCCAGGATCTTTCAAGACTTCGGGGCAGGCCGCGCCCCTCTGGCCAAGTCCCGGCCGGCGACCTTCAGAGAGGCCGAGAACCAGAGGGCGATCTCCCGAAGGGCCGAGTCCCAGACAACGGCTTTGAAGCAAGTCGACTCCCGGCTTGTGACCTCCAGAAGTGCCGACTATGGGAGTCGGCCCGCGACCTTTCACGAAGACCGATGCAGGGCACGGCCCGACGTGGCCGTCCCTTCCTGCCTACGAGGGGTTGGCATGGCTACAGTGAGCCGTATCACCGGGAGATCACCGGCGAGGCGCGGCACTGTTGCCATGCCTCCCCTGACCTCAGCAACAGTGCGTGATGCACTGTGCCCACGACGCCGGCCTGTACGGCCCGAAGATCGCAGGGCCACCTGTCAGTGAGAGAATCAAAGACGGCCGGAGCGCCAGAAGACGGCCCTGTGGGAGTCGGCTTCCTCGGAGTCGGCCGCCTCCCCGCCAGGGCCCCACAAGCCATAAACTAGATTGGATGGGGAGTGGCGACAGTGATCGCCTGACAGACGGCGGCACTGTTGCCACGACCCCATGACCAAGCATGCGTCATCGAGAGTGCTGCACAGTGTTCGGCTTGTCCGCGGGACCCGCCAGTCGGCGGGCCCAGAAGCCGGCAGGAAGGACAGCGGCATGAGAGACAAACGGCTGGGGGCCACGCCCAGTCAGATTACTATTGTACCCCCGGGGGGTAGGCCTATATAAACCCCCCGGGGCACCCATGCAAAGGGTTGGGCCTTGGATAGAATTAGACACTCAGACAGGGGAGGAGAGAGCCAGCCTAGCTCCCTCCTGCCTCCCGATACAGCTCCAGGAGCACCCTTGTAACCTTTTCGCCATAGTGACCATGCGGAGACCCCGCAGAGCAGCAGTAGGGGTGTTATCTCCCCGGAGAGCCCCGAAGCTGGGTAAGATTCGTCGACGTGCATGTCTGCGCCTCATCCCGTTTCCAGGCACCGGCGACGTTCTACTCGCCCCCACCAAGATAAGCCATCCGTTGGCATATGTCGCACCCAACCCCCGACATTTGGCGCCCACCGTGGGGCGAGGTGCTCCGTCGTCCGGAGATCTGCTCTGGACGGGAACCCTTTTCCTCCCTGCCGAGCGCAGCCAGCCAGGCTCGCCAGATGGAGTCTGCATCGACACGCTGCGCGGCGCCGAAGCCGCCTGCGCCGCGAGCGGCCTCGCCGAACTTATCGGCGAGGTGCGCCTCTCCGACGAACCTGCATCCGACGCAGGAACGGGTGGCCCCGAGAACCTTCTTGCGGGCCTCCTCGACCAACTCCACGTCGCCGGCGAGCCAGCCGTAGACTTGGAGTCTGTAGGCTCCTCCGACCCGATGCTGGTCGACTCGGACGCCGTATCGCTTGACATCTTCCCCACCAACGTGGTGGTCTACGACGAGCCGCTTCCACACGAGGAGAGTGGCGGAAGCGACGTCACGGAGGTGGTCGTCATCAGCCACGGCGAGCACTCCGGCGAAGAAATCGAGGACCCGATAGCCGCGGCCCTGCAAGACCTAACCGCGCCCATCCCAGAGGACGCGGACGCCGAGACGCTGGAGGCACGCCGCCTTCAGATCGTCGAAGGCGCCAAGAAGTCGGCAAGCATGAGACGCTTGTCAGAAGCATACCAGCGCGAGATGGATCGCGCCGTAGGCGGCTCGCCGGCTCCGACTGGGCCGAGCCGTCTGGGTGCGGTCCGACAGCGTGGTGCACCCATTGCCGACTTGCTCGGGGCGAAACGCCCCGTGTACGCCACCCCAGCGGAGAATATCCGCGCCGGCGACTGACGAGCTGAAGAACTTTGAGGGCGAAGAGCGCCGTGTGATGACGGAGCGAGTCCAGCAGCTCCTTGACGCGGTTGCTGCGCAAAACGCGGCCGGCGGCCGCGCTAATGCGCTGCAGCAGCCAAACGACGACTTACCTCCCCGCCGAGATCAAGGCGCGACCTCCCGGACGCCGACTGGCGGAGTCCGCGGAAGGAAAGAGAAAGAGCCGGCTGCTAGTCACAGCCGGACTCGTATCACCATCGAGCGCGACCAAGACGGCCGCCCAAGAGCAGTAGAACGGCGGGACGATTATCTGCCTCCCCCGCCCAGAAGAGAGCGGCAAGTTTCTCCGCCACCTGTTGAGCATCCGACTCTCGGAGGTCGCCTTGGCCGCTGAGAGGGAGTCGGAGAGAATGACGCCCGCCATCGGATCGACCGACTCCACCGATCCTTGGCGCTGGAAGAAGAAGATGAGTTGGGTCCGCCTTGCTTCGGGCCCCGCATTAGAGACGAGCCCTTCCCCAAAGGGTTCACGCTTCCCCGAGACACGCCCAAGTACACCGGCTCCGTGAAGCCGGAGGACTGGCTGATAGACAACTCCATAGCCGTCAACATAGCAAACGGCAACAAGCGGGTTGCCGTGAAGTATGTTCCTCTCATGCTCCAGGGCACGGCCCGGACGTGGCTGAACAGCCTAAAGCCCCGCAGCATCAACAGCTGGGTCGACTTCACCGAAGCCTTCATTCGCAACTTCACCAGCACGTACAAGCGACCTCCCAAGCCGCGCCAGCTCTCCTTGTGCGTGCAAGGTCCTGAAGAATCAACGCGCGACTACCTCACACGCTGGGGCGAACTTCGAAACTCCTGCGAGGGCGTGCACGAGGTGCAGGCCATTGAGTACTTCACCACCGGGTGCCGAGAGGGCACCCTCCTCAAGCACAAGCTCCTCTGCGACGAGCCTGAAACCCTTGACGAACTGCTAGTTATAGCGGATAAGTACGCCACGGCCGACTCTTCTATGAAGACGGAGATTCAAGTCAACGCGGCTGGCAAGGTGACTCCCCAAGCTCCCAGAACCCCGGCTGGAGATGCCAGTCAGCGACAGCAGCAAAACGACAACAAGCGCAAGGCCCCACAGCCGACTTCCAGCAGTCGGCAAGTCGCAGCGGTAGAAGATCAGCAGCCGGAGGGGCAGCCTCCGGCAAAGCGGCAGAAAGGCGGCAAGTCCAATTGGTTGCCGGCTTTCTCCTATGAGCAGACTTTGGATGGTCCTTGCAAGTTCCACAGCGGCGCGATGCCGTCGAACCACACCACCAGGAAGTGCCACTGGCTCGCCAGAATCGCCAAGGGAGACGGCCTCACTCCTCCGCCGCCTGCAGGGCCGCCGCCTCCGCCGCCGCCCCAGCAGCTGGCAGCTCGGCCAGTCGGCGCAGTACAAGACGAGTTCCCAGAAGAGCATGGAGCCTACGTAGTATTCACCAGTGTGGCAGATGACCGGCGCAGCCGGCGCCAACAGCAGCAAGAAGTAAATGCAATAGCAACGGATACTCCAGAGTTCATGCATTGGTCCGAGAGGCCTATCAGTTGGAGTCGGGCGGATCACCCAGAGGTGATGCCGAGTCCAGGCTCCTACGCCCTGGTCCTAGGCGCGACCTTGGCCACTGATAGGCGGGCCGCCCGTTTCTCGCGGGTCCTGATAGATGGAGGCAGCAGCATAAACATCCTGTACAAAGACACCATGGAGAAGCTCGGAATCAGGCGAAGGCAGTTGCAGAGCAGCCGCACCGTGTTCCACGGAATTGTACCCGGCCTCTCCTGTTCACCGATCGGCAAGATCCTGATAGACGTCCTCTTCGGAGACAAAGATCACTTTCGCCGAGAGCCGGTCTGGTTCGAGGTGGTGGACTTGGAGAGCCCGTACCACGCCCTGCTTGGCCAGCCTGCCTTGGCCAAGTTCATGGCGGTTCCACACTACGCCTACCTCAAGATGAAGATGCCGAGTTCCAAGGGGATTCTGACCATAGCTGGCGACTACAAGAAATCATCCGCTTGCGCGGCCGAGAGCAGTCGGCTGGCCGAGTCCTTGGTGATCGCAGCCGAGAAACGACTCCTTGACCGGGTCGTGGCGATGGCCGGAAAGCAGCCAGAGATGTCGCCTGACCCCAAGGAGTCGGAGGCAGAAGGATCATTCAAGCTGGCTAAAGAAACCAAGAAGATACCCTTGGACCCAGAGCACCCAGAGCGATACGCTGTCGTAGGCACAGGCCTTGACAGCAAATAGGAAGGCGAGCTCGTCGATTTCCTCCGTGAGAATCGGGACATCTTCGCATGGTCTCCCAAGGACATGCCGGGTGTACCGACGGAATTCGCCGAGCACAAGCTACACGTCAGGCCAGATATGAAGCCCGTCAGGCAGCCCTTGCGCCGCCTGTCAGAAGAGAAAAGAAGAGTTGTTGGAGAAGAGATAGCCCGGCTCTTGGCAGCCGGCTTCATCATGGAAGTGTTTTTTCCAAAGTGGCTAGCAAACCCGGTGTTGTTACTGAAGAAAAACAAGCGGTGGCGGATGTGCATCGACTACACTAGCCTCAATAAAGCCTGCCCAAAGGACCCGTTTGCTCTGCCAAGGATTGATCAGGTGATAGACTCCACAGCCGGATGCGAGCTGTTGAGTTTCCTAGACGCATACTCAGGGTATCACCAGATCAAGCTGAATCCTGCAGACAGACTGAAGACCGCATTCATCATGCCGTTTGGAGCTTTCTGTTACCTAACTATGACGTTCGGCTTAAGGAATGCCGGCGCCACCTTTCAGCGTTGCATGCAGAAATGCCTCCTCAAAGAAACTCGGCCGAAACGCCCATGTTTATGTGGATGATGTGGTGGTGAAGACGGAAAAGCGTGGGACGCTGCTGGAAGACCTCAAAGAGACCTTTGAAAATCTGCGCCGATTCCGGATCAAGCTCAACCCCGAGAAGTGCGTTTTCGGAGTCCCAGCCGGCCAGCTCCTTGGCTTCCTGGTCTCCGAACGCGGCATAGAGTGCAACCCCGTGAAGATCAAGGCCATTGAGAGAATGGAGGTACCCAGCCGACTGTTGGATGTGCAGAAGTTCACCGACTGCTTGGCATCCATCAGCCGATTTATCAGTCGGCTGGGCGAGAAAGCTCTGCCCTTGTATCAACTAATGAAGAAGACCACCTTTTTTGAGTGGAACCACAAGGCAGACGAGGCATTTCTCCAACTAAAGAAGATGTTGACTACTCCCCCTGTGTTGGCGGCTCCGACTCCCAAAGAGCCCATGCTCTTGTACATCGCCGCCACCAGCCGAGTAGTCAGCACAGTCATCGTAGTCGAGCGCAAGGAGGAAGGCAAGGCGCTCCCAGTGCAGAGACCAGTATATTACCTGAGCGAGGTACTGTCGACCTCCAAGCAAAACTACCCTCACTATCAGAAGATGTGTTACGGCGTGCATTTTGCCGCCAAGAAGCTGAAGCCCTACTTTCAAGAGCATCCAATCACTGTGGTTTGCACTGCTCCACTCGCCGAGATCATTGGAAGCCGAGACGCCTCCGGCCGAGTGGCCAAATGGGCTATAGATCTAGCCCCTTATACCATCTACTACCAGCCCCGCACCGCCATCAAGTCGCAGGCGCTGGCCGACTTCCTCGTCGACTGGGCCGAGACCCAGTACCTGCCGCCAGCGCCCGATTCCACTCATTGGTGGATGCACTTCGACGGCTCCAAGATGCGCATCGGCCTTGGAGCCGGCGTTGTCCTCACCTCCCCCAAGGGCGACAAGCTCAAATACGTGCTGCAAATCCACTTCGCCGCCTCCAACAACGTCGCCGAATATGAAGCACTCATCCACGGGCTCCGGCTTGCCAAAGAACTTGGCATTCGCCGGATCCTGTGCTATGGCGACTCCGACTTGGTGGTTCAGCAATCATCCGGCGACTGGGACGCCAAAGACGCAAACATGGCAAGCTACCGCTTCCTGGTGCAGCAACTCAGCAGATATTTCGAGGGGTGCGAATTCCTTCACGTGCCAAGAAATGACAACGATCAAGCAGATACCTTGGCACGAGTCGGCTCCGCTCGCCAAGCGATACCTTCTGGCGTCGCCCTTCAGCGCCTCCTCAAGCCGTCTATCAAGCCTTCACCAGAGTCAGACTCCATCTTCGTGCCGGCTCCGCCAGAAATAGTCGGATCCGACTCCAAGGCCCCAGTAGGCGACCTCAAGAAAGCCACAGTTAAAGCCAGCCCGGGGACTGCGCCAGTCGGCCCGGGGACTTCAGAGCCCTGCCCGGGGACTGCGCCAGTCGGCCCGGGGACTTCAGTGCCCGGCCCGAGGACTGCGCCAGTCGGCCCGGGAACTGCCCCAGTCGGCCCAGAGATTCCCTCAATCCAGCAAACGGCGGCAGACTCCAACCCGCCGCCTCCCAGCCCAGCCACCCTTGTCCAAGTCGCTGTGGTAGCAGTTGAAGAGATAGCAGCACCTTCATGGGCACAGCCCATCCTCAAGTTCCTAGTGAACAAAGAATTACCAACAGATGAGATCCTGGCTCGGCAAGTGCAGCGCCGAGCGGCATCATACACCATAGTCAACAGAGAGCTTGTCAGGCGCAGTGTCACTGGTGTCTACCAGCGCTGCGTAGAATCAGAGCAAGGCCAAGCGATCCTCAGAGACATCCATCAGGGCGAGTGCGGCCACCATGCGGCTTCAAGGGCGCTCGTGGCCAAAGCCTTTCGGCACGGTTTCTTTTGGCCGACTGCCCTGGAAGAAGCTAAAGAGCTAGTCCAAAAATGCAAGGGGTGCCAGATGTTCCGCTCCAAGCCCCTTCAGCCGGCTTCCGCGCTGAAGACAATCCCCATTTCCTGGCCCTTCGCAGTTTGGGGCCTGGACATGGTAGGACCATTCAAGACGGCCCGAGGCGGCCTAACTCATTTGCTTGTCACGGTGGACAAGTTCACCAAGTGGGTGGAAGCAAAGCCCATCAAGAAATTAAACGGGCCTACAGCAATAACCTTCATCGCCGACATCACGGTGCGGTACGGCATACCGCACAGCATCATCACCGACAACTGCACCAACTTCGCCAAAGGCGCCCTGGCTCGTTTCTGCGCGACGCAGGGCATCCGACTGGACTTAGCGTCCGTTGCCCATCCGCAGTCAAACGGCCAGGTGGAACGAGCCAACGGCCTCATCCTGTCCGGCATCAAGCCTCGATTGGTCGAACCACTCGAGTGCTCGGCCGGCTGTTGGGTCGAGGAGCTGCCTGCCGTCCTCTGGAGTCTGCGCACAACCCCAAACAAATCAACCGGCTTCGCCTTTCTTCCTCGTCTACGGTGCCGAAGCCGTCATCCCGACGGATATAGAATTCGACTCTCCGCGAGTCTCCATGTACACCGAGGAGGAAGCCGAAGAAGCACGCCAAGACGGCGTCGATCTGCTGGAAGAGGGCCGACTGTTGGCACTCAGTCGGTCCGGCATCTACCAGTAGAGTCTGCGCCGATACTACAACCGCAAGGTCAAGCCAAGATCGTTCCAAGAGGGCGACCTTGTGCTCCGGCTGATTTAGAGAACAGCCGGCCAGCACAAGTTGTCGGCGCCTTGGGAAGGTCCCTTCATCATCAGCAAGGTGCTAGGGAACGACGCTTACTATCTGATCGATGCTCAGAAGCCTCGAGCGCGCAAGAGGGACGACTCCGACAAAGAAACAAAGCGCCCATGGAACGCGAATCTTCTTCGAAGATTTTACAGTTGATGCAGTATGTATCGCACTACCCTCTTCGTATTAAAGTACTAAGACCTTAGGCCCCCCGGGACGAGCTCGGGGACTGCCTTTTTGATTATCTGTATGATAAGAACTACGCTTCCGAATATGCTGTTCCTTTTTATCATACTATCTGGCACCGGGTCCGACTAGTCGGCCCGGGGACTCGCTGTCTGGCGCTATGAAATGCTCCCTGCGGTCAGACAAGTAATGTGTTGCGCTCAAAGCCGTCTCCTGTCGAAAGCCGCAGCTCGCAGAGCGACTGTCGGTAGGCAGGGGACAAGCAAGAACGAGCGCACACATGAAAAATGGCTAAGGACCTAAAAGCTACGCATAGCCCAAGCCGGCTACCAGCCTCCCCCCACCGAGCCGACTCATGAGCAGTCGGCTCGACGTCTCAACTTTTATCAAGGACAGCCGACTCTCGAATAGTCGGTCTGTCAGTCCCTAGCCGACTTGCTGAAGACACTCTAAATGACTAAGTACTTGCCTTCCTGAAGTAGCCAAGCACTTGACCCGGCGGCAGTCCGCAGAGCGGCTGCCCAGCCGGCAAGGCGGCAACTGAAGGAAGGCGGCAAAGGAAAAAGTCTGAGGAGCAATAAGCAAGGAAAGGCGGAAATTAGATAAAATATTTACATAGGCCCTCGGCCGAATCACCGAATAAGAATTCAGGATACACCCAGTGGGTGGAATTGTTCGAATCTAACAAGTCTTGCAAAAAGTTAAAAAAGACAGATAAACAGAAGCAATCTAGGAGGCGGCCTCCGGGGCCGGAGGATTGGAGGTGACGGCGGTGTCGGATGCCGGGGCAGTCGGCTGGGCGGTCTCAGCCTGGTCGCCTCCGGCGGCGGGCGCCTTGTCCCTGCGCGGCTTGTTGCTGGAGGCGCGGTCAGGCTGAGGCTGGCCGCCTGCTTCGTCTTCTGGCGCCTCCTCCTCGCCTCCGTCCTCCGACTCGTCCTCCTCCTCGGCGTTGGAGTCGATCACCTCCGCCGAGTCCTCCTCGTACTCCGGGTTCATCCCGAACCAGTCCGGCGGTGCCTCCTCGCCACCTTCAGTCCGCTCGGGCACGAAGACGCTGGTGTCCGTGTACTCGGCGATGGCCGCCGCGCGCTCGACAAGGGCGCCTTCTGTGGCCTCCAGCTCGGCCTGGGCCTCTGACCGGAATGCGGCCAGACGGTCCAGGTCCAGCCCCGGATACCACCTCTTGACGAACTCCAAGGCTCGGCGTGCTCCGGCCCGAGTCGAGGAGCCCTTCCAAGACTCAAAGCGGCCGGGGGCGACTTCCAGCCAGTCGGCGGTCCAACTGGCGGTGCGAAGAGCCGGCACGTCCGGCCATAGGGCGGCAACCACTTGGGCACCGGCACGCTGAAGACGGCGCAGCAGACGGTGAGCAGGACGAAGACGAGCCCCGATGCTCAGAAGCTGCTCGTCGATGGTTCGGGGGGCGTTGGCGGCAATCACTTCACCCTTCGCCCTTCGCTCCTCCCGAGCCGCCTCGATGGCCAGAGGGACGGCTTGCGAATGACCGGGAAAGAAGTCTGCCAATGCAGAAAAAAAGATAGTCAGAAAATCAGGAGTTAGCACGACACAGAGTCGGAAGACCAAAGAAGCGAAAAAGACCTACCATCGACAATGTCCTCGAGCTCGTGGTAGCCGGAGGTCAGCATCGCCTCCCGGTCGGTCCAGGCGGAGCGTTCGACCTCGAACTCGGCCATGAGGGCATCCTCCCGCGACTTGGCGTCGTCCTGCGCCTTCCGGAGCAACTCCTTCTGCTCGGCCAGCTGCGCCGCCAGCAGGTCGCGCTCTTTGGTGAGCCTGTCGCACTCCTCCTCCTTGGCACGACGAGCGGTGTTGGCCTCGCCTAGCTGCTCCTGGAGGGCGGCATTGGCGCCTGAAGAACAAAGAAGAAGACAAGAAAATCATCAGTAAGGTAGATTGCCGGGGAGATCCGGCCCGACTGCTCAGCAGTCGGCCCGAATCTCGGGGACTGCAGCCCGCGGGCGCGCCAGCGCGCCCCCGTGGAAAAGAAGGAAGGTAGATCGCCGGGGAGATCCGGCCCGACTGCTCAGCAGTCGGCCCGAATCTCGGGGACTACAGCCCGCGGGTGCGCCAGCGCGCCCCCGCGAAGAAGGAAGAAAATAACTCACCTCGGCTTTCCGTAAGGTCGGCGGTCCGCTTCTTCAGCTCCTCAACGTTGCGGTTGAAGACAGTGGCGCGGAGATTATGATATTCCTGCAAAAAGCCGGCAAAGACAAAAGTTAGTACTCGGAGCTCACTAGAGGGAGTTCCGAACCGCCTGCTCAGCAGCCGGCCCCGAACTCGGGGACTACACCCAGTGGGTGCGCAGGCGCGCCCCCACAGAGAAAGACAGAAATCGAACAAGAGAAAGGAAGCTTACTCGGATGGATGTCCTCAAGGCCAGATGCGCTCTGGTGCTGACCTGGAGGGCGTCGCCTTCCGCGTGCAGCTTTGTCTGGACGTCCAGGAGGGCCTGGTTCAGCGGGCCGGTGCCGCCTCCGCGCAACCAGCCGGTGGGCGCGGCACTAGAGGCCTCGACGTCTAGACTCGCCGAGCTGGACGCACCAGTCTCCCGAGCTCACGGCGCCGAGCTTGTCCTCTCAAGTCGGCGGCGTGTCGGCACGACGACCTGAAGAAGCAGCCGCACCTCAGCGTCGTCCGTGGCCGGTGGATCCTGCGGGCCCACCGGCTGCTTGCCGTGCGGCCTCCCAGACGGTGGCGGAGGCGGCGGAGGCGGCGCGTGAGTGTCCAAGCCTGAAGCATCGCCGCCCTCCTCCAAGAGAGGGTTCGCGGTGCCGACCTCCCCGGTCTGCCCCGTGAACTCAGGAGCCGGCGGCGCCAACGACAACGGAGGGACGAGCATCGCCGAGCGGCGACGCGCGTCCTCCTCAGCACGCCGCTTCGTCGCGGCGGCAGTCTCGGCCTCCTCCAGCCTCCTCTGGGCGTTGGCGGCCGCCTTGTCAGCCTCCGCCTTCTCCAGGCGGTCGGCCTCCTCCTCCTCGTGCTTCTCCCGCGCGTTCCGTTCCGTCGCCTCCCGAAGGTCGGCGGCGGGATCGACCCGCCGAGTGTTGGCGGATGTCTCTACCGACCCCATGACAGAGGGGACGACGGCTCTCTCAAGGGAGAGGGGAGCTCTGGAGAAGATCGGAGGGAAAAAAATCAAGGAAGACTCGGATAAAATCCAACAAAGAAAATGAAAGAGTAGAAGGACTTACGAGGAAACTAGCGGCGGCCTTCTCACTTCCTTTCGGAAGCGGTTGGCCTTCGCGGCCGCCTCCTCCCGCTTGGTCGCGGCGGCGGCCCCCTTGAACTTCTTCTGCTTGCCGCCGGGCGCACTCGACCCGGCGTGGCACCTCTTTGCGCCGACTTGGCCGGAGGAGCCGGCCCTCGGCTGGCGGCGCGGGACGACTTCCACGTCGACGTCGTCCTCGGGCCAGTCGGCGAAGGTAGCCGACGACCTGAGGCCGCCGTCTGCCCCCTCTCCGCCGCCTTCGGCGTCGGCCTCCAGCGCCGCCGTCCCCAAGTCGGGGTCGTCGATGTCGCTGTCCTCGTGATCTGGGACATAGTCGCGGGGCTCTCTCATGGCGCCGGCCGCAGGCGCCGTGAGGGGATTCTGCCCAGAGGAGACCAACAAAAATTAGAAGACGGAGTCGGCTGCAAAGAAGATCAAGCTACAGAAGGGTGCGACTTACCATTGGAGGGGGGTTGTCGCGCGAGTACGGCTCCTTGCCGAACTGCCAGTTCTCCGTGAACTCGCAGTGCGCGATGTGGTTCACCAAGTTCACCACCTCCCCACGGGGCATCTCCTTGGTGCACAGACGGCTCGGATCGTGGCGGCCGCTCATCTGACAGATGAGGTGAGGCCGGCCCTGGAGCGGGAGGACTCGGCGCGCCACGAAGGCGGCCAGAAGATCGGAGGCGACGAGCCCCTCTGACTGCAGCAGAACCCGGAGTCGCGCCACGGAGCCGGCTCCAGAGGGCGAAAGTGATTTGGACCGGTGGGACCAACTGGCAAGCCTGCCAGTCAGAGGCTCGGGGTCGAAGGGCGGCAAGTTGACCCAGTCGCCGTCGGTGGAGATGTTCTTCACGTAGAAGTAAGATTTCTGCCACATCTTCACCGACTTCACCAGCGGAATGGGAGGGAAAGGATTGTCGGCCGTCGAGCGCCGCACCGCGATGTAGGTGCCGCACTGAGCCGGCGTGCCGGCGGCCTGAGTACCGAGTTTCGAAGAGAAGAACTCCCCCCATAGCTCGAGGGTGGGGAGAACGCCGAGGTAGCCTTCGCACAGAGTGGCGAAGGCGGAAAGGAGCACCACCGCGTTTGGGGTGAGGTGGTGCGGCTGAAGCTTGTGGAACTCCAGAAACGAGCGGAAGAACCCGCTCGCCGGCAGGCCTAGCCCGCGCATTAGGTGCGAGCGGAAGATGACCCGCTCGCCCTCCTCCGGCGCGGGCCGGAGCTCTCCCGCCGGCGCGGGACGGGCGTGCACCAGGTCCGCGCTCGGGAGACGGCGGGTCCGGCGGAGAAAGTCGATGTGCTCCGCCTCCACGTCGGAACCATCCCACACGCCGGAGCGCGAGGCGGGGGGCGCGGCGGAGGAAGAGCTCATCGTCGACGAAGAAGACGCTCTGGCTCGCGGCGGAGGAAGAAGGGAAGGCAGGAGAGCGGGGGAGAGGGTGTGCGTGCAGTGCCGCCCCGCTCCTCCCCGCCTATTTATAGCCCTGCGGGCTGAGGAGCTGAGGGGGCAGACGTGGGATTAACTGCGCCCGAGGCCCCACGCCGCCCATGATTTACCCCACGAAGTTACTGCGCGCAGTAACAACGTGGGGATGCCAACCGTCCGCAGCCACAGCGGATCCGCCCGAAAGCCGAGGCGTGGTAGTGGCGGGCCCCACCTGGCGGCCCGTACCGTCGCGCGCGTGGGTGGGCAGACTAATCTCCCCACGTGGTGCCACGCGATAGGACCGTCTCGGTAGCGGCAGGGAAGCGTATCTGATACGCCACCTGTTTTCCCGCCGTGACTTACGAATAATGGCCCCTCGCTGAACAAGTCCGACTTCGGCGGGTCGGCCCGAAGAAACGGCGGCCGAGTCTCAGAGTCGGTGCTGGGAAGATTGAAATTGTTGAAGCCCCACAAGGCAGCGCCCGCTGGGCTTCACCAGCTTCGGGGACTACTGTCGGAGTAATGGGCCACGGGTAGGCCGACCCGGGACCCAGGATCTTTCAAGACTTCGGGGCAGGCCGCGCCCCTCTGGCCGAGTCCCGGCCGGCGACCTTCGGAGAGGCCGAGTCCCAGAGGGCGATCTCCCGAAGGGCCGAGTCCCAGACGACGGCTTTGAAGCAAGCCGACTCCCGGCTTGTGACCTCCACAAGTGCCGACTATGGGAGTCGGCCCGCGACCTTTCACGAAGACCGATGCAGGGCATGGCCCGACGTGGCCGTCCCTTCCTGCCTACGAGGGGTTGGCATGGCTACAGTGAGCCGTATCACCGGGAGATCACCGGCGAGGCGCGACACTGTTGCCATGCCTCCCCTGACCTCAGCAACAGTGCGTGATGCACTGTGCCCACGACGCCGGCCTGTACGGCCCGAAGATCGCAGGGCCACTTGTCAGTGAGAGAATCAAAGACGGCCGGAGCGCCAGAAGACGGCCCTGTGGGAGTCTGCCTCCTCGGAGTCGGCCGCCTCCCCGCCAGGGCCCCACAAGCCATAAACCAGATTGGATGGGGAGTGGCGACAGTGATCGCCTGACAGACGGCGGCACTGTTGCCACGACCCCATGACCAATCATGCGTCATCGAGAGTGCTACACAGTGTTCGGCTTGTCCGTGGGACCCGCCAGTCGGCGGGCCCTAGAAGCCGGCAGGAAGGACAGCGGCATGAGAGACAGACGGCTGGGGGCCACGCCCAGTCAGATTACTATTGTACCTCCGGGGGGTAGGCCTATATAAACCCCTCGGGGCACCCATGCAAAGGGTTGGGCCTTGGATAGAATTAGACACTCAGACAGGGGAGGAGAGAGCCAGCCTAGCTCCCTCCTGCCTCCCGATATAGCTCCAGGAGCACCCTTGTAACCTTTTCGCCATAGTGACCATGCGGAGACCCCGCAGAGCAGCAGTAGGGGTGTTATCTCCCCGGAGAGCCCCGAAGCTGGGTAAGATTCGCCGGCGTGCATGTCTGCGCCTCATCCCATTTCCAGGCACCGGCGAAGTTCTACTCGCCCCCACCATGATAAGCCATCCGTTGGCATATGTCGCACCCAACCCCCGATACAATGTTTTGGGGGAGAAATATCCTAGAACTAAACTTATTAATTATCATTCGATAAATAGAATAGTATACTCTTTTCCATCAGTTTTCCAATGGATTTCTCATATATGTTTTAATGAGACAATTATTTACACCAATAGTGTATTGAGTTCATATAGTTCTCCTTATATTTTCCCACATGATTTTTGAAGGACACATGACCAAAGATCCTCGAAGTTTCAAGGTCAAGTACTAACAATGAAATGCGAGACTTTCCAACACCCAAGATATATAAAGATTCTCAAGGCAATGAAGCTAATAAAACAACATTGTCCAAGGAGGGGTGTTAGGAAATATTAGCAGTTATAGAAGTTAGTGTCAGCTTTAGGCTAACATAGCAATTATGTTTTCCTATAGGATAACTACATGTAGTTAGCGTTGCCCAAAAGCTTCCAATACCGAAGATAAATTTTGGGTAGCAGAGACTTGCAACCGAACACCTGTCTCTCTGTGTGTTTCTACTCAGGGAGGTTGTGGGATCATGCAACTAAACTATTTACATTTTTTTATTCACTCAGTCAAGTCCCACCAGACCACATATGCAAGGAGGCTACAATCCATGCAGGTAACCAAACAGGCCTTAGCTGTTTCGAGTAGTAGTTTACTAGCTATTTTGATCAAGCAAGAAGTCGGATACTATCTAGTTGTAATAGCCCGGGGTAGTACCCCAAATTTGAAATGGATTGTTATTCAAACATCTTGTGGTATTGGTTCATTAGAATCATTAACCATTATATATGAGGATAATGTTGCGTGTGTTGCTCAAATGCATATGGGGTATATTAAAAGTTATATCACATAACGTATTGCCCCATAATTGTTTTTCCTCTTGAATTACAGAAAAATGGATAAATTGACATTTTGCAAACAAAATCTTGTTACTACCTTATAGATTTGTTTACTAAGTCTTTACCAACAGCTGCATTTCAAATATGTATGCATTCATGGCATTGGTATGAGACAACTACAAAATTTGCAAAGTTTTGGGGGAGAAATATCCTGGAACTAAACTTATTAATTGTAATATTATGCTCTCTTCCCTATGAGTTTTTCAGTGGATTTCTCATATATGTTCTAATAATACATTTATTTACACCAATAGTGTATCGAGTTCATATAGTATTTTCCCGCATGATTTTCAAAGGCACAAGATCAAAGATCCTCGAAGTTTCAAGGCCAGGGACTATCAAGGAAATGCAAGACTTTCCAACACTCAAGATATGTGAAGATTCTCAAGGCAATGAAGCAAATAAAACAACGTTGTCCTAGGAGGGATGTTAGGAATTGTTAGTAGTTATAGAAGTTAGTGTCAGTTTTAGGCCAACATAGCAATTAGTTTTTCCTATAGGCTAACTACATGTAATTAGCGTTGCCAAAAAACTGCCAATATCGAAGTGGCATCATGCTTCTTAGAACGGTTACAATGATTGTAACCGACATATGTACATGCCTATTGAAAAGATATAAATACCCAACTCACCGTCAGTACAAATGGCTCTATTCACTTTTTTCAGGACCCACTCTAATCACTTCAATCTCTCTATTTCTTCTTCGTTACGAAAGAAAACAAGAGTGTCGTCTCAATGGAACGCCTTGTAACGGAGTTATGACCACATGAGCGTCAATGCATCCAATGATTTGTTGCCCGTACTAGCACCTTTTTGTTCGTTGCGGTGTTAAAATGCTCTTCTTCGTTTTAGAACGGCCATCCTTCCAGTTGATCGTCGGGGTCATTGCCTAGCCATTCCTTTTTCAAGTCAAACGACTTCAATGAATGTTTCATGAGTATTGTTTGTTAAGGTTGGATGACAATAAAAGTGCTTTCCGTTGAGCCCCCATGTGCACCATTTAGTTAGGCGCTACTAACTGTTCTTTAACGTCCACTAAATATCTCTCTCTCGTGGTGGTAGCTCTCTTCCTGAATGAATGCTAACACTAATTGATACCCAATGATTCTTGGAGCGTATAGCATACCGCTTGAAAGAAAATCTACATGATTTCGCCAAAGGATCTACGTAACCTATCATCGTTAGTCCTATATATAGATAGATATGTTAATTAGTGATGCCGATCAATTCACCTGCTCCTTACATGTGGGGTTCTTTAAAATAACGTTTAGTTAGGCACACCTGCGCATATTCCTCAACAATAGTTCAGCCAGCGCACCATCGAAATGTTCTTGCGGCTAGCTTGAGCGACCGAATAGATCGAACGCCCCCTCGGCTCTGGCTCTGGTTCTGGTCTGACCAGGCGTCCGTACTCCGATCGTGATTCTAGATGCACGGGCAGAACACGGCGGCGTGCCGTCATGAAACCTATTGATGGCCACGGTGCTGGAATTTAGTCTATATTGGGGCAGCTCAATAACTATTTCAGAAATTCCTAATAAATCCTAGAGGCCCACTTAGCCCATTTGTGCAAGGCAAGGGATACTACTAAAGTTTAGTCCCACATTGCTAGTCTAGTGGGAGTTGGACCTCCTTATAAGGGAGGTTCTTTCCCTACTTGTACGAGCATGAGAACAAGAGGGACATCCACGCGCGCTCCTCCTCCGCCGCCCGCCTCGCCACGCCACGCCTCGCGGGTTGCGGGAATGAGCCGAGCCGATGTCTACTTCGCGTGCCTCCTGTTCGCATCCATCTCTTGTGCCTATATAAGAGAGGTCGCTCCTCTCCAGAGAGACACATCAGAAGGTCCTCGTCCTCTTCCTCTCGCCACACAAGTTCCATTCTCTGCGCTGCTGTTGTCTTCCTCATCCCGGCTTGCGGCGTGCACCGCGAGTCGGGACAGTAGGCCTCCGAAACCGCACCTTTTGAGTCCTGTACGGGAGAAGGGTGATAAGGTTTTTGGGGAGCGCTCAGCGCGACTACTGGCTGCTTCATCACGGACGATCCGGTCGCCGACGACAACTTCCCCGACGACGACTTCTTCCCCGACGTCGACAACCTCCTCGACGACATGGCTGGCGAGGACACCGACCCCAAGTCCAGTGCTGCTGCTGCTGCTGTCCCGTATGTCTTCTTCTTTCTGTCACATGTTCTGCCACAGTTACTTCTACTAGTACTTGCCCTACATATGTTAGGTTCTACTTCATATATGCAACTAGTTCTACCATCTGCTATAGATATGTTTGGCTACGGTTCATATATGCAGAAGCTATTTACCTTCTCTTTGTCAAATCGCATGACTTGTTTCATCACTGCTATACTAGTCATGCTTTATCTAGTATTTCTGTTAATAAAATTATTCGGTAAATTGCTCTTATTTCCAACAATCCAAAAACCTTATTTTAGGCAATTTACCTCGAATGGTTTTGCTGCTTCCATGAGACCTCCTATGTTTGAGGGTATCCACTATAAGAGGTGGCGCGTGAGAGCAGTCTTATGGTTTCAAACCATGAGTTGCTATGACGCCACTCTTGGCAAACCTGAAGGAGAGCAAGATGCCCAACAGGCACAAGCTTTTCAGAAAATGGATACCTTGTTTAAGGATGCTCTCTTGAGTGTTCTTGGTGAAAACATAGTTGATGCTTATGCGTCAATTGACAATGGAAAAGATATGTGGGACGCACTCGAGGCCAAGTTTGGGGTCTCGGATGCCGGCACTGAGTTGTACATCATGGAGCAATCCTATGATTACAGGATGACTGAAGAGCGCTCCGTGGTTGAGCAGGCTCACGAGATACAGTCATTTTCTAGAGAACTTGAGCACTTCAATTGTATCCTACCGGACAAGTTTGTTGCCGGGGGTATCATCACTAAGCTTCCTCCTTCGTGGAGGAACTTTGCTACCTTACTGAAGCACAAGAGACAGGAGTTTTCCGTCCCGGATCTCATTGGCACTCTTGATGTGGAAGAAAAGGCGAGAGCAAAGGACACACGTGCTCGAGGTGTTGAGGGAGCATCTAGTGCCAATCTGGTACAGAAGAAAAACTTCCAGTCCCACAAGTTCAAGAACAAGGGCAAGTTTGATGGTAAAGGAAAGTTTGATGGGAAGAACAAGCAGGTTGTGCAGCACACGAACTTCAAGAAGAAGAATGACAAGAAGAAAAGTGCTTGTCATGTGTGTGGAGATCCTGATCATTGGGCTCCTAGTTGCACCAATCGCTATGACAAGCGTCATCCTGGGAAAGGCGGCAAGACCGCTAATGTTGTTATCGGAGACATTGACATGAAGGATGTTGGGTATGGTATATTTCCCACTATTCTTTCAGTATGTCATTCTCCTGATTGGTTGATTGACACAGGTGCTAATGTGCATGTATGCGGTGATATTTCCATGTTTTTGTCTTATCAGACCGCAGGGACTTCAACCGTGCTGATGGGCAACGGTTCAAGTGCTTCTGTTCGTGGTGTTGGCACGGTCGATCTGAAGTTTACTTCGGGGAAGATCGTGCGGCTGAAGAACGTGCATTATGTCCCCTCCGTCAATAAAAATCTTGTTAGCGGATCTCTTCTGTGTAGAGATGGCTATAAGCTTGTCTTTGAGTCGAATAAATTTGTAATATCCAAGTATGGAACCTTTGTTGGTAAAGGCTATGAGTCAGGAGGCCTATTTCGTTTATCCTTATCAGACGTTTGCAATAAATTTGTTAATCATATTTGCAACAATAGTGAATCAAATGTGTGGCATTCACGACTTTGTCATGTTAACTTTGGTTGCATGTCGCGACTAGCGAAGTTGAACTTAATCCCTAGTTTCACCACCGTTAAGGGATCTAAGTGTCAAGTGTGTGTGCAAGCTAAGCAACCTCGTAAATCTCACGTAACTGCGGAAACGAGAAATCTTGCACCACTAGAACTTATACATTCAGATCTATGTGAAATGAATGGTGTTTTGACAAAAGGTGGAAAGAAATATTTCATGACGTTAATTGACGACTCCACTAGATACTGTTGTGTGTATCTTCTGAAATCTAAGGATGAGGCTTTGAACTTTTTCAAGATCTATAAAGCTGAAGTGGAAAACCAACTTGATCGGAAAATCAAGAGGCTTAGGTCCGACCGTGGTGGAGAGTATTTTTCCAATGAATTTGATGCTTTTTGTGCGGAACATGGTATAATCCATGAGAGGACGCCTCCCTACTCACCTCAGTCAAATGGGGTGGCCGAAAGAAAGAACCGTACTCTAACTGATTTGGTTAACTCCATGTTAGACACATCGGGTCTCTCCAAGGCATGGTGGGGGGAGGCGATATTGACAGCATGTCATGTCCTAAATCGAGTTCCCACAAAGAATAAAGAGATAACTCCATTCGAGGAATGGGAGAAGAAAAGGTTAAAACTCTCTTATCTGCGAACATGGGGTTGTTTGGCGAAAGTCTATGTTCCAATTCCAAAGAAGCGGAAGCTTGGACCAAAGACTGTGGATTGTGTTTTCCTGGGATATGCTTTTCATAGCATTGTCTATAGATTCTTGGTTGTAAAATCTGAGGTACCTGACATGCATGTCGGTACGATCATGGAGTCGAATGATGCGACTTTCTTTGAAGATATCTTTCCCATGAAGGATATGGCTACCTCATCTAATCAGGAGATGCCTAGTTCATCGAATCAGGAACCAGTTACAATTACTGAACCTGCCATTTCGATGGAACACTTTGAAAGTCCTGTGGAGGAGAACAATGAAGTTCCTACTAGGAGCAAGAGATAGAGGACTGCAAAGTCCTTTGGTGATGATTTTCTTGTGTATCTCATAGATGACACTCCCAGTTCTATTTCAGAGGCCTATGCATCTGAAGATGCTGACTACTGGAAGGAAGCAGTTCGTAGCGAGATGGATTCCATCTTGGCAAATGAAACTTGGGAGATAACTGATCGTCCTTATGGGTGCAAACCTATAGGATGCAAATGGGTATTCAAGAAGAAGCTTAGGCCTGATGGTACTATTGAAAAGTACAAGGCTCGGCTCGTGGCTAAGGGTTATACCCAAAAGGAAGGTGAAGACTTCTTTGATACTTACTCACCTGTGGCTCGACTGACCACTATTCGAGTTCTACTTTCACTAGCTGCCTCACATGGTCTTCTCGTTCATCAAATGGATGTTAAGACTGCTTTTCTAAATGGAGAGTTGGATGAGGAAATTTATATGGAACAACCAGATGGGTTTGTAATAGATGGTCAGGAAGGGAAAGTGTGCAAGTTGCTGAAGTCTTTGTATGGACTGAAGCAAGCACCCAAACAGTGGCATGAGAAGTTCGAAAGAACTTTAACAGCCGCAGGCTTTGTTGTGAACGAAGCTGACAAATGTGTGTACTATCGCCATGGTGGGGGCGAGGGAGTTATGCTTTGCTTGTATCTTGATGACATACTGATTTTTGGAACAAATCTGAATGTTATTAAGGAGGTCAAGGATTTCCTATCTCGCTGTTTTGAGATGAAGGATTTAGGAGTGGCTGATGTCATTCTGAACATCAAGTTGTTGAGAGATGATGATAGTGGGATTACATTGCTTTAGTCTCACTATGTGGAAAAGATCTTGAGTCGCTTTGGCTACAGTGACTGCAAGCCCTCTCCAACACCATATGATGCTAGCGTGCTGCTTCGAAAGAATCAAAGAATTGCTAGAGATCAATTGAAGTATTCTCAGATTATTGGCTCGCTTATGTACTTAGTCAGTGCTACAAGATCTGACATCTCTTTTGCTGTTAGCAAGCTGAGCCGGTTTGTCTCAAAACTAGGAGATGTGCATTGGAAACCTCTAGAGAGAGTTTTGCGTTATTTGAAAGGTACTGTAAATTATGGAATTCACTACACTGGGCACCCAAAGGTGCTTGAAGGGTATAGTGACTCAAACTGGATCTCAGATGCCGATGAGATAAAGGCCACGAGCGGATATGTGTTCACTCATGGAGGTGGCGCTGTTTCTTGCAAGTCTTGCAAGCAGACCATCTTAACGAGGTCAACTATGGAAGCAGAACTCACAGCACTAGATACAGCTACGGTCGAAGCAGATTGGCTTCGCCGGCTCTTGAATGACTTGCCGGTTGTTGAGAAACCTGTACCGGGTATCCTTATGAACTGTGACAATCAAACTGTGATCACGAAAGTGAACAGCTCTAAGGATAACATGAAGTCATCAAGACACGTTCAGAGAAGGTTAAAGTCTGTCAGAAAAATGAGAAAATCCGGAGTTATTGCATTGGATTATATCCAAACGTCTAAAAATCTGGCAGATCCTTTTACTAAGGGTTTATCACGTAATGTGATAGATAATGCATCGAGGGAGATGGGTATGAGACCCACAATATGAGTTGTTCACAGTGGTAACATATTCTTTGTGATCGGAGATCCCGTGAATTAGATGTGGAAGACAAGCTGTTGGTCAACTGAGAGGAGAGTATCCTTACTATTCACAATACCACTCCATGAAGATGCAATACTCTCCTAATCTGCATGGCAGGTTGATGTATATCTTAATGTGTTCTAAGTGGCTTATTTAAGCAGAGATGTTATCCTGCAGAACATCTTTTGAAGAACACACCTATATGAGTCTGATTGTCAAACGTCGCAATCTATGAGAGTAGGGTTCTCTCTAGTAAACTCATGAAAGGTCACGGAGTATGACGCATAAGCTCCACCCGCGGGGAAGACCCACGGTAGCCACGTATCGGTCAAGGCTTTATGTGAAGCTAGATTCGCAGAAAACTTGCAGTTCAAGGCCCAGTCCACTGTTCAAGTTGCTTACTAGTGTAGCATAGAGTTCTAGGTGGAAGTTCAACTTAACAGTCTCCACTGCAGTACCGGTATATAAAACAGTGTTTTGGAACCAAAGGCAAATTTCTGTGTGCCTCTGGGATCTGGTGGGGGATTGCTGGAATTTAGTCTATATTGGGGCAGCCCAATAACTATTTCAGAAATTCCTAATAAATTCTAGAGGCCCACTTAGCCCATTTGTGCAAGGCAAGGGATACTACTAAAGTTTAGTCCCACATTGCTAGTCTAGTGGGAGTTGGACCTCCTTATAAGGGAGGTTCTTTCCCTACTTGTACGAGCATGAGAACAAGAGGGACATCCACGCGCGCTCCTCCTCCGCCGCCCGCCTCGCCACGCCTCGTCACGACGCGCCGCGGGTTGCGGGAATGAGCCGAGCCGATGTCTAATTTTTGCCACGCACTACGGGTATACGAAAGGTCACTTGGGAGCTGGAAAGTTTTGCGGTAGTGGACAATTAATATGAACGGCGCACCCTTCGCATGCCGCCTGTTCACTTCGCCTCCCATCGCAGCCTGTTCGCATCCATCTCTTGTGCCTATATAAGAGAGGTCGCTCCTCTCCAGAGAGACACATCAGAAGGTCCTCTTCCTCTCGCCACACAAGTTCCATTCTCTGCGCTGCTGTTGTCTTCCTCATCCCGGCCTGCGGCGTGCACCGCGAGTCGGGACAGTAGGCCTCCGGAACCGCACATTTTGAGTCCTGTACGGGAGAAGGGTGATAAGGTTTTTGGGGAGCGCTCAGCGCGACTACTGGCTGCTTCATCACGGACGATCCGGTCGCCGACGACTACTTCCCCGACGACGACTTCTTCCCCGACGTCGACAACCTCCTCGACGACATGGCTGGCGAGGACACCGACCCCAAGTCCAGTGCTGCTGCTGCTGCTGTCCCGTATGTCTTCTTCTTTCTGTCACATGTTCTGCCACAGTTACTTCTACTAGTACTTGCCCTACATATGTTAGGTTCTACTTCATATATGCAACTAGTTCTACCATCTGCTATAGATATGTTTGGCTACGGTTCATATATGCAGAAGCTATTTACCTTCTCTTTCTCAAATCGCATGACTTGTTTCATCACTGCTATACTAGTCATGCTTTATCTAGTATTTCTGTTAATAAAATTATTCGGTAAATTGCTCTTATTTCCAACACACGGCCACTGCGGCAGCCACCCCGGGCGTCAAGCGACAACACACCGGCGCTCGCAAGTCCGTCGTGCCTCGTGCTCTGCAACCACCTCACCAATGCGATGCGATGCCCGAATGGCGCAATGGCGGCGTGGCTCTCCACCGCGTCTCGTGCTGCTTACATCGTTCGTGCACATGCGGCGTATCGACATGGAGGCTGATGCCGTTGGTACGTGCAGAGCCCGGGGAACATCGTCATATGCGCCCTCACATGCTAATGTGCATTGCGATCAGCTTAAGCTGATGTTGTCATATGGGCCGGCCCTCCGAGTCTTTGCCTCTCTAGATTCCAAAAAAGAAGTCCTGGCCAAAGGGGAGCTTGCAGGCACCGCTGGCGCTGGCTGGATGCTGTCACCCTAGCTACTCCCTCCGTCCCAAAATTTAAAAACATTCTTAACACTGTTAAAAATATTTTTATATTATGGAACGGAAGGAATAGTTTTTATACATAACTTCCAAACAAGCACCACATAGTATTATGTCTAATCGTTGATTATGTCTAGGTGGTCAATTTCGTTTCGTTGTGTTTGGGTGCTAGTGTGTCAAGGAGTGTGTACGGCCGGGGAGCAGGCGCCAAACTTGTACTGTTCGCGTGGTTGCACACTCCTGGCCTAAGCTATGGTGGTGGTGCCAAACTCGAGCCTAGCACATTCTTTGTCCTGCTGACGATGTAGGCGGGAGCGTGTGCACTGGGAGAATTTACGTGCCGATGGGTTGCCCGGGCTGGCGATCGAGAGAGGAACACATGCTCAGTTTCGACCACAAATCTTATTCGGCGACGTCGGTACGTACGCGCGGCGGGCTGAAACATCCCACAGCAACGGCAGGCAGAGGGCGAGAGGACGACTGGACGAGGCGTGCTACGTCCCGGAGGCGGAGGGTGGAACAGGACCGGATCTTGTTTGTGAAAGAGTAAAACGAGAGGGAGAGCAAATGATGGAAAGGATATTCTCATTGATTGAAGATTGGGTATATATACCCCAGTACAAGGCGGTTTACAAGGAGCGGTTACCAAACTGTGGAACCGACATAGCAGTGATTATTAACTAATAATTAATCTAATTAATTATTTCCTAACACTCCCCCTAATCGATGCTTGTCTTTGTGAATATACATCATCTTGAAGACTCCTCCTTGTATGTGCTTGCCTTTGAGAATGATCATCATCTTCATCTTGAGAAAGACTCCTCCAAAAACCCTGTGGGAAAAATATGAGGAGAATAGTATTTGATATGTTGTTAAAACTCATTTAAACCCCGTGGGAAAATAAGGAGAAAATGATACAACATATAATGATTATTGTCTCATGAGAACTCAATTGAGAAAAACCTTTGTAGAAGGAGAAAACTCATATTTGAGTTTAGACAACAATAAATATGTCTTGAGTACTTCCTTTAAAAACCCCGATAGGGAAAATAGAAAGTATGACATATGATCTTTGAGAAGATATTGCCTCATTAAAAACCATTATGAGAAACTTTGAGAGAAAACTCATAAGGGAAAAGAGTGCGATTATATATGCCATTGAAAATTCCTTTAAAACTCGATAGGAAAAATATAAGGAGAAAATGATATGGCATATATAGACACTTGTGTTTATATTGTCTCATTAAAAACCTTTTATGAGAAACCATTAGGGAAAAACTCATGAAGGGAAAAGAGTACAATATATGCAGTCTCATGATTGTTAACAGGTTATAGATTTGGGAAATTACTCCCCCTGAACTTTGCAAACCTGGAGAATGTGTAATACAAATTCCATTGATATGATCATGACATTATTAATAATTTGTAGGATTTTCAAAGTATGTTGTTTGCAAATTGTTTCCTCACTTTCTATAATTTCTGAGGATAAGTAATTTTCGAGCAATGTGCTATATGATATTGCTCTTCATATAACCTTTAGGTATTGAGTAACACAAGTGGTAGCGTCTTGATAAATCAAGTTATGTGATTCTCATGAATCTCAACCACATGATTTTGAATGTGGTTAATCATTCTGCTAAGCCATGCATATTTTGCAATTCTTTTAGATAAAGCAATTATGTCAAAATGATAACTAGAAATAGCCATTAATGCTCATTTAGATGACTTCCATATGAAGGCTATTCCCGCAAATTCAGTCATTGATATGGCATTGTTGGGATCAAAGAAAGAGCCAATATCATTATATCATATCATGGTCATATTTTGTATTTCCTGATGGAAATATCCAAGCTTTATTGTGAGCTTGATATATAAGCTAATATTTATTATATCGTCCATATACCTTTCGTTGTGGGTTGCACTCTGAACAAAAATAGCAAATTTAGTGTCAGGTCTGACGTAGTTTTGCAATTATATGAGTGCTCTGACATTAGTGAGATAGAACTTCAGGTCCTGATATCACTTTATTATCACCCCTAGGTATGAATGGATTTGTACCCTATCAGGGGTACTATGACCATATTACATGTCTTTTATTGGTTTGTTATATCCACATTGAACTTCTCGTATATGTCTTGGATATATGTAGACTGATATGTATTCTTGAGAGAATGCTCAAGTTGTAAGCTTAAGCTAAATTTGGTTGAATCCAAATTTCCCGTCTTGAGATGATTATGTGTATGTTTAGGTCTTGTACAGACATTGATGATGAGGTCATCAATATACGCTGAGGTGATGAAAGGAAATCAAATTTGGGATTCCTTTATTAAACATGTAAATAATCATCATTATTCGAGTAATCCTTTTGAAGAAGGAACTCATTTAGTCGGTAGTACCATATGATTTCCGATTATTTCAAGTCATAGAGTGACTTATGAAGTTTTACACAAAAATTGTTGCGATTTTATTTTGGATTCGGAAGTATAAGCCCTTCAGGGACTTGAATAGAGATTTCCGAAATGAGAGACTCATATGAGTATGTAGCCACTTCATCCATCAACTGCATGGATATTGTTATTATTTTTATTGCCAATGATATTTAGTATCGAAACATAATTCCACTCATACCAAGAGGGTATGTTACATCATAATCGATGTCGGGTCTTTGCGTGAACCCTTTTGCTACAAGCCTCGCTTTCTCACCACCTCATTGACTTTGTCTATGAATGAGAAGTTTTTAGTATTCCATATGGAAGATACGTATGAGGAGTAGGTATTACTGCGGTAAATACTACTCATTTGTAGAGCGAGTGTTATTCTTCATTACTTACTTCCTTTTATGTGAACCAATATGAGTGCAAGAGGCACTCTACCATGGATTTTGATTCGGGGCCCAAAAGGTTTAGCAATTTGAGAAGAAATATATGTCGACAAATGTAGTCTTTAGTTTATATGATTCTGATGGAATCATTGAAGTTTGTGGATAATATATTTATTCCTTTTTAACTCCTTGTGATTTCCTATAACAAATGGAGGCAAGGTGTTTCGATGTCCCGGCACCAAAACATTTGTGCACATTTATGCCGGGCTTTGGATGATGAGCATCCAGTGAGGTGTCTTTCAACTTGATGTTGAATTACATTTACTGGTTGAGGAATTGATTTCCTCTGTTTCCGCGGAAGCATATGAGAAGTTATATCTCGTTTTGTCAGAATTTCTCCCCCTCTTGCTCTCATTTGGGGAGAAGAGTGGTTTATCAGGTACCTCCACTCTTTCTGACACTTTACTGCAGGAATATAGAATTTAGTGACACCTTGTCATCAGTAAATGTATGTGGCAAATTTGCAATGTGTTGCAAATATATGATTCTCTAAACTTATAGTTCAGATTCTTTGAGTACGTGGATATAAGGATTGAATGTCAATAACATTTATAATTTATTTCTCGGCATTCTTTGTGGTACTTATCTCCCCCCAATGCCGGAAAATATCCTTATTGCTGATGCAGTCAGCATATGTGCTATGAATAATTTTGATTGACGGATAAGCCTCACATAGATCCCTAATTTTCTGTGAGTGCCCATTGATGTACGCTGGAGTGGTGATATCGGTATGTAACCGAAATATCGCAGATTGGAAATACTTTGTTGACTTCCACGTAATTACTACAAGGGGAAAGTAGTATGATATGCAGTTGGTATGATTTAAATCATACCTACGGTGTGTAAGGCCGTATCTGTCTAGCAAGAGGCTAGTAAATTACAATTCTTTAAGGTTGGTCATGTAATTAATTTCACTATCTTTGATAAGATATTTAACTAAACCATTATGGGTATGTACATAAGGTACTATTGCTCGTGAAATGAGTTCAACAACATTGTCCATTCGAACGGGTCTATCCCGTGTTTGATAATTTGCTCTCACTTTGATAAGTTGAGCGATTAATTTAGTAAGATCATTCATGGTTGTGTGTGACAAGAGACACACTTGAAATCATTTTATAAATGTTTATATGAGTACCATGAAGTATCTAAAATAATCCCACATAATGATTAAGTAATCCACATATATCTTCTAAACATGCTCAAGAAGAATGAGTGGCTCATTTAGAATCTAGGTGAGAGTGCCTTAAAACTGATTTCCCCTATGGCACATGCGGTGCACATAAAATCTGATGATTTGGGATATTTTACAACTTGTTAAGTTGTGACCAACAGAATTGTCAATAATTTTCTAATCATCCCCAAACCAGGATGATTAAGGCTCCAAGCCAAATATTTAATTTATTAAGATCTAGAAAATTATTGTGTACGCAACAATATTGAGTATGACGTGATTCATACATCCAAAATTTATCGAATATCATGTCCGAGAAATAAGATATTGAACATCGCACTACTTGTAGTACAACAAGTATAGGCTAATAATATTCTGGGATAATTAAGAGATTATATGAGGTCTGCAATTTATGAAAATTTTATTATGCAAACATATCATCGTTGCAATGGAACTCACCAATCCTTTATTTCACTAGATTTTCAGTTCTCACCTTCTGATGAAGATTTGAGAACAATCATTTACCAGAATATTTTCTGGTTGTAAGTTTGCAAATTTTAAAATTTATCCCAAATACGTGGTGTGATTTGACTATGTATTTGAGGGTTTGGTAATCATAGGTATAATCTTTGTATAACCACACATTTGACAAACTTGAGTGTTGTCTTTGTGATAGTTTGAAAACGATATATTCCCTATTAATAGGTAATTTTGTCTTTGATTGTCTATTAGCCTCCACTTTACTTCATATTCCTCATGGTTCTATTTTGTGACCAATGAATTGCTTAGTATTCTTAGTACTAGCAAGAATTTGAAATAATGTAAATAGCACCCGTTGGGTGAATTTGATGATTTTAAGAAATTTCATGTTTTTCTTCATCCAAAAAAAATGGTAGTACCATCGTAAGAGGACATAAATTGTATTAAGGCATCTCAACTAGATCTGCATATGAAAATATTTGATCACATGATTTCATCTTGAAGTTGATTAAGTGACATAATTGTGAGCAGTCGTAGACTTGAGGTCTTGAAAAACAAATGGGTGATCATTTGTTGTATGCTCATATAGTAGCATTTTTCTCTAAAGGAATATATTTGAGATAAATGAATATGCATCCATTATGTACTTAGTTTGAGAACTAGGTGGTGTTTGTGACATATAAAATGCATATGTACATACTTAGGTATTAAGAGCATAGCCATGACACATTTTCCGAAGGTGGAGTTATAGTGGTCACAATGCCATAGATGGATAAATGACTGATGTCATGAATCATCTTAAAATAAACACTCCCACCTAAAATGAATTTAGTGCATTCGAAAATGTCAGCCATGTGTTACATGAAAATGCTCATGCATTTATTTCATTTACTTCTAGTAATAAGATATATATATGGATAAAATGATTTGTTTGAGAACAATCGTGGTCAAGGTGATCCTTGGTGAACCTGGGTGTATCCTTCAATAGAACACATCTGATGAAATCATTGCTAATGTTTTGGACTTCATTCTTGAGAAAATATGTGACTTCAGAGTCACCGCCAAAACACATAGGCTTTTCATGTTTATCATTGGTTAGCCACTATGAAGTATAACCACAATGCAATGTGGACCTTGCAACAGTGTTGAGACACTTATTCGTTTCTATAGATTATGGGAACCATCTTGATCGATGGACGACACTATAATTAGAAATAGTGACATAGGCTCCACCGGCATATAATTTCAATGTAATAGAAGGTAGTTGTCGAAGTATGCAAATATTTGCATAATTTTCCACGACCTATTCAAGCAAAGTGAGGCTTGAATAGCTGATGTTAGCACAAAAATACCATTTTGGCATGTAGCGATTGCATGAACAATATTTATTACAAGAGTAAAATATTTAGTGAACAACAACAATTGCTTCAGAGGAGCAATTTTTTTTTAAAAAAATAGCTGATGCTTTTATAATCATATGTGCAGACCTCACTTTATATAGGATAACACTTTGAAGATAATCACCAATATGGTGTAGATCTCGCAGTAATAGAAAACATAGTCTGACTTTTATCAGTAGATGTTCATATCTCTATTACCTTATGCTATACTATATTTAAGAAAATCACCTTGAAGTTAGTCATATGTCAGAGTGACATGATGTAGACCTTGCAGTAATAGTGGATAGTCTGCAAAATTTGCAGTGGATGCCAGTATTACCTTATGATATCTTGAAGTAGTCACATATAATATTAATATTTGGAAGAGCACTTCGAAGGTAGTCATCTTATCAAAATGACAAGATGTAGACCTCACAGTAATGGTGGATAATCTGCAAATAGTGCAGTAGATGTCACCATTACCTTGTGATTCACAAATAAAATTTAGGCATGTCATATGAAGTATGACAATGTATAATTATTATTTGAATTTCATAAAGATTTGCAAAAAAATGATTTATATTGCAAATTCATAATTGTTGTCACAAAAATGCATGGCATAGGGAATATTTGCGGTAAAGACAAAGATATGTCTTATGTAGAAGTTGATAGATGATAACTTGATTAGCGTATATATTCTCAAGGCTGCTTTGCATACAGAAACAAGCCTGAGGGCTTGAGTGAGAAATATAGGTCCTCCTTGTTCGTAGATAAAATAGAAGGACCAAAATGCAAATATGCCGATTGGATAAGGTTTCCCAATCTCATCTCTTGTGCGTGCGTGGTGGGCTGATGGCCATTCAAAGACCATCGCCATTGTTGACTACTTAGAGAGAACGCTCGCCGGCGTCTTGCCGCATTCTCCTGCCACCGCTGCTGTGAGACTGAAGTCGTTCAGGAGGAGGCAGATGCGCCGCATGCCGGCTGTGCGCCCTTGCCTGTAGAGGACGCGTACAACTACACGGTGGATGTGCGTCGTGGCCGGGCTGCACGCCGGCTGTGCGCCGAGTGGTGGAGGACGCCGTCGTCGCCAAATGCCGAGGTACACACTGCGGGGCTTCTTCCCTTGTTTCCACTGGATGTTTTGTTGATGGTAGTTGCGATGGACGACGAGATTGTCATAGTGGACGATGGAGAAGGGGGAAAATGTGAACAATAAGTCTGTTGGAGTTTGTTCCTCATCTTTTGATCTTGCACTTGATGTTGATTCTTCTTCTTGATTGAGGATTTCTTCCTCTTTCTGTTAGAGTAGCGATCAATCCATCTCACTACGAGCGTACGGCGGGTGAAGCGATTTACAAAACAGAACAGTTGTTAGATCTGTGATTGATTGCAAAAAGACAAAAACAAATTGAAGAATCTCCTGATCCAATTTCCTCTTTTGCAGAAGCATGTCTATTGATTTCTGCCATGGAAGGGTTGTGGTTGATCGAATCGGCAGCGATTGAAATTCTCCTATGCTGAAGCCGTGCGCGCTGGATGGAGTCGACATCGCGAGTACAGGGGCAGACGCTGGCGCCGCCGTGACTAATGTCGCCATCCGCGAAGACTCGATGCTGCAGTCCGCCGCGCGAGATAACGCCGGCAGCGCTGGGAATCGCGCGAGGCGTCGAGGAGGTCTGGCCTAATCGCTCTGTTAGGGCAAGGTGCTGATAACGTGTGAAAGAGTAAAACGAGAGGGAGAGCAAATGATGGAAAGGATATTCTCATTGATTGAAGATTGGGTATATATACCCCACTACAAGGCGGTTTACAAAGAGCGGTTACCAAACTGTGGAACCGACATAGCAGTGATTATTAACTAATAATTAATCTAATTAATTATTTCCTAACATTGTTATTGTCCCGACCGATCGGGCCAGCTGTTTAATCGCTGCCGCGCGAGGTGGACACGGAGACTGAGCATCATGCCATGTGGCCCTTGTCCACCGCATCACGAAGGCCCTCGCGTGCGCAGGCACAGCCCTGAATCTGCGAGAACTCCCGGCGTCGCCGTACGTACGTACAGTACGTCCCGCACGCATTACACACAGGAGAATTCTTGTATTTATTTCAATATTTCGGACGATGCGCATTTAGTGGGAGGAGACGTTTTCATCGACGACGAGGCGCCTACGATGATTCCGTAAATTTCAAGATGATATACAAGTTCAGTCTTTCGGAGGTGCTCGTAGGAGTAGGCTGTGCGTGTGTGCGTTCATAGGAGAAAAGTAAGTTTTCCGTCATATGAAACCTAGAAATTAGCAGGACCAGACGTCATATAGTTAAGCGTGGCAATACTGCTACGAATTTGAACTTCGCCAGTACCAGTGTGTCCTGCCTGATTTTCAAACTAGCGGGATCAGTCGCTGCACGGGTTAAAGCCTGCTGCGAATAGCCAATGCGGTGGAGACGAAGATGTGATCATCTCGTGATACATCAACGTCCACGTACAGACGTACGTGCGTGCGCGTCCCGTCCCCTGCTGGTTTCCACGCGTGACGTGGACGGCTTAAGCCGGAAATAGGCCAGCACGATCCACGTTGACGACGCGCTAGGCTTCTCTAGCAGTGCCTAGCTGTACGACTCAGCAGTCCACTCACCGCCAACTGTACCACTCGATTAGAAGTATACTGTGCAGTTAGCTGTCCCGAGCAGGCAGTACTAGAGTGGAGTAGAGTACTAGTAGCTATTTTGACCAAACTAATTAACTAGCCGAGGCATTATTAAGCAGCGCTGGAGATCACTAGTTTAATTAGCTTGATGCTCTATCATCCTAGGTTTTGGCGGTCGGTTTTGGTTGGGTTAATGATAACTATAGTACCACTACTAGTATAGTTAATTACGAATGCGATGGGAGTGGGAGTGTCCATCGATCGAGCTGGCCTGGCCGGTGTAACTTAAGCTTAATTAATCTCTGGCGTGCGTGCGTGCACAGGTGCTGAGCTAGCAGCTGTGTGGGTGGGTTAAACTAACTCGAGAGCAAGCTAGCGGATCCAGAGACCGGTGCAGTGTGTGGGTGGGTGGGTACTCATACGTGTCGACTAGTTGTTTCGTTTGATCACGTACGTACGTACGTCCGGTGGCCTTGATTATTAGGGTCCTTTTCTCGTTAAGGTGTCCCGTAGGAATTTATGAGCTACTGTGTCGATCAATGAGTTCTGGTCTGACGCTGCAACTAATTCACGTACTACGTACGTGACTTATCACGCCCTAGTAAAACCAATCCCTTGGCGAGCAAAAATAAAGTGGCTAGAGATTCTTTTGAGTAAATAAAAACGGAGAAAGTACTTTGCTCACCAGAGTCTGGGCTAGAGTTTCACATAGAGAGAAAGTCAAGTACGGTAGTACCCTTCATGACTCTTTCCCTCTTGCCCGCGGGCTGCGGTTGCTAGGCAAAACTCACCCCCCTCCAAGTTTCTCTCATGAGTCCATGGGTCCCTTTTCCATGTTGTTGTTCCTACGACCGGGCTGGGAAGGAGATCCTCGCCGACTAGTAGTTTAGGTTAGGTTTTTTCTTGCAGGGGCGGCGATCAGATAGCTGGCGGCGCTTCATTTTCGAGCTGGTTTTCCAGGCTTCGATTCTCCTTAAGTTTGTCCATCGGATGAATTCAACGGAGTTACGACACGTGTGCTCGCTACTTGAAGCAACCGCATGGTTAATTGTTTGTCTGGCTTCCATCCATGCAAAGGTCTGTACACAATTCTGGACTCCCTCGTGTTGAATACTACATGATCCAAACTTGACTATTATGCAGTGAATATATGACTCAAACTTTAATTCCAATTTTTGCAAATTGTATTCCCTTTCCTTTTTGCGATGAATATACAAATTTTATGAACTTCCTAGTTGTGGATTTGCCGCTTTATGTTAGTTGAATGTTAAATGTTGTTTCGTGCACGACCTGAAGCACTTATTACTTAAGTAGCAAAAATGCATGCTTCTTAAAAAAATATGTCGCCACATTATAACACTATGTATGTTTGCAACATTTTTTTTTCGAGAGTACGCCAAAAGCGTACCATATTTTTATAGAAGAAGAAGAAGGCATAGTTACAAGAAGTGTGGTCCAAATGCGAACATATGGCCCACACGGAAACACCAACACCAACACCACCCAAACTACATCTATGCTAACTCCTCATAAACCGTTGTAGTCCACCAACACCACCTACCGCCTGCGACCACTCAGCTATCTCATTTAGCGTACTATTGACAAGCTCGAGCGGAGTTTTTTGTTGATCTACCCTATTGAAGACTCTCGCATTCCTCTGTTTCCACAAAGCCCAGAGAACCGCCGTGACTGTGGTATCGAAACCTCGCTTGTCCGCCCCTAGGAAGCCTCTTCGAGCTCTTAGCCATCACTCCAGGGTATTGTCATCAGCTAGTGCTTAAGGTGTGCTAATCTGCAAGGTGTCCCATGTCCTATACCAGACCTCCCTAGCATATGGGCACTGTAGAAGAATATGGTCAGCATTATCCTCATCTTGTAAGCACGTGTAGCAAGCTGAGCTCTCCTCCTGAAGCCCATGCCTGGCCCTCCTATCCGATGTCCATATCCTATACTGCATTGCAAGCCAAACAAAGATTTTGCACTTGAGGGGGGCCCAGCTTCTCCAAACACACTTGGCCAAGGGTGATTTAGGCCATCCACTGCAAAGGCTGGAATAGATTGACTTGGCTGAATATTGGCCAGTAGATGAGCAAGTCCATGTGAAGACATCCTGCTCGGTCTCACATCTGTCAACTGTCGCCATCGCATGACAAAGATGCATGCATTGCATTTGTGCCGTGAAAGAGATCTCAATTTGGCAGTCCTCCGTCCATTTGTTGTTGAGCAAAGCCTGCTGCACCGTCCTAGTATTGATCACCCTCGCATGGACCGTCGTAAGCAGGATTGGAGCAATGTCAGCTTATGAATATCCATGCAACATTTGTTTCATATACTAGATATTGATATGTTTTCGGCCAAATTTAGTATGTGTCCATGCCATCCAAATTTACGGAGTAACTACAGTTTAGTTTGCTTAGAATTTTGAGCTATCATTAATAATCATCACGTAAACCATTTAGTTTATGGGACCTGGTGAGTATGAGGGTTTAGGCATTCCTAGCATGAGATATCTTAACATTTTCTTGCTAAACTCCTAACTAGAAAATATAATTGGGATGGAGACCAAAACCATAAACGGAATAATGAATATAAGTATAGAACTCGGAAGCCCTAATATTGTTATTGCATTGATAATAATTGGAAGGATTGAGAGGTTGATTAGAGGGGGTGAATAGGAGATTACCAAATTTTAGCTTCACTTTCAATTTTAGGGGCAATGCAGATAAAGTAAGTTATATAGATGTGCAATCTACGATGACAACAACCTATATGCCAAACAAGCTAATACACAAGATAAGCAAGAACAACAAGCTAGCTATCAAGCAAACAAAAGTAAATGTACAAAAAGGAAGAACTGCACAAGTTGGACACGCAGATGTATCCCAAAGTTCTCACTCTTTGGAAGCTCTGAAATGCCACCAAGTAGCTCACCCTAGTCTCCTTTTTGAGTCACCCAAACGGATGAGCCACAAATGACTCATGGTTAGCCTAGAAGGAGACCACCGTACTGTTACAAACTTTCTCGAATCACACAGTTTCCGGGCCTTGACTCCTACCGCCTAAGAGTCCCAAACCTCCAAAAGTAAAAAAAGTTAGGTGATAAACAATAATGGGGATCACAAATTGGTTTGGTGGAAGTGTAGATTGGGTGATTGTCTTTCAATCCTAAGTTTTTGGTTGAGTGGTGGGATTGAAAGAAATCGAGCTTTTGAAGTGTTGGAAATGATGGAGCAGCTGAAATCAATGGTTACATATAGAGGTGGAAGAAGAGTCGGTATTTATACCCCCTTCCCAAGGTGACAGTTGCCAACCTCAGGGCCCCATGCGCACTCGGTTATAGCCCTTGTTCGCACGGGTTCACTGAAGGAAATATGCCCTAGAGGCAATAATAAAGTTATTATTTATTTCCTTATTTCATGATAAATATTTATTATTCATGCTAGAATTGTATTAACCGGAAACATAATACATGTGTACATAGACAAACATAGTGTCACTAGTATGCCTCTACTTGACTAGCTCGTTAATCAAAGATGGTTAAGTTTCCTAACCATAGACATGAGTTGTCATTTGATTAACGGGATCACATCATTAGAAGAATGATGTGATTGACTTGACCCATTCCGTTAGCCTAGCACTTGATCGTTTAGTATGTTGCTATTGCTTTCTTCATGACTTATACATGTTCCTGTAACTATGAGATTATGCAACTCCCGTTTACTGGAGGAACACTTTGTGTGATATCACACGTCACAACGTAACTGGGTGATTATAAAGGAGCTCTACAGGTGTCTCCGAAGGTACATGTTGGGTTGGCGTATTTCAAGATTAGGTTTTGTCACTCCGATTGTCGGAGAGGTATCTCTAGGCCCTCTCGGTAATGCACATCACTATAGGCCTTGCAAGCAATGTAGCTAATGAGTTAGTTACGGAATGATGCATTACATAAACGAGTAAAGAGACTTGCCGGTAATGAGATTGAACTAGGTATTGGATACCGATGATCGAATCTCGGGCAAGTAACATACCGATGACAAAGGGAACAACGTATGTTGTTATGCGGTTTGACCGATAAAGATCTTCGTAGAATATGTAGGAGCCAATATGAGCATCCACGTTCCGCTATTGGTTATTGATCGAGAATAGTTCTAGGTCATGTCTACATAGTTCTCGAACCCGTAGGGTCCGCACGCTTAACGTTTCGTTGACGATATAGTATTATATGAGTTATGTATGTTGGTGACCGAATGTTGTTCGGAGTTCCGGATGAGATCATGGACATGACGAGGAACTCCGGAATGGTCCGGAGATAAAGTTTAATATATGGGATAATAGTGTTTGATCTCCGGAAGGGTTCCGGAATTCACCGGAAGGGGTTCCGGATGTTTCCCGAAATGTTTGGGTACGAGAACACGTTATTTGGGCCAAAGGGAAAAGCCCACGAGGCTTATTGAAAGTGCAAAAGGAAGTTTTGCGGAGACCAGAGGCTAGACGCCAGGAACACTGGCGTCTAGGGGGTAGACGCCGGGAACCCTGGCGTCTAGCCCTAGAGTCCGTGTAGGACTCTTGCCTTTCAGGCAAAACCGACTTTGAGGAGGCTTTTGCTCCAAGTTTCGACCCCAGGGCTCAACATATAAATAGAGGGGCGGGGCTAGCACCAAAGACACATCAAGAAACACCAAGCCGTGTGCCGGCAACCCCGTCCCCTCTAGTTTATCCTTCGTCATAGTTTCCGTAGTGCTTAGGCGAAGCCCTGCGGAGATTGTTCTTCACCAACACCGTCACCACGCCGTCGTGCTGCCGGAACTCATCTACTACTTCGCCCGTCTTGCTGGATCGAGAAGCCGAGGACGTCATCGAGCTGAACATGTGCAGAACTCGGAGGTGACGTGCCTTCGGTACTTGGATCGGTCGGATCGTGAAGACGTACGACTACATCAACCGCGTTGATAAACGCTTCCGCTTAGCGATCTTCAAGGGTATGAAGATACACTCCCCCTCTCGTTGCTATGCATCACCATGATCTTGCGTGTGCGTAGGAAATTTTTTGAAATAACTACGTTCCCCAACAGTGGCATCCGAGCCTAGGTTTTATGCGTTGATGTTATATGCATGAGTAGAACACAAGTGAGTTGTGGGCGATACAAGTCATGCTGCTTACCAGCATGTCATACTTTGGTTCGGCGGTATTGTTGGATGAAGCGGCCCGGACCGACATTACGCGTACGCTTACGCGAGACTGGTTTTACCGCCATGCTTTGCACAAAGGTGACTAGCAAGGGTCAGTTTCTCCAACTTTAGTTGAACCGAGTGTGGCTACGCCCGGTCCTTGCGAAGGTTAAAACATCACTAACTTGACGAACTATCATTGTGGTTTTGATGCGTAGGTAAGAAACGGTTCTAGCTAAGCCCGTAGCAGCCACGTAAAATTTGCAACAACAAAGTAGAGGACGTCTAACTTGTTTTTGCAGGGCATGTTGTGATGTCATATGGTCAAGACGTGATGGTATATTTTATTGTATGAGATGATCATGTTTTGTAACCAAAGTTATCGGCAACTGGCAGGAGCCATATGGTTGTCGCTTTATTGTATGAAATGCAAACGCCCCGTAATTGCTTTACTTTATCACTAAGCGGTAGCGATAGTCGTAGAAGCAATAGATGGCGTAACGACAACGATGCTACGATGGAGATCAAGGTGTCGTGCCGGTGATGATGGTGATCACGACGGTGCTTCGAAGATGGAGACACAAGCACAAGATGATGATGGCCATATCATATCACTTATATTGATTGCATGTGATGTTTATCCTTTATGCATCTTATCTTGCTTTAATTGACGGTAGCATTTTAAGATGATCTCTCACTAAAAATTATCAAGAAGTGTTCTCTCTAAGTATGCACCGTTGCGAAAGTTCTTCGTGCTGAGACACCACGTGATGATCGGGTGTGATAGGCTCTACGTTCAAATACAACGGGTGCAAAACAGTTGCACACGCGGAATACTCAGGTTAAACTTGATGAGCCTAGCATATAACAGATATGGCCTTGGAACACGGAGACCGAAAGGTCGAGCGTGAATCATATAGTAGATATGATCAACATACTGATGTTCACCGTTGAAACTACTCCATCTCACGTGATGATCGTGTTGGGGAACGTAGTAATTTCAAAAAAAATTCCTACGCACACGCAAGATCATGGTGATGATATAGCAACGAGAGGGGAGAGTGTTCGTCCACGTACCCTCGTAGACCGTAAGCGGAAGCGTTAGCACAACGCGGTTGATGTAGTCTTACGTCTTCACAATCCGACCGATCCAAGCACCGAACGTACGGGGCCTCCGAGTTCAGCAGACGTTCAGCTCGATGACGATCTCCGGCCCTCCGATCCAGCAAAGGCTCCGGAGATGAGTTCCGTCAGCACGACGGCGTGGTGACGATGATGATGTTCTACCGACGCAGGGCTTCGCCTAAACTCCGCGACGATATGACCGAGGTGGAATATGGTGGAAGGGGGCACCGCACACGGCTAAGGAACGATCCGTAGATCAACTTGTGTCTTTGGGGTGCCCCCCTGCCCCCGTATATAAAGGAGCCAGGGGGGAGGAGGCGGCCGGCCTAGAGGGCGCGCCAAGGGGGGGAGTCCTACTCCCACCGGGAGTAGGACTCCCTCTTTCCAAGTAGGAGTAGGAGAAAGGGGGGAAAGAGGAGGAAGAGGGGAAGGAAAGGGGGGGCGCCGCCCCCCTTCCCTTGTCCTATTCGGACTAGGAAGGGGAGGGGCGCGCGGACCCCTCCTGGCTCCTTCCCTATTCTCCCTCGTGGCCCATGTAGGCCCATTAACCCCCCGGGGGGTTCCGGTAACCTCCCCGTACTCCGGTAAAATGCCGATTTCACCCGGAACTATTCCGATGTCCAAACATAGGCTTCCAATATATCAATCTTTATGTCTCGACCATTCCGAGACTCCTCGTCATGTCCGTGATCACATCCGGGACTCCGAACAAACTTCGGTACATCAAAACTTATAAACTCATAATAAAACTGTCATCGAAACGTTAAGCGTGCGGACCCTACGGGTTCGAGAACTATGTAGACATGACCTAAAACTATTCTCGGTCAATAACCAATAGAGGGACCTGGATGCCCATATTGGTTCCTACATATTCTACGAAGATCTTTATTGGTCAAACCGCATAACAACATACGTTGTTCCCTTTGTCATCGGTATGTTACTTGCCCGAGATTTGATCGTCGGTATCCAATACCTAGTTCAATCTCGTTACCGGCAAGTCTCTTTACTCGTTCTGTAAACGTCATCTCATAACTAACTCATTAGTTATAATGCTTGCAAGGCTTAAGTGATGAGTATTACCGAGAGGGCCCAGAGATACCTCTCCGACAATCGGAGTGATAAAACCTAATCTCGAAATACGCCAACTCAACATGTACCTTCGGAGACACCTGTAGTACTCCTTTATAATCACCCAGTTACGTTGTGACGTTTGGTAGTACCCAAAGTGTTCCTCCGGTAAATGGGAGTTGCATAATTCTCATAGTTACAGGAACATGTATAAGTCATGAAGAAAGCAATAGCAGAATACTAAACGATCATGTGCTAAGCTAACGGGATGGGTCATGTCAATCACATCATTCTCAAATGATGTGATCCCATTAATCAAATGACAACACATGTCTATGGTTAGGAAACATAACCATCTTTGATTAATGAGCTAGTCAAGTAGAGGCATACTAGTGACTATATGTTTGTCTATGTATTCACACATGTATCATGTTTCCGGTTAATACAATTCTAGCATGAATAATAAACATTTATCATGATATGAGGAAATAAATAATAACTTTATTATTGCCTCTAGGGCATATTTCCTTCAGTCTCCCACTTGCACTAGAGTCAATAATCTAGATTACATAGTAATGATTCTAACACCCATGGAGTCTTGGTGCTGATCATGTTTTGCTCGTGAGAGAGGCTTAGTCAACGGGTCTGCAACATTCAGATCCGTATGTATTTTGCAAATCTCTATGTCTCCCACTTGGACTTGGTCCCGAATGGAATTGAAGCGTCTCTTGATGTGCTTGGTCCTCTTGTGAAATCTGGATTCCCTTGCTAAGGCAATTGCACCAGTATTGTCACAGAAGATCTTCATTGGTCCCGATGCACTAGGTATGACACCTAGATCGGAAATGAACTCCTTCATCCAGACTCCTTCATTCGCTACTTCAGAAGCAACTATGTACTCCGCTTCACATGTAGATCCCGCCACGACGCTTTGTTTAGAACTGCACCAACTTACAGCTCCACCGTTTAATATAAACACGTATCCGGTTTGCGATTTAGAATCGTCCGGATCAGTGTCAAAGCTTGCATCGACGTAACCTTTTACGACTAGCTCTTTGTCACCTCCATATACGAGAAACATATCCTTAGTCCTTTTCAGGTATTTCAGGATGTTCTTGACCGCTGTCCAGTGATCCACTCCTGGATTACTTTGGTACCTTCCTGCCAAGCTTATAGCTAAGCATACGTCAGGTCTTGCATACATGATAGAGCCTATGGCTGAAGCATAGCGAACATCTTTCATTTTCTCTCTATCTTCTGCTGTGGTCGGGCATTGAGTTTGACTCAACTTCACACCTTGTAGCACAGGCAAGAATCCTTTCTTTGCCTGATCCATTTTGAACTTTTTCAAAATTTTGTCAAGGTAAGTGCTTTGTGAAAGTCCTATTAAGCGTCTTGATCTATCTCTATAGATCTTGATGCCCAATATATAAGCAGCTTCACCGAGGTCTTTCATTGAAAAACTTTTATTCAAGTATCCCTTTATGCTATCCAGAAATTCTATATCATTTCCAATTAACAATATGTCATCTACATATAAAACTAGAAATGCTACAGAGCTCCCACTCACTTTCTTGTAAATACAGGCTTCTCCAAAAGTCTGTATAAAACCATATGCTTTGATCACACTATCAAAGCATTTATTCCAACTCCGAGATACTTGCACCAGTCCATAAATGGAACGTTGGAGCTTGCACACTTTGTTAGCACCTTTTGGATCAACAAAACCTTCCGGCTGCATCATATACAACTCTTCTTCTAGAAATCCATTCAAGAATGCAGTCTTGACATCCATTTGCCAAATTTCATAATCATGAAATGCAGCAATGGCTAACATGATTCGGACAGACTTAAGCATCGCTACGGGTGAGAAAGTCTCATCGTAGTCAACCCCTTGAACTTGTCGAAAACCTTTCGCAACAAGTCGAGCTTTATAGACAGTTACATTACCATCAGCGTCAGTATTCTTCTTAAAAATCCATTTATTCTCAATGGCTTGCCGATCATCGGGCAAGTCAACCAAAGTCCATACTTTGATTTCATACATGGATCCCATCTCAGATTTCATGGCCTCTAGCCATTTTGCGGAATCTGGGCTCATCATCGCTTCCTCATAGTTCATAGGTTCATCATGGTCAAGTAACATGACTTCCAGAATAGGATTACCGTACCACTCTGGTGTGGATCTTACTCTAGTAGACCTACGAGGTTCTGTAGAAACTTGATCTGAAGTTTCATGATCAATATCATTAGCTTCCTCACTGATTGGTGTAGTTGTCACAGGAACCGGTTCTTGTGATGAACTACTTTCCAATAAGGGAGTAGATACAGTTATCTCATCAAGTTCTACTTTCCTCCCACTCACTTCTTTCGAGAGAAACTCCTTCTCTAGAAAGGATCCGAATTTAGCAATGAAAATCTTGCCCTCAGATCTGTGATAGAAGGTGTACCCAATAGTCTCCTTTGGGTATCCTATGAAGATACATTTCTCCGATTTGAGTTCGAGCTTATCTGGTTGAAGTTTCTTCACATAAGCATCGCAGCCCCAAACTTTAAGAAACGACAACTTTGGTTTCTTGCCAAAACACAGTTCATAAGGCGTCGTCTCAACGGATTTTGATGGTGCCCTATTTAACGTGAATGCGGCCGTCTCTAAAGCATAACCCCAAAACGATAGCGGTAAATCAGTAAGAGACATCATAGATCGTACCATATCAAGTAAAGTACGATTACGACGTTCGGACACACCATTTCGTTGTGGTGTTCCAGGTGGCGTGAGTTGCGAGACTATCCCGCATTGTTTCAAGTGTAGACCAAACTCGTAACTCAAATATTCTCCTCCACGATCAGATCGTAGAAACTTTATTTTCTTGTTACGATGATTTTCCACTTCACTCTAAAATTCTTTGAACTTTTCAAATGTTTCAGACTTGTGTTTCATTAAGTAGATATACCCATATCTGCTTAGATCATCTGTGAAGGTGAGAAAATAACAATATCCGCCACGAGCCTCAACATTCATTGGACCACATACATCTGTATGTATGATTTCCAACAAATCTGTTGCTCTCTCCATAGTACCGGAGAACGGCGTTTTAGTCATCTTGCCCATAAGGCACGGTTCGCAAGTACCAAGTGATTCATAATCAAGTGATTCCAAAAGCCCATCAGTATGGAGTTTCTTCATGCGCTTTACACCGATATGACCTAAACGGCAGTGCCACAAATAAGTTGCACTATCATTATCAACTCTGCATCTTTTGGTTTCAACACTATGAATATGTGTATCACTACTATCGAGATTCAATAAAAATAGACCACTCTTCAAGGGTGCATGACCATAAAAGATATTACTCATATAAATAGAACAACCATTATTTTCTGATTTAAATGAATAACCGTCTCGCATCAAACAAGATCCAGATATAATGTTCATGCTCAACGCTGGCACCAAATAACAATTATTTAGGTCTAATACTAATCCCGATGGTAGATGTAGAGGTAGCGTGCCGACCGCGATCACATCGACTTTGGAACCATTTCCCACGCGCATCGTCACCTCGTCCTTAGCTAATCTTCGCTTAATCCGTAGTCCCTGTTTCGAGTTGCAAATATTAGCAACAGAACCAGTATCAAATACCCAGGTGCTACTGCGAGCATAAGTAAGGTACACATCAATAACATGTATATCATATATACCTTTGTTCACTTTGCCATCCTTCTTATCCGCCAAATACTTGGGGCAGTTCCGCTTCCAGTGTCCAGTCTGCTTGCAGTAGAAGCACTCAGTTTCAGGCTTAGGTCCAGACTTGGGTTTCTTCTCTTGAGGAGCAACTTGCTTGCCGTTCTTTTTGAAGTTCCCCTTCTTCTTCCCTTTGCCCTTCTTCTTGAAACTAGTGGTCTTGTTAACCATCAACACTTGATGCTCCTTCTTGATTTCTACCTCCGCGGGATGCAGCATCGCGAAGAGCTCGGGAATAGTCTTGTTCATCCCTTGCATATTATAGTTCATCACGAAGCTCTTGTAGCTTGGTGGCAGTGATTGGAGAATTCTGTCAATGACACTATCATCAGGAAGATTAACTCCCAGTTGAATCAAGTGATTATTATACCCAGACATTTTGAGTATGTGTTCACTGACAGAACTATTCTCCTCCATCTTGCAGCTATAGAACTTATTGGAGACTTCATATCTCTCAATCCGGGCATTTGCTTGAAATATTAACTTCAACTCCTGGAACATCTCATATGCTCCATGACGTTCAAAACTTCGTTGAAGGCCGGGTTCTAAGCCGTAAAGCATGGCACACTGAGCTATAGAGTAGTCATCAGCTTTGCTCTGCCAGACGTGCTTAACGTCGTCAGTTGCATCAGCAGCAGGCCTGGCACCCAGCGGTGCTTCCAGGACGTAACTTTTCTGTGCAGAAATGAGGATAATCCTCAGGTTACGGACCCAGTCCGTGTAATTGCTACCATCATCTTTCAACTTTGCTTTCTCAAGGAACGCATTAAAATTCAACGGAACAACAGCACGAGCCATCTATCTACAAACAAACATAGACAAGCAAGATACTATCAGGTACTAAGTTCATGATAAATTTAAGTTCAATTAATCATATTACTTAAGAACTCCCACTTAGACAGACATCTCTCTAGTCATCTAAGTGATCACGTGATCCAAATCAACCAAACCATGTCCGATCATCACGTGAGATGGAGTAGTTTCAATGGTGAACATCGCTATGTTGATCATATCTACTATATGATTCACGCTCGACCTTTCAGTCTCCGTGTTCCGAGGCCATATCTGTATATGCTAGGCTCGTCAAGTATAACCTGAGTATTCCGCGTGTGCAACTGTTTTGCACTTGTTGTATTTGAACGTAGAGCCTATCACACCCGATCATCACGTGGTGTCTCAGCACGAAGAACTTTCGCAACGGTGCATACTCAGGGAGAACACTTCTTGATAATTAGTGAGAGATCATCTTAAAATGCTACCGTCAATCAAAGCAAGATAAGATGCATAAAGGATAAACATCACATGCAATCGATATAAGTGATATGATATGGCCATCATCATATTGTGCTTGCGATCTCCATCTTCGAAGCACCGTCATGATCACCATCGTCACCGGCGCGACACCTTGATCTCCATCGTAGCATCGTTGTCGTTACGCCATCTATTGCTTCTACGACTATCGCTACCGCTTAGTGATAAAGTAAAGCAATTACAGGGCGTTTGCATTTCATACAATAAAGCGACAACCATATGGCTCCTGCCAGTTGCCGATAACTTCGGTTACAAAACATGATCATCTCATACAATAAAATATAGCATCACGTCTTGACCATATCACATCACAACATGCCCTGCAAAAACAAGTTAGACATCCTCTACTTTGTTGTTGCAAATTCTACGTGGCTGCTACGGGCTTAGCAAGAACCGTTCTTACCTACGCATCAAAAAAAACCACAACGATAGTTCGTCAAGTTGGTGCTGTTTTAACCTTCGCAAGGACCGGGCGTAGCCACACTCGATTCAGCTAAAGTGAGAGAGACAGACACCCGCCAGTCACCTTTAAGCACGAGTGCTCGTAACGGTGAAACCAGTCTCGCGTAAGCGTACGCGTAATGTCGGTCTGGGCCGCTTCATCTCACAATACCGCCGAACCAAAGTATGACATGCTGGTAAGCAGTATGACTTGTATCGCCCACAACTCACTTGTGTTCTACTCGTGCATATAACATCAACGCATAAAACCTAGGCTCTGATACCACTGTTGGGGAACGTAGATTTCAAAAAATTTCCTACGCACACGCAAGATCATGGTGATGATATAGCAACGAGAGGGGAGAGTGTTTGTCCACGTACCCTTGTAGACCATAAGCGGAAGCGTTAGCACAACGCGGTTGATGTAGTCTTACGTCTTCACGATCCGACCGATCCAAGCACCGAACGTACGGGGCCTCCGAGTTCAGCACACGTTCAGCTCGATGACGATCTCCGGCCCTCCGATCCAGCAAAGGCTCTGGAGATGAGTTCCGTCAGCACGACGGCGTGGTGACGACGATGATGTTCTACTGGCGCAGGGCTTCGCCTAAACTCCGCGACGATATGACCGAGGTGGAATATGGTGGAAGGGGGCAGCGCGCACGGCTAAGGAACGATCCGTATATCAACTTGTGTCTTTGGGGTGCCCCCCCCCCCCCCCCCGCCCCCGTATATAAAGGAGCCAGGGGGAGGAGGCGGCCAGCCTAGAGGGCGCGCCAAGGGGGGAGTCCTAGTCCCACTGAGAGTAGGACTCCCTCTTTCCAAGTAGGAGTAGGAGAAAGGGGGGAAAGAGGAGGAAGAGGGGAAGGAAAGGGGGGGCGCCACCCCCCTTCCCTTGTCCTATTCGGACTAGGAAGGGGAGGGGCGCGCGGCCCCCTCCTGGCTCCTTCCCTCTTCTCCCTCGTGGCCCATGTAGGCCCATTAACCCCCCGGGGGGTTCCGGTAACCTCACGGTACTCCGGTAAAATGCCGATTTCACCCGGAACTATTCCGATGTCCAAACATAGGCTTCCAATATATCAATCTTTATGTCTCGACCATTCTGAGACTCCTCGTCATGTCCGTGATCACATCCGGGACTCCGAACAAACTTCGGTACATCAAAACTTATAAACTCATAATAAAACTGTCATCAAAACGTTAAGCGTGCGGACCCTACGGGTTCGAGAACTATGTAGACATGACCTAAAACTATTCTCGGTCAATAACCAATAGCGGGACCTGGATGCCCATATTGGTTCCTACATATTCTACGAAGATCTTTATCGGTCAAATCGCATAACAACATACGTTGTTCCCTTTGTCACCGGTATGTTACTTGCCCGAGATTTGATCGTCGGTATCCAATACCTAGTTCAATATCGTTACCGGCAAGTCTCTTTACTCGTTCTGTAATACGTCATCTCATAACTAACTCATTAGTTATAATGCTTGCAAGGCTTAAGTGATGAGTATTACCGAGAGGGCCCAGAGATACCTCTCCGACAATCGGAGTGACAAAACCTAATCTCGAAATACGCCAACTCAACATGTACCTTCGGAGACACCTGTAGTACTCCTTTATAATCACCCAGTTACGTTGTGACGTTTGGTAGTACCCAAAGTGTTCCTCCGGTAAACGGGAGTTGCATAATTCTCATAGTTACAGGAACATGTATAAGTCATGAAGAAAGCAATAGCAGAATACTAAACGATCATGTGCTAAGCTAACGGGATGGGTCATGTCAATCACATCATTCTCTAATGATGTGATCCCATTAATCAAATGACAACACATGTCTATGGTTAGGAAACATAACCATCTTTGATTAATGAGCTAGTCAAGTAGAGGCATACTAGTGACTATATGTTTGTCTATGTATTCACACATGTATCATGTTTCCGGTTAATACAATTCTAGCATGAATAATAAACATTTATCATGATATGAGGAAATAAATAATAACTTTATTATTGCCTCTAGGGCATATTTTCTTCAAATCGGACATGGTGTAGTTGATATGGCAATGGGTAGGGTATGGGCAGGGTAGAACAATACCATACCCATACCCGTATAGTCAGTGGGTATAAAATTCTACCCATACCCGTACCCATGGGTATAAACTTTATCCATACCCATACCCGACGGGTACCCATAACCATTGGGTACCCAACGGATAGAACAAATAGTACACAAGTTGTTCACAATTTTACACTCATTCATAGCACATTTGACATAAAATCAAATATCTTAGCTCAATAACAAGTAGATGGGTACAAGACTACTATCAAAATTTAGAAATCACAACATACTCATAAAGTCAATAGGAATATACGAGTCACATGACAAATTAATGATTAATTGACAACAACTTAACCTTATTTTTACAAGCGGGCAGGGTATGGGTACACCCGCGGATACAAGGCTATACCCGTACCCTACCCATGACTTAACGGGTAGGGTATGGGTACTACCCATGGGCATAAAAGTGTGCCCATACCCTACCCATGCGGGTACGGTACCCGCGGATACCCGTACCCATGGGTAAAATTGCCATCCTTAGATCATGTAATCACTTAGAGGATTAGAGGGATGTCTATCTAAGTGAGAGTTCTTAAGTAATATGATTAATTGAACTTAAATTTATCATGAACTTAGTCCTGGTAGTATTTTGCAAATTATGTTATAGATCAATAGCTCGCGTTGTTGCTTTCATATGTTTATTTTGATATGTTCCTAGAGAAAACTGTGTTGAAAGATGTTAGTAGCAATGATGCGGATTGGATCCGTGATCTGAGGTTTATCCTCATTGTTGCACAGAAGAATTATGTCCTTGATGCACCGCTAGGTGACAAACCTATTGCAGGAGCAGATGCAGACGTTATGAACGTTTGGCTAGCTCAAAATGATGACTACTTGATAGTTTAGTGCACCATGCTTAACGGCTTAGAATCGGGACTTCAAAGACATTTTGAACATCATGGACCATATGAGATGTTCCAGGAATTGAAGTTAATATTTCAAGCAAATACTCGAGTTGAGAGATATGAAGTCTCCAACAAGTTCTATAGCTAAAAGATGGAGGAGAATCGCTCAACTAGTGAGCATATGCTCAGATTGTCTGGGTACTTCAATCGCTTGAATCAAGTGGGAGTTAATCTTCCAGATAAGATAGTGATTGACAGAATTCTCTAGTCACCATCACTAAGTTACTAGAACTTCATGATGAACTACAGTATGCAAGGGATGACGAATACAATTCTCGAGCTCTTCGTGATGTTGAAATCGACGAAGGTAGAAATCAAGAAAGAGCATCAAGTGTTGATGATTGACAAGACCACTAGTTTCAAGAAAAGGGCAAGGGAAAGAAAGGGAAACTTCAAGTAGAATGGCAAACAAGTTGTCACTCCCGTGAAGAAGACCAAAGCTAGGCCAAAGTCTGAAACTGAGTGCTTACACTGCAAAGGGAATGGTCACTGGAAGCGGAAATGCCCTGAATATTTGCTGGATAAGAAGGATGGCAAATTGAACAAGGGTATATTTGATATACAGGTTATTGATGTATGCCATACTAGTGTTTATAGTAGCCCCTGAGTAGTTGATACTTGTTCGGTTGCTGTAATTAGTAACTCGAAACAGGAGTTACAGAATAAACAGAGACTAGTTGAAGGGGAAGTGACGATGAGTGTTGGAAGTAGTTCCAAGATTGATATGATCATCATCGCACACTCCCTACACTTTCGGGATTAGTGTTAAACCTAAATAAATGTTATTTGGTGTTTGCGTTGAGCATGAATATGATTTGATCATGTTTATTGCAATACGGTTATTCATTTAAAATCAGAGAATAATTGTTGTTTTGTTTACATGAATAAAACCTTCAATGGTCATACATCCAATGAAAATAGTTTGTTGGATCTCGATCGTAGTGATACACATATTCATAATATTGATGCCAAAAGATGCAAAGTTAATAATGATAGTGCAACTTATTTGTGGCAC